>OY735232.1:16993344-17081193 GCA_963457665.1 Thysanoteuthis rhombus | reverse complement strand
TTAGCATTTCAGGCATTGGACTGTTGTTTACCCTATTTGACGATGTCTGTATCACATTGAATAATAAAAAATGTCGACATTATGAATTTCACATTTGGAAGTGCCTAAACAGTTTTTGGTCTCTTCTCTTGAAGAGGTGATGCGGATGAAGAATCAAGTAATGGTCATCCTCTAACATGCTTGGTTACTATTGTTCTTGAGAGTTTTGTCTGTTCGGCAGAGTATCGATAATTTCAGTCTAGATTTGTGTTAATTAATCGTATTTGAATTCTTTTTAAGGAACGTTGCCTTGAACCAAGTGTATCTGGTGAAATTGAATATAGATACATCAGGACAATAATTAAAAAAATGAGTAAATAGTACTTCATGATCCGTTGCCTGATTCGGCATACCTCGAACCACATGTCACAAAGGCCAACACCCCCATATATGGGTATTGTAGTTCTCAACAATTGCTGGTTGGTCAATGTGAATACATTTATTATCTTTCTTGTTCCATCTATGTACCAATGTACAAGGATCTGGACCAACATAGTTCGAGATGAATAATTTGATACTTTATTGACTCACCTCGAATGTATTCGACCTCTATCATATCAGTTTCATAAAAGGAGGCTGGTTCTCTATCATAAATCGAATTTTATCGGCCTTTCGGAATAAAATCATCATCTTTGTTGCTTTTTATGACAATTTTGCAGCCTCTGTATGATCTGACCCTCATTAAATAGACATCATGTCAGTGAATCTTTGTAGAAGTATAAATGGTTGTTGTTCTTATCCCAGGCTTTACATCACGTCACCACCCATCCCTCTTTTTCTCTCTCTCTTTCTCTCTCTCTTTCTCTCTCTCTCTCTCTCTCTCTTTCTCTCTCTCTCTCTCTCTCTGGAAGTGTGACACCTTCACAGACTACAATGATTCTCAACCATTGGAATGATGATAAAACATCCACATAACACAAAACAAAATATGAAGCCTTCTTTGATTTTTTTCAGGTTTTGCCCAGGAAATATGCGTCTGGAAGAGCCTGCAGAATGAATTGTGATAACTACATGCTGGTCTGCAAGAAACATTACAAAGTCACAACAAATCGTCTTTAAAAAAAGTGATAAAAATCAAATATAAAGATTCTCTTCCATTAGAAAAAGTAAACTAGTCGAGATTGGTTTGTTCAGCCTCCAATTCGGAGTGGCAAGCGATGTAAGTATGTTTTTATTCATGTATGTATCATGCGTGCGGGCTGCTTTGTTGGGGGCTGGAAATCTAAGCATTTACTCTTGGTTATGGTGAAAAAAAATTTCGGGGGGGGGCATTCTTTCATTAAGTTTTTGTAGGGAGTGGGGTTGAAATGGAAGTTAATGCTAGATCGGTCCTTACTTTGTGCCCACTTATATTTTGAAAGATCGGACTTCTTAGTGATTACTGCTCAACACAAGGCGAGAGAAGTAATTGAGTCATTGATCATCCCTTATTCTAATGTTTTAATTGGTCATCCCCAACACTCTATGGCGCCAAAATATGTTGGTCATGTGACGGTTTCAGTCCAGTGACCAACCAGACTATTCATTTATTTGTTTATTTTCATTAGATGAAATATTGTAAATCATTATATCTATCAATAATTCTTTTTAAAAATATTTGTCTTAAAATCGTCTAAAGTTTTTCTGTGGGATTGAAGATAAGGAAAAGCTCATGGCGAGACTTGAACTCACGCTTCCCTTTGTCTTGCTAACGCACTGCAACTCTTATCAACCGAGTCTTGAGAACTAATTGGCGACCATGAATAATTAATTTTTATTGGATGAGGTGTTATTAAGCATTTTTCAAAATTTTGCATCAGCGACACTGATTACAAAGTTAGCGTTGTTGAAAGGTTACAATACTTTGACTCGGAAGTGAGACAAGGAGGAGCAGAACGAGGACCAATTTAGCATAAACTTACATTCTTAATTGTTCTCCTATCAAAACTTGATTCAGGGGACAGGATTATTTTCAAACATCTTTACCTGATTTCCAAAAGATGAAAATGTGATCATGATATTCTACATTGCGAACGTTAGATAGATAATATACAAAAAAAAGATTTTGAGGTTGGACATGGAGATATGTGTTTCTTATCATTTCTTATTGTATTTGCAACGATCGCATTGGAATTTTTCATGAAGACACTGTGATCAATAAAGCTACATGCATTTTCGGAGCGATCAGACGGACACAGCCAACGCAAATTTTGTAATACTTTTCCTGAATTAGGGTCTGGTTCATGCACTATATGTGTTAGGAGTCTGCAGAGGTATACTGTTTTCAAAATCCTACAGACAGACTACACAGATTAATATTTTCGCTCATTCCTCGTGTAAATTCTTCTAAAAAAATCCCCATTGCTTGTTGGAGTGACATTCCACAGAAAAACTTTGCAATGAGGAACTGTAAACCCAAACAGCCAATCAAAACTGTAGACATAAATTTTTCTCATTTTTTTCGCTAGTCTGGCTGACTGGCTGATTCTGTATGTGCCGTGCGTATAAGCAACAAAAGCTGCGTTTTAGGGTTAGAAAAAAAAAACTTTTATTATGAATGAAAAAATATTTTCATTTTTTCCAATTATCTCTAGTAATTTGTTTATTTTTGTTTGTTTGTCTGGGTTTACAATGTAAGTTCATGCAAACTAGTTTGTGTTTTTATCCTATAATGTTTTTTGTCCGATTAAAATCAGTATGCTCCCATGTACCTTTACGCAATCATATTGCGCAATCTGATCAAGAGTAAAAGATAAGCTTTTAATTCCAAAGTTGTGCAAAATTCTCATGAATATGCTCAATTATACTTTTTGATACAAAAATATATTTTTGGAGCCTTTGTATGACGTTTCAGAGCTTTTATACGCTGGCTTAACATCACCATAGGTTTATGCACATCAAATCAAATATTACTGATATATGTTTGGCGTTATAAAACAATGATATACGATTCAATTTATCTAAAACCTCATAAACAGACGTATGCTATATGAGAAGAAATGGGAGGATCGATAATTCGTGGAATGATTGAAAAATAATCATCAGAAACATCGCTCTGATCATTTATCTGTGCATGTAACACTTGCAATTAAAACAAAAGTGGAAAGATACAGAGTCCAATGAGAGAGTTGAAAGGGAGAGTTCAGAAGAGAAATTAATGAGATGGTAGAAAGAGAGAGAGGGTGTGGTGGGAAGGGGAGTTAGGTAGTATAATAAGGAGTTAAGATGGGATAGTGCAGAAAACGTTACGTAGTTTAATAAGAAGGGGAAGGGAGGTGATAAACAGAGGTTAGATAATTTAATAAGAGGACCAGGAGAGAGGTTGTAAGAAAAAGTCAGTTAGTTTAACTAAAAGTTAGAAAGGGCGAAATAAGAAAAGAAAGTTAGGTAGTTTACTGGGGAGCTAAGGAAATTTTCACATATAGAAATGATCCATGTTAATGCAGCATCTAGATGAAACAAGCCAACGTTGTTTTGGAAAGATAAAAGAAAGAATGAGCAAAATCCAGGCAACAGGAGAGAAAGACAGAAAAATAAGATAATGCATGTTTAATCAGAGCTAGATTCACGTATGGGCTGACTGGATAACTGCCTAAGGCCTAATAATCTATTGAAGGCCCGACCATCTACAAATAAAAAGTTTCTATTCATTTGATATCATTTGTTACAATGAAAATTAGGAAGGTATACTAATTTCTATAATGTTCATTATAAGAAAAACGAATTATTGTTTCGAAGAAAATGAAAAAAAAAAGTTCATTTTTCAAATATTTCTAAAAAAAAAAAAAACTAATAATCTTAATGAAACCCCTAGGTGTGGCAACCTTTACTTTGAGAAACCCTGTCCTTGCTCAGGGCCTCCATTTACTTCTACCCAGCACTGTTTTTAGTTTTCAACACTTGTGGGATTTCCATTGGTCCTGGTATTCATTATATTTCATGTGATTTTGTAAAGTTTTATATTGAGAGGGGAAATAGAAAATTAGTAATTCTATCATTACTTTTCTTGAGTTCTCATAATTTGTAATTCAGGATTCGTTATTTTTTTTTTAGTTCTCTCAACAGCATAAATCGAAGATTCTTCCTTTCCTGTTTTGCTAAATGTTTTAATCACTTGTTCTTTCTGTTATTGCTAAGGCGATTCTCCCATCGGCAAGCTATAAATTTTGCTGCAAATTTTTGCTTTCAGCTGAATTGAAAAGAAAAAGACCCTCTCAATGATATGGTTACACTGGAATCACTTATGACGTTTGCAAACTATAATGCTGCAGCCTCAGCATCTAACCAAATAGAATGATTCGCATACCCCAAGAAGATTTTAGACTTGTTTCTATTGTTGTGAAGAATCACACTAGAATGGCATGCCTTCGGTAGAGTAAGCTCAACTTGCAAGAATAAGAAGATCCCATTATTCCTCAGAAATTAGAGTTTACAACCAATGAATCCTGTCGATAGTCCATTCTGGAGCTGAAACACGGAACCTAACCAAGAGACAGATCCGCAAATTGAGAACCGTGCAATGTGCACATGAAAGAATTATGCTGGACCTCACATGTAGAGACCACAAGACAGCACAGATTATGGAAGAGACAAAAGTCAGAAACATCATAGAATCCATTAAAAATCTCAAATGGCAGTGGGCTGGCCATGTTGCAAGAATGGCAGACAACCAATGGACATCGCGACTCGCAACATGGATCCCCCAAGATAACGTGCGCAACCGAGGCCGGCATGATATTAGACGGAGAGACGAGCTAGACAAACTCTGGAAATACTGGCTCCACGACGCCTATCAAGTGTGGCGAATCCTGGAGAAGGTCTGTATCCATCGACGGACGTTAAAAGTATTATGATGATGATGATGATGATGATGATGATGATGATGATTACTACAAAAGCAGAAGTTGTCCTTGGACATGATGTGAGGGCTGGTTTTCTTTTAGTATACAATGATAAACTGATCCTCATGATAGATACCTCAATATCAATATTCAAGAAACGTATCCGTAGACCAAATACCCATTTCATATTCTATATAAAAAAAACTAATGTATGTCATAATTCATTGCTATATTCTGTGTGTATGTTTAGCTAAGAAGGTAACAGGCATCTCATATCCGTCGCTTACAAAGGATCTTTCTCTGTCATCACCTGGCCTGGCCATATTCTTGATTTGGCCATCCTCTAAAATGTTAATATCACCAGCATTAGTACGATATTTGTTCGTCTACAGCTTAGCTCAGCCACGTCTCAAGGATGTCAGATGATTGTCTATCACGCTAGATCCTTTATGAGGAACCCCAGGAGACGGAATTAAGTGTCCCTTCTGAAGTAAGCTGTCTGTCCAGCTTTGGACTAGGAGGCAACAAGAAGGGACATGGACAACGTAGACAAAACGTTGGTCGTTGACGAGTACGGAAGGATAAATCAAATCCCTCTCAAATACGAAGTTAATATCAAGTAGAGGCGATGAGGACGTTGTTGTCTGCCTCAGATTATGTATCTTCAGGACGTCGTAAGTGTTTTATTTCATTTTATTATCCACTTTAATAATGAACAATGTGGTTTTCTTGGTTCGCTGTCGCACACCTAGGTAAGATTTTCAAAGATAAAAGCCCAACAACCAAAGTTGAGAAATCAGTATCTTTTCCAAAAGGAACAACACACTTCATAGATATTCAAGTATCAGTGATTTTGTTTCACTTGCTTTAAGGAGTAGATCGATTGGGAAAACGTTGTGACACACGTTGAATAGCCTTGATCAGCAAACTAACCTTGTTGGCTGTTGCTAGTTAGTCCAATCCTCATTTGATCTACTTTTATTGATATCCTGATATCAAACTATTATATATTCACAAATGGTATAAAAATCGATCAAGTTGTATAACGGTGATTATCAAGCTATTCTTGCTATCTGTTGTCAGTGCGTGCGATCCTCATTGAATATTCCAGTATAGATGATCTGATGTTGTACTGCTATTTTAATAAATTGTAAGAGAAAAAAATTGATGGGTTGTCAAATGCCAACTCATGCTAATTTAATAAAAACTCTAATAATGAACAATATGACCATTTGGGGTTGGGTTCCATAACATTGGCTTTTTCCATGCGGGGTAAAATTTTGGTTAATATGTTCTCTCTGACTGGAACATATTGCCTACTTTTAAAAAAAGAAATCATTCCTTTGAAATTCAGATTTATCCGTAAATGCATTTTATGTTAATTAAGTAGTTATTTATATTCTTTGCATTTACATGTTTACCTAGCTGGAGATTGTGACGGCAAACATCTTGAATCAACTGCAACTTTCTCATTTTCCTTGCAGGTAATAGTTGTGGTCAAAATTGATATAAAGGAAGGAACGGACAGGGAAAGGTAAATAAAATTCATTAAACTTATATGAATGAATCGAAATGAAAAGAGGCAGATTGAAAGACTGAGATAAATATATAGATCTGACTGAACTAGAATTTCACGTTGTTTTGAGAATAATAGCCGATTTTAGATACCAGTTCCCAGTCGTATCCTGTAATATTACCATAGACTATTGTTACATTACATCTAGCTCGTTTTCATTACTAGAATGTATTATTGTATAAAGATTCAGGTTTCATTTTCAGAGCTTATTTTTAGCTAGATCAAATCCTTAAACCCAAGATTTAAAAAGAAGATTTGCATATAATCCTTTTGCATCTCTGAAGATTAAATCTGACCCCAATGCGTCTTAATCATTTTCCAATATTCCACAATCAATCTAGCCGAGGGTGAAGGAACCATCTATGATTGTACAGTATGGCGCTGGGTCCAAAGGTCTCTTAGTAAAAGTACTGCAACGTATATGCGGTCACGGCAGCTCTTTTATCAAGCTACGTAGAGACTCAGAGCCCTTCCAGCTCTCAAAAGGGGTAAAATAAAGGGATACCAACCCACTTTAACTTTTCACAGCCTGTCTCAAGATGATCTTGAGATAGCTAGACTGCCCAAAATGAAGCAATCAAAATAGACGGCAAATATCTGAGCGACAACGTCGTTCTCGCTGGGAACGTACCAAAACTCCAACAAATGTAAGATGAACTGAATGAAGAAAGCAGAAGAATCAGCATACATATAGACTTCAGGAAACGAATTCCATGTTCAACAATCAAGTCGGAAATAAATGCATAAGGATCCAAATCAAAGACACAGAAATGTAGGAAGTAGACTCCTACATCAACCTAGGACAACATATCTCTATGAAATCCTCACAAGAAGAAAAAATCGAGCAAAATTGACTCTAGAATGGCAAGTTTCCAGCAGCTCGACCTTAAAGAACAAAAATCCCGTGAGTCGTTAAAAGAAGGGTATGCAATTAATGCACCCTTCCGATAGTCAACTATGGGGCTGAAACATGGAACATAAACAAGAGACTGACCGGCAAAATGAGAATCACGCAACGTGTACATGAAAGATCATGTTCAACTTCTTGGAGAAATCACAAGACAGCACGGTATAGCCGAAAAAACAGACTTGGAGACATCATAAAATCCATTAGGAAACTCAAATGGCAATGGGCTGGTCATGTTGCAAAAATGGCAGACAACAAATGGATACCACGACTCATAACATGGATCACCAGGGATTAAATGCATAACCGACGCCGGTAAAATACAAGATGGAAAGACGAACTAGATGAGCTAAGGAAGTATTGGTACCGCAATGCCAGTAATACCTAGGTCTGGCAAATCGCGTGGGGGGTGCACCTCCAATGACTGACGTTAAAAAAGACTGACGATGATGATGATGATGATGATGATGATGATGATTGAGAAAACGTCCATACATTATGAAAATCTGAAGATATTGATTGAATACACCCAACGTCAACCTCTCAATGAAATGTTACCTGTACTTGATGGCATTGTGACAATATTGAAGAGAGTCTATAAGTGCGTTCCATATGAACTCAATGAAAGCCATAGACATTCGCCCTTTGTGCTTTATGCAGCATCCACCTGGTTGGAACGAGTCAATTCTTGATTGAATCGTGACTTGTAATATGAAGGGAATCTTAAATGACAACCGAAAGCGATCAGTGTAAAGGATTAAGAGTAATGTGGCACATTAGCATTTCCCAAAACCGAGGTTGAACCAACGGAAAATCAAGGTCAGTATTTCAGCTTTTCTCGACTTTGGTAAGAGCGTCAATGAAATGTATTGCAAAAGATGGGGGGAATGCACTTTAAGAGGAATATGGCCAACAAGGTCAATGGACAATAAGCAATCTTACTCCACATCAATGCTTGGCCACACACTGCTCATATGACACTGTAAAAAATTGATGGTTCGGGCTACGAATTTTATTACTTATCCACCATACTCGTGGGATCTGTTGACCTATGATTTTAAAGCACTAAACAGCAGAACAGATTCTCTTGCACAGTTTGAACTGAGAACAGATTCGAGGAATGTTATCATAAAGGCATGAATGGTGTTTGCTTTCGATGGGAAAAAGAAAGGGATGCATGAGTTTCCTTTTTCTCAACTGATAAAAGCATTAGTACAATGTATTATTTAGGAAACATCTCATAGACATGGTTAGTTCTTGAGTTGGGTTGAAGAGTGCTGAGCGTTATAATGAGTCAGAGGCTTTTTTCGTAATTACTGTAAGCAGACAAAATGGTTTTATGTATTCTGATGCTTTTTCGTTTATATTGTTTGATTAGTGTACCCGGGTTATTGTAAAGAAACTATAT
Organism: Thysanoteuthis rhombus; assembly: GCA_963457665.1. Classification (NCBI taxonomy): domain Eukaryota; kingdom Metazoa; phylum Mollusca; class Cephalopoda; order Oegopsida; family Thysanoteuthidae; genus Thysanoteuthis; species Thysanoteuthis major. Next base: position 17,072,443 of record OY735232.1, on the reverse strand, counting down.
ATATATATATATATATATATATATATATAGAGAGAGAGAGAGAGAGAGAGAGAGAGAGAGAGAGAGATAGATAGATAAATTGATAGATAGATAAATAGATAGATAGATGGATGCATCTCTCTCTCTCTCTCTCCTTCTGTGGGTGAGTGAGAGTGTGTATGTGCATGTGTGCGTTAGATAACAGACATCTTCTTCAACTTGATCATAATCATCAGTCTCTGAATGTCCGTCGTCTATTGTGGGCGTTGCGTAGCCAGTACTTTCCAAATTTGTCTAGCCCGTCTCTCCAACTAATATTCTGCCGGCCTCGGTTGTGCAAGTGATCTCTGAGATCCATGCCATGAGTTGCGATGTCCATCAGTTTTCTGCCATTCTTGCGACAAGGCCAGCCCATTACCATTTGAGTTTTCCATGGATTCTATGATGTCCCAGACCCCTATCTTCTCCCCAGATGTATTATGCTGCCTTGTGGTCTCTCCATGTCAGGTTGAGCATAATTCAGTCATGTGCACGTTGCATAGTTCTCTTGGTTAGGTTTCATTTTCCAGCTCAGTAGGTGACTATTCGGAGGATGCATTGGTTGTATACCTTTCTTTTCAGGAATAATGGGATCTTCTTGTCTCTGGAGGTTGAGCTTGCTCTGCCAAAGGCTTGTCATCCTAGGGTGATTCTTCGCTTGATTTCTTCTTCTTTTGATAGGCCGCATGGAGATTCGTTGTCCTAGGTAAATGTAGCCACTCAGTATGTCCAGTTCTGTGTCCATGATTTTGATCTTAGTGTTTCTATTCCTGATGTGGTTGTTGCACATGATATTTGTCTATCTGAACTTCACGTCTAGACCGATTTTCTTGCTGTCTTCATTTGGTGAATCTAGCATTAGTTGGAAGTCATGTAGGTTCTCTGCAAAAAGGGCAATGATGAATGCAATTATGAGGTTGTTTGGATATTTGCTGTTTATTTTCATTGCTCTATTCTCCCAGTCTAGTATTTTGAAGATCATCTCAAGATGAAGAATATCAAGGAGAGAAATGAACTAATTAGTAATGGACTACAACTTTGCGCAAATTATCATAAAATAATGATTGAATATATATATATATATATATATATATATATATATATATATATATATATATATATATATATATATATATATATATATATATATATATATATAAAGAGAGAGAGAGAAAGCAAGAGAGAGAGAGAGATCTAGAAGATTCACGGACAAGAACAGACACATAGTGGTAATTTTGAGGAAGAATACAGCGTTCATCTGTAATTATGTGTCTGTTTGTATTCCAATGTTGAGATAGAATGCAATTATATATTGTTTTTTTCATAATATGAGACGCAATTTACGTGAAAGAGGAATTTTTTTCTCTGATTCGAGGATTAGAGATTTTCAATCCTGAAGTCAGAGACAAAAAAAAATCCAGTTATACGTCAATCACATTTTTCAGACTAAATGGATACCAAAATTACTCTTAAGTCTTTTTTTCAGAAAAAAAATTGATAACGTGCTGTTTATACTTTGAATTTGAAATCTTTGTTTGTAAAAGACAAACACATAGTCAGAAACACACATACATACACACACACACACGCATATCCATGTATATATATATATATATATATATATATATATATATATATATATATATATATATATATATATATGTGTGTGTGTGTGTGTATGTGTGTGTGTGTGTGTGTCTGCAAATGTATGTCTGTATTTGTAAAGTGCGTTTATTCATATCTATCCATTTATATACCAATTGGTATTTATTCGGAATAGGTTTGTAAAATCAAAGCGTTCAATTTTTCAAACGGGGATGACCAGTACCAACACTTTATATCCTTTTTTTTTTTTCTTTGTTAACCTCAACTTCATTCTTGAATCAACCCTATTCATAATACTTAACCTACACCCAATGTGAATCCGAACCGGAATCCTGGATTAAAAAGAGTAAGGCAATAAATCTCAAAATCTAATCTACTGGAGTTATCCCTTGTCTAAAATTTGGACGCCCTCAATTTACAAACCCATTGCAAACAAATTAGATCATTCACAATTTCTCATTTTAATACCACATAATGTACTTGAAATTTAACTTTATCTTAAGATCTATATTTGTTACGTAGTAATGTAATAGAACAGTGACTGTCAAGGTCTTTATAGCATCATCTGTTGTATTATCGAAGCGATATTCCTAGACAGGAGATTTGGAGCAATCCACTTTCTCTGAAGCATGCGTGAGTAGTTGCGCTAACTTTTTTATGATTAGCCTCTCCTGCATCTATAATTATGCCATTTTTATTATAGGAGAATTTTGCTGTTCGTATTTCATAAGGCAGAACTCTGTTTTTACATCTGGAACATCACTTATCTCAATCGAATTGTTAGTTGGTGATACGTTATTTTTTTTCTAATACGGGCTTTCATATCATTATCCAGTTATTCTTAATATCTTGTCCCTGCCTTTGTCAAACCAACTTTTTTTCTGTCTTTCAATGCAAGCGTATGTTGCTTGAAACTGTGATCAGTGCTTGAATGCTTTTCAAATTCTGTCCTGATAGTCTTTACAATCTCTCCGGGTGTTCTTTCTTTTTTTTCACATGTATACGTGCATGTATGTGTGTGTGTGGAGATATATATACATATATATATATATGTATATATATATATATATATATATATATATATATATATATATATATGTATATATATGTATATATATATATATATATATATATATATATATATATATATATATATATAAATATATATATGTATATATATATATATATGGATTTCATACTGGCACTGGAGTTGGTTTCCATGCTTAGTAACACGATTTTAAGGATTGATAGGCCTTTCTTATTTCTAAGATTGCTACTTACCAATACTGTTCCGATACCATTTTTCCTTCTTTTGGATCTTTTTTTGCTAGACAAAGTGAACTTTTGAAACAGTAGATATCTATATACTAGAAACAGCAAACTCAAACTGTCCACTTAGATATAGTCAGCAGCAGCATGGGTTTCTTAAGTTTTCAAATTTTCATGATTGGACGGCTTGCTATATATGTGTGTATTTTGCATACGTACTCAATAAAGGTAGAAAGCTTAAAATTTGAGTGTTACGTTTTCAATCCGTCTTTCAAATCATTTAATTGGGATCTGGAGTGGGGGTTCCGATTTATAACGGAGGTTTATGGTAAATTGGTCCCTTTGTTTGCATTTCAGCAAAAGGCGAAAAAATGTCACTTATTAACTGATTCTCCTTTTTTTCTAATTCTTCAATCAATTGATCACTACGATGCAGTACACTGCAGTTGAATGACTAACGAGACATGTTTTTGTGCATCATACTGGTCCAAGAATTGTTTCGAAAGTATATCCATATATCAAGACTTTTTGAAAAAAAAATAACCTGGTAAAAAGTTTCGCTCATAAAACATTCGAGATAGGAACGTTACATTGTATATTGTCTGCGTTCTGATCGAAATATGTTATTAGTCTCTTTAGGCATCGGGAAAATTAGATTAGCAGACGAGACGAGAAAGACAAGAAAAATTTATGTTCCACTGAGATGGCAATTGCTAGAAATAGTATCAAGTAGTGAAAAAAATCATTTATTGCAAAATGATCTTCGATGGAAAAGAGAAAATCATTTTCAGGGCCGGTAAAACTTTTGATATTACTTTTTTCTTCGAAGTATTCAGTGCGATCCTCGTAGAATATGTGCATTACATGAATCTTTACAGACTTTATGGCCCATTAGTGAACTTTGACACATTTTAGCGGTTGAACTTAAAACCATGTAGCACAGGCAAAGATGGACGAAGAAGAAGTGAGGAAAGACCAAGAAGAAGAAGAAAGAGACTGAGGAGAAGATATAGACGAAAAAGCGTAGGGAGAAGAAAGATAGAGAAAAAAAGGATGGAAAGAAGAAAAGAACTAATAGAAAGAAGAGTAATAGAAAGAAGAAGAAGAAGAAGAAGAAGAAGAAGAAGAAGAAGAAGAAGAAGAAGAAGAAGAAGTAGGAGAGGAAGAAGTAGAAGAAGAAGAAGAAGAAGAAGAAGAAGAAGAAGAAGAAAAAGAAGAAGAAGAAGAAGAACAGAAGGAGAAGAAGGAGAAGAACAAGGAAAAGAACAAGAAGAAGAAGAAGGGAAAAAAGGAAAAAAGAGCAAGAACAAGAGCAAGAAGAATATAAAGAACAAGAAAAAAAAGAAAGAAAGAGAATAGAAAGAAGTAGAAGAAAACGTGGACGAATAAGAGCAACAACGACGTCAACAGCAACTGCATCAAGAAAAAAGAAAAAGATAAATGAAGGTGAAAAGAAGTGCAAGAAAAAGAGCAAGAAGATGAAGAAATAATTAAAGATAAATTAATTCTTTCCGGTTGGCGTGACAAGAGATGAGTGATATATCCAACTAGACACGGAAAACCTTAAGTAACCAGACACATGAACAGATTGACCAATGTTTCCAAATCCCCTGAACTTTATGCTACACCTGAGCGGACCTTTTATGGTCTTTTACCCGTATCTGTCAAATGAAATTATCTTGTGACCAGTAGCGTTCCTAGGCTTGGTGTCACCAAGAGCGATAACTTGAACTGTCACCCCCAGTGTTGCCAACTTAGGTATTTTCAATGGCAAAATAATGTCAAAACATGCATGAAACATTATTAGCTTTCTATTGGCCATTTTTGATAGTTGGAAATTGTTTAAAATGGATAGAAAAAAGCACTAAAAGTAGTGGTGAATTTTGAATAATCTACCGGCCAAAACATGATATCACGCAGGGTAAGTCGCAACCCCGTCGAGACGCCAGTCATTCAGACTTGACGTTTTTTTGAGAAAGAGTTGAGCTGAGTTTAGTCCTGATTGACTTTTTTATATGGAATAAAACTGTAAACAAGACCATAGATGTGCTGTTTCTCTTTTTGAGTGAAAATCTAGACGGTGCACTGTTGGTAAATTTATTTTCAAGTTAACATCTAAAATGCACCTTAACCTTTTCAGTCCTGACCTTCTGATTTTTTATTCCTTTTTGTAATAATATTTTCCTTATTGCTGAAGGCCAAATAGAGACAATAAACATTCAATGAAATGGAAAAACAATGAACATGTCACTCTCTCTCTCTCCCTCTTTTTCTTTCTATCTATCTATCTATCTATCTATCTATCTATCTATCTATCTATATATATATATATATATATATATATATATATATATGAGAGTGTGTGTGTATATATATATATGTGTATATATATATATATATATATATATATACATATATATATATGTGTGTTCGTGTGTGTGTGTATATATATATATATATATATATATATATATATATATATATATATATATATATATATATATATATATATATGGGGGGCACTCAAATGTTGCTGGGGAAGGGAAAAAGATTGTATTTCAAAACTCACCGACCCTTTAATGGCCCCCAATAAAAATTCATTCACCTACTGCATTTCAACATCTAGATTCTCCGGATATATATTTGAAATATATGAAGTACGTTATGTATTATCAATCAGTTAAATGTATCTTCCATCTCAAACCTTCATTTGACTAAAAAATTACTTTATCTATTTAAAACATCACTTATTTCAATACTTTGAATTCAAATATCATTACTTCTTTTATATAACGTAGCGATTTCCAAATTTAGAGGCAAAAAAAACATCAGTTTCAGATGCGAAACTCTCAAATAGAAAATACTGAGCAAGGGGCGTAACCAATACTTGTATATGTCATTGACGGTAATCGATGCCTGAGATAGTAAACATCTAAAAAGACTGATACAAGCTGTAAAAACTACAGTAAGTCACTCACCCAATGAAAATTTTTCTGTGACTCAGATTCAAAAAGTCAGATTCGAAATATGAATTGCATTATTAATTTGAACAAAACCTTGTTAGAAATATCAATATGCCAGAAATTAAAACTCTGTTAAGATTAAACTCATTTTTATTCAGAAATATGTACGTGACGTCAATTTCAATTTCTATTAGATAATAGAAACTGTTATCAAAAACTGTCAACATTCGTTTTAAATTTTTCCCCAACACATTTTCAATATAAGGGTTCAATTTACAATGTAAGTATATGCTAGATCAATCCTCATTGCAAGTTTGTTCTGTTTATTCTGAAGCTACAAAATTTAGCAATAAAAAAACTGGTGAGGGAGGTAACTTATTCATTGATCAGTTTTTTTTTTCATTTTTTTTATTGCTCATTAACACAGAACTCTGCCAAAACACGTTGACATGACGTTATTTTTTATTCAGTGGAAAAACTGACCCGTCTTCTGTTTCTGTTTTTTTAAAGTTCATCAATCTTTATTAAGCGGGAATCATGTTGAAAGCGTTCCTGTGGCGATCCGTATTAATCATTCTAGAGAAGGAGATCAATCTCTACACAGCGCTAAATAACAGCAAGACAGAGGACCGTAGGGTAAAAGGCCCTCTACTTCCACCCCTTAAACGCTATGATTGGATTCACTGTGCTATTAGAGCAACGAGATATGAATTATTAAGCAAACAAGGAAAGTTCATATTCCCCGTAATTTCCAATCGCCGTTATATCAAGAATCAATCTTTTTATCATTCATTACAAACCGTCAACTAAAACTGTCAGCCTTTCAGCGTTCGTCATTTGACAAAGATCTCCCCCCAAAATATTCGCCAGACCTCTATAGTTAGCGTTGTTGAACTATTGCTTTCTGAATTCGTCTAATATGTCAAACCTTTTTTTTTTTTTTGCCGGCTACAATTTAGCGTATTGGAATCAACGTTATGATTCATGATGTCCAGTGTTCGTCAGCGATTCTTCAACATGACCAGCCCATTGCTATTTGAGCTTTCCAATGGTTTCTATGATATTTCTAACTCCTGTTCTTTCTCTTACACATTTTGCTGTCTTGTTATCTCTCCATATGATGCTTAGCATGATTCTTTCCTGCGTACTTTGCTGAGTTCTCAGCTTCAGGGTCAGTTTTTTGGTCAAGTTCCATGATTTGGGTACATAAGTGACCAAGGGGAGGATTCATTGGTTGAATATCCCTTCTTTTTTAATTTTACTAATTCCAGTTTTTGAAGGTTGTGCTTGCTCTACTGCGGGCTTGCCAACGTAAAATGATAATTCTTTCATTTTCTCCTACAACATTAACCTTTTGATTTCTCAACCCTTCCTCCTGATGGGTTTTTAGGGGGGGCACATAAATCACAAATTAAGTGTCAGCTAAATTAGTCCAACAGTGTTCATTTTGTTTTTTGGGAGATCCAAACTCTTTTAAATTTATAGCCCAATACCACTTGTTCATAATTTTTTTATAAATATTTGATTGATGACCCCAACACAGTGTGCTGCCAAAAGTGACAGTCACGTGGTACTTTCTATTGAAGGACAAACCAGATTTGCTGATGAAATTGTTTAAGGTCAATGCTCAGCCAATTCCAAGCTGAAGAGGTTGTTTAGGAATTGATTCGATTATGGAATTCCTCATTCCTGCTTACGAGGAACCCCTGCTCTCCTCAAAGGAGTTTGGATCATAAACGTTCATTTTGTGTCGGGTAATCGAATCTCTTCTATTCAACGAATGGAGCAGCGTAAGGGTTAACTTTGAAACTATGATTCATATATTAACCAATGTATTCCTGTGGGCCTATATCTAATACATACAAATTTGCCATAGGAAATATTCTCCTGAACACTCTCAAGATAATGAGAGACGTGCTTTTATAACTTCTACAAATAAATATGCATTACCTTGCTAATATACTTTCTTTGTATCATATTTGTAATTATAACAATCTCTACCTTCAGTTATGAAGTTTTAATTGTAGTAAAATAATCATTTTTCTTGAAAATGTTGGCTTCAAGTCATTCTTACAGAGTATCAATGAATGTTAGCTATATTTCTCTCCTCTTTCTCCTCTCTCTCTCTCTCTCGTCATCTCTCTCTGTCTCTCTGTCTCTCTCTGTTTATATATTTATATATATATATATATATATATATATATATATATATATATATATGTATATATATATATATATATATATATATATATATATGTATATATATATATATATATATATATATATATATACATATATATATATATATATATAACGTAGGAATCGAACATTCTGGTGGATGAGTGATTATGCGTGAGTGAATATATCGCTTAAATTCAACCTTAATCACCGTCCAGTTCTGTACAGGGTAAAGGTTAGATGCCAGCCTCTGGATCTGAAAGTTACGATCCTTCCTTGTGGTACAGGATGGGGTCAAGGACAGTCAAAAGCCATACTGAAGAGTTGTAATACAATAGAACAGCTGCCAGTGGATGACACAATTATATAATTATCACTACACACACACACACACACACACATATATATACATACACACACACACACACACACACACACACACACACTATATATATATATATATATATATATATATATATATATATATATATATATATATATATATATATATATATATATTCCAGCCAGTTACTAACTATCTATCCATCTACCTATCAATAGGTATTTATATCTGTTGGTTTATCCATGTACTATCAACTCATCTTTTAATATCAATGAATTTATAATTTTCGATGCTCGTTTGTATTATTCAGGATTATCTGTTCGTTCATATTTGCCTCATCATTCTCACCCTCAAAGTCAAATCTTCCTGTGGATCCAGAAAATACCCGTCCATTTTCAAAAATACATCAACATAATCACTCAAATTCGTCTTGCGATATCTCTAAAAGTTCACAATGAATTTCAATTATATTTACTAGAACCGTGGTTCCTACGCTAAATAAGACATGTATTTGAAAAAGGCATATCCAGGAATTATTTTTCATTGAAGTATATTTCATTCATATATTAGGTGGAGCTAACAGTAATCTAAAATATCAAAATCCAGTAACCCAAATCCCTCATCGTGCCTATATATGAACTGATTTTCTTTCAGTTTTTTCTTTAGTTATGGGACAAGCAGAGATATGTACTCTCGGAATGGTTTACAGTTATTTTTGTACCTTGATCTTTATCTTCTACATGTTTTTTTTTTCAATCCTTTTTTTCTTTTTTTTTTTTGGAAATTCTGAACTTTTGTTCCTATTCTCCCAGTCTCTCTGTTTCTGATTTTCTCTGCTTATATTCCCTCCCCTCTCACCAATCAGACTCTTCTTTCAATCAATCAATTCTCACATTTTCCAAGTCGTTCTGTGTCTCCGTCTCTCTCTGTCTCTCTGTCTCTTTGTCTCTCAGTCTCACTCTCTCTCTCTCTCACTCTTTCAATCTATCTATCCATCTATCTATTATTATTATCATTATTATTATCATTATTATTATTATTATTATTATCTTCCACTTTTTCCTTATCGTCTTCCTATCATATTTCTTCTTTTTAAACCCCTTTTTTCCCAATTGTCGCTTTTTTGCGCACATTCCCCTTCATCTTTCCATCCCCCTCTCTCTCTCTCTCTCTCTCTCTCTCTCTCTCTCTCTCATTCTCTCTTGTTTTTATCTTTCCAGGATTTCCTTCTCTCCAAGACTTTTTGTCCGACTTTTCTCCCTGTATTTTTATTTTCAAGTGTCACCCTTTTTCTAAATCAGTGTTTCCTTGCACTTCTCCCTCTCAACTCTCCCTTTATCATTATGCCCTTTCTCATTTTTCTATGTTTGACTCTCTATCTCATGTATAATTTCTATTCCAATAATCTTGTCTTCCTTTCCGTTTTTGCTTCTCTACACTTAGTATTCTCATCCACATTCTACATTCTCTCTCTCTCTCTCCCAACCATCCAATCCCTTTTACTTATTCCTCTCTCTTTCTTTTCATCCTTTTAGTCTCAACTTTTCTTCAAATCTCTCTTTCCGTAACCTTTCTGTAATTTCCCCAAACGGACTGGAACGACCAAAGCCTTCATGCATCCAATGAAATCTGACAGTTTTCCAGAAGTTTCCACCTGCTTTCATTCCTGCCATTTGCTTTGAACAAGACGAACTGGCAGGGCTGCTTCCATAGATTTAGGACACGGGTTGCTTGCTGCAACCTACGTCTCCATCTTTCAGATTGTAGCAATGCTATTCCCCCTCTCTTGCTTCACCCCCGACATCCTTGTCAAAACTTCTAAAGTGTCCAACTGTATTCAGAGATCAAATTGCTCTAAGAGAAGGGCGCGTTTTGAATACGACTTCACAAATCTGGAGTTCAGAAAGAGGTGATAATATCCAGGAGTTTATGATCGAGATAGCATTCGGTTTGCACTAATTCCCTTGTGGAAGCTATGAATCTACTTCTAAAGAGGTCACTTTAGTCGTTCCACTGTCAATAGAGACAAAGGTAGATTTTCCTTATCTCCCTGTTCGTAGCAACGCAATTTTTCATGTCTAGCTTCTCACAACGTTTCATATCAAAACTTTTAAAGAGGCCAACCGTATTCAGAGATCAAATTGCTCTAAAGGTTAGTCTACTTGGGTTGTTGCCACATATATGGCTACAAAAGGGATTGAAGATCATTTAATCAAACCTGCATCTCTGGGGTTGAAAAGGCTCACAAGTTAAATGAATTGAAATAGAGTAGGTAAATAATTTAACAAAGATAGATAGATAACTAGAGCTGGTCATTTATTCATAGAAACTGTCATGCTGCGCTGAGGTGATCAATTGAACTATTGAAAGAAAAGGTGATCAATTAATGTCATTTGTTTTGCCTCCTGCTGAGCAGTAATCACCCAAAAAGCATTTAAAATTAAAATAGATATATATATATTGTTTGCTGACATATTAAAAAGTCGATGTTTAAATTTTCAGCCTTTTATCTCTATTAGTGTGGCCCGTATGCATGGTACATGGATAACCAGCAAGTCAGCTGGACCAACATAAAAACTGAGAAACACGCAGTGACAGTTCTGGTGATAGTCTTTGTTGATGGATTTTATATATAGATCGATCCCATTCAAATCGTTGTGATTTATTTGAACTTTGATATACTTTGAAATTGAAACATCTTCAATCGAACCCTTTAAAACTGAAGTTGAGAAATGATGATATTCAATAGTTAAAGATTCAATCGCTTAATTTTGATCTTTTCAATCGATGGTACTTTGAGACTTTCTTTCTATCTGCAAATTTATTTAAGTTGGTAGTAAATTGCAGATCACGTCTATGATTAATGACTTAAGAATCGAACCAATATTAGAAGATTGGCTCACAAGCAAACAAATAACTTAAGTGATCACACACATATAGTAAGATTAAACCTCAACTTATTACAAACTGGGATCAGGCAAAACTCTAGCTTTGAAGAGTAGTCATGTTGTATTGAACTTGTTTGGGTTTAATTTCGCTAAACAGTTTATAGAACTGAATCATTCTATATAAAATCACCCGTTGATCCCAAGGTCACCCTTTTAAACTCCGCTAGAAAAAATCACTTTTTTTCTTCTGTGTAATTTTAGAGGAATTCAAAATATTAGGTCTGTATCTATAATAGTTTTAAAATTGAAAGAAATTGAAATTTGATTCAATTTTATGTATTTTGCCAAACGAGCCATTTCATCCAGACCCCTTGATATAACATGTACAGCTTTAAAACTTTGTGATCAGGTCCCAATTTTTTTCTGTAGAATTTTAACAGTAATTAGATCAAGTTCAATGTTTGTTTTGTTTTCCATACGTTTTGTATATGAACCGCAGAATCTGAAAGTGTCCACTTTGGGATACTTCGAATTTGGATGATTTAATATGGAACGATTCAATTGGCAGATCAAAATCAGAAAAATGAACATGATTGATGGATATATAAAGATAGATAGATAAATAGATAGATAGATAGATAGATAGATAGATATGGAAAAACTGAGGTAGATAGATATGGAATGAATGGGATAAATAGATACAAAGAGTAACTTGAATAGATAGAAAGATTTTGATGGCGCTGATTTTGTTTGTCAAATGGGTAAGACCTTTACTGCGTGATCAACTGATCTGATCATGTGCCAGATTGATCCATGATTATTCAATAATCAGTGAGACCACTGCAGTTTGATGGTTAGCTATCTCAGCGCCCACAGCAGTTCCACAGTGTAGAGAGTTTGATCCTAACTTTAAGAGTGATCCTGTTTTGATTGTGATCATAAGGACGGCTTCAGAAGGGATTGAAAGTCCAACTTTTACGAATTACAGTTAGGAATAAGATAATGATATTCAAGACTTTATGATATATTTGATCGTATGCCTTCGCTTCTTCCCAATAATGCATCGTGACTTCTCTAGGGTAAGTTTGTTCACTGGTGGGATATTTCCTGCAATTTTGTGACTGATTCGACAGGGATCAGCATATTTATTAAGTAAAGGTTATATGTCTTAAGTGATGTTACTTCTGTGAATCACAATGAAGGTTCATACTATGATATTTGTGCTTTGCATAAGTGCACCTTGATACCTGCACGCGTACCAAACTTATGGTCTGAAATTGTCCCCCCCCCCCGAAAAAATTCCACAAGGCACGGTTAGTCCAAAATGACTATAAAAACACGCCTTTTGGAAAAACATAAAACAATATATTATTTGTAGAGGATGCACATTGAAGTATTCATTACAAGATGTACTAAAAAAATGTAACCAGTAGTGCCCAGATCCCCCCACCTCCACACACAAACAAAGAGTGGGTAATTGTTGGTCGGGTTGGTCATTTGTTAAGCTACTGTGATCCGATAAGCGACCTATCTGTCTGCTACATTATGTAGGATTGCCACCTCCATCAAAGAAGCAATGACTCTACAATTTGATAAAACTTATTTCTAGTATTTACACTCTGATTTCTTAATATGTTAGTGGGAGGGTACCTTCGTAAAAGAAAAAAAAATTGTGCGATATTTTTGCCCCATCTGCCTTTTCTAAATTCTATGACCTCTCTATAAATATTGAACTAAACAATTAACTCTGTCCTTACATAATGAAGGAAAATTAGTTTTATATCAGATTATCTTCACTTTGCAATTATCACCCAAACTCACTTTATGCAATCTAATGACAATAAAGCCCAAAGCCAACCGGAATACGTCTAAGCTTCTTAGTTGTTTAAAATCTAATACAGAATGAATTCAAGAATGTTAATTAACGCTAACCTTTAAATTATCGTGCAATCATATTACAGAAGACTAGCAATTCAGATACACTGTTAGCAAATCAACTTGTTAAAACCGACTGGTTGTAGATCACAGATCACAGATCACGTCTGAGAATCACGAATCAAGGATTAGACTAATTTGGGAAGAGTGAATCAATAACAAACAAACAACTAGAGTTATCACAGAGACATCAATAAAGAAGGATGTTTTTACAGAGCGTAATTTACTCAAGCAAAATTCAAAGATTCCTTGGTTGATATTGAAAGTCCCCTCCCTGTTCAGCAAAACAAAATTGATTTACTGTGCAAATATCCCAAGTCAAAGAAAACCCATTAAAAAAAAAAACAAATAACCCCGTGTAATATTGAATTACCTTCGAAAATATGGAAAATTAAAATTTGTGTTCATCTTTTAGTATTTATTTGTTATTTTTTTTCATTTTGATACTCCTGTCGTTCAATGAATTGTTCAATATGGACCTCACGGATCAGAATACTGGACTTATCGTAGTATTGGATTTGTGGATTATATTTTGTTATGTGGGTCCATCGATCTGTAGAATAGATAGGTAGATCGGAGATCAGAAATAAACAAAATAGGGAGATAGAGTGCGTTTGATCTGCTCTGAGCGGTCAACTATTGTAGTCTTGAACCACATCAAGCCAAGACAGGTAAAAAAACCTGAGGCATCTACAACAGCATGATGGCTACTGAGCTCGTCTCACCGATAAATTAGGTACTTTAGTGAGCTTGATTCTCCCTGATTGTTCAACCATTGCTGCCTTGCACCATGATCAATAAGTATGGATGAACCCCTCTCTGTAGAGAAATTGGTCTTGAGGCAGATTAGATCGTAAAATAGGTATTACATATCCACTCCATACCAATTTATATCAGTGTCCCCTCAAGTTAGTAGTGCACTTACACTGGAAACAGCTTCAGGCGTATTTGCTTGGGTTTGATTTATCACGTTTTTTTCCGGTCTTAGCTTGATATAAGTGGAATGAATTTACAAGAGAAAAACATCTGAAGTAGCATCACTCATATCAACATCTTCGCTCATGACAAGTGGTCACCAATGTAAGTACTGACCAGACTCTGCTGCATTGTACAACGGGCCCAAGGAACATGATGACGGGTTAAATCGGGAAATAGAGCGGCTCATGCCCACAGAAATGCCACGACTAGGACATCAGATATAGAAGAGAGGAGTGCATAAAATACGGGTGATCCGTCTTAACTACTGGATGAAAACCTGGAGAGAGAAACGCGATTTACACAGGCCAATTATATATGGAGTCCATCTTTTGTGATCTAAGTTGAAAGATTTTATTTTTCAATAATTGCATCATAGACGCACCAATGTACATAAATTCTGAACACGTGAGAAGAACGCTATTTTTCTGAATAAAACACACTCTTAAGAAAAATAAATGCAAGTTGAGTAACGTTTTGATATCGAAATTCTATCCTCCAGCCATCCATCGATCTTGTCTCTCCCCTTCAGCCCGCCAATGGCCACTGGTGGAACTGCCCCTAAAAAAGTAACAACTCCACTAGCTCCCCTTTGCTCGACTGACGTTCTGTAAAAGTTTATCTACCAAAATTAAAGCCTTTGTTCGAAAGGCTTAACCAATCACTGACAAGAAATCTCAAAATTTCCCTGGAATTGAACATATTCAACTAAACCTCTTTTTATAAGAAAATCAATGCTTGTAAAACAATCCGTGTCCCTATTATTTTTTTTTTTACAGTTAAACCTTATTTCAGTGATAAGACAAGTTGTACTCAACGTGATTTTGCCGTAAGCATCGATGTACCCTTTAATCCTGAAATTAAAAGAAATGTATAAAAAGAGGGAAAAGTCTGGGGTTTGATTGAAGTGTCAAGACGCAACAACGATAATCAAGAAAAAAATGAATAAAAAATTGGTTTTTGTCCACTTCAAGCCATTCCAATGATTCATCGAACATAAAGAATATTGATGTGATTGCCCGTAATCAATGAGCAAGTTCGAATGTCATATCCTATTCCCCTTTGCCTAAATTAATGTCATTCAAAAATGTCTGTGTTGGACATCTAATCTTCTTACCTATCAGCTGACAATACTCAGTTCAAACAATCTTTTTTTTTCTTTTTATTTAAATTCCTTTTTTTCTTGTTAGAAACCGTAAACCAATACTATCACCAAAACTTTCAATAGACTTTTTGTCCAGTTTTGAATTTGATATGAATGGTTGAGCATGTATGTCTGTATTTAACATGAGTGAAGATATTTTAGTGCTTTTTTACGGATTGTGCTTTCTGTTTCACTTGAAGAGGATTTTTTAATGAACCCAATATTATCGTTTTGTCTTTTTTCAAGAACAAAGGAATGTAAAATCTGTAATAAACCAGCGGAAAAATCCTTTGCTCATGTTAGATTCTCTAGGATTTTTGATGTTTTTTCACTCTATTTTTGATGTTTTTTCACTTTATTTCTGATGTTTTTTTCACTATCTTTGATTTTTTTCACTCTATTTTTGATGTTTTTCACTCTATCTTTTGATGTTTTTCACTCTATTTTTTGATGTTTTTTCACTCTATTTTTGATGGGTTTTTTTTCACTATTTTGGATGTTTTTTCACTATTTTTGATGTTTTTTCACTCTATTTTTGATGTTTATCCGCTATTTTTGATGTTCTTTTCACTATTTTTGATGTTTTTTCACTCTATTTTTGATGTTTTTTCGCTATTTTTGATGTTTTTTCACTCTATTTTTGATGTTTTTTCACTATTTTTGATGTTTTTTCACTCTATTTTTGATGTTTTTTCGCTATCTTTGATGTTTTTTCACTCTATTTTTGATGTTTTTTCACTATTTTTGATGTTTTTTCACTCTATTTTTGATGTTTTTTCGCTATTTTTGATGTTTTTTCACTCTATTTTTGATGTTTTTTCACTCTATTTTTGATGTTTTCCACTTTATTTTTGATGTTTTTTCACTCTATTTTTGATGTTTTTTCACTCTATCTTTGATGGTTTTTCACTGTATTTTTGATATTTTTAGTGATGTCATAAATAGCATTTATTCTGACCATAGTAGTTCTTCGATTGAATTTTCTTTTAGAATACTTCAAATTTTGACACTACGGTTGTACCTGTATTGACTATGATGGCAAGTAGAATTTTTTTTGTGTATAAGAGGCTTGTAAGAATACATCCAACCATAATGTTGAGCATTATTTTGAATAGAAACATTATTGAAATCGTATACACATACTTGTTGTATATTTATTACAATTCACAAATGTAAATATGTATGTATGCATAGTGCATTTTGGCTGCATTAATGGAGCTAAAGTGCTGAAAATTTTAGCATTTACTCCTTATCATGTATTGACAAAATGTATTTTCGTTTTTTGACAAACCCACAATAGATTTTTTCTGAGTGATTGGATTTTCAGTGTAAGTATCGCTAAATTGATTCCTTAGTTTATGTCCGGTAGCATTCAAGTTTTTGATTTATTTTTTTTGAGACTTCAGATTTTTTTCTGTAATCATTGCCGAAAAAAGGTATGGAAGTCACTTATTCAGTAAACACCCCTTTTTTTCAAAGTTTTTTTTTAAAACTGATTTACGGCATGCAGCTAAAAGTAATTGATTGCATGGCAGTTTCCATTGGGACTAACCAGACCTGTTGTTTTCTTTTTTCTTGCAACTTCTTTAAAAAAAATACTTCTAGTTTTTTTTGTTTTTTTTTTTCAGAATCATCTGAGGAAGTATATTCGATTTCTTATCAATCATGGTTGAGGAGTCAAATCAATTTGACCGTGAAATGACAGCTATGACTCGGGGGTTGGATACTTTATAAAAAGGGAGAAAGTTTAGCAAGATATTTAGAAAAATCAACAGAATAACCGTAACCAACAGAGGTATCAAGGGATGTTATCCCTTTTATAGATGTGCTTGTGTTTTTTGTGTTTGTTTTGCTCCCTACAATACCGTTCAATCGACATATTTAAAATTGGCATCAGTACTCCACTTGACCTTTTCTAAAAAATGTTTTTATTTTTGGAAGAAAAGGAAGGGTTTATTGATCATCATCATCATCATCATCATCATCATCATCATCATCATCATCATCATCATCATCAGTCTTTCAATGTCCATTGTTGGACATAGACTTTCCCCTTGATTTGCCACACTTCTCTATCACTGAACAGAAAATATACAGAAATATATAGATTCTGATTTTGATGTTTTTTGCTCTAATTTTGTTGTTTTTAGTGATGTTATAAATAGAATTCATTCTGACTAAGTCGATCCTCGATGGACTTTTTTTTTACATTACTTTAAATTTTTTCGCTACGGTTGTTCATGTATTGACTATGATGGAAAGTTGAATATTTTTGTGTATAAGAGGCCTGTAAGAATACAACCATTTCAATATATATCTACAACTCTGATGTAACTTAGCAAATTATCAGAGGAAACCTTATTGCTTATGCGGGGACAGAAATTCCCCTGTGGGGTCATTCAGTCGGCAGTAAGAAGCCATTGAGATTGTTTATACGGTTGCACTCACATTCTCAATGTCTGGGCGAGTAGATATGAATTAAATGTATTTTGGTGAAACTTTACATCATATAGTTGTGTCTTGCCCCCTTCTTCTTCCGTCAAGATTTCTCTTCCTAGAACTTTAGACTGTGGACAACATTTCAGGGAACGTGGCAGAGCAGTTCGTGGTGAGGCAACCGATGGCGATCCTGGGAGAGAACTTTGATTGAAGATGACTGGCTGTAAAACTTGAAAAGGCACTGTGATAAGTGTGTAAGGTCCAAAGAGAGGTACACAAAAGAAAAAAAAGGGCGTAACTGGCCTTGGTAAGCTATTTATAGGATATTTCCCCGGCAAAGTTCGTAAAAAACGTATAATCAATTTAATATACAAGTTTCTCGTTGTTTTCGTTTTTGCTTTTGTTTTTCAAAAATGTAATCATTTTATTTGTTATTTAAAACTTCACGATTAGAAACTTTTCGGGAGCTAACTTTGGGTCACAAGTGAAACATTCCACACCTGACGTTACCGTAATATGGTTCAAATGTATGAGAATATGCTGATTTCCATAGCATTTAACACATTCTGGTAGCAGTAAAAGCTTGGTTATCTTTATTTTTAATCATTTGGGAACTATATATATATATATATATATATATATATATATATATATATATATATATATATATATATATTACAAACAGAGAAAACGAAACAAATCTTAATGAAAACAAGTTATCACTTCTCAACTTACATTCATTATTCGCTGCACTTGTTGTTTTTCTCTCAAATACATAAGTAGCAGTGATGAGGAAAAGAGAGTGCATTTATATTTATATATAGCAGCGAATGTTAAGCTATGGACAAACTGATGAAAGTCATCATCATCATCAGACTTTTATCGTCCGTCGTTGGACATAGGCTCTCCCCAGGATTCATCATACTTCTCTATTGTGGGCTTCACAGAGCCGATATTTTCAGAATCTTTTTGTGATCTCATATTCGTATTTCACTGCCATTCTTGCAACATGACCAGCCCATTGCCATTTGAGTTTCCAAATTGACTCCTATTTTCCTTTTAATAAACAGTGCTGTTTTGTGGTCTCTCATTGTTGAACATGATCTTCTTGATCATGTTGCATGCTTCTCAGTTTGTGGGTCAATGTCTCGATTGAGTTTCATGTTTGGGCTTCATAAGCAACAATCAGAAAATGCAGTGGATTTATATTTTTTGTTTTTAAGAATAAACAGATTTTCTTTTCCACGAAGGTTGAGCTTGCTCTAGCGAAGGCTTGCCATTCAAGAGTGATTCTTTGCTTGGTTTCTTCTTTGGAGAATTCTATGGAGATTTGTTGTTCTATCTAGATGTAGCGGTGTACTTTGACCAGCTCTGTGTTTTTGGTAGTGTGATATTCCACTATTTAGATACATAAGTATTCCAAAATGCCCAAAATCCAAAATATCTCAGGTTCATGGTATTTTGGATGAGTGGTACTTGACCTTTGTTATATCATACTAGCAGTGTCGAGAATAATTTTTGGATTTAATAGAAATGTATTCGCTATATTCACTCAGGTTTATTGATTGGAATATTCAATTTAAGGAAAATAGATTTCGTGCACTTCACATTTATTCAAGATGAACCACAGTTGCGCAGCCAGTGAAAATGTGAATGAAATTTTGTGAACAAAATTATGTTGAGTATTGTTTGTTATTGTGTCAAAAGTCAACAGTATCTTTTTTTACTATTTTTCATCTAGATCTATATTATCGACTTGTCCGCTTGTGTATGTCTAAAACACTCTTTATTCACCTTTTTCTTGTTATTTTTCTTCTTCTTTCGTTCTGTTTATCTCCATTCTGAATTCTTCGATTCCCTTCCATTCTCCATTGTATGTTTGGAAATATGTATTTTTCTCTTAGGGATTCCTTTTTTTCAATAGAAATACTCCACCTACGTAAACATCAAGGAAGTGTGAGCATTGGAAATTTATTGAAAAAATTGTATATGTCGAAATACTTGTTTCCCCTCACTGTATATTTATTTACAAAACTGGGATTGATACATCAAAAGGTAAAATGGGCGGAAATAGCAAGTGGGGGAGACCTTGGACTTAAAAAAGCATTTTTTTCTTATCTCATGACGTCTGCTTGAAGTTGTAGATGGTGTTTCGAGATCATGAAAAGCCTGGAATTCGAATGTTGGTTTATTCCAATTTTCTCCGTTGGCTCCAAACCAGAACTGAAACAAATTTTACACAGAAAAACCTGCCAGATATTCCCCACCACAAACCGTCTTCCCTTCCTCTCAATTCTCGCTATGAAGTGTTATCTGGATAGAATATCAATTTACAAAACACTTTTCAATTATCACTACGTTGTGCAAATTGCTTACCGTGTTATTGTTCCCTGTTAATGAGATCGGGACGGAAGATAAGCAAGTATAGACTATTAAACAAACAACTAGCTATGAATCTATTGGCCAATCTCTTGCGTCTTTCTTGCGTTTTAATTGACTGTTTCAAGCCATCCATTTTAGTTCATGGAACTGAGAAGAGAAGATTAACAGTCCCATTTCCCTATGTAATTTGCTGAGGCGAGAAAAGCAACGAAAAGGAAAGAATATTGCTGCATATATAGAAACAATAACGATATACCAAGACATGCAAAATGCTCCCAGAAAGGCAATTCACTTTCAGCTCAATAAAATGAGATCATTGGCTAATTAATCTACAAAACCAAACATTCATTGATCTAAAATAGGGTGATACTTTTTACACCTGCCATTTCCTGCCTCACGTTGATGGGATATTTCGACACAAAAACTATCCCTTCCTTTTCTCACAATTTCCAGCCATATGTTAATGGATTGATTTTGCGAATTTGTTTTGGAAACATTTAATTAACAGTCGGCATGGATAGTTTAGAAATCGAAATGTTTTATTACGGCGTCGAAAGGAATGGCGGGGCTTTTGTCTGTTTTTTTTTTTTAGAAATACTTGTAATAAGGAATGAAAGGTAAAGTTTTATATCGAAATATCTATTAATTGTTGACGAGCAAGTGTGAACAGAAGGCCAGGAATTGTTGGGGTAAAAGGTCCTGCTGAGTAAAATGATCACCTGTGTGTGTACATAAATAAAAGAAGGTACTAATTATCTCTGTCATTGTCTGCCTCATTATATATATATATATTTATATATATCACTCTCTCTCTCTTTCTCCATCTCTCTCTCTCGCTCTCTCTCTCTCTCTCTCTCTCTCTCTCTCTCTCTCTCTCTTGCACAAATTGCTGTGCTATAGTGGTTACATAGATGGTCTCGGGTGACCATTATTATTATTTTAGGTGATTCAATTCTCATTTGGTAACTAATATTTTATTAACTTGAGCCAACTAAGTCAGGTTTTGAAAACATACATGCTCACACACAAATATTCATACACACACACATATAATTTCGGTAATCAATACAAGAATAATATGCCTTGTATGGGCGCATGTGTGATTAGCTGTGTCTAGTATTATATATAATTCATATAAATATAGGATATTCATATCCCATGTAACATTCTTTTTTTTATATATATATATAGTTAGAAAGTTACAGGTGTTCTTGACATCTTTATCCAAAATAATCAGTGATATTATTAAACAATATTTATACACGACGAACGTACCACTATCTGTTGGCATGACTGAGTGCATTGATTTTCAATGTTATTCGCCTAAAATGCCAATCTGGCTAGATAGGTGATGAATGTGTGTGTAATATATATATATATATATATGTATATATATATATATATATATATATATATATATATATATATATATATATATATATATATATATATATATCCTTTTCATATCTATCTATATATCTCAATCTCTCTTTCTTCCCTTTTCTCTCTCTATCTATATATACATATATACATATATATATTACTCTTCATATCAAGCTATGAATCTATCTCTTTACCCCCTACTCTCTGTTTCTGTCTATCCCTCTCTCTCTCTCTCTTCCTCTCCCCCCTCTCTCTCTCTCTATCTATCTATCTATCTATCCATCTGTCTCTTTCTCCCTCAAAATATATTTATAGGATTCCTTCCTTTTTTTCACCGTGCAATTTTCAACTTTATTTTGCTCTGCCCCTTCCCCAACGTTCCATGTTTTCCCACCATCCGGCCATTTACCTCTGAATCTAAAGGCACCTCGTTGGAAACCATCTTTCTCCATCCATCCATCTGGTTGATCATGACATGCTCTTACGAGACATTTGGCACTTTTCCTGCAAAACTCTCCCATAACATTTCCATCACCCACTTCATCTTTCCTCAAGAATTACTCTCCTTTGCAGCATTTTTCAAGAGAGCCCAAAACTCACACGTAGGGTGGCACGACTTTTTTACTCTATAAAGTTTCATCGAAATGACATTTTATCGAAACAACTTTTCATCAAATCGACTTCATCAAAATGTTGGCTTATATTTGTTTACGATTCTGTCATTTTTTTCGTACAAATGATGTTTTCATTGGATTATTATTCATCTATGATTTACTGAAAATAAATTACAAATCTGGTAGCTAATTGCAAGTATGTCAAAAAAGTTTTCCCAGGAAATCGACATCCTGTTATAAAAATATCATGGATTTTTTTAAAGAATTTTCTTCAGTTTTGTCTTGTTTTTGTCAGATATAAAGATTACTAAAATTTTTATCTCAAAGGAGAGAAACAAATTTTCATAAAAAATAACGTAGATTGATATGAAGTCAATTTTTACTTCCTATTTTCGATTGTTTTTTTCTTTTTCTTGAAGTTACCATCATTATTTTGTTTTTCATATTTACGTCTCGAGTGATTACACACAGAAAGTTTACATCAGATCTCTCCCCAATTTTTCTTCATGATGATGACATCGAAGAAGTTGACAATAAAATTATTTTTTATACGAGTTTAGGGATTTTTCTTGTCGGGTTTCGGCTTCCCAGCATAATTCTTTGGGTACACCAATATTACTCTTCTTGAAAATTGGAATTTTAAATTGAAATCTATATTTGAATTATTCTTGTAATTATTTTTTTCATTCAATTTTAATTACAAAGTCACTTCAATAAAAAGTCGTTTCGATAGCAGAACGTTTCGATAAAGAACTTTCAATCAAAAGTTTATTCGATGAAGAGCTGTTTCAATGAAATATCTTATCGATAAAAAGTCGCTCTGATACAGTCGTTTTGATAAAAAGTTGATTCAATTGAATGTTGGTTGATGAATAGCCAGTCCTCATATGTAGCATACAGTTTCAATGAATTTATAAGGTGTAAATATTCCAACAGATCCCGTGTATTGATCGAATATCAGTGAAAGAGTTTTGCCAGTATTAGATCTTATTTTGAGAAAGGATCAGTATAACCAAAACCGAATTCCTTATCCATTCTTCTTTCATTCATAAAGAATATACATATGCTCTGTGTCAAATATTTCATACTTACAAGCTATATTCATGGGATATCTTAAAATTTTTCACTACTTTAATGGAAAATATACTGTTGTTCAAATGTTCCAATGGTTGAATTCTCAACTAAATCCATTACCGATCTTCCCCTCTATCTTTCTCTCTCTTTCTCTCCCCCCTCTCTCTCTCTCTCTCTCTCTCTCTCTCTCTATATATATATATATATATATATATATATATATATATATATATATCACCTTCACCCTTTCTTTCCCTATTTTCATCTTTCGATTCTCCTCTCTCCAGCTCTCTGACAAGAAAGTAATTGGTTTGCAACAAAAATATAAATTAAAAAACCAACGTAAGCTGTGAGCAATGCAATTGTGATACTTAATGTTCCAAAACCTTTGATTTAGATTCCAGAGCCAATATATTCTTTTCATTTATTTACCTTATATTGTCCACATTGTTCTGAAATTGGTTCAAATGCCAAACATGCGTAATTACATTACAAATAAAATCAGAAATATAAGCAAAAACACCAAATTATGCACGCGTAATTCCATACATATTTTATTCAAACGTTAATTTGGTATTGATTTGTCTTGTACATTTCTGTGAATTATTCAGTAAAATTTTATGTACATGCCGATTAAAGCTATTTAATGTGTAGATTGTTTCACAGTTTTTACCAATTTGACTATTTGAAGGCATTGCAATTGATCGCTTATCGATAATGGTTAGTGACGCTTTGTGCCTATACTTTGGAAAGGCCATCATGTATATATATATATATATATATATATATATATATATATATATATATATATATATATATATATATGTATATATATATATGTATATATATATATATATATATAGGGGTATGAATAGATGTTATCAGGAAAGGGGATATAGGATCCGACAGGATGATTTATAATTGTGTTATATAATATTGAAACTCTTATTTGAAATGATCTACCGTTTTTACACAGAGAATGAATCATTTTGCTCAAACAACGTAAATGCAATAAACGTTGGTTTGGCAGAATGATGCATTCAACGAGTAATAAAGGAAGATCATTTCAAATAAGAGTTTCAAAGCAATATAACGCAATTTACAAAATGTCATATATATATATATATATATATATATATATATATATATATATGTGTGTGTGTGTGTGTGTGTGTGAGTGAGTGAGTGAGTGTGCATGTTTAAAATTGAGGTATCTGGATTTATCAGAGGTCTGGAATTTTTTACATACATCTAGAATATCATTCAAGTGGCATCTTCCAATGATCAAATGTAGCTCTTTCCTCGTGGAATTGAGATCATTTTAAGTTTCCCTAAGATAAAGAGCACTTTGAGTCGATGAATGTTTTGATAATTTCTAAATGTCAACAATCATTCTCATGACCTTCTGGAAATCATTCAATTATCGGAGTGGTTTTACTGCTCACATTAGAAATAATTGACCTAATATCAGGAGTATCAGGGAAAATCCTCGTGATAGAATTCAAACCAAATTTTTCATCATATAATATTTGTTCATATCAAAATCCAAGGGTTTCATCCCACCTTTATTTTGGACTTTTGGAATGTAGTTAGTTCATTTCCGATGCAACTAACTATGAATTAACACTTATTATTATCACCCAATAACGTATCATACTATGATTCACTAAATGCCTGTCTCGATGTGACAGTATAATTAAGGAACCACTCTTTATATCTTCATGAAATTATTAGTGTGCAATAATGGATCTGCTGGAAAATTTTTATCGTTTGATTTTGAAAATACCAAGAACTTTCAGATTTTAGCGAAGGGTTTGTTTTATGATCTTAGGACTTTCCTAAGCTGGACCTGTTTTAAGGGTTGCTGGTTCACAACGGATGGGTTTTCTGCTTGCTTGTTGATTATATCAATCAATCATCTAAAATCTTATCAGTAATATATCTCATTGTAATTAAAGAATTCTCTATCAGTGTGCATATGCACCGCGATTACATGGCAACTTCCCGTTATAGGAAGTTGAATCTTACCTGATATTTTAGTAAGCACACAAGACAGTGAAGCGCCCAGTTTGATTTTTTCTTCTTATCTTTAGTTCTCGAGGAATCTAATAGAAATAAATGATCACAGATTTTTGTATTTTATCAAAGCTTTTACCAGTTACATCCCTCGACTCCTGCACTTCAAAATTACCTAAATCTAGATTTAAAATATCGTAATTTCGTACAACAGACAGAAAGTCACTTTACATGATAAATATGGAAGGCTGCTTCATTGAAGAGTCCAGCCCACTAATAAAGTCGTCCGCCTAGAAAATAGCCTTTTCCTTTTATTAGAAAAATAGGAACATTTTTCCTAACAACTTATTATATATATATCCATCCAGACAGGTGTCTTCATTGAGTATAGTTTTACATTCTTTAACCGTTCTGTAAACAGCATCGACTCAAATATAGTCGGAAGTCTCTCCTTTATAGTCAATCCTTGATGTTCCCTCAATGGTTGCAGAATATAAAAAGACACTCAGAGCCTTGATAGAACCTACAAAAATAAAGTGAGAAAAAGAACTATAGAAAACTATTGTTGTGTCTCGTTCGTATGGTATTATTCAATGACCCATGCGTTCTAACGGTGTATATGTTTTTATATTCTTGCAAGATTATTTCCAGAGATTAGTTGCATATGGAGATTTCTGAACGATATTTAATGAATGAAATAGGTAAATAAAGTGATATAACGAAGTCATTTTTTATGTACTCTCACGTGTCTGTTTATCAGTACACTCTGTATAAAACTGACCCTTTATAACGGCAAAATCGTTATAACTACGCATTCAAATTCCCAGAGTGCTGCAATTACGGAATCTACAGAAGGGTTGCAAATTTAAACGTAATTTTCCCATTTTTCTATCCTGGAAGCTACTTTCAAAGTTTAAAAAAAATGTCATCACTAAAAAACAGGAAATAAATTAAGTATCCTAATATAATCAACATTGGACTCTGAAATTAGGAGTAAAAAGTAAATTGGCAACCCTTGTCTACTGCTGTTGAAATTTAGTAATGAAACCACACCATTGTTTCTTGTGGGATTTGATAACGAACAAGAAGAATTAGATTCTTCTTATGAAATCACTGGCATCAATTTAAGCAACATCGAGTGATTGTGAATCAGTTCCTCGGGGACATTTTATGCGTCAGTTGACACCTCTTCAAAAATCTAGGTTAGTCGGTTGTTGGTTTTCAATCTGATGGAGTAGGCTTAAGTCAGATTGATGGAAATGTTTTTGCTTTTTTGTAAATAACTTTGCCTGTAAACAACGTGCTTTCAAGAATTGTTTCTTGTTGTTTGCTGCCTCGTCTCTCAAAGCAATCATATGTACGGGTAGTGGGCTTTTAGTTGGTGTTATTGAACATAGTTTAGAGACCCCTACCTGCTTGTAGGATCCGGGGTTCCAAGATGGTTACCCGTCTCGGTACTGACCTGACTCAAAGCAGTTTAAGATCGTCTATCCTATATAAGCAGTTGTGTCCAATGCGATTTAGCCACAAATAACGGTTGCAATGAATTTTGACAGCTTATTTTTTCGAAGAGTGATCGAAAAGGTATCATTGAAAAAATATTTTTCATAAGATACCAAAAGTCAAATAGTCAAAAAAATAGTATAAAGTGTATCTAAGTTGATGTATGACGACGAGGTAATCAGTGAGATCACAAAGATTGAGGAATTAGTAATGGAATGACACCATTGTTACAAACCCATGACATTTGACAATGAACAGAATGAATTCAATTCCTGCTTTTTTAAAAGAATCACAAACATTTCGAGATAGAAAGTCAGTCGTTCGTGCCATCTTATGCACTATTTAACACCTGTTCAAAAATGTAGGCTTGAAATTTGCTTGTTTCTAATCTGATAAGGGAAACGCTAACGTTAAATTAAGAAAACGTAGCATTTTCGAGAAGGAAAACGATTTTCAATCAAGGCATGTTCTTTTGGGGGCTTACACTTCTGTTTTTTTTTTGAAGCTGAGTGTTGCAGAAAGGTGCAAAATTCCTTCTCTAATTTGGAAGTTCGTGTTAACACGAATTGCTCAACAGCCGATCTTCCATGACTAAAACAGCTGCATTGACAGCTTTTAATAAAATACAAGTATGAATGCATTCTACAGTTACATTTTTAAGATTTCATTTCCATACTTTGAATTACTTCGTTCTGTCTGTTGTCCGATTAAATACGACAGCAATGATTTATTTCTACTTTACATACAATACAATGTCGAATTAAATTAAAGGCAAATACATCCATTGCAAATATGGTGTTCGAAAATGTGAGTAAATAGTCAACAAACAGATAGCTTAGAAGTTTATACTCAATAACTATAATTATAGCATATCATTATACTTATAAATATGAGAATCAATAACTAGGTTAGTTCTGGGCAGTATTGTCAGTTGGTATATTCATTCTTTTGTTGCAAAACGCTCACAGCTTACATTACTGCGGATAATAAGACTGTGTATATTTAGGGTTCGGTACTACATATGTCTAGCCCATTGGTGCGTTGGTATGTATTGCCACAGATAAGCAGATACTACTGTATGCATTTATTCATTTTCTGGGAAAGTTAAATTGTTTTCTCATAATGAACATAGTTAATACTAGCAAGGGCAATGAAATGTACACACATTTTAAGTCATCATTTTTTGTTCGTAACGTTGTATAAGAAGGTCTGTTCCACTTATGCAGGGTTGTCATTTTGCATGGGCACACTGGACAGTTGCCTGGGCTCCCAACGATCTCAGGGGCGTCAAAATTCAATTTGACAAAAAAATTAATGTTTTTATTATCAAATTGCAGACATGAAGAACTTTCTCTGAGACGATGTTTACATTCATGCTTCAATCAGTTTTTGACTCTTTATTGATCCCACGTATTAAGGATGAAAGACAACCAATGGACATCACGACTCACATATGGATCCCTAGAGATCAAATAAACGAGGCCGGCAGAACACAAGATGGAAAGATGAACTAGACAGATTCAGGAAATAATGACCCTGCGAAGCCCATGATAGAAAATTGTGGCGAATCTTGGGAAAGGTCTATGTCCAACGACGGACGTTAGAAGACTTATGATGATGATGATGATGATGATGATGATGATGATGATGATGATGATAAATTGAAGTCAACTATCTTTAGTTGATGTAAATATGGAAATCCTTGTTCCAGTGATAACTTTTTCTACCTTTTTAATCTTGTACAACAATGTCCCATAATGGGTGAAAGCATAACAATAGTAACAAAGTGAAAACAATATAAATCTATCAGTGAATTAATGCAGTTGTATAAAAAGGAAGACTTGTTGAAGTAGAATCCCTTGAATAATTATAAAAGACAGGATGTATGAACTATGGAAAATATCAGAAACTGTTATGACGTCCTGTTCATACCGTTACAGAAATCCATGTTGCAACAGGCAACTAGATATACACATTAAAATGTTCATTGAAACAATTTCTCTTCTTTACGAAGTATAGGTAAACAAGGCTATTCAAGCATTGGACCGTTGTATACCTTATTGGTGGTGTTGGTGGTGGTTGTGGTGGTGGTGGTGGTGATGATGATGATGATGATGATGATGATGATGATGATGATGATGATGATGATGATTAAACAAAGGTTGATACTATGGTCTGGAGGCTAATTTCAGTAGATTTCTCTGCCCAGATGTCTGAAATACTCTTAAACGATACTGTACTCACGAACTTGACGAATTCGTTTGTGTAACCTCATTTCATACGCCATTCGTCCCCTTTTGAAAAATCTAGGGTAGTCAGTTGCGGGCTTTTAATTCGATGGAATTACTAAAGCCTGATTGAACAATGGAATGACATTCTGGAAAAACAAAGTGAATATCTCTCATTAGGTTTTGTTTCCTATTTCTATACGTGTCTTGTTTCTTCGTTCTAATGCACAGATTGGCAAATGAGTTGAGTCTTAGTATTACAACATCAAAAAGGTGCAACAGTAAATGTAATCTTATCAAGTGAGAACAAAAAGAAGTTAAATAAGCATCAATGCAGTCAAAATAAGCAAATGAAAAACTTGTCTGATTTCTCGCAACTTATAATAGGTAAAAGCAAGTGAATTCTTTTTCTGGAATTCTTTTTCTGAGCGACACACATTCCAGGTAGAAGCTTAAGCAATTGAATCGATCAATTAATGTGTCGTCACATTTGAACTATCACTTTCTTCCTTTGTTGCTTTTTTTATTTGTTTATTTTTCATAGCAACTCAGAGGTACAATACCACTGAGTAACGTTCTTTAGTGAATTACTTTCCAGGTAGACAACACGATTTTAAGTACTGTAAACTACTGTAATGGACTCTGAAAACTATTTTTTAGTATTGATTGAACAGGTATTCCTATTTTCTGAATGTTCAGTACATATAAGTAGGTTTTTCATCTTTTTCAATGAGATGAAGCGTTTGTCAACCATTATTAATTTTTGACTATCATTTCCTTTTATTTTGAATTTTAAAAAAATGAATCAATATAGTATTACTGATACTGAAATTAGTTTAAATTCAAAACGGGATAAATATGGCACCAAAGGATTTTGTAAGGGTTAAGGCTGAGAATGAGGATTAAATTTAAAATCTTGGCAGCCATTAGTTCCATAGTAGCTCAGTCGGTATGAGCAGTGTCATAATGTAGCAGTTACCTAAATAAACATAAGGTATAAGGAACCGGACTTATACTCCATTTTTTTTCATTTTTGATCTATGCAGTTCCCTTACTGCCATAGAATGATGGTCCGTGTGAAGTTGCTGTCATAAGAAACAGTCGAAAATAAGATAAAATAAAATAACAAAAAGATTCACAATGCATTCCAATGTGTGTACCTTTTCTTTTTTCGTCAGTGATGGTGTTCTTTGATTGGCTGCGCCTGTCAAATATAGGACATGGCTATTTTGCTCTTCGAACTTTGCTTTTATGATTGGAACATTGATTTACGTCTTTTGACCCTGGAAGGGAAAGTACTTGAAAGATCTACGGTCTTCATCTACAGATGTGACAAATTGTTTCATGAACCAGATTTTCATGTACTACGCTTGCATCAAGACCTGTGATCAATGAGTCGTTCCCACGGGATTTTGTCCATCCTAACATAGAAAAAACATGTTAATTCAGATTCGTATATTTTTGTTTTCTGAAGAAGAATTGTGATTCTAAGCGAACGCCAATAAAAAAAAATTAAATCCACTCGTTGTAAAATAGGAAATAAATAAATTTATAAAAGATATCACTGCCCTGGTTCCAAAAGCTAAGTTTCAAGGGAATGATGGCCATTTTTCATACCGTTTACAAATAGTCAAAAAGAAAATAAGACTCACTACCCAGGAACAGAAATTGTATAGGGTATAAAAAACATATAAGTGGTGTTCGTTATTCGCTAGTAAAAAAACGAAGGTGAAACAGTGAAAGAGCAGGTGATGCTAAGAAAAGCACCACATATAAACATGGCCTTGTGAAGTGGTAAGTGCCATATTAAAAAAATTTCGTCCGGCCTTGGCAAGTCAGATGTGAGTCTTACTAACGATTGCCTGTGGGCACCTAAAACCGTAACATCTTGATTGTGAGTATAAATTGGTAATGGTGACGCAATTTCACAACGTGTTACTTCACCTGTGACCATTTTCCCGGCTGACCCTTCACGCCTAGAAGTTGCCTTCTGAAAATATATACTGTTCAAGACTACGGAAAGGGACAAAAATATTCGATTCAACGCAGGTAAATTCTGCTAACTCAGTCATATGGTAAATTACCCATTTATCAGGGAAAGAGATTTTTCTCCTTTCTGTACCCCATTACTCCAGGACAGGGAAATCTTGACTCTTCACAGCTTCTGTTCCTTTGTCGTCCTGGAAAATCCCCATCAACCACACCCTTGTGTATTCTTCATCTGGCACAACAGCTGAAACCATCGTAGGTTACTCTCTGCCCACTTACGATCCTCTTATCTTCTATGCACCTTGTGAGTATCAAGTTCCCTGGACCCCCTACCCCATATTTACTCAGCCATTTAACGTCCATCATTCCCCAAATTCGCCTGACCTCTCTATGGCAAGGCTTCGAAGAGCCAATACTTTCTGAACTCAAGCAGTTTGTCACATCATCGTATATTTTACCAGCTACGTTTACACATATGATCTCCTAGGGTCCATGCTGTGAATCAGAATGTCAATTGGTTGTCTGGTATTCTTGCAACATGACCAGCCGATTGCCGTTAGAGTTTTCTAATGGTTTCTATGATTTCCCTGAACCCTGTACTTCTTTAAATATACCGTGTCATCTTGCAATCTAACCTTGTTATGTTGAGCATGATTCTCTCATGTGTACGTTGTATGTTCATCAGTTTTAGGTTCAATTAGGTTCTGTGTTTCAGCTGCATAGGTGACGATTAGTTGTATAATTTCTTTTGGGAATTATTAGGAATTTTTTTCGTTCTTGTTCAACAGGAAGTTTACCAACCTCCATGTCCCAAAAATTTTAGTTTTGTTTTTCTTATTATTAACAAAAATCCCCAAGATTATTTTAATTTCCTTAAAACTCCTCCATTTGTTACATGTTCACGATAATCATAACATCGATGAAAACCCATTTCGTTTGCTTCGAGTCGATTTTTTTTTCATTCCATTTGAAAAACGAATTCACTAACATTGAAATGGAAAATAGATTCAGATACGCAAATTTTATATACAGGTGTTCTCGCTTTATGAGAATTCGTGCAACGTCACTTAGCTTCTAGGAAGGACCTCAAGCGACTTGTCTGTAAAAATTCGTGTTCTATTCTAATTCATTTTGAGTTTGTTTTATTTTTGCATCCATTAGCAGGATGCAGTCCAAGAAAAACCTGAAATAAAATGTGTTCTGCTTTCCGTAAACATGATAAACAAAGGAAATGGTCATATTTCCCATCCGAAAACGCTAAAAGATTTTCCCTTACAAATTAGTCGTAATTGATTTTTCATTTTACACCATTCGTGCCTCCTGAAGGTTTCATGACAACGTTCTAATTTCAGATACTAGAGGAAACCTGCCCAAATACCGTGTGTAATTGATAAGGAGCTTCAGTAACTATGAGATATTTTCGAAAGTCAGGAAAGAAATATTTGTGTGGCAGGAAGCTTCTGTGAAAATCTTGAAAAGATACTTGAAGAGTGAATCAAGTGTTTGGTGAGGAATGGAAAAATTCAATTAGACTCTCCGAATAGCAATCAAAACTGAAGTGAGTAGTTTCGGAATTGGAAGAAGTCAAAAACCCAGGGTCGGGAAAAAAGAAACGAAGGAAAAATCCATAAAATAATGAAAAAGGATAAACAGAAAATAAATTAGAAAAAAGGGTAAAAGAAATGATGGAAGAAAAAAAAGTAAGAAAAAAGATTAGGAGAATTGAACAAAAAAAAAAGACAGGAACAAATAAAGAAAAAAACATTGAACAAAGGATGAAAATAAAAACAGGTCTGGTTAGTCAATAAATAGAAACTGTTATGCAACCAAGATCTCTTGTCGTGTTTTGGGTGAGAATTGAGAGAAAAACTGATCAATAAATGTTACTTTTCTTGCGTTTTCTTGGGCAGTGATCACTAATAGAAGTTTGAATTAAAAATAAAACAAGTATAAACACTGCTGGACACAAATTGGGGACTGATTTAACAAAAAAGTACATTATTGTTAGAACTCTCACTAAAAAACTTATTATAGGAGGGTGAATCTGTTTATAGACAAAGTAAAGGGTGAATGTTGAAACTGTAGGCCCTATTACTCCGTTGGTGTGGCTTTTAAACAAAATACATACATAGTCAGCCAGCCAGCCAGGCCAACACGAAAACTTAACAGACACAAAGAAAAAACAGAATAAAGCAAGAAAAAAAGAACGCAAAAAAAAAATACCAAAAAGGGGGGACTTGGAAACAGAGAGAATTTAGAAACTCGAGGGTCAACGTTTTTGTTGCACACATGCAGAAGCAGATGGGGGAAGAATAAGGATTTCCCATGGACTAATAAGTATCGCCGGAGAAGTAGATACAATAGTTGCAATATTATGTTGAGGAAAAAATGAAGATATGGTGTGATATTCAAAAAGGGGGACGTTAATTGATCAAAGAAGAGAAAACGTTCATTTACCTCCTTTGGCTAAAAGAAAGTGACCATAGAAATAACGGATGGAGGATAGAAGCACTGTAAGAGGAATAAACCAACCAAAACGGAAAAAAAGGGGATTGATATGTGAAAGTATATCTTGTTTGTGTTTTGATTAATGTAGCAATATGGGATTCGGTGTCAAAGATACTTTGTTGGTAGCATCAGATGATTTTAGAATCTAAAGAGTCTCAATAAAGGCTGGATTCTGGAGTGACCACCCAATCAATATACAGATATATGTACTAAGCTCAAGTTGAACGGACACGACACCGTATGGTGAAAAATGAAGATGAGGTGGTGTTGTACATATTTTCCCACCTGCTTTGAAAATCCCTATCCAAAATCCCTTTTCCCTGGACTCAAAAATTGACCACAGGTGTGAAAGATGCGATTATACTTCTCAAATTCCGAAAATTCATTTTCATCCAATTTTAGCATTTACGGAAAAAAAGCTAGAAGCGATAAGAGCACTGCTTTTGTTTTGAACAGAATCACTATAAAAACATCACTCGTTCCATTTCTCTTTACACATCCTAGTGTCCATTTTTGACTATCACTCAAACATCCAGCAGCTCAGTCTATAATCATCTCTTGAAAATGCTTTTCAAATAAATAGTAATTGCTTCTTCGCTTTTAGACATTTCGGCTTACGAATGGGTTTTACAGGAAGCTTCTACCACAGGGAAAACGTATGTTTGTAATGAAAAATTATTTCTTCTTGGAACAACTTCAAGATTATCTGACACGTTTTTGAAATGTTTCGACAACATAGATCTCGAAATTCTTTACCATTAAATCAACATTATCTGAGATGACGCCTCATCCATAATTCATTGGAATTCCGTTTTCTGAATTCTTTAACATTTTTTAAAGACCTACTTTCTTGTTTTATTTTTCAATAACTTTTTGCTTATGATTTTTATTTCGTATTATTTGATTTCGAGATGTTTTCAATCAAAATAGCCGACTTTCTTCGATCTATCGAATCACTTTCATAAAAGAAAAAAAAAACAGCAGACCAAATTCGAACAGAACTTAGAATCATTGAAGTGTTTTTCGCAAGTGTGTGCAAATATATATATTTCTTCTCCGTGTTTACTTCGAACCTAAAGTGGATTTCTGATCGATAAATCATCCTTACGCTGACTGATAAACAAATCCTTACATTGACGTCAGATGCAATCATTAGGAGCAAATTCATTCATGTTGGTTCTATTAGGCCAGTGATTCCCAAAATGTGCGCCGCTTCAACAGAAATTCTCCGAGGGGTGCCGCAGTTTCCATCCAGATTTCTAGAACTGTGTCTAAATTTTTTGGTACATGGCCATCATCATCATCATTATCATCATCAACATCAGTCTTTTAACGTCCGTCGTTGGATTTACATAGCTAATACTTTCTTAACTTGTCTAATTCGACTCTCCATCTTGTATTCTATCGGCGTTCGTCACAAATGTGAGCTTTTGGCATCCGTGTTGTGAGTTGTGATGTTCATCAGTTGTTTAGCATTCTTACAACATGACCAGCACATTGCCATTTGAGTTTCCTAATAGATTCTACTATGTTACAGACTTCTCCTTTCCCTATATATATTACGCTGTTTTTTGATCTCTCCATGCTAAGTTAGGCATGATTTTTCATGTGTAAGTTGCGAGCTTCTCAGTTCGAGGGTTCGTCTCTTGATTAGGTCCCGGGTTCCAGTCCCATAGGAGACTATCGGGAGGATACATCGGTTGTATACTCTTCTTTTTAGGACTATCTCGTTCTTGAAGGTGAGTACCATTAGGTTCTCCATTTGAAGCAATAAGCCCCTTCCATCTCACCAACGATAATATTCAGCATCTATAAAATACCCTTTTACGGTAATAACAGATTAAAAAACAGCACAAATTATGGCTTCCCTATTATTTAACATTTATGAAGTTCAAAATGCTTCCAAAGATGAGCAGTCGGTCAGGAGCCATGGCACGTGGTTATGCCATGGAGCTTTTATCTAAATTCATTTTTTTCAAATACTCCAAGATTCCCTATCACCTTGGAGATGACGTAATATGACTCATTATTTTTTAACAAAATACTTTGGATCCACACATCTTTTGTGCGGAAAATAGTCCAACTAAAAATTTTAAAAATTATTCGGCTATTGTCTTCATAAAAACTTTCAATATATATATATATATATATATATATATATATATATATATATATATATATATATATATATATATATATGTGTGTGTGTGTGTGTGTGTGTGTGTGTGTGTGTATTCATATAAAAAATTCAAAACATTTATATACATGTATTGGAAAACCTTTTTAAAATTTGTTTTTCGTGTCATTTTGGTCAATGATTTCCTACTCTCGGTCAATGGGATTTATGTAATTTCCTACAGTCTAGCTGAAAAGGAGGTTGTGTTTGATCATTACTGCTGGACTGCTATGATGATATTACTGTTTGTCGTTAAAATCCCCACGACAGTCGCATAACAACATGAGATGATTTACACATAGTACCACGTAACAAAGTATGTGCAAAATGGGGGAAAATAAATTGTAATAGTGGTATTTCTAAACTTTCAAAAATGTTGCAATTCTTACTTTTAGAAGATCTGTATTAGATTTCACTACGTGGACTTTCAGTATTGATAACTCTTTTGTCTGAAAATATTTATAAGAAATAGCAAACTATATGTATGATATGTACTTTGTTATTTCTTATAAATTTTATAATACCGTATAATATATGCATTTTATTTTGGACTACAGATAATTTTATTTTCATAAAACAGGCCATACTTACGTAGGTCACCAGAAAAAATGTATTCACCGACAAGTGATGTACATACACACACACTCAGGGGAAAGGGTAATCGATGGTGAAGGTCGATGTAGTAAAATCTGATTCAGAGCTTCTCAAAGTAAGAATTACAACACTTTTGGTTGTTAAAAAATGCAACCGTTGCCCTGTTTTTCATATTATCTTGGTTGATCTTTGCATGTCACAACGAGTCAGTAAAACCACTCGTACGTCTGTCCTT
Source organism: Thysanoteuthis rhombus (assembly GCA_963457665.1). Classification (NCBI taxonomy): domain Eukaryota; kingdom Metazoa; phylum Mollusca; class Cephalopoda; order Oegopsida; family Thysanoteuthidae; genus Thysanoteuthis; species Thysanoteuthis major. Next base: position 17,035,984 of record OY735232.1, on the reverse strand, counting down.
GGGCGAATTGAATACAATATTTTAACTCGTAGGATACAGCCGTGTTCCATAGGTTTTTAATTGAATTGGCCTTTATTTCTCATAAATTGACCTTTAAATTTCACTTTATATCAGCACTCCATAGCCTATGTTCCACCCTGGGTAGAGTTATGTTTGTAAACAAATTTCCAGCTTTTAGAGTGCAGCTGTCTCCCTCAGATTCGAAAATACTGAAATTTACCTGACCCCTAATCGACCTCCTGAAGTCACCAGTGGTCATCTCCAACTATCCCATGTTCATTTTGGCGGAAATTACTTTTCTCACTGAATTTCAGCGCGTAGCATACAGCAGTTTACGAGCAGCATCATTGTTTGTCTTCGTAGTCTCCATTACACTCAATAGTTGAACAACTGCGGCGTTAAAATTTCAAATTCATCTGAAAAAGATCCATTGCAGAATGAATATGGTCAAAATGAAATCTATTCATGATACCACAGGCGTTTTCCGCTCAGAAATCTAGATGTTATGAATAAAAGAGTCAGACTAAGGAACGAGAAAAGGTCAAAAAACTTTTTTTCCAATGAAATAAAAAAAATGAAAACATTTTTAAGATGGATTTAGTTGAATACTGATGCCAGTTTCCTGTCTGTTGACCAAATATTATGGCCTGTAGCGCTGGGACACACAATCAAATAAACCAGTCGGAACAATGCCCCAAGAGCTTCCATTCTAAAAATAATAAGCATTGATAGACAGGGTTCAATCGAGTACTGGTGTCAATTTTCAAGTCTGTGGAAAAAACAGTATGACCAGAGGCACCGGCATAAACAAACAACTATATGCATTTAAAAAGAAAGATAGAACCCTTTGCCATTTTTGATGGCCGTGGTCGTGTATGCACACACGCACGCACGCACACATACACACACACACACACACACACACACACATATATATATATATATATATATATATATATATATATATATATATATATATATATATATGTATATATATATATATATACATATATGCACATGTATCTGTTTTTTTTTCCTCTGTGTGTGTGTGGGGGGGCTGTGAGTCTGTATGTGTTTTTTGTGAGAAAAAGTACACAATCAATTCAATACTAAATTAATTTGATCATTCTAGGAAACACGAAAACACAAATATGATTTCCACAATGGAAAGAATGCTAACTATTAAACAGTTCTACAAACGGAGGTCGCTAGAAAGAATTTCAATCATTTTCAGTGAGTTTTATGTATTTTGGTTGTTGAAATATTTTTCTCCATCTTCATTATCATTTTTGAAAACATTTCTTAGGGATGAATTAGTTTGTTTTTTTTTCTGCACAATTTCGCACTGTGCATTGAAAAAATCGTTTTGTTTATCATAGGTGACTTTTTACTTATCTTTGGGTGCAGAATTCAAGATCAGGAACCGTTTATCTAAATCACGTTGTATTTTTTTTCCTGAAAACATGTTTCTCTCTTTTTAGTTTAGGTTTTACGTATAATTTCACACTGTAAATACTTGTTTTTCAATTTATACCTACGATATCAAAGAACATATCTCGATAAAATGTCACTATTAAAGGGATGACATAGAATCATATGATTAAAGAGATTATTTCCACGTCGCTGATAAAAACAGAAAGAAAATCGTGCATCTCTTTTTAGAGTCCTTCAAAGAGAGAGTTGTGCACAACCATCAAACGTAATCGTTCTTTGTTCGATCCAGACGATTTCGAATAAAGAAACCGTGTCCTTTGAGTAAGTTCTGCTTCTCATACGGTCCTGAGTAAAAGTGGTCGCTATCAAATGGGGAAAAAAATCTATTCATTCCGAGTTAATAGAGTTAGTCTTTGAATAAACTAAAGATTATTTCACCCACGTACATAACTTTTCAAAAACAGAGGAGAATTAATTTCAATACAAAATTTTAACATTTCAAACATTTTCCAACCAGATGTTAAAAACTGCGCACAATGAAAATATTTACATATGGCAATTGAATTCATTCAAAGAAATAACAATACAACTCATATACTTTAGACTGTTTTTAAAGGGGAGATAATCCTTAGTTCATTATTAGGCTTTTACTCACAGAAATTAGAAATTTACTCTAAAATCAACTAGGTTTGTACAAGGAGACAGACTGACAGACAGACGGACAGACAAACGAAAAAAACAGAGATGTAGACAGAAGGAGAGAGAGTGGTAAGAATTTTTCAAATTTTCCACATTTTACATCTGCATTTTTTTTAATGATCAAAACATTTTGCAAAGGTTAACTTTTGTGCTCGATTTTCAGTAGAGTCTCTCAAGTGCTAAAATCTTGTGGGACAGACAAAAACATCTTATTAGACCGAAAAATAAACGCCATTATCAACAATAGAACTCAACCGTGAGTAGTTTGCATTTCTTAATAAATAAAACATATCGCATATGTTAACTTTGACTTTTAAACAGACGGAAAAGTTTTATTAAACAGAAAAAAAGTCGATTATACAATTCAAACATGATATGCACAATAAATCCAGATTCAAGTCTCTGATAACGCAAGTATATGGAGTCTGGGAGATACTATCCAAATCCTAAGAATTCAAAAAGTTTATATGATGATGATGGTGATGATTTATTTCTCTGGAGATTGGGAAGGTAGATAAAGTCTATAGACACTCCCAGGAGGACGGAAATGCTTCAATCGGATGATTGCGTTGCTTTGATTCAATGTCCCTTGCTTGGATGTCTGATTTTGCCAGAAGGAGATGTAATCAAGGTTTCATCCATCGCCAGATTTGCTTGACTTCCAAGTTGGAGGCTATCACGATACCTCTTTTGGTAAGTGTCGAGATAAAGCTTGCATTATCTCCCCTTCTGTGCAAATCTGGCAACATTGTTTGATAATATTGGCAGAGTTGACAGCAACCAATCTGGCTCACTTCCTTGCTCTTGCTCACATATATATTCATACGTAAACACACACACACACACACACACACACACACATATATATATATATATATTATTATTATCATTATTATTATTATTATTATTATTATTATTATTATCATTTTATCTTTTACCTTATTGCAGCATGTTGTGGGGAGTTGAAAATGACGGGGTCTGGCCTTGTTGGACCCAGAGAGGGCTAGAAAGTTGGGTTTTTTTTTCTTACAAAACCTGCCATGCTAATCTTTTTTCTGGGCGCCTGACCTTGTGAGATTGTAGCCTCTTCACGTTGATTGGTCGGTTGCCATTCCTGTCGAATGTCTGAATCATTTAGTTTTCCGGTACTCGATGAATTTATTGACTGTCTTTGTCCCGACCCTCTATTGATCTATCTGTCTATTCACAGCTACCTATTTATCCATGTCCGTCTCCCTTTCTCACAATAACTCGGTTTATATCATATCTTTATCCATCTGTATAATGCTCGCTTGCTCAAAATATCAATTTAGAATATGTATATCAATGTCTTGCATGTTTACATGCCAACATTTATCTACTATGTATCCGTATGGATATATATATATATACACATAAATCCTTCTTCTATAAGTCGCCTCTTTTTAAACTACGTTTACATATATCTTTATGCCTCTCCAATATTATTTTCTTTGCAATTTTATTATTCCCCTTGCATCCAAACACTCTGATTCTACCTGCTATCCTTTAAGCAGTACCTTCCGCAAAATTGTTGTATACTGCGTCCCCGTTAAACAAAATCATTTTCAATATGAAGTGTGAAGTTGAAATGTTCGTTTGATTAAATTATCTTTGAAAACATCCTCTAATTTAGATTGGTTTGCGTAAAAGTCTTCAAAAATCCAGCTGGATCTTTTTTTAATACGCTGTATGCATATAAGTCAATATAAGTATATATACATGTAAGTTTTTCTAGGTTTTGTCCATAACCACGCTTCAAGTTTTCCGGTGAGTATGTCAGACTTTCTATTTAGATAAGTATGCATATTGGTATGTATATAAGTAATTATGTTGCTAGCCATCTTCACCTTTGTTGGCATTTGCCAGAAGAACTATTTTCCTGTCGCAGAGGTAAGTGAATGGAATTGCAATGTTTGCCAGTGAAGTCAACTTTTACATTTGCTTAATGCGATTAGGTATCCGCACTACCTCAGAGGCGAACACAGATGTCATAAGTGGACGCTTGAGGCTCACAGAGTGAAAGGGTGGAGTCATGCACACAAAAGAACGTTGAGTAGACCAGGAAAATGTGGCATTCCTTCTTTTTCCTCTTGCATGGAAATAAAGTAAAAAAAGTTAGAATCAAAACAATAATAATAATAATAATAATAATAATAATAATAATAATAATAATAATAATAATAATAATAATAATAATAATAATAATAATAATAATAATAATAATAATAAAACAAGTCCAGTTAGTTATTTGATTGAACCTGTCAGATGACCAACGCATTTCGGTAGCATACCGTGTTTGGGGTGCTCAATTAAAAAATTCAGAGAACCGAGTTTATTAATGAATACGTTACTTATTACTCCCTGTGTTGGTCAATGATCATTAAAAAAAGGTCGAATTTTTAAAACAAGCGTGGATGCTGCTGGTTACAAACTAAGGGATCAATTTAGCAGAAATGTACGTTCCTACTTGATCCAAAGACTACACACCTATTGAAGGTGAGTGAATTTTGAGAAAAGCAATTTTTTCCTAAATGTACTAAGGAGTAAATATATTCAGCCCTGTTGGTCCATTTGACGCAGCTGAGTACGCACGACACGTTCATTGTCAAACAGTCAACCAGACAATTTACGAAACCGGGGAAACCTACTGAGAAATGGTTGGATACAGTTTTTGTTGACAGCTCCTAATAAGAGTACAAATTAGTCTCTTTTGAATTGTTTTGTGAAAAACAACACGCAAGCTGTGAATAGTAGCATCTGTGGTTTGTTTGTTTTGATTTCTATGTCTTTGTTGTTCATTTTTCACAAAGTTCCAGCCATGTACCCTCAGGCTTTCCTCGGGTATCTTTTGTGATGTTCCTGAATCTTGTTCTCGGGCAACATCTGCATCTTGTCAGAAAGCCATCATACATTTGTGTGTATTGCATATAACTGGTTGTTTTTTGGGTTTTTTTAACGTACCATTTGTTGATTTCACCACATGCCATGGGCCTGATTAAGATGGTGCGAGACCTTTAGAATATGTTATCAAGGGTAGATTTTTACATTTGCCACATAGTCTGATAATACGACAAAGAATTCTGAAGTTTCAGAAATACTTGAACTAATGTACCTATCAGGAAGGATGGAGGGTTCTATTTTTTTTCTTTATATACGTGCATGTGTTTGTTTGTTTTTTTTATGTGTTTGTTTGTGCGTTCGAACACTCCTGGCCATACCGCTTTGTTCACAGACTCGAAAATCAGCATCATTACTCCACTACACCCATTCTGAAAGTTTGTTGGTTTTTGGGGGGTCAGTGGGGAGAACTTTTCCGGGCATTATTTTGAAGGATATATTAATAACATCCACATTCTCCGAAATACATGTTTTTTCACCCTATTTTAGAGGTTTTCTTGTGAAAAACGCCGATAATGTCATATACTCAATTTCTTCTGACCATATTTATTCTTCGATTTGATACTTCCAGGCAACTTCAAAATTGTTCGATTAACTGTGATGGTGAGTTTTATTGTGATTGTGTTTTTACATCCGTGCAATAGCTATGCCTCCAGTTCCTACGATTTTTGTATGTTGCATATATATATATCAGAAAAATACCACTTTCCCATCATCAACGTATTGAAACAATTACGCCAATTAAAAGGGGACAATTGGCTAAAATTGCTAACCTTGAAACTTCCTGTGGTTCCTGGGAGGTAAGGGTGGTATTGCACTGTAGTAACAAAGCAAATACAGAATCATTGAATCCAAACTGCATTTCACAAAGGGCCTTTTGAATTGGCGGGCCCGTTGTGAATCGTGCTTTTGCTACTTAGTTAATCTGGTACTGAGTATTTGTTGGCCTCTGGCTCTCATTGAATCACTTCAATCCATTCGTCGGCATTAACCCCTCAGTCTTGTCGATTCCTAACAGTTGTTCCGACGGTTTCACAAACATGTCCGTGTGATCTTGGGAGGAAAAGTCATTGCTATGACACACATAATTACTTATAAAAAGTCCAAATGTTTCCATCGAAAAACTGGATTTCAATTGTATATTCAGACTCTACTTTCCCGAAAAGATAACAGAGAAATTTTGCACTTGCTCAGTATTCATATATCAATATAATGAATAATGTGTTTTCTTAGCATTTCTGATGTTACCATGGGCTCATCTACTTTAAAGTAAGAAGTTTACCGACAGCAATATCTCATATCCACTATTTTAGATAATGGACTATTCCACTGAAAAAATTAATTGAATCATTTTTTAAATCACCCGACTGAACTTAGGTGTGCAAATACTGGGAGTCATCGCTTTTTGTTATGGAGTGCATACCCTTTTGATTTATCTTCTAATTCCTATAACTCCAACTGTGATGACCCAAATGATCCAGCCTGGCATACCATCTCAACCATTCGGGGGGCCGGGGTATGCTCAAATATTTCTCTATATAATTAATGCTAATTGCTTTTTCGTCTTACGTCATTTCCACTTAAGTAATGCTTTTAAAGGAATTCTGCACTTCTGTATAACCATGGATCTTTCCCTAATAGAAGTAACGGAAAATTAACTTTAAAAAAATCTTTTATCTTAGATTTCCTGAAAAAATACCAGTAAAAAAAAATTCGGCATTGTTCGTCCAACATGATCATAGATGCCAAAAGAACAATAAAAAAGACAAAAAACAAAAAAGCAATTTTTAGATGATGTGTACGCTGCAGTCATTCATATAATAGTCAGAAATAATATTGCCAGGGGCCCACAGAGGCATGCACACACACACACATGCACACACGAGAAGAGAGAGAAAAATCTATTGCTAATTTGGCTGGTTGGTTGCGCAGGTCATTTGTGGAGCTATGCTGATTCAATATATATATATATATATATATATATATATATAGAGAGAGAGAGAGAGAGAGAGAGAGAGAAATGTGTATGTGCGTGTGTGTCTGAGAGTAATTCGCCAAAAGCTTTCACGGAATTTCACATAGTTCTTTTTTCTTCCTTTTTATTAGTTCATTTTTCATGAGGTACATAGGAAAGTTGATTCAATGATATTTTATGGCGTATTAAAGAAATTTTAATATCAATAATAGATATTTTATTGCTTCCTTAATGGACAACTCCTTAACGTTCAGTGTCCGGATTACCTTCTCGGAAAAGATGGTAATTCAAAAATTCAGTAAAAAAAAAAACACTTATGAATACATTATGAATCGGATTTGGTTGGCAAACTGAACAAATCAAAATTTCTTTAAAGTCAAACTCTGGAAATAATAGCATTAAAATACACAATGCCAGTTTTTCATTAAGGAATTCGAGTTAAAATGCTGAAAGCTTCAGTTGAAATCTCTCACATTTCCATTCAAGTTTTTATTCAAACCGGAGTTAAAAATGATTGTCAGTGTGACATTCTACTTGCCGTTTGTTGCTTTGTTGCCTAGGATGATTCAAAGAATCGCAAGGGGTCATAAGATGTTGAAAGAATACGTTACTTTTGCCAGACCATCAAACATCTCTCTTGCCATGTTTTTCTAAAAGTTTCTGAAACTTCACGGTAAAAAAAAATAAGATTGACAGCATTCCAAGGGAAATTATTAATAACTGCCACCCTTATATGCTTCTTTTATCTTGTAAATCAGGCAGCAATAGACACATACCGAGGAGTCGATTGAGGATTAAGCAACAGTGCAAATCCCTTCAATAAAAACAATTTCGAAGACAATTTTTGAAATAATCTGAGTTTCTAATATGAACGGTTAAGGCTGGGCAAAGTCCGGAGAGATAGATTCACAATTAGATATAATTTTTAGAGCACATGAATAACGCAGCAACAATGTTCAAACCAGTCTATTGTGGGTAATGGTAATTGATCAAAATAATGAATCTGAAATCAATTTGAAGACCAAAAACCAGATAATCATTTCAGCAACAAATATATGTATATACATAAAAATGACAAGGGTGCTGAAGGTTTGATGGACTGGGCAAGCTGAATCCAAAATACAAGGGCATCCATTTTCTAAAAATTAATTCAATTTAACAAGTTAAATAATCAGAAACCATAGCCCAAAGTGCCCCTAAAATTGCTCTCATTTCAATGGCGATAAAATTGACGATGAGATTTGTTTTTGTGTGTAATAGTTTTAAGGGGTTGTTTTCAACTTCACCTATTTTCATGGATATCAATCTACAGTATATCTTAAGTGAACGTAAGATGTTGTAGATAATCCGAATATTGATTTGTCTAACAAACAAATATATTCCATTACAAGCCAGAAGAATTTTACAAAACTTGCTAAAAAATTGCTGTACCTCATTAAACTTGGGTCGAATCAGCCAGATGTCAGAAGCGTTAAAGATAAAATGTTAACCATTAATCATTACAGCACGCAACGCAGGAATACAGGAAATTTCCTGACTGCCCGACTTTGACTTGTATTCCGATTGAAGATGATCTTTGCCTGTTCTCATCATACGCAGATTCAAACCCAAAACGTTTATTAAAACTACCTAATTCGAACATTTCTAAGAGTGAGGCATTCGCGAATTATATTGCTTTTAAATACACAGGCTCAACACTACTTTTTAAAAAATGTTGGCTTGAATACTATCAGAAAAACAGATTCAGAATTCTTATTTTGCATTGCATGAAGCGTTGTCAACTATAAATAATTCTGTTGAACTCCTGAAACATGAGATGATTTTATATTTCTACCGAAACAAAACAAAAATTCCCACCAAATTAGAGGTTTAAACCGATACGTCTCACTACAATGATTGGAACTGGCGACCAACTGATTGACAGCAGACGTTCTAACTGACTGAACTGAATAGATAGTTCTTGCATATAAACTAACATTTATCATAGGGAATCGTACGGGCTTATTACAATCAAATAAATGAATACATTCGTACAATATATATATATATATATATATATATATATATATATATATATATATATATATATATATATATATATATATGATTTGGTAGAAAATGCAGTGATTGTTTCCAATAAGAATTGAAGGAGCAGTTGAACTCATCTCTGCTTCTATTTTCTTTTTTTTTTTTTTTTGATATCTTCCATCCCAACTTATTTAAAGTGTTTTGCAGTGAGTGAGAACATACGGTAACGATAATGATTGAAATAGAAGTAATAGAGGAAAAATGTAATATTAAAAAGATGCACTGAAAGAATTCACCTGGCGAAAGGAAATCTGGACGACGCAAATTCGTCAGGCAAACAGGCGACGTATCAAATAATTTTCTTTTTTTTTGTGATACTAGGCTCAAAGTGAATCAAAACGAATTATTTGACTATACTCGAGATAGGAGACAGGAAAATACGAAACTCCACCTTTGGGGAGAGAAAAACATAGACTAGAAGTGTGCATGTCACTGTATTTCTGAACTGTCATGATCATCATCGTCAGTCTTTCAATGTCCGTCGTTGGATATAGACCTTCCCCAGGATTTGCCACACTTCTCTATCATGGGCGTCGCAGAGCCAGTGCTTCCTGAACTTGTTTAGCTCGTCTCTCCATTTAATATTCTGCCGGCCTCAGTTGCGCATGTGATCTCGGGGTATCCATGTCGTGAGTCATTATGTCCATCTGTTGTCCTCGATTCGTGCAACATGGCCAGCCTACCGCCATTTGAGCTTTTTAATGGATTTTATGATGTCCCTGACTCTTGTGTTTTCCAGGATGTACTGTACTGTCTTGTGGTCTCTCCATGTGAGGCCCAACATAATTCTTTCATATGCACGTTACATGGTTATCAGTTTGTGGATCTATCTCTCGGTTAGGTTACATGTTTCAGCTCCATAAGTGACTTTTGGGACGATGCATTGATTATACACCCTAATTGTAACACCATCGTCTTAATCATCGTCTTCTTTTTCTCTTTCTTCTTTCCATGTCTTATGATGATGATGATAATGATGGATTTTTTTAGAATACTAGGAAACATTATTTTCCAGGTAGAATATCCAAAGTGACGTGAAAAGAACCAATTGTATTTCCAAGAGGAACTTCAATTAAATCCAATGCTAAATAGATTTTCTTATGAATAGTGAAAAAAGAATCGTGAGGCTTAAACACAAAAACGAAGCCATGCTGAAAATGCTATTCTTTGAAACGAATGAAGTTGTACATAATATTTCATATAAAACGTTAGTAGATTCTCTGTAAGATATTTACGTCAAGCTTTTGTCAATTCAAGTGAGTCCCCTATTCAAGAGGTAGAATTTTGGAGACTCCCAAATATAATAAGTCATTGAAAGTTCCATTTCTGTACCACGAAAATCGCAAATGAATTACTACATTTTATTCTATTGCAGCTTTTACTTCATGAATGGGCTATACAACCTTATTTTCATTTTTAGTTTATCAAATGTCACAGGGAATTAATTGGCTCAACTAAAAATATACATTCTTATTCATGCCAGTGAACCCACGCAGTCAAAAATAGCACATATTGAACATTTGGATACATATTGCGTTTTATAAATGTGGATAACAAAATATTTTTGCAAGGAACACGACTTTTTTATATCATCATTCAGTTGGTTATTTTGTACGTTACGGAGACAATTTATATACAAATACATGTAGTACTTTATTATAGTTGATTTTCGATGAAATTATTTACATATGCCCTTTAATACAGGCTAGGTTTGCTACAAAAATGTCCACGATTGTTCATGAGTCCGTGCTACTAGAATGGATCTGAGTTGGTGATTATTACATAAGACTTGCTGTCTAAGGAACACAAGCCTTGTATATTGTTATTGAGCTATTTCTAACCTTACAAAGGATCTACACATAATACAATCAAACATTCTTTAATTTCCTTTCGCCTTTTGTAAACGTACTTAGGAACTTTCTATCTGCCTTTTGAGACTTATTTCCTTGACTAGTGTTAACATAGAGGGCATATTGAAAATTGTTTTATTTTCAAACAAATCATCATCATCATCATCAACAACAACATCATCATCATCATCATCATTCTTTTATCCTCTGACATAGACCTTCAAAATTCACCACAACCCTCTATTGTGGGCGTCGTAGATCCAATACTTTCTGAATCTGTCCAGTTTGTTTCTCTATCTTGTATTATGCCAGCCTCAGTTGTGCATGTAATCTCTCGGGATCCATTTTGAGTTGCAATCTCCATCAGTTATTCACCATTTTTGCAACATGACAAGCCCATTGCCATTTGAATTTTTTAGCGGACCTTATGATGTATCGGACTCCTGTTTTCTCGCTGATACACTGTGCTATCTTGTGATATCTCTATTTGAGGTTTTGCATGATTCTTTCATGCACACATTGCATGCTTCTCAGTTTGCAGGTCAGTCTCTTAGTTAGGTTTCATGTTTCAGATCCATAAGTGACTATCGTGAGGATGCATTGATTGTTCACTCTTCTTTACAGGATAAATGGGATCTTCTTACTTTTTAAGGTCGATCTTGCTCTGCCGAAGGCTTATCATCCTAGAGTGATTCTTTGCTTGATTTCTCCTTCTTTTGAGGGTTCCTTGGAAATTCATTATCCGACGTAAATGTAATACTCATCTATTAAACTTTACCGCAAAAAAATCGACAGAATCACGAAGATTCATGATGTGCTGCCATCAATGAGGATTCAAAGAGATGTTTTTAGTCCATTATAAGATTTACTTATAATAGTATTATAATTTGATGGATGAAGCATCGCCAATCTTTATCGTTCGGGCATTTTTTTTCCTTTTTATTCTTTTATCGTATTCTTGTTGTGTTTCATCAAATCTCCCAGACTTTTACACTTAATAAAAACTGACAATGATTATTTTGAGAATCAAAAACTATTGTATCTCATACTACTAATGTTAAAATACATGACACCTTGAAAATTCGTGTATTTTCATAAAAATCAACAGGGTATGTTATGAATGTGATATATTCAAACGTGTATTGAAATCTTTCATAATTTGAACGAGTATTATCGTCATCATTGTCAGTCTTTTATCGTCTGTTGTTGACATAAACCTTCCCCAGGATTCGTCAGACCTCTTTAGCGTCGAGGAGCCAATACCTTCCTAACTAGTCTATTTCGTCTCCCCATTTTATATCCTGCCAGCTACAGTTTCGAATGTGATCTCTGGGGATTCACATTGTGAGTTGTGATGTCCTGCAATCTATCTACTCATACTGTTATTTCACATTTTGTACATTCGTTTTGCATTTCGTATATATACCTTTCATTTTCTATGGGGTTGTGCAATCTAACAAAAGAATAACACACTATCGAGGGCCAAGTTACCTCGCCTATGACACTGAACTGACAATTTTCTTTGGCGGGCAATATCGTCAGTAGCACTGGACAGAAAACGTGCTGAAACGAGATATTTCGTATGTGGCACTTGACGGACAACTTTTTGAGACGTGTTATCTTGCTCGTGGCACTGGACTGAAGACTTTCTAGGACGGGTCAACTGGTCTATGACACTGGACTGACAAATTGCTATGTCGTCTGTTGCAGTGAACAGACGATAATCAGACAAGTTTTTTGTATTTAGCAGATTAACACAATAGTATTTTACATTGTAGTTTCCACGTATATCTCCCGATCTTTATAAAAATTTCTTTTTCGAAACTAAACAAAGTAAAATCAATAACGGCTCGATTTCCGTGGTGTGTTGTAACCGACTTGGCCTAAAGTGGTTCCCATTCCGAAAATAGGATCTTCTTGGACGTTCGCTGTCCATTTCCGTTAACCTTTCAACCTTGGAACTTACTGTCAGCCTCTCAAGGATTTTTTTCCTGGATAGACGAAGCCTTTGCAAAACGTGGCTATTTTCTTTCGGAAGGCAAGCTTTCACTTCCAAATGAGTTACTGGTTGTTCAAAAGTCAGAAGTGACGACAGAAATGTCGAGAGGAAATGTACTCGACAAAATTAGATAGACAATGAGCTTAAAAACTTTTGAGTTGAAGAATTGAAGGAGGGGGTATTGGTGACCCAACGATTAGCAACAATCGGACTGACGGACTGAGTTCAAACATCAGCCGAGACAAGCTGTTTTTTTTTCTCCAAAACCAACTTAGGGAGACATGAATTCTACCTCTTCTCACCTAAGTTATGAGTATAATAACGACAACCGATAGTTTGAACCCTCACCCAGGATCGTGAAAGGCTAGAATTAGAAAGAGTGGTGTAGGAAGTATTACTGAAAGGTAAGGGTAATGTGGTTCTGATGAAGCTTTTACGAAGCAAACAAACCAGAAGTGTAATACAACAAACACTCGCACAATGTTACAAGTGAACAAATGATTAATTAGAAAAATATCCTAATTCCTTTGAACATTCAGCCTTTGATATCAAGCTGAGGTGATTGTTACCTTTCCAGCGTTAAATTCAAGTTTTTCTGTTAGATTTAGCTGCACTATCCATATGGGGGGGGGCTCAGAATGGCATTTTTTTCGCAAATTTTGAAATTTTCCCGGTTTACAGTATGGATAACCTCGAGCCTACCCAAACACTAACACAGACCCTTTTAAATATGATCGATGGAATTTAGTGCAACTAAATTTGATGCAGAAGTATTTTGAATTTAACGCAGGTGAGGTAATAGTCACCCGAACAGTTCACGAAGATCCATAAAATGCTTTGACGAAGCCTTGCTGATAAACAGATTAGAGTTTTCGACATGAACTTGAAAGGATGAAATATCGCGTAATATCACTGCACAACTTGATTTTTGTTCCTGAGTAGTAATTGATATTTTCTGATTGCTTAAGAGTGAATCCATAAAACATGGTTATAATTCCATTCAAAATTTGTTTTTGTCGTCGGGATAGCAATATTAATATGCAGTTGTGTTTCTCTCCGTATGTGATTGAAAATGTACACCTTCGCCCGTTTTCCGATTGAAAATAAGTAGATCAATACTGTTCTGGTAAAAAAAAAATTGAAAAGAATATTTGACATTTCCCATACTTAAATGATCAATACAAAAATACCACATATTATTCCGAAATTTAGGGAAATGAGACATGAAGGGGTTCTGTCAAATTTAATCGTGACACATAATGACGTTTACACGACTGTATGGGAATTTTCTCTCTCTGTCAAAATTCGAATCAATTCTTAGTCACAAAAAAGATAATTTCTAAAATGGTATGTGTATACTATTATACTCCTATTTTCGTAGAAAATGTCTTCATTTTTGTTTCAGTGTTTTCTCTATAAAACGCCAGGCTGTTTGTTGAATATATGATCCTAATTGTAATAGCAGCGGCAGCATCTATCTAAGACGTTTAAAAACATTGTCCGTTCGTGTTGATTTTTTATTCCAAACTTTAAAAGAATTAGAAATAGAAAATAAGATTTTCTTCGAGGAAATAATGTATTATAATGGAAGATTTTATTATATTGGAAGATTAAATGATCAATTCTTTTTGTGAAAAAAAGATTGTAAAATCATTGGGTCACAAGGGAGGAGAGGTAAAAGAAAAAGAAAGCAGTAAAACAGGACTGGGCCCAGCTATATTGGCTTCGTGCCAGACAATGGTGTAAATAAGCGGCAATAAATATCTTTCCATGTTAGACATTGTCCTTTATACTTATATAGTTATATTTGGTATAAGCAAGGTGTTGTAGTTGAAATACATTACATCGTGGAATTGTGTCAGCTGAAGTGTCCAGTTAATTTCCTATGAAGTAGCGTGGAAAACAAAATGCTGACCCCAGATTAGGAGTGAAAACAGTTATTTGGGCCTTGGCATTACCTGCTGCTGTTCAACTAAATGGTGAGAGCAACGCTATGTTGAAGCAGCTGCCCTTTCAGCCTATTCGATTTACGTTGTCAAGGCCAAGTGATACATTAACTGTGTAACGACAGGATATCATTTCGAAAAGAGTTTTGATATAATATGAGAATATATATATATATATATACATATATATATATATATATATATATATATGTGTGTGTGTGTGTGTGTGTATGTATATATATATATATATATATATATATATATATATATATATATATATATATAAATACGTTCACGTATATAAACATAGATAAATATGTATATCTATGTATGCATATATGTGTGTGTATACATAGGTTTATCTATCTATCTGTCTCTCTGTGTGTAGGCATGTGTGTGTGTGTGTATTACAGACACATCATCATATATACCATACGAATTTCAAGATACTTTTCATACGATTATATACGATTTTATTTTTGACACATATGATCATACCTGCATATCTATGTAGACACATTACGAACGTATATTCGCATGCATATGGATATATATATATATGTATATATGTGTGTGTGTGTGTGTGTGTTAGTGTGTGTGTGTGTGCATGCGTATGTGTATGTGTGTAAGTGTGCCTACCCACTCCTTAAGAAAAGTATTAATCGCATTTAGTGTTCGTCGATATTCAATGAAAGCGTTAAACGCTGAAACACCAACGGAACGAAAGTTAATTCTTTAGAAAGGATTCTTCCCTCTTGCCTTTCAAATCAACACACGTTATCATAAAACACGTTTCCCTGACAGAAACAACTCAAAAGCAGAACAAAAACCACAAAATAACCGTCCAATAACAACAATATCCAGAAGTTCCAAGTTTCATGGACTATTCTCCTCCTCCTTTCATTATTCGTTCTGTTTCTCTGGCACTAAATAGTTTTTCTTTTTTCCCGTGTTTATAAATCATTGTGTACTTTTATATCTTCCTTTGGGTTTGTACGTAGATATATATATATATGTATGTCATGAAAAATTCAGTGATGTTTTGTTGTTTATCACCTAATATATGCGTACAGAGAGAGAGAAAGAGAGAGTTGGGGAAGAAAGATATATATATATATATATATATATATATATATATATATATATATATATATATATATATATATATGTTTTTATATATATGTGTGTGTTATATATACATACATATATATATGTATATACATGTATATATATACATACATATATACATATATATATAAAAAATAAAAAATATATATATGTATATATATGCATATAATCAAAAATTCAGTCAGGTTTTGTTGTTTATCACCTAATATATGCGTACAGTGAGAGAGAGAGAGAGAGAGAGAGTTGGGCGAAAAAAGATATATATATATACACACACACACACACATATATAGAGATATAGATATAGATATATAGATGGATAGAAAGATAGATCGAATGACGACGGGGAGATATATTATAAATAATTTAATTACATAAATTATTCTCTTGATTAGTTTCGACTGAAGGTTGTTATCAAAGTTTTGAATACAAACGGAACTTTTCTTTTCTATCCATATAGTTACGTGATAACATCACACGATAAGACGTCATTGTATTTAAATGATGTTAAGAACCCTTATCTCCCCCTTTTTCTCTCTGTCTCTTCTCCCCCCTCTCTTTTTCCCCTCTCTCTTTCTCTTTCTCTCAATATAAACACTAAATATTGATAAACTTATGAAAATTAAATTTCTGCGAAAATTTAGTCATTTATCTCCAAATATCTATTAGTGTACTTTATGTAATTACATTCACTGTTATTTTTTGTTTTACATATACTTTGTTAAATTGGTACAATGTGTAATATTTTTCTTGAAAGGATCCTCGGTTGTTCATCATGTCACTGATTCGGAGATTTCAGTTATATGAACATGGCCCCCAAGCAGTGTTGATCAAACACCACATCCTTTCCAGCTATGATTTTGATTCATAGCTTATGAAGTACATGTAGTTTATTATTCCATATGGGGTGATATCATAATATATTACACATGGATGGTGTTTCATACTACTTATTTAAGTTTTTAAAATAGATTTCACTCATGTACATTACACAAACAAACGTCTTCAACAGTAAGGGGTTGTAAGTAAAAGAACGGTTGTGATAAGTTGTGTCACTTTTATTGAGTGTGCATCTATGTGGGTATTGAAACCATTACGTCGGTTTCAATTTTAGAATCTATGCCAATGAACTCATGATATCATCTTTAAGAATACAATTTACACAAAAGAATCATAGAATTTATTTTCTATCGACGAATTCAATCGTACACTTTGACTATTTTTCTCCGCTAACTTCATGTATCTTTAATCAAGAATTCAGAGATTTCTTGTGTAATGCCATATATATATATATATATATATATATATATATATATAGAGAGAGAGAGAGAGAGAGAGAGAGAGATTGGTAGGGAGAGGAAGGGGGCAGGAGAAAGACAGATATAGATATATTTAGTTAGATCAAATAAAATTGAGGTATTTTTATCGATTAATTTAATTTATTAGATAATCTTTTCTACTGATTACTTTCGACTAAGGTCGTAATCAAAATGTTGAATACAAATGAAACGTTATCTTTGGATTCATATCGTCACAAGATTGAATATTAAAATATTCTAATGATCCTAAAAGACCGAAATATATATATATATATATATATGTGTGTGTGTGTGTGTGTGTGTTTTACGATATACATATATATATATAGATATAGATATATACATGGGCTGCTGCAGGAATCTGCTGCCAGTACTGTAAAAGCACAAATGAGTATTGTAATTCCAAATTCAAATATTCACTTATCCACGGTCTATATTTGCTCTAAGCGTCGCTTTGAACGCTATATTCATGTATTCAGAAATCGATATATGATCCAACAGAATTACTGTGAATTACGTTGTATCATGTTGAAACTTCTTTTCTGGATGATCTCCCGACATTGCACGTTAAATATATAAACGATGTAAATAGAATGAACAATTAAAGAAAATCAGGCTGCTGCAGAGATCGAACCTGAACCGATAGGTAAGCTGCTGCATCGGAGCGACGCTCTTACCGTTGAGCTAAACATCCCTCCTTGTTGAGTGTCCAGTCCATCTGTTATCTCATTATTTGTATAATATAATTTGCTCTACTCGTCCTTCTGATCAATGTTTGAGCTTACGTAAATAGATATACACAAACAAATCAATGCTCCATGATGGATCCCATTTTCACGCAGTTGCAATCATAGTCTGACGATTGCAAAAGCGTGAAAATCGGAATCAACAGGAAGCACTGATTTGATTGTAATTGGCAGTATGTATATGCGTGTGTGTGTTTGAATGTGTGTGTGTGTAAATGTGTGTGTGTGTGTGTCTCTCTCTCTCTCTCTCTCTCTCTCTATATATATATATATATATATATATGTATAAAGAAAGAAAGGAGAGAGAAAAGGGGGAGATACAGAGAGATTCACACACAGGCAAATCAGCGCTTTATGTTGACTCTGAGTTTTACGCTGTGCAATCTTCCGATCACTTTTGCACTCTACACAAAATTCTGTTTTCTTTTCCCTGCGTTTTCCCTTTTCTTTTCTCAGCCACTGTATTAATCTCTGCTTAATTTTCTGCATTTTTATTCAATTATACACACATACACACACACACACACATATATATGTGTGTGTGTGTATGTGTGTGTATGTGTGTGTGTGTGTGTGTGTGTGTAAGCTTTTTTCCTTCCTTTTTTCTAAGAGTTTTACAACTCTTGTCATCATCAACTGCATGTTTTCAATCTCCCTTTTTACATTCAAATACGGACTACAGCATATTTCTTTTTTTCAAGTTGTTTTTCTTGCAAGTCTGGGTTCGGCGTTCTTCTGCAGCGCATCCAAAAGAATCTCAATATTTCGGACTGTCAAAGAAATTTCCTCAATACGAATTCACTCTCTCCAGAATCAATCTTTTTTTCGGTCTCTTCTTTATCTTACCCTGTTAGTTGTCAATTCCAGATGTGTTTCTCTTAGTTGGACTAGCACCAAACCTTCTTCAAGATTTTTCCCAATAATTTGGGGAACAGATTCCTTTTCATTCGTTTACAATAATAGAAGAAGGAGGGGGAGAAGGAAAAGTAGAGGATCATTAATGATAAAGATAATGATAATATTTATATTCATATTCATATACGTATTATTATTATTATCATTATTATTATTATTATTATCATTATTATTATTATCATTATTATTATTATTATTATTATTATTATTATTATTATTATTATTTGGAATCTCACACCAGTTGCCTGGTGGTAACCGCTGGAGTTTGAGTGACAGCAAGTCTCCTCAAGTCTCCAGCCCTCCTCTCCTAGTACTAGCAGGTCGCAGTAATTCTGCGATTTACAGTTTCACACCGGTTGCCCAGTGGTTATCGCTGAGGGCTGAGTGACAATAAGTCTCCTCAGGTCTTCAGCTAACGTCTCCTCCCTCTTTCGCATATCATGACAGAGCTACAATTCGTTGCAGTACTTATATCTCTAGCACCTTCCTCAGTACCCGTGCAGTTCCCAGTAGTGCTGTGGTCTGTACAGTCTCTATCCTCCCCCTAATCCCGATCTCCTCCAGTCTCTCCCTCAGCGTTCTGGGGACAGTTCCTAGTGCTCCCACTATGACTGGTACTACCCTGGTTTTCATGTTCCACATTTTCTTTAACTCCCTTGCTAGGTCCTGGTATTTTTCCCTTTTTTCAGCCTCCTTCTTTTTTACTCTATGGTCTGCAGGCACAGCCACGTCTACTATTTGGCAGGCCTTCTTTTTTTTGTCTACTATTACTAAGTCCGGCCTTCTTGCCTGGATGAGGTGGTCAGTTTGGATGTCAAAGTCCCACAGTAGTTTGTGGTTGTCATTCTCCAAAACTGCCTCTGGCTTGTGCTGATACCACTTTTCCCCATGGTTGAATCCCATTTGTTTACTTAGTTCCCAGTGTATCATCGTTGCTACTCTATCGTGTCTATGCTTATACTCCTTCTGGGCGAGTTGACTACATTCACTAGTTATGTGGTTTACTGTCTCATCTCTTTCACCGCACATGCGGCATTTGCTGTTTGCCTGTGTTCTGTCGATTTTAGCTTTTATGTAGTTTGTCCTTATGCTTTTGTTTTGGGCTGCCATGATGAGCGATTCTGTTTCTCTCTTAAGGTTCCCCTTTCGTAACCACGTCCATGATTTCTCGTCTGCTATATCTTTTATCTGTCTTTTAAACTCGCCGTACAATTTTTTCCCTTCCCACTTTTCTTTTCTAGTTTGCTGTACCGTTCCATTGCTTTCTACTTTGTTTGTTGCACTATCCCTCGCGCTCTTTATGATTTCTTCACTATTTGTTTGCACATATTTATCTAGGACTACTTTAGCTCTCTGGACACAATCTTCTATGCTGATGAGCCCCCTACCACCTTCTTTTCTCTTAACGTATAGTCTATCTGTATCATCCCTAGGGTGTAATGCTTTATGCATCGTCATAAGTTTCCTTGTTCGCCTATCCATTGATTGGAGCTCTTCCTTTGTCCATCCTAGAAATGGTCCTGTATACCTAACTACTGACACAGCCCAGGTGTTCATTCCTTTTATTAGATTTCTGCTATTTAATTTGGTTTCTAATATTTTCCTTATCCTTCTAAGGTATTCCCTCTTAATTTTCTCCTTCATCTCTTCCCGTTTTATCGTGTCACATTCAAGGACACCTAGGTACTTGTATCGGTCTTGTGCAGTCAATGCCCTAATCTTGTTGTTGTCCGGAAGTTCAATTCCCTCAGTCATTGAAAGCCATCCTTTGTGCATTACCATGATTGCGCATTTTTCTATCCCAAACTCCATTCCTATGTCCTCACTATATTCCCTTACTTCGTTTAACAGAGTCTCAAGCTCTCCCCTGTTTTTTGCAAACAATTTAATATCGTCCATGTACATTAAGTGGTTGACCTTTCCTTTTGTTTTAGAGAAGTGGTATCCTTTGCTGTTTTTCAGGATTCTGTTAAGCGGTATCATTGTTAGAACAAATAACAGTGGGGACAACGAGTCCCCTTGGAAGATCCCCCTTTTTATCCCTACCTCGGCTAGTTTGTCCCCTGCAGCTGTCAAATCTACTTTCCAGTCTTCCATTGAATTACCAATGAATTTAACCACCGGTTCGCTAATTTTGAACATTCTAAGGCATTCGAGTATCCAGCTATGTGGAATCATATCGTATGCCTTTTTGTAATCTATCCATCCCATTGCGATATTCTTTCTCCTTTTCCTTACTTCTTTTAAGATCATCTGGTCTATATAGAGTAAATCGTTTACCCCTTTGGTTCCTATCCTACACCCTTTCTGTTCTTCTGGTAGTAGTCCCTTTCTATCCATTGACATGTATATTCTCTCTGCTATTTGCCCGGTCAGGATTTTCCACATAAGTGGTAGGCAAGTGATTGGTCTATAGTTGCTTGCTATGTTCCCCTTTCCCGGGTCTTTTTGGATGAGGGTGGTTCTGCCTTTAGTCATCCATTCTGGTGCTTTGCCTTCATTCAGACAATTTTGGAGTAGGTGAGTGAGTCTGCCGTGTAACGTGGTAAATTTTTTGAACCAATACCCATGGATCCCGTCGGGACCCGGTGCTTTCCAGTTGGCTACTTTCCTAAGAGTATGTTTCAATGTGGTTTCATTCAGTACTATTGGTTCTCCCTTGTCTATATCTCCTAGTTCTTTTCTCATGTTTCCTAACCATTGCGGTGTTACGTTATGTCTTTTTGGGTGCCCCCATATGCTATTCCAATAGTTCTTGGCCTCTGTGGCATCTGGTTTCATGTCCTGCCTTCTTTCCCCATTTAAATCTCGGTAAAACTTTTTCTCATTGTTTTGGAATGTGCGGTTTTGTGTGTATTGGGCCGTTCTTAGTCTGTATCTTTTTAGTCTTGCCTCTTTGGCTAGTCTTTTCTGGTGTAACTCTTCGACTACAGTTGCGATGCCTTTTTGCGTTACCTTGTATTTGTTATAAAGTCTTACTCGTGGTCTGTCTGTGTGTGGTGTATTTCTAAGCAGTACTTCATCTCTCTGTAGTTGGGAGATCTGCCTTTGTAACCTTCTCTCCCAGTTGGGTTTCCCTTCCCTATTATTGCTCGGGCTCCTATCTTGTGTTGTAAAGCTTTGTGCTACCATTTTCGCCCCTGCGTAAATTAGGTTGTTAAGTTCTAGGAGGGTGTTTGTTTCTATGTGCTGTAAGAGGCAGTTGACCTGCTCGGTCACTTCTCCGACTTTCTTTCTGTCTTTGTCTCTTAGGGAGGGGAGTGTTGTTTTCTCTCCTCGCATGATCTCTTTCAAAGCTTGTATTTTGGTGTTCTCTTCTTCCGTTGGTGCCTCGTCGTCACCCTCTGATACATAGCTTACTGTGGGGGTCTCATGGGGAGTTATTCTAGTTTTGTTATTGGTAATAATTGTGCTGGGGGGGCATTCTTTAGATGTGTCACCTGAACCTCTCTCTACATTAATGCGAATCTCTAGTAGTTCAGTCTCAGACAGCCATTTCTTCTTTTGAATTTGCTTTACTTGGTCAGCAAGGCGTTGGTTCGATACTTCCACATCAGATTTTTCCCTCCATATTTGGAGCATACGCTTCCTATAAGATCGCACTGAAGGCTTGCTTTTAAAGTAACAATACATAACTAGCCTATTCTCCTCCCTTGTCCATCTCTTTCTCTTGTTTTTTATAGCAGTCACTCCGAGAGGACCGCGCCTTCCCTGGGTGTCGTTAGAGGTATATGAGTCTTGGCCAACAGTAGCTATGTGACGACTGTGTCCCTCCTGAAGGCCATTAAGGGTACACGAGCCGGAGTTTTGGCCAGCAGTCACAGGATGACGACCGGGTCCCTCCTGGTGGCTAACAAGGGAACACCTGCCGGTTACGACACACAAATCTTGAATTTGTGCCCCGTTTTTTGCGGTAAAATGGTTTGGTTGTACTGTCATGATAGGGGTTTTTTGGTTCTTTGAGGTAGCGCCAGACCTTGGTGGGTTGGTTAAGACCGATGTGGTTCAGAAATAACCGAAGAGCCCCACCAGCTCTTTTTGGTTCTTTTAAGGTAGCACCAGACCTTGGTGGGTTCGTTGAGGGCAATGAGCTCAGTGGCATTCTCAGAGTTCCACCAGTTCTTACAACCCATGGTACGACCTTACGTGGATAGGCCATTCTGCTGCACAGATATATCTATTTGGTGGTATGACCATCCCCTCCTAAATTCAGGCCTAAAAATTAGCACTAAGCTTCGTCTGGGTGAAATTAACAACCTTGGGGATCATACGTCTCCCTTAAATCTTCTAAGTCTTGACTTAGTATAAGTCTCGCAATCTGTGTTCTTCCCCCACGGTGGATTTCCCCCTGCTAGCTTATATCTACTGAGGGGTCCTAACGGTCAGTGGTGGACAGACTCCATTCATTCATACTCGGGGGAGAGGTAGCTAGGCATTACTTTCCCATAAGACACCTCTTATCTCGGTGGGGGGGGGTGGAGAGTTATTAATTTTAAATTATAAATTATAAATTTAATTCCACTTACCCACGTGCAGCTCCAAGAAACAACAGACCACTCTCTCAACTTTTTTTTTTTTTTGTCTTTTTCATTAGGCAGAATCTGGCAGTGGGCAATTCATCCAGGTGAAAACTTATCGGAATCGCAAGGAAAACCATCTCAGAAGTAGAAATATCAATATGTCAAGAATAATCATTCTTAAAGCCTATATTATTATTATTATTATTATTAGCAATAAAATTGACGAAAAGACAAAATAGAAGAAGATGAATAATGATAATGATAATGATAATTATGATAATGATAATTTGAATATAATGATAATGATCATATAATCATATGCATATTGACCATAATAATGAGGATGATATTAATGAGAAGAAAAAGAAAAAGGAAAATAAGAAAAAGAAGAAAAAAGAAGAAGAAAACGAAGACGAAGAATAAAAAGGAAAATAAGAGGAAGAAGAAAGAGAATTATATGTTTCCTATTCTATCTTCTCCAAATTTGTAAACTTTTTCACATCTCTTGTACATTTACTCAGTCACTATAATAGTATCCATTTTCTTCCCTTTCTATCAATGTATTTACCACTTTTTGTTTCGAACATATATTTGTATGCACACGCACACATATACATATATACATGCATATGTATATGTACATATATATATTTAAGTCACTATGATACTTTTCATTTTCTCACATTTCTGTGTATACCATCTCTTATTTTCAATGTATATACGTGTATGCACACACACACACACATATATATATATATATTTATATATATATATATATATATATATATATATACATATACACATATATATATATACATATATATATATATATATATATATATATATATATATATATATGACTATGTATGTGCCTCTGTCTGTACCTACGTGTGTGTGTGCTATGATAGACTGGACTGACTATTCTACAAACAAATATTCATCCATGAACAGACCCGTGATTATGACTAAATTATTGTCACTACAGAAAATTCAAAATTTCCATCAGAATATAAAGGCAAAAAGTTGAAATAAATATATGGTAATTTACTCTTGAATTTCTTTATATTCATAGGTCTATGATTCTAAAATTGATGGAAAAATAGAATTAATGTTCAAGCGACAAGCCCTGTAACAACGGCATCACAGAAAGTGTTAAAGCAAAATGTCGGAAATGAAATTAGTAATTCTTGATTTCTCTTCAGATTCATAAACTCATCCTCTTGCCCAAATTATTTTAGATGTTTTTTTTTATTCTTTGAAATGGAAGTAAAATATCTTCAAAAATTATTACTGAATAATGTTTACATCCAACTTACAAAGCAACCGTTTGAGATCCCGGCCTTGTTCTTATGTTGGAATCTACTTGGCTTGTTCTTAGAGTTTCATCATCATCAGCCTTTATTCGTCTGTCAATGGATCTAGCCCTTCCCAGAGATTCGTCAGACCTCTATATTGCAGCTGTCACAAACCAGATATCTCCTGAAGTTGTGTAAATAGTCATGCCATCTTATTTTCTGTCAGCCAGAGATTTTTATATAATCTCTTAGTGCTCATCCTGTGAGTTGTGATGTCAGGCAGTTGTCTTACATTATAACAATAACACCTGTCGATCCCAATTTGAGATTTTTTTATGGATTTTACGTTATCTCTGAATTATTTCTTTAATAAGTTGTGCAGTTCTATGATTCTTCCACGAGCCACCACGCATGATAAACTCCTGTAGACGTTGCTTTGTACATATTTATTTCCGAATAATTTTTGTATGAACTTGGCTAGTATCTTACTATTTATCATTTTCTTTCTCGGTGTAAGTTCTGAGAATGAACTCTCGATGGAAATTGACTAAGTCCAGCAGATATATTAGTATACACCTCCCAACGCTCTTAATGGATTTATAATTCACTTTTGAAATCATTGATCATTTCCCTATGGGAATATATTACTGTATTCTCCCGCCGTTTAAGGATAATTTCCGCCTACGGAAAATCCCCCTGAAATCACTGTAATGTCACATGTACTCGTCCTGCCTGTGTCACTTAACTGAAACGGTCATGTGACCAACATGTTTTTGAATGTATGCCCTCTGATAAGAAAAGGGGGGATCAGTGAATACATTACTTTGTAAGATTTTGTTAAATCATCATCATCATCATCATCATCATCATCATCATCATCATCATCATCATCTGTTAACGTCCATCGTTGAATATAGACATCGGCAAAACTTCTCTTTCGTTAACGTCGCAGAGCCAATACTTTCAGGATTTGTTCCGTCCATCTCTCCGTCTTGTATTCTGCAAAACTTGATCGCACATATGATTTTGGGGAATCCATGTTGAGAGTGTTCATGTCAATCGGTTGTCAGTCATTCTTGCAACATGACCAGCCAATTGCCATTCGAGTTTTTTAACAGATTCTTTGATGTCTTGGACTTCTCCCGGATATTTTGTTCCGTCTTGTGGTCTCTCCACAAGGTTAACAACCTTTTTACTTGTGCTACCACGGGTTCTGAGATGTGACACAAATCATGTTTAACGTGAGATGGAGCACTCATAAAAATAAATCCAGCCGACGCAACTGTGGTTGCAAAAAGTGACGGGAGGAGCCTGACCCGTCCCTCTTTGTGCAATGGGACAGCACTGCCCCGGGACAAATAGCTTCCCCGCAGCTGGGCCGAGTAATACAGAGAGTTTTTTTTTATTTTCATCCCTATGCTTGCAAATGTGGCACGAAGTCGGATTAAGGTAAGGTCCCACCGGGTGCAATTAGCCTGTGTTCTTGCAAGGACGTCGGGACAAGCTGGACTATGTCCATCGGACGAATCCTGTAGTGCAATAGTCCTTGAGTCTCGATGAATGATTTCGTGGGGACATTAATACAGACTCGACTTGGTTAAGAGAAGGGATCCTTTTGATGCTCTCAGGACAAGCTAGAGCATGCTGGTCAGTGACTCTGGAATGGGGGACAATTCCGGGCAACGATCAACTTCTCAGCCCAAGGACTTCAAAAAACGGATACTACACTTTGATCTTAGCCAAGTTATTTATTTGTATCCCCATGACTACAAATTTGACACAAGGTTGCATTACGGTGGGGTCCCACACGTTCGAGAACATGCAGGCAGAATGAGCTACCCGACTCCTTGTGCATGATTTCGCAAGAAATCGGGGCAAGCTGGACTTTGTTTTCAAGGTTCCCTAACTTCTCGACGTGTGATTGCACAGAGTCATTAGGGCATGCTTGACAAGGGTTGCAGGACAAATCCTGCCTTTGCTCTCAGGACAAGCCTGAGCATGCTGGTCATTGGTTCCAGGATGGGGACAATCCCAGACATTGATCGGCTTCTCAGCTCGAAGACCGACAAAGGGCCGATCTTCTTCTCTGCACAAGGCATCGAAGAACAGATACTACTGTTTGATCTGAGCCAAGAGGCTGATCAATTTGCGCAGTCAGTCTTGAGGATCACTTGCGTTACAATTTCTGTTTCAATTGTTTCTGTGTCATGATGCTGTGAGGTTAATTTCGAAAATACTGACAAAAAGTTACTTTTAAGTTGAAAGTGTTTGCTTTCATTCATTCCAAAAGAATCCCTGGTTCACGATTTGGAAACAGCAAGAAAGAAAGGTAGAGGGATGATGAGCAGCAATGAAGGAGGGAAGAGAGAGGGAGATAAGCTTCTATGTGTGAGGGATGTCTGTTTGATAAGGATATAAAGATGTTATTTCCTCTAACACTTCTTGCAATAGTGATGTGCTAATCGGGTTCCTTCCTTTTTCTCTTTTTTTTTCTTTATTGCTAATTTAGCTCAAGCACAAGCCAGGTCGTGTCAGCCTGCTCTCAGAAGAAGCGTTCCTCTTCAAGTACCCTCAAATAAGTGATTTGATCTATTCATGGTTAAACAGTTCCAGTCTCCTTTCTTTCCTATCCTCTTCCCTATGCATATATACTTCCCTTCTCTTCTCAAGTTCTTATATTTCTTCTTTTTCGTACCTTGCACATGTATCCCAACGCGAGAAAAATACTTTTTTTTTCTTTGAAATATCAAGACATGTAGATTTTGCATTGCTGTGAGCCTCAGGACTGACCAAAACCCAGCCTATACAGCACCAGACCGTACAAGATAACGAAGTGTTCTTGATCATAGCATCTCTAACACAGGACGTCAAAATCAACTGACGCACTCCTACACATATATGCTACATATAAATGTGTGCTCACATCCATATGTATACGTACTAAAAATGCATATAAATACACACACACAAATGTGTATCCTCACGTATGCATTTTTAATGTCTTTCACACACATACATATATAATCACAATCACGTACACATACTCATTAAAATAGACTTTTTCACACATATTCATACTCACACATATATGTGCTCACACACACATTTATATATACTTGCACATACGCACACACTCTCTCCCTCTCTCTCTCTCTATATATATATATATACTCACTCATACTCATGCTTTTTAATGTCTTCTACAATCACTTACACATACACATTCACATGTAAATATATTCCACACTCATACCCAAATTGTTGGTGGCACTCCAAGAATGCAGATGCAACTAAATTCATATATTCATTTGTACCCTATTTATATTTCAACAAAAGTAATGGACAATTTTACATTAACACCGTAACAAAAATGTACACCAGGGAAGCGGCGTTAGTTTCTAATATTTACCATGAAATGAGGTTTTTAAACTGTCTACGTCAATGGTCATAACATAAAATAACATTGCACCAAGTATTTCAAGAATAGGTTCATATTCGATATATTATATAATCATTGCCTTATACTGTTTATACAATGCTATACGTCCAAATACACGGGTATCAATAAGGTCCGTTGCATGTATTGCCTAATTGCTCTAGTTGTATATCTGTTTTCCAAAAATACAACCTGCTGAATTATGTGTTTTACTCTGGTGTGCATTATATGACAGAGCGTATGCATCATGAATCTCACAACACTGGTATCTGGAATGGAATCTTATGTCTACTGTAAGATATAATCGAGTGATAGAAACAAGTAATTATGAGAAATTCTTGCAATTTGATCGTCAATTCAGAGAATTTTTTCTCATCTCCCACCGGTCAGTGCAATCGATTCACTCCGTTGAATTTTTAAACTTGAAAACACATTCAACCAAAACATTTAAACAAAAGTGCTTTAATGCAATTTATAAGACATCGTTCAGCTTAAATCTGATTCGTAACCTTTTTTTTTCTTCTTCAATTTGTTTGTTTGTTTATTTATGGGACAATAGAGGGAAAATAGACAAATAAAAGAAGACTTAATGGGTTCGATTGAAAGGCCTCACAAAAATCACATCACAATAAGTCATCACCTGCTTTAGCAGAGTTTATTCCGTATTTTCTTCTTCGTTGTCTTCTACAGCGTTTTGTTCAGCAGCCTCGTTTTGAACACATCGTATTGAAATATTTGTTTCTGAATTCTGAAGTTCTTCCACGCATGCGCAAACTGATTCTGCGTTTGTTTCTTTGTAGACATTTTTTAGGTTTTATTTCAGTGTAGCGGAACATTGACCAAGTAAGGTATTCTGTTTTCATGGAAAGCATGACGCTTTGTTTACAATCAGTGTTTGTGGCGCCAAATTCATGTTGAAAGAAGAACAGTTTAAATTAGCTTTTTGTTTTTTCTGATTGAAAAGAATTAGTCTTCAAAATTTGTGAAGTGTTGACTTTAAAAACAAAAATAACCGAAAATGCGTTCTCTTCGTTTGAAAAGATATTGAATAGGCGAATGTTGATTGTGAAAACAGCCCGTAATTGTACCGAGAAATAGAAAAAAAGAAGAAGATAATAACTTCCATTGCAAGCTGTCTAGAATAAATAGACTTTGTTTTTTAGAGCTGAACATTCTCTTTCAAATAGAACATGCATATTGTAACACTTTCAATGATTGAAAAGGGTGATGGAATCGATGAATGCAGACAGACATTTGTAAGACTACTCTGAGCAATCAAAAAACTACACACAGAGTCTATCCAAAAAGTATCCAGCCATTTTGAATCACTCCAGAACGAGTTGCATGCCTTTGATCTAACAATTAGATGGGATTTTACCACTCATGTGTGAACAAACATTTTCTTGTAAAATAATGCAGTCATTAATGAGACACCATCTGTACTGAGTGACAGTTGCATTCATGATTACTAAGCCTATTTTTTCTTTGCATGTAGTTTTTTTTATCAATAGATCAAATCATCCAGGCCTGACACCCACCATTCCCTGCAGTTTAGATTATGTTCCCTGCTATTTCTGGCTTTTGCCTTGGAAATAAGGTGATTTCAGATCATGGATGAGATTAAAGAGAATGCAACGAGGTGATCCCTCCTAAAAAAAACTGTTCGATGAAAATTGGAAGGGACGCTGATACAAGTGCTTCCCAAAGTAGTACTTTAAGACAACTAAGACGCCATAGTCTTTGGTAGGATATATTTTTGTTAATATCAAATGACTGGTTACATTCAGGACATAACTCGGTTGTATCCACAATTAAGAGATTGGGGGGAACGATAAAACAATAATACGATTGATCGTTAAGAGGGAGTCGAAATGGAAAAAACCCAAGGGAAATAGAGGGAGATGATTAAGATAAAGCAACAGAAGAAGAAGGAAGAGAAGAGGAGAAAAAAGGGGGATAGGTGACGGGAAATATTCTGGAAGAACAAAGGAGGAAAAGGAGACAAGAGAAAAGAGGAGACGAACATATCTAACATATAGAGAGTCCATAACTCTGCCAACATCATACTCTAGCTAAAACAGAATGAAAATGAAATATTAAGAGTGAGCGGGAGAATTGTGAATATCCGATATTGAATTACTTCTCTCCAAATTCAAATTTGGCCTTTTAATTAACACTTGGTTTCAGTTCTTTGCCCACAGAATAAAAAAAAGCTCGATCGAAAACAATATTCTTTGATCATATATTTGATCGACACTTTCATTTCACTGAAATTTATTGAGAATTTTTTCATAGACTGACACACACGAAAGGTTACATATACCTCTTCAAACATCATTGACAGAGACTAAAAACAGTATAGTGAATAGAGGGGACAGAGTTTGCAGAAAGGAGAATTGCAATCAGAGAAAAAAATTAAACCAAAATGTACCTGATAGATATATGTATATCATTATTATCGTGCCATCCACAGACACCTGTTTCGTTGTATTTCGGCTCTTCGGTGTAGCTACAAACTTTCCATTATCCAATCCAATAGCACAAGGCAGAATTGAAACCTTCGGTTCAGACCCGGAGGCCGATATACTACCTCTGAGCTACGAGACTGGACGGTCAGTAAGGCCGAATTTGAGCGATATATTTATTATAGGTTAAATTGTCTATCCACCAGAGTGCTCTATTCCTATGGAAGAGCATTGCATAAGCTTACAATGAACGAGGTTTTAATTGAGTTTTATGTATATTCATTATTTGGTTCAATATGTATTTCAATGTTTAATACTTATTTTCAATTTACATTTCATATATAGTTGCCCATAGAGGCATTTTTATTTAATAATAAATAAATACAAATTCTTATTCGGCTCAAACGGGAAAAGAAATTAAGCATGAGCAACACTTCAAGATTGAGTAACACATTTTCTGCTATCCACGTGTTTATTTCAAAAAGTTTTTTTGGTGAGTGAAATATGATTCCTTTTGTTTAAACAAAGAAAGAACTTGAAAAAATATCCTGTAAAATCTCCGTTTTCTCTTGACATTCTCGTCCATTAAAAAAACGTAAATAAAAGACAGTTATTCAAATGTGAATATGGTGCAATGTTAGCAAATGGAGCAATACCCCCAGGAGAATGAGAATACAGAAGTGCTTTATTGAATATCTGAAAAATAATTGACATAATGACATCTCGATTGAATTCTGGCAGAAGTAATTTCATTAGATATGATGGAAAAATCCCCAAACAGAATCTAATAGAAGAACTGTACTTTCTAAGAAACGTGTGTTGATACATGGGTTTGAATGAACATAGAAATTGGGGCTAAATCGTGTTGGCTACACCGGTTCCCGTACGATCAGTAGAGGTAAGCAACGTTGGATCTGTTCATTGCCTGGATGAGTATACCAGATACTGTAAGCAGCAGAAAATCTTTGAAGAATCCCTCTCGTAGAGTTCCCGTTAATCTTGTCAGGCGGTGACTCATCTCTACTCTACGTTCGATAACAAAAATCAAGAGTTTCCTAGCGATATCCTCTGACTAGCCTCACCATTTGTAATAAAAAATAAATGAATGATTGGCGGAATGAATAAAGTGTAAATGTCAGAAAGATTGATGTTGGGAAAATGAAAGTGAGATGAATATACCTGGACGGATCTAAGTGAGAGGAATATATACTAACAAATCAAAGTGGAGTGGATATATATAAACAGGTCAAAGTGTAGCGAATATATGTAAACGGACCGAAGTGTAGTGAATATAGATAAACAGATCAACATCAAGTGAATATATATAAACGAATAAAAGTAAAGTGAACATATACTGCCAGATCAAAGTTGAATAAATATATGTGAACAGGCCATATTGTCGTGAATATATGTAGACAGACTAAAGTGTCGTGAATATATATATACAGATGAACGTGAAGTGAAATGATGTATGAACAGATCAAAGTGAAGGGAATATATATATATTAACGGATCAACATGAAGTGAAATCATACAGACAGATCAAAGTGAAGTGAATATATTTTGACGGATAGAATTGAATATATTTTAACAGATCAGAGTGGAGTGAATATATACAAACATATCAAGCCGAAGTGGATATATATTGATGGATCAGACTGAAGTAAATATATGTAGACACATCAAAGTGAAGTGAATATATATATATATATATATATATATATATATATATATATATATATATATTACTGGATCAAAAATGAAGTGAATATATTCTGCTGGATCGAAGTGAAATGAATACATATCAACAAATTGAACTGAAACAAATATGTATTAACAGATCACCGTGAATTTATACTAACAGATCAAAGTAAAGTGAATAAATATTGAGAGGTCAAAGGGAACATACATATATATATATACATATATATATATATATATATATATATATATATATATATATATATATATATATATATATATATAAAAGATCAGAATGAAGTGAACATACACTAAAAGATAAAAGTAAAGGAATATATAAACAGGTCAATTTGAAAGGAATATATATTAACAGACCAAAGTGAAGTGAATCTATATCAACAGATAAAAATATTGAGAACAGTCCACAAAAATTGTGCACACAGGTTTCTGTTGCTTTTAAGTTGGCTGTCTATGCATGTATGTATGTATCTACTACATGCAGGAGCTGCTCCAACGGACTTCAAAGGATGAAGATGCTAACCATAACTTCTGATCATGTCTACAAGAACATTTGCAATGTACGTTTATGCTAAATTTATCCCTTAGTTTTAATCCAGTATTCAAACTTGATTTCTGAAATATTGGATTTTCTCAGAGATCACTTCCCAACAAAAGGCAAGAAAAGTAACTTCTTCATTGATAACTTTTTTGTGTAATTTTGTAATTGATTACCTAAAATACAACAAGTTGCCAAAATACGTTCATGTGACTGACCAACAGTTTGTTTTTAAATTTGCTCAAAGAATAAACGGCTCATAATCCTGGTCTATGTTGCAACGTGTTATATGTTCTGGAAACAATTGATAAAATATTGTTAAAAAAAACACAGTAACACTTTTTGTGTCAACCATAAACTTTCAATATTTCTGTTATTAATATAACTTGTACCCTGGGAAGACGTTGAGGGACTGCTGTTGTTGCTGGCAACCTCTCCTCGTCATCTCTGTTTTCTATTGCCCTTTGTAATACTGCAAAGTTATGGCCTGTCTACTCCTTGAAATTATATTCCCATTTCTTCTTGAGTATTCCTCTTTATTTCCTGTCTCTCGCTATGCTTTTTAAGCATAATTGTAACAAAAAATTCAAATAAGGAACGAATTCTAAGCCAATCATCATTATCATGTTAACCAATTATTAAACACCAATTGTTGTCAAAATCGATAGGTCTTAAATACTTTATTCAAAATGATCATCCTTCATATACAGGCATCCTCTGAATACAGGGTGTCAATAAATCACCTAAGCTACAAAAAAGATTTGATCAAACAAATATTTACACAGGTTTTATTGGCCCTCTTATAGAAACTGCCACTTGAACAACGTCTTCGTTGAAGAAGCTATGTCAGGGATTATCAACTCTAAAAAAAACAGGTAATCAATGAGCAGGTCGCCTCTTCTACCCTTTGTTGGGCAGTAATTACTAGAACAAATATTCGAATTTCTAAAAAAATGGGATACAAACTAAGTGATCAAGTTAGCTTGAGCTCACATTGCAGACTTGACCTCCCAACTCAAAACCAATTTGATGCAGAATGAAAATGTTTTTCAAAGACATTGTGAGGAGCAAATGTTCAAATTACATTCGTCTGTACGATCGTATGCATGATACATATGTAGCCAGCCACCCGGTTCAACTTGGAAAATGAAGAATCATATATTAAGAGTTTTGACGTTAGCCAGTTGATAATAACTGTGCATGTTTTGTTGTAGTGTGGAGAAAATCACCTGTATACTTCTAGATGTGTGACATCGATCGCACGTAACACATCAACATAGTGGTCAGATTTCAGATGTCTTCAATGTAGCCCAACAAATAGAAATCAATAACAGTTACCATTACAATATAAAGGGTGATGGGAGTCTTCAATCTGATATTTGATGATATTTTCGATTATTCTATTTTATTTCTAAATAACATTGTTTGTTAACGATACTTTTAGAGTGGGTATAAGTGAAGTTATCCTTGAATACTTGATCAATAAAAAGAAGTTACAGAGTTAGCCTTTTCAAACGCCAAAAGGACTACAGAAACCTCGTAAGTCGATCCATTGACAAGATAAAGCGTAGTCGCTTGGAACCCCTGCGGATAGACAGCCAGTCACCGTTATCTAATTAAAAAGACATTAGGGGAAAGAAAGGGAAGAGGTATTTAGAACACGGTGTACAAAGATTTTAAGGGGCAACAGTGGATATGAGAAAGAGTGTAAATTTAGTTGCATTGGAAACAGAAGAAAGGGAGGGGATAGAGAAAAGAAAAAAGATGATCATTTAATTCCGGTATCAGGGTAAGTTATTTCAGTAAAAGAGATAGCAAAAAAGTGACCCTTGCCTAAGAAAAGGAGAAAGAAGGTTGATCTACAGGACAGAATGAACCAGACAGTGTAAACAGGCAAAGAATGTCAATATCTACGCACCTCTGGCCCTGGCTGCTTGCAGTAGAAGGACATTCATTTCTCTCCCTCTCTTTCGGCAAGCTAGCTAGCTTTCTTTCTCCCTATATATATGTAAGAATTTTGTTTTGTCCTAAGTCGAAGACTATGTTCATATTTTCGGTCAACCGAAGAAGAAAAATCAAGGTTTAATTTTGAATACCGATATGTGTCTCGCGTCTTTGGTTCCTTCCTATGCTGCGATGAGCAAACATGTAAAGAACGTTATTATGCTTCGTTACATCAAGTGATATAAAAGTCTCATGGGTCGGTCAATCTCTTCCAATCCACCAATTACGAAACTTTCAACCGAGAAAAATAGCGAATGGCCAGTCCACAATGAGATGACACACCATATCCATTATTGATGAAGAGATATTCTGCTTTACGTTATCTAAAATATCCTGCCTGAAAGTCATCAGTGATTTCCTCGGTAGCTGAAAAAAGGGATTATTCCAATCTCTCCCCTATTTTTCCTGAATAATCAATTTTGATTAATTGTTTTGGGCGCAGTTTTAGGTGACATTTTCTGGAATTTCAAAACGATGCTTTGCAAGAAGCGGGTTCATTTAGCGTTACAGTTAATGACGGTGGGACTAAAATCGGTTCAAACTCAAACGGACAGTTTGAACTCACCTAACACTAATGCCATTTTAAAAATTATGAATTCATTTCTCCCTTAAGCTATGGATAAATAACAAGACAGTGTGGAGTCGTTCAACCCTGTAAGAAAATCCATTGTATGCGTAGGGCCAATACGCCAGTCCCGTAAAAAAAACATAATCCCTACTGAAGCAATACATAGGTGATCATGGATCGTTTAAGATATGGAGATAAGATCATCACCTTCCGTGTTGCTAGATAGGGAGCTGAGCATGGCTCAGCAAGACAGATGTATTTTTCCTCAGTGCTTCACATATTTTAGATCACCAAAAGACTTGATTAGGCTTGATAGAAGTCGATTTGGCATTGTGTAGAATCAAACTGCAATGGGAAAGGTTACTTCTCAGATTGTTATCTTCTATTGATGTAATATCATTTAAAGTTTCGTCTCCACGTTGCACCAAAAGCTTATTGGCATTTCGATGCAACCAATTTGGTGCATCGAGCTAGCAATCTAGCCCCGTAAAAATACGTAACTGTTACCCAAAAGTGATTGGGTCTCCGTGGATCATTTGAGAAAATGAGACGCAAATCATTACCACATGTGTTATGTGTCAGGGGAAGCAGTCTCGTTTTCTAAGATACTAAGCAGAAAGATCAGCAATAACTGCATGTGCTCGATCGTAAACTATCTTTATTGTGCATTTACTTAGACGTATGAACCGCGATACAGCATTCCCTCAAGTGTGCTTAGTAACAAAGAATCAATTTGATACAAAGATAATTAACTAAATTTGATATTCTTTCCGACACTTAAACAGTGCAAACATTCATTAGAAGTTGCGGATAAAACCATTTCTCTTGGATACAAGAGCGAGAAATAACTGAAAACAATGATTGGTTTTCCAATTTCAGTTTCATAGCGATGGGCTTCGATTTTTTCCTAACTCCAAGTGGAACATAGAATTACATTGTGGTTCCAGAGCTAAAATTTTTTATAGGTGGACTTGCGAGCCCAACGCTCAAGATGGACTCCTTCCAAAAGCTCAAGGGCTCCAATTACCCTGCTATTTACCAATAACTATAAGGAAATGTGGATTCGTGCCTTTCCACTGGATATTATTGAGAAGTGACATAAACGACCCAATCTGGACCTTGAACTCAAATAGCTGATTCCATTTCTCTCACCAGTAACCGCTACATCATTGCACAGCTCCATTGCCGTTGACAGCCATTAGTATCCTTCATATCAATATCAAGGATTAAAAACAGGAAAAGACAAAAATTTCGAATCTGATCAGAAAATCGATTGAGAAAACTGGAACAGAAGGGATGCATGTATAATACAGATTTTAATTTAATCCTAAATCCAATCCTTTTGATCATATGTTATTTAAAATTCTCATTTCAAACAGACCTTGACGACCTTTTTTCGATCTTGTAGGCAAAGTAAAACATTTTCCACACTTTCACTTCAAAAACGTCTATCGTACTACCGAAAGTATACTTAACATATAAACGTATGGGTTACAATGGATATATCATTTATTTGTGGAGGCAAAAAAAAATAGGATCTATGAAATATAAATTATAAAATTTTCAGAGGAAAAATACAAATGATTTTGAGTATTTAAAAATTTTGTTGGATCAGATTCGACCAATGACTGCTCGTATTTGATTGAAACATAACAAAATATTAAAAGTAGTTGTAGTAGTAGAAGATAATGACGATGATGGAGAAGATAATGATCTGGGACTTAGAGATCCAACCCGATCACCAAATCCAGAGGACCTGATATTGTGGTGGAATAAAGAAATATAACATGTCAAATAGCAGATTTCACAACTACAAAAAATCACAGAGTGAAAAGTTGGATTAACGTTTGTTGTTCTTACCAATGAGCTGGAAAAAATTGTATCACATGAGGATGTCCATGGTACTAATAGTGGCTTGAACTGTGATAACAGTCCTCAAAAACTTTTAAAAAACCCTGGAGAAACTAAGAATCCAGAAAAGAACTAAAGTTATCCAGACAACAGCACTACTAGAGTCAACCAGAATACTGCAGATATCCCTGTAGTATTAGTGGCATTTGTCGTAACTCGAACTGACAAGCTATGATTTAGTGAAAATCGGTGGTGGTGGTAACGACAACAACAGCAGCAACGACGTCCGCTTTGATGGTGTCATGGGTAGCACGTCAGCCTCACATGCAGAGTCTATAAGTTCAATTCCTGCCACGTAACGAAGATCGTAGAGAACCCTTCATAAGACAAATTTGAGTACAAATGTTTGATACATTAGGCCAAGGGATTCTACCACTTGAAATAGAAATATAAATGTTACTAGTGTAGCTTAAATATAACTATGTACTGCTCCTTGAGTAGCCTCTTGTTTTGACCCCCAATTCCCCCAAAACTGTTTGTTTAAAAAAACTGCCAGTACCCTCTAGGTCATAACAAAATAACTCAGTATGCAATGAATACAATCAGACATCAAAAGAAGCAAAAACAGCGACAACAACCATCATCAAAACCATCACCCTAAATTTACAACGCTCGAAGTAACACGAAAACTCATCCCCAATGTATTGGTCTCCATGTCAAGTATAGTGATCGGAATAAACTGCTTTGAGTATGAATTTTCCCTCCTTTTTATACTGTTTTATTATGACAGAATTTGCTGCTTTTTTCAAACAAAAGTTTGAAGGTATATCAGCTCCACACATTCAAGTACTTAAAACAATAGTTCCAAATGTATTCATCATGTGGGATCAGTTAATCTCGGAATACCGATAAAGAATGAACACCCTACTAAATAACCAAGAACATCTTACGTTAAGATATTTGGATCACGGAGGGATTAGGTTTATCACCTAATACCCACCAAAAATGACCACAACTTTATTGATGCTCATCTTCGTGCCTAGATATTTGAAAAACACATTGAACCTGCTTAAGTACTCAATTCATCTTTCTTTTTCACCCTTGCATTCAAATATAAGTTGAGGCGATGTGCACATAATATGGAAAGTGTTTCTGGTTTACACACTTGAGCTGGAACAAAATAAAACGTAACCATTTTAGAGTTACAATCTAACAAACACTCGTGTAAATAGGTGTCGATAATTTATTTGGAAGAATGTTTGGGAGTCTCGTTTCACTTTGGATCAGATCCTATGATAATCTTAGCTGTATGTCTTTCACCAAAAAGTATGATTTGATTCTCATCTACCTTATCTATCTTGTATAATTTGCCTATCTTTTGTGAAATTCTCAAGATATTTAAATTAACTACGATCCATGAATTCATGATTGGGATGATTTTCAAATTATATATGGTTCGAAAAATTACCTGTTCTAGAATCTCCTTTTGGGACCAACAGTCCCCATTCATGCCTCCCACAGAAACTAACTGAAAACACGAAGGACAGATCTCCGGTCAGTTTGAATAATTCGTCCTTCGATTTAATGCAATAACGCTTTTTCATCCTTTTGGGAAGACTTAGCAACGACAAGGAATGGATCGAATAAATTTCTTTCCATCTATGCTAAATGGAAAAGGCGTGCTAACTGTAGATATAAGTTAATGTCTTGTTATCTGCGTAATTCAGCCTTGAGATTAAGACAACAGATCTCGTTATCCGCTGTTCGTGTAATAAATAAAGCCATATTACTGAAGCTGTCACATACAGTGTAGGTTTTCTCCAGAATACCAAAATTTTATTACGTTACTAAGCCGAAGACCATGAAATTGCTAGGTTGAAAGAATTCTCAGTAACCCCTAAACCAATTTAGAATGTTATGGATACGGCCTTCTCCGATTACGTAATGGAGTGGTCTATGGTCACACTGACATGTTTGAGTCAAGTCCTATTTAGTACAAGATTCTCCTGCTATCTTAAGGTTTACAACCTTAAGTTCAACGATTTATCCACTATCCGTGGCCATAGGAGCAGAGGAGAGAGAGGAGGAAGGACAAGTAATCTCTTCTTGTCAATTAATTCCTATTCTTGTAAAATATTGTGATGTGGGATATCGCACACCTTCCTATTTCCATTGTTCCACATAATCTAGACAAACCGACTGTAAAACGTCACATCAAAAATACATAATCCAAAACGTTGTAAAACAAAATGGCAATTGCCATTCATTTTCAGGGGGATCACTTTTAGAGATCCAAGATTGCAAAAATAGTGATTATGATGTGAGGGGGGTGTGGTAAATGGAAGGGTTGAAAGAGGAGCATAATTGGATGGAGGGAATGAAGGATGATAGTTGCTCGCTGCAGAACAAACACTTTCAAAAAGAGGGCAACATCTGTATACGCATCGATTCGATAAAAGTACATGAATTGGGGAGCATTGAATCATTAATCCATTCAGTGCTCTCTGTGAAAAGGCATGAAACAGCTAAATTCTCATCTTTCTTATTCCGTTACTTTGACGTTGCACTTTCATTGACAGCTAATTGAATGACAAGAAATCAGAATATAAACATATTTCGAATACCTGATCATCAAATCAGTTATGCCACATCAATAATTGCAGAAAAAAAACCGCTATAGTCATTGTCATTTACATCGAATGTACGGGGGGGGCATGTGGGCGAATAAGCATTATATTATTTATAGCAAGTGACTATTAGATCCATTGTATACTATATATTTATTGGAAAATGAGGACGTAAATACAAAGATATAAATTATAAAAAATGATATCTGACAAATAGACCTATTCTGGCCAGGACAAAAAGAGTGCCCAGCATCATCTCCAAAATTACTAACCACGCGCACGGCATAAGATAACTCACGTGCTTTATCTTGTGACAAATACAAGTGCTTGTTATTGGGAAAATAACACGGAAAGATATTACAGAACAAAAAAAAACCTTGCAACAAAAAACAGATGATGAAAGTCGTTTTACTAATGATAGGGAAGATTGTACAGAAGAAGAAGAAGAAGAAGAAGAAGAAGAAGAAGAAGAAGAAGAAGAAGAAGAAGAAGAAGAAGAAGAAGAAGAAGAAGAAGAAGAAGAAGAAAAAGAAGGAGAAGAAGAAGAAGAAAAAGAAGAAGAAGAAGAAGAAGAAGAAGAAGAAGAAGAAGAAGAAGAAGAAGAAGAAGAAGTGAGGAGCAAAATGGAGAAGGGACATGCCCGAAATAAAGACGAAAACAATATGAGAAAAAAGGAAGGCTGAGAAGACAATAACCAAGGACAGAAAGATGACAAAAAAGCTGACGAAGAAGGTAAAAAAGAATGAAAAGGAGACAGGAGGAAAATAGGAGATTGGAAGGAAGGATTAAAAAAAGTGAGCAAGAAAAAAAAGAAGCAAAAGATGAAACAGAAAGGAGAAAATAATGAAATAAAAGAAAACAAGAGACGAAAAAAGAACACAGGAAGAAATGGGAGATGAAGAAGGAGAACAATAAGGGAACCATGAATAAAGATCTGTAATGTCCAAGAAGGACATATATATATATATATATATATATATATATATATATATATATATATATATATATATATATATATATATAGGAACAAAATGAAATTGATGAAGAAACAAAAATAGAAAAACGAGATATAAAGTGAAGAAATTTGAAATATATGAAGAAAAGATGAAGTATATGAAGAAGATAACAAAGCTCAAAGAATAAAGAAAGCCATAAACCCGAATCTTATAATACACGCTAGAAATATTATTATAATAACATTGATAATAGGCCTTTATTTTCATGAATTACGGGGAAGATGATTAACACTTTTATTTGTAATGTGTATATATATATCAAGAACGATTCAGAAGAAAAAAGTTCTGATACGCAAACGGCAACAACAAAAGAAGTATTTATAAGCATCACAATGGTCGAGAATAACACTAACACGACTGGTTGCTACAGGATCAAACTCCACTCAGACTTCTATTCCAACTGAAGATGATTACTGCAACTTTTCTAAAGCATATATAATGATCTTGAAAAATTACAAAAATACTAACAGGGATACCTAGCATTGTCCAGAGGGAGGTAACTTGAAATATAACGAGACGGGAAAAATGTTCTTCAATATATTCCTTCTTACATAACACGGCTAATTGAAAAAGAGATATATTTTTCTCCCTATGTACACATGAAGAAAGAGCTGAAACAGAAGAAATATTGTGATTCACAAAAACGAACAAATTAATTTGGCCGTGGAAAAATATTACTCTATGTCGAATTTCAGTTTCATAATTGCAAAATCCTGGCTAACTGCTTATAAAATAGGCTCAAGATGACTTGAAATAAACTCAGATGACCTCAAATGATTTCTCTGTCCCTCATTGCCTCAAAATTGAACTACGCTAAGAAAATGCTTATCACAATGCCAAATATCAGTTACAATCAACAGACAGAAAATAAATAAATGCAGAAAGTTCCAAACAACTGACAATCTCAATTATACCGGTTAATCTCAATTAATGCAGTTAATTGATTCCCAAATTATTTGTTCAAGGCCATACTATAATAAAATGTTTTTTCGGTTTATACTTAGTTACCCAACTAGTACAGCAACACATCAAAATTAGCGCCCACCGAAACAGCATTATTCACCTTGGATTGTTGTATTTTGATTCAAGTCTTTTCCTCTCAGGGAATGCCTTTGAAGAACACAATTTGACTTTG
The DNA here is from genome assembly GCA_963457665.1 of Thysanoteuthis rhombus. Taxonomy (NCBI): domain Eukaryota; kingdom Metazoa; phylum Mollusca; class Cephalopoda; order Oegopsida; family Thysanoteuthidae; genus Thysanoteuthis; species Thysanoteuthis major. The sequence continues at coordinate 16,993,792 of OY735232.1, read as the reverse complement.
TTCAAAAAGGAGAAATATCGATTGAGTTTGAAAAAATGGAGAATTATAGGAATATTGATTGAGATAAAAATACCTAAATTGGTGCAGTTGAAAATAAATCGAATCGAAACAAGAGTAAAACTCTTTCGAAGAGTACATGAAAGGAGAAAGTCGGACAAATACGACAAGTTTTCGCTGTGAAGAAAAAAAGACTTCATTTTAAAAGTTTTTCTCAGTTATCTTGAGGTGCTTCACCCTTGGTTATTTGTTTGTCTTTTCAGTTCAACGTAAATGAACACCTTTCGTAATATGAGCAGATATTTTTTGTTTCTAGCTTCGTGAGAAATTCAAAATGATTTCTTATCGCTAAATGTAAAGAAATGATTTCAGAATGTTTCAGTTGTGTATCCTCCAGCCTTCTTCAAAGTTTTGTGGTTCTCTGGAATATTGGACCTAGTACTGTTAATGT
>OY735232.1:16905844-16988344 GCA_963457665.1 Thysanoteuthis rhombus | reverse complement strand
GATAGATAGATAGATAGATATGAGCAAAGTGAGATAGGTATGAGCAGATAAATAGATATGGAGAGAGAGAAATGAATGAGATAGATACATAGATAGATACATAGATAGATGGAAAAATAGATATGGGCAAACCGAGAGAGAGAGAGAGAGATATGAAATGAATGAGATAGAGATAGATAAATAGATTTGTAGAGACAGAGAGAGAGTGTGAGAGAGAGAGAGAGGAGGGGGACGAAAGGGAGATAAACTGAATGAGATATATGTATAGCAACATCGATGAATAGATAGGTGAATAGATTGATCGATATATGGAGAGATGTTTGCAGAGAGAGAGAGAGAGAGAGAGAGAGAGAGAGATAAAGAGAGATGAACTGAGTGAGATGGATTGATTTGCTCATGAATAAAAAAAAAAGATCGGTCTGAGCAGATTAATATATATATATATATATATATATATATATATATATATATATATATGAACAGATTGAGATAGACAAATATATAGATAAATGGACGGATAGATAGATAGATTGATAGATAGGTAGATAGATAGATATAGACAAACCGAATATAGATAGATATGAACACTGAGATGTATATTATTATATTCAGATACATAGATACATAATATGAGTGCTTTCGTTCAAAAAGAGAAGCTTATGTCATAACAAAAGAAATCACAGTTTTTCTATGGAGCAATGACCCAGACATTCCTGCTTGCAACTTACAAAACTCTGTCTTGAAAGAATTCATTATCTGGATATTCTAAAGGTGGAGAAATCTGATTGAATAAATTCAATCTCAGAGACGACTCTGCTCTAAACCCGTCCTTTTGTCATACGGGAATATTTCCCTGATCCCCGAAGAAAAGCAATAAATCAATAGTTTATCTTGACAAATAAATCTTACAGCTCAAGTCTTCAAGGCCACTCGCCAACTGACACTCGGCACACGATTCGACTTCATACACGCATAGCGAAGGAGAGATTCAACAGAAAAAGTAAGTTTCAAAAACAATATAATACCGTTCTTCAAGACTGCACCTTCTCATTGCAATCAAACGAGTAGGGTCAGGTCATTTTCTGATGCCTACGACATGCTCAAAGTAAACCCGAATTCACTCCTGTGGAGAAGCGAATCAAACACATCATTACTATGAACATGGACTGGTTTTCTCATGCTTTTGGTCTTCTGTTGTTTTAAGTTTATTGAATATCCATAGTGAGAAACCTACTGCAGAGTTGTGCTAATCAAACTAGTCTTTGAAGCAATTACTATTCTTGTGAGTCTGATCAGCACGAAGTGCTAACAAATTCCGACCTTTTTGTGTCAGTTTAGCTATATAAAAAAAAACATAAACATATCTTTGTCTCTGTCAATGGGCTATCTATCTCTAAGTACCAGTGGGCATACGATTGCATAAAACTTTGTATATATATATATATATATATATATATATATATATATATATATATATATATATACACACACACTGACACAAACATATATATATATATATGTGTGTGTGTGTGTGTGTGTGTGTGTGTGTGCAAATGTACACATATTTATATATTCATGTGTGAATTAGAAATTGCATTATATTATATAAAACCCTATTCGAGATCATTTCCCGTTATTACGCGGTCAATATATCACTTGCCATTTCCAACGTAAATAGAAAAAAAAATCGAAAATGAAGCTGCTGTGGGAATGAACATGCTACCAAAAGGATAGCCGCTTCAGCGTAGACAGATATTGGGAAATAAGTGACACAAGAAAGTTTTGAAAAAGTTTTTAATATTCAGTGTTTAAACCTGTGAGATTTCCTAAATCATGTAAATGTAATATCAAACAAAATAATTTCTTTGAAGAGAGTTTTTGAAAAAAGATTCATGGACAAAGTAGATCGGCCGAGTCATTTAATTTAAGTATTTATATGAATTAAAATAACCATCATGAAATATAAGTCAGAACACCAAGAATCCGTTGGTGTCGGGTAATTTCCCTCGTAGATTTTCCGTATATATATATATGTATATATATATATATATATATATATATATATATATATATATATATATATATATATATATATATATACTTGTAAGCAAAAGCATTCATCCTCTACATTATTTTCCTTTTATTCCAGATTAATCATTCTGAATTCAATTTGATGATGTTTATCAACTCAATTAGCATTACTGCAACAGTTTCCTGCGTCAATTGATAACAAATAAAAAATAATTTAGATCATTAATTATTCCATTCGTACAATTAGCAATGATAGGTTTTCGACCTGCACTTACATAAATGGATTTGGCAATTAATTAGACCATAACAACAGCTAAAATGAGCCATTAATATATTCGTTGCAAGTTGAAATGCCCAACATCATTCAAAACGGCCCATATTTATTTATTGTACGAATCAAACATGTATTCAATATTGAAATCATGAGAAAAGCTAAAGAGGAGTCTGAGGACCCAAAGAGAAATTGATTGAGGCTTATCAACCCGGGAGAAGCAATAATAAAATTTCCAAACGGTTTGACATCGCCAGTTCCACTGTCTTAACTATCGTTTATAGATGAAAAGAAATTAGTACCGTGTCAACGCTTACGAAATCGGGTCGTACAAGAAAGATTTCAACACGAGGGGCGACTGGAATCACAATGGGGGATTCAGTCAACCCGAAATTGAGCCCGACATATACTCATACAGATATGCAAAACGTTCGGACAGATGTACACTTCTTTACAATTTGTAGAGCATTGAATCAACAAGAATTTCACGGATGGGTTGCACGAAAAAAAAAAAGACATTACTGAAGAAAACATAAAGAGGCTCGTTTAGTATTTCGCTAAAAAGGTTTTAGTTCGGTCGAACGATCGCTGGAAAACGGTTATTCGGTCAAGCGAAACAGAAATTGAACTTCTAGGACATGACCAGCTACGTTATGTTATGAGGAAAGGGAACACAGCTTAAGATGTAAAAAGAATACCATTCTAACGGTTAATCACGGTGATGAAAACATCATTTTATTGGGTGGTTTCAGAGCAAAGTGTGTCGAGAAGGATTTAAAGGGAGATAGATTTGCTAAAATATCAGTCTATTCTTTCAGAAAATCTTTTATTCTCTTCCATCTAGCGTAGACTCCCTAGGCAATTCATCTTCCAACAAGACAATAATCTAAAGCACACTTTGAAAACCACCATAGGATTTTTCAACACGGATACGTTTTTGGGAAATGGAAGAGCTTACACAATCGCTTCAACTTGATCGAATCAAACATTTACAGCATGAGTTTGAATTACATAAAACGGCACAGCATTCAAGAAAGAAAAATGGGAAAAGAAAAAATTGTATGGAGAGTTTAAAAGGCAGATACAAAATGTAGCAGACGAAAAGTCATGGACATGGTTACCAAAAGGAAACTTGAAGAGAGAAACAGAATCGATCATTATGACAGCTCGAAACAAAAGCATCAGCACAAACTACATAAAAACAAAAATCGACAGAACACAGACAAACAGCAAGTGCTGCCTGTGAGGAGAAAGATATGACATCGTAAACCACATAACTAGTGAAGGTAATCAACTCCCTCAGAAGGAGTATAAGCATAGACACGATAGAGAAGCAACGATGATACACTGGGAACTAAGTAAACAAATGGGATTCAACCATGTGGAAAAGTGGTATCAGCACAAGCAAGAGGCAGTCTTGGAGAATGACAACCACAAACTACTCTGGGACTTTGACATCCAAACTGACCACCTCCCTCAGGCAAGAAGACCAGACTTAGTAATTGTAGACGAGAAGAGGGAGACCTGCCAAATAGTAGACGTGGCTGTACTTACAGACCACAGAGTAAAGAAGGAGAGTGAAAAACAGGAAAAATACCAGGACCTAGCAATAGAGTTAAAGAAGATATGGAACATGAAAACCAGGGTAGTACGGGTCATAGTGGGCGCACTAGGAACAGTCCCCCAAGCGCTGAGGGTGAGACTGGAGGAGATCGGGATTAGGGGAAGGATTGAGACTGCACGGATACTGAGGAAGGTGCTAGAGATATAAATACTGCAACGAATTTTAGCCCTGACATAATAGGTGAAAGAGAGAGGAGACGTTAGCTGAAGACCTGGGGAGACTTATTGTCACTCAGCCTTCAGCGATAACCACTGGGCAACCGGTGTGAAACTGTAAATTGCAGAATTACTGCGACCTATGAGTACTAGGGGAGGAGGGCTGGAGACTTGAGGAGACTTGCTGTGACTCAAACTCCAGCAGTTACCACCAAGCAACTGGTGTGAGATTCATCATCATCATCATCATCATCATCGTCATCATCATCATCATCATCATCATCATCATCATCATCATCATCATCATCATCATAATAATAATAATAATGATAATAATAATAATAATAATAATAAACAGAAGCCATCGAATCTGTACGATTTAAAACGGTGTGGCATATGACAATGGCCTAAAATACTAGTCGAGATATGCAAACCTCATCAAAGGCACTAGGAAACAGCTGTTAGCAGTTATCTGTGCAAGACCTGCCCTAACTAAGTGATAATTGAAAGACGCATACTTGATTATATACGATGAGTTGATTTCATAGAATACTCGATGCATTGAACATAATGTGCGAATTAAGAATCTAAAAAAAAGACCAAATCATTCGCCCGAAGAAGCAGAAAGAAGCATAAACCAGTTTGTGTAGCGAATCTTTACCTCATCATACATATATGTATATACACATAAATATATAGTCGGGAGAAAATCTTGAAAAATAAATCTATTCGTTTACCCATGAATCAGTGTCTAATATACACACACACACACACACATATATATATATATATATATATATATATATATATATATATATATATATATATATATATATATATATATATATATATATATATATATATCAGGAGTGAATAAGTTTGATATAAAATTTTGATAAAAAAATAGTGCAGATGAGATTTTAGGAGTGGTTTGTCTCCCAAAGGAATAGAGCACTCTTGTGGATGAGGGATTTCTGTGTAAATAGATATAACGCTTAAATTCAGCCTCACTGACTGTCCAGTTCTGTAGTCCGGAGGTAGGATATCGGTGTACGGGTCCGAAGTGGAGGTTTCAATTCTGCCTCACGGTACTGGATAGGATAATGAAAAGTCTATAGCCACACTGAACAGATGTAATACATCGAAACAGCTGTCTGTCGATGACACAATAATATATATATATATATATATATATATATTCATATATTGAATTTATATATATATATATATATATATGTATATGTATGTATATATATACATATATATATATATATATAAATTCAATCTATAAATGTGAACAATATAAAAGTAATTGCGATTTTGTACCGAAATGGCACAGGAGTAGTTCCACCTCATAAAGATATTAAGTAATAAAGAATGATGGGGGAAGAAGTACAAGGAATATATATCACAAAACTCTTCACAACCAGCAAAACTTTGAAATCACTGTTCAGATAACAGGTTCGAGACACTCAGCAGTAAAACATACATGGAAAATATTTGAACACTCCAAAGTGATGGGGTTGCCTTAATATTGAATTTTCTATAAAATCAATTAAAAATGTCGAGTGATATAAATAGGGAAAAACAGGCTTCTAAAAAGAAGCAAACATCCTAATGACCTTAAGGATTGAGACTGAAGTCTTGAAAAAGTTTAAAAAGTGTGTTTACATAGGCCAGGCAATATAGCTATACACAGACCACGGGATCGAAATGAGACGGCATAACAATTCACTGAAAATCATTTGGTATACATAGACAAATAGTGGAAAGTAAATAATCAATATGCTGAAGATGTCAGGTAAGCAATCAATTCATAATACTTGCTATAACTTCGGGTTCAAAACCGGAAAATATTGCAAAAACAGTAAATCACTGGGATCCACGTCGTTTTGTCCAGCAGTTGTCTCATATATTAGCTGCATGTCCAGCCCATTGCCATTTGATTTTTTAAACAGTTTCTATGATGTCTTTTTTCTGATATACTGATTGTCTAATGATCTTCCCATGTGAGGTTCAGCATGAGTCTCACATGTTCACGTTGCAAGGTTTACAGTTTGAGGGTCAATCTTTTAGTCAAATTCTATGTTTCAGGCCCACAGGTGACAATTGGTAGCATACATCGGTTGTATACCTTTCTTTTTAGGACTAGTTGGATTTTCTTCTCGTCGAAAGAAACGCTTGCTCTACCGAAAGCTTGACCACCAAGTGTGATTCTCTACTTTATTTTAGTAAATTAGGTTGATTGTTGTTTTTTCAACCAGCCCTGTTTCACAGAAGCAGTAGCTAGTGAGACTGAATCAATACATTTCACTCAAATGTTTCAGTTATTTCACTTCTATCAATTCGTAGAAATATGTCGAAACCGGAAAAGGTGTTAAATCGCTACTTCCGTAAAAAGCTGTCGTTTTTCTATTGTGGACGAGTCCAAATTATCTTAATTGATAATTTCTTTGAAGTCATTGGTTTCTCTTCGGGGACTAAAATATCAAAGTCAGGCCATTGAGTGCTAACACAAGTCTCAGTGCAGTGAACTTTCAACAGCTTCACTTCCGTTTTGCCTATTGGGTACCTGACATGACAATCAAAGCGAGACAGCAATGATTACATTGGCTAACCTGTGATAAATATGCTGCCCATGAGACAATGTTACAATCGGTAAATGACCCAGGAAATGAATTAATGAATATTTCATTGGAATAAACTGGAGGAAGACAAAAACCATTCAGAGGAAGATGTTGCTGGGTCTGGTTTTCTATCGTTGGGAATACTTTGAAAATTCAATAAGTATACGCTGTCATGCAATCGGTATTTCTGTAGTAGTGAATTCAATCGACTATTCATAGAATCAAACCAATTCTTTATAGACGGGTGGCAACAAGGAAAACAAGCTTCCTTTCCATATTCATTTGAAATATATATATATATATATATATATATATATATATATATATATATATATATATATTGATGGTTGTGCATGTGTTTTGTGTTTACAGGCGTATGTATTTGTGTGTGTGTGTGTGTGTGTGTGTGTGTGTGCGCGCGCATTGGACACGTTGTGGCCTCAAAGCATCAAGTTAAGTTTCCCTCTCGCTGGCTTTAACAGACGTTTGGCTTGATTCTATTGGACACCACACAGTCGGGTTTTTCCCCAGGAGTTTGGAAAGCGATTTGGGATGACATGTCATGAACAAGAAGATAAGAGATTGGCTATCGATCTTTGAGTGATCTATATCCGATGCACATGATTGGTTGATTCCTCTCCGATCACTCCCTCCCTATCACACTCCCTGTATTGCAACTTCATTTTCCTGTTTTTCTCTCTCCCTCTGTCTCTTCATCTATATCGGTCTGTCAGTCCGTCCCTTTTTCGCAACAACTCTCTATGTTTTTACCTCTCCATAATTCCTGTCCCTCAATATCCCCTTTTCTCTTATTAATCCCTTTTCTCCCTCTTTTTTGCCTATTGTTCTCTCTCCCTCCCCCTCTCTTCTTATCTGTGCATTTTTCTGTCCATCATTTGTCTCATTCGTTCGTATTATCACTTTCCTTAACCCTTCAAAGTTGTTTGCTCACGTAAGGATGGCATTGATTCCATAGAACAATTCTTTATCCAGATAGTCTCCAAGTCACAACGTGTGCGAGTTACGAAGGCTTGCACATGCAACCGCCAAGAAACAATAATATATATATATATATGCAGACTAAGTCAGTTATATCTATACGAGGAGCTGCATATTAACTACGCAATTCTTGTTCCTAGGTAGTGAGTGTTATTTTCTGATTTCCTAACAATAAGTACCAAAAATTAGTATCATTCCTTTTCTAACTTTGATTTTGTGACTAAGACTCTGGTATTTTGAAATTTTCAATATGACAACGGGTCAACTCGCACACACACACACACACGCACACACACACATATATATATATACTTACATACATATATATATATACACACACACACACACACACACATATATATATATATATATATATACATTGACATTTTCTTTTCATATGAATCTACATTGGCACGTATTTACTCTTATTTTAGAGGAAAGTAATGACAAAATGTCATGGTGAGTAGTTTTTAAACATTTACGATGTACTGTAATCTACTTTCCTGGACCAGAGGCCAGAATATAATCTCCAATCATATTTTTTGTGCATGTTCTTTGGTAATAGCGTTGAAAAGACAGTCTATTCTGACAAAACGCTCGCTTTGCACCCCTGAAAAAACTGGCCTATTCTGGAATTCATCATAAAGTGTGTCAAGAATCTAAGCTTTGAAGGACAGTCTGCAGCACATTCCACTGTGGTCATTTGCAATTATCTCATCCAGCTCCACAAGTCTTTTGCATTATCACTGCTTTTTGGAAGCTCAACCACTCTGACAAAGCTGTATAAAACTATTTTCTCCTGTCTACAGAGCGTTTTGGGACATTCTTTGCACTCTAGGATCTTGTTCTGTGAACTGAAAAAGTCACCAGCTTTGACCTTTGCCTCAGAAAGTTGTAACAGTTTTCCACGGCAGTTGGACCATTGACAGAGGGGCCTGTATGTCGAATACCCTTCCAGTCTTACGTGAATCTGGGACAACAAAGCATATTACAGCCTGTCTACCGAGGATCAAGGCACATTTTGGAGAGCTAATTTCACTTCCAATACCACAATGAAAGGCCTTACAAGATTTGCTATGAGGGATACAGCTGGTAAGTCATTGATGACTCTACAATGGTAGCAATCTCGGTGGGTGTCCAAGGCGGTTTTACCAAGTTTTTGTTAGAATTTCTTTGGGAATAGTAGTACATCTTGGCGGACAACAAAGAGTGGGACCATCTGGACCCAACTGCATTCTGTTGAAGTGGACAACACCAAATGGGAGTTAGGTTGATGCCACAATAGAATTGAGCATTATGAAACAATTTGTCACAGCTCTCAGATAAGGAGTTTGAAACCTTTTGAAAGCCACATTACACTAGTAGTGTTTCTCTTGGTAGCTACGAAGGAGAAAAACACCAGCATCTTCGGAGGATGATAGCCATTTTCCAAACTTCTTCCCGACAATGAAAGACAACAAAAAAAAGTTGTATAGTGTGATTGACATGCAAATCGTATATTCCGGGCCTTATCTTGGAATTCTTTGCACAACACCCGCTTATCTTGTATGAATGTCCGTAAAACTATCAGTAAGCACTCCATTCACGTTTGAAAAAGCAGCATCTGTTTATAAAAATGTCAAAATTTTATGAATGCAAAGAAAACACCGATTCTTGAACTCACTATCACTACCATTACTACGATTCTCAACATGAGGTACAGGCGTTATATATATATATATATATATATGTAAATATATATATATATATATATATATATATATATATATAACACATATATATATATATAACACATATATATATATAACACATATATATATATAACACACATATATATATATATATATATATATATATATATATAATACACACACACACACACACATATATATATATATATATATATATATATATATATATATATATATATATATATATTTATATATAACACAGCAAAAACAATTCTAGGAAAGAAGTTTTGACGACAGTAACCATTTACAGTTGTGACAAAAACAACCGTGATGATTGGAAAATAAAGAAACGAACCCTGGGTGGAACTTGAACACGCACCCATCACAATGGGAGTACACATGTTACGTTAACTGACTAAGCCGACGTGAAGAAATCAAAATAACACCCCTAAACCACTCCTTTTTTTCATTGACCACTGGCCAGCTCTGTCTGTGTGTTCAACCAGAATAAGAACCACGGCCATATACGCATCTCAACATATATATTAATGTCCCTATGTCGAAAATATGGCAAGTAATGTCTTTCCTTATTCTTATTGTTGGATACTAAAAAACAATATTTGTCATCTCAGAATCTGAAGGAAACAACAGAGAGCTGATTGCCAAAGAGTACAAGAGTTATAAAATGTTAACATTCAATAGGTACACGTTTGTTGTGAATATATATATATATATATATATATATATATATATATATATATATATATATATATATATATATATATATATATATATAATGCGTTGTAGCAAGGGAAGGAACGAAAGACACAAGACTCATGATGGCTTTTAAAAATATTTTTTCTTCTTTGGCCATTAAAGAGACCAAACAAAATCCTTTCTCACATGGAGAAAGAAAGAGAGAGAGAGAGAGAGAGAAGAGAGGTGAACTTCAATGACTTTCTACGGTCAGCAGCCAGGAACTAGTGTCCTGAACAGTAGTACTGTGGTGCTCTGTAATGCTCTGGTGACCAACTTTTTGTCCGTCTTACTTACGCCAGGGTTCCTTTTTCTATTAATATCTCCTTTACTAATTTAACTCATCCTCTTCTTTTACCAGAAACTTGGAAAAAATGATCCACTACCCTTTTTTCTTCTGTTTTCCTCTTGCCTTCTTTCGTTTCTCACAAAACTTAACTTACAATCTATCTCCCTTACTTCCGCCGTTAGAAGCCTTATACAGCGTCCATTTTCTATCAACTCCTTTTCGACTTCTTTCCATAAAAGTGTTTTAAGTAAGTTTCTGACACTGGTTATCTATCAGCAGGGGTTTCAAGCAACCATGTTTTATTTTGTCGATGAATCTACTTACGATGTCTTTAATGTACTTTTGGCGTCTGAAGAGGGTTGTTCTGTAACATCTAACATTTGAACAATTATTAAAGTAAACTTCACATGAACAAATCCAAAACGTATCTTCAGCGAAAAAAAAAGGGTATTTAAAAGTCAATTCAAATATTTAAAGATAAAATGAAATATTCGATTAAACAGTTCTCATCAGTCCTCACATCGCAATACTATTAGCAGCATCAGTAACATCAGTATGTTGAAAAACAATTCATATATATATACATATATATATGTCAGTTCATGATTTATCAACCTTTTTCAGTAGATTTTATATTCTACAGAGAATTTTATATATATATATATATATATATATATATATATATATATATATATATATTTGTGTGTCTGTCTGTGTGTGCGCATATGTGTGTGTGTGTGTGTGCATGTGTGTATTTCCATGTGAAATACAACAAACTGGAAAGATTTCTCTAATTACATTATCTGATATTGGGGAATAACAAACTAAAATGACAAAATCTTTGCAAAATATTTTTTCATATATTTGATGCTTAACGTTGCAAAGCTTTGTAGACTTTCTCTCTCGATATATATATATATATATATATATATATATATATATATATATATATATATATATATATGTATATATATTTATATATATATATATATATGTGTGTGTGTGTGTGTGTGTGTGTGTACGTATGTCCATGCGCACGCGTGTGTGTGCATATGCACATAGATAGATGGAAGGAGAGGGACTAGGTCTGAAAAAGAATATAAGTCTGAAAATATTTGAATTCAAATTACTTGCCAAGACAATTTGCTCTCGATGTTTTTAAGATGCTAGGCGTTAACTATCAATCAATATTAAGACAAGCCCCGCTCTAAAACAAATACAAAATTTCTCTACTTTGAAAAATCATTTCTACGTTGATAACATTAGCACAGTTTTTTCATCAGAATCCAAGTTCCTATTTGCAAATCTGGAAAAGAAGGTAATACAGCCAAAGCATCATTTCGTTTGTCCCATATGGAGCTGAATCATGGGACCTAAACGAAAGACTGATGGTCAAATTGAGAACCAGGCAACATACACAGGAGATAATCATTGTCAAATCACATGAGAATAACATAAGACATCACATTATGTTGGTGAGGAAAACCATTACAAAACTCAGATGACAATTGGCTGGCCATGTGTAAGAACGTCAGACAACCGATGGACATCACAACGTACGTTGTTAATTTCCAGATACCATATGTGAAACTGTGGCTAGCAGTATATAAGATGTTTATTTGAACTAGACAAGTTCAGAAGGTATAAGTTCTGCATCACCCATGATATACGTCTGGAAAATCTGACAAATGGTCTATGTCAAATGGATTTAACAGGCTGATGATGATGAATATTCCTCCATTATGCTTCCCATACAATTTCTCATCCTTACGAAATTCCTTTTCGTGGGCGTCGAGTACAACAGACATATTCAACAGAAATAAACAGTTACTATCAATATATAATCGTCTGGACTTGTCAGATATCAATAACCCGTAATCAATAGCTCACCGATATTGATCTTTAACTGAATTCTATTATTGAAAAAAGATTAGATTTTTTCATTCTCTAATTGGCAAACCCGTAGAGAATTGAATTGCTTTGATTTGATCAATTTTTCATTCTAGTCAGTGACCCGTTGGTGTGCTTTCTTTTAGATTTCATTAATCTAATAGAATCTTTCTTTTTTTTCTACCCGAAAAATGATACTATGAGAAGCAGATTGGATATCCTTCCGGCTGAGCTATGGATACCTAGCCAATCTCACAGATCATTAGTGGGTTCAGCGGGTGCCATATTCCATGATTGTTCTTTTGGTATACCCAAAATTGATACAATTGGCTTCTTTCTCAACTGATGGAATTGTTGGCTTTGTTCGGGATTGGCAGTTAAAGGGGAGAGATACACTCATATTCCACTCACAATAACTGCTACATTTTGGGAATATCTTTTCCCTAAAAGAACTGACTTTATCAAACTACACATCCCACTTTTTGGGCTAATGATTTTTTAGCCATATGACCTGCCCTGAACTTTTCAGTTATCAGCACTGTACCTGCGTTGCCTTATTCAACTTTTTTTTTATTTGCCAGTCTCAAGGATCACTATTTATTGTCATTGAGCCTTGAGTGTCAGGTAAACCATGGAAAGGTCTGAAACCAAGATTGCAGTCTGAGATGATATTGTTCCATGTTTGGTGGTATATAACGGATGCTATCAATCATGAAGTGCTAAAACGTAATAGGACGGTCAATGCTAAGAGATATTTTCATCTACTGAAAGCATTGCACCACTTATGGCTACAATGGCAGGCTTCATTGGTCAATCGGAAAAGTGTTTTACTCTTGCATGATAACGCAAAGAAACATACTACATCAACCAGAAAAGTCCAACTCCAAATATAAGAGTTTTGCCTCACCCATGTCACCAGTATTTGCTTTGTCGGAATATCGCCTTTATACAAGTTCACAACATTTTTTTGGTAAAATCATTTCATTAGACACGACCAAGGGATGTTTATTGCATCGACCCCCAAATAATTTCATCCTATAGACATCAAAATATCTAATGGTGAATGATGGAAAATATTACTTTTGTTAATTACGATTATTATCATTGAATGAAAATTAATTTTTCGTCTTGGACAGGACTTTCAAGCTTTAAATCTAAGCGTGTCTCACATTTATGTACTTCTATCAAACGTACGCACAAACATTCATATATATATATATATATATATATATATATATATACTTTTCTGAATACACAGGTTGAGTAACCAGCATGGAAAATGCATAAAAAAACTTATAAAATTTCCAAGTGAATTTGTAAATACATGATATACATATGTATATTTGAAATGAGGTCTGTAATGTAGAAGGAGTAATGTTGGATTTGAAAATGCATGTTCATCTCAAAATGAAAAAACATTTGTTATTTTTAGTAGTCTAAAAGTTTTAAAATCACTTTGAACGCCGTCTTGTTTCATTTCTACTGGATTTTATTTTCCAATTCAAACATAGCGGTTTTTTGCTTTTTAGGAGTTCTGGATTTTAGAACATTTCTGTTTCCAGAGAAGGAATGTGCAATCCGTATTTTAGTATTAAAAGGGATTAACTCAATTCAGGTTCCTATTTTGAAAACATAACACAACCAGTCATCAAAGATATATATTACAATGGTCTATGACAATCTTCATTAATTGCATGGCAAACTTTTCCAAGATTTTTGTCATTATGATTTTCTTAAGATCAGCCAAATCATGGTTTGTCCGTCAAGTAATTTTCATACAAGTTTCAAACACAAATACCACGAATGCACGCGTGCATTTTCCGATTTCTTTTTGTAAATGACTTCCCAAGTATCACAATAATTCCAGCTGCAGTTATTCTCCAAAGTAAGCAAAATTTTACGTACACTCAGCCAACATGGAACTGGAAGAACATGCAAAAAAAGACTAAAGAATACACAAAGTAGACTGGCTCAGAATAGTTTCAACCCAAGACACTCTGTGGGTCAATGTGTAACTACACCCACTTTGAGCACAGCATTAATCAAAATGGGTATATTCAACCGATGGCTCATGTATGTACTCAAAACAAGAAGGGCAGTCACATGATCAGTTTGCCTCCTACCCTCGGAGCCTTCACTTGCGGTAGGCAATGTACAACAATCTAATAAAAGCAATCAGACGCATACATGTGAGTAGCAATTAAAAAAGTACCTCAATGATCCCAGTCAGAAGTCCAAGAAAAGAGGTGAGAGATTATCAAACCCCAGCAAACAGACTGATTGATCGTCAGCTCAAGTGAGATATTTGGGATCAAGAATCTAAGCCTACAGCTAAACTGATCGAAAGATTTCATACTTTGATCGCTATGAGCTAGCCATAAAGTTTCTTTGATCCGTCCATTTATTAGCAAATAAGAAAATTCAGCAACAGACCGTATGCAAACTTCATGCATTTAACAATATAAAGGACTCCTTTGTTTGACAAAAGTTCAAAATTGCTGAACTCTCAATTTTGTATTTTCATTCATCAACTTGAAAAACGTTGTTGAAATGCTATGCAATTAAAATGCACAATAGGTTAGTCATGAATAAGATGGGAAAATAATAGTCAAAAAATTGATAATGGTTGACGATGTCTTTTTTAATTAAAATAAAATTATAATGAATAAGATGAAAAGATACTGATACCAATGCAACTATTGCACGTAGAGAAACGAATTTGTCACTGAGCAGCCAGAGGAAAATAAAGTGTAAGTTCTTATGGGGGGACTCGATACACAACCGACTATTAAAGCAATCATGGCGTCTGATATGAACAACCAGGCTTCCTAAGGTTAAATGGTGTGAGTTCGAATCGTATCGAGGGATTATTTCTGATCCACGTAGTTTATTGTCTACCGTAGACTCCCGATCGCGATAAAGGCAACTAGATTGATATGAAATGAATGTTAGTCAAATTGATAATTGTTAAGAATATTTCCATATGATTCATACCCCTAAGGAACCAAAACTGGAGCCGCTCGAAAGGTATGTTAAAGAGAAAAACAAAAAGAAAAATAGATCCAATCGTCTAATTATCGCTTAGAAATCATTGTTAGTTACTAATAGAATCCTTATTTTAATGAAAATATGATCTAGAGGCATATTTCATAGTTTTACTGATTTTATTTTGATGTTCAAGACATAAAGGTTTAGCTGATAACGACTTAGGTGTACTGTGATCTAATTGGTTGAACTAGAAAGAGAAATTATCCTCAAAATCAATACGATTGATGAATTTTTACTTCCAAAAGATCAGAAAGAGTACAATTTTTCCTAAAAGTTACAAATGATTCAAAAAATGCTGATTTTTGAAAAATCATTCCTAGGGGAATATTGTTTTGGGGATGAGTTTGAGAGAGGAAAAAGATAATAAAATCTAGATGAATTGTCAAGAGTATCAGAAAACATCCTTAAAGATCAGCTCTGAAGAAATCGTCCGAAGTTTCAGTGTTGTAAATCTCCAGTCAATTTCTTGAAATTACTTTGTGTAAAATATTCTAAGTTCAACTTTTGATTTTATGTTGATTAATCATTGGTTAGCTTTGTCTAATACAAGGCCACAGAGATGGGGAATGAATGAGTTCATTTAGTACGTCCGAGTAATATGGCATGGTTAAGATAAGAATGATGATGATGATAATGATGAAGAAATCACTCAATCGTGAATGATTAGTTTAAACGTTGAAGCCATTCAGAAATCATTGCAATAAAATAATTATCTTGACACAACCGAAGACTGTTTAATCAATGCACATTAACATCAAACTTGCTGGTTTCCTTTTTCCTTCCACTGACGTCATTTTGAAGATTAATTTTTTTTTCTCATATGTAAGTACCTCACGGGTATTTCTTTCTGGAGAAAAATTTTTTTAATGAGAAACGAATGGAAACGTGCCAAAATTATCAAAAATGCCAATATATTTCGATGGGCGATCGATTCTACTAAGTTTTTATTTACTGCAAAAACTTTTGAGGGGAAAAGCAATAAATATACTTCGAGTTACAAATGAATGTATTAGTCAATATTTCAATGGAAATTGCACGACCTTGTTGCATTTAAAATAGCCGGCCTCCGTGTAGTTGAAAGGGGCAGCTAAAGTTTTCTTGTAAGTATTAAACATGGAGTGAAAGCAATAAGTACACTGTGGGAACCGAATAGAAATGTTCTCCGAATTTAAAAGAAAGATCTGTGAACGAACTGTATTAAAAATATTTAGTCTGCCTATTGTTAGTGAGATCGGCATTGTAGGTGATAAGTAGATTATGATTCAAAAAATTGGTTTCTAAGTATTAAGGTGTATCAAGAATATTCTCGTTTATCATTTCTCCAAAGCTCCTGCATTGTTTCAAAATTATTTGAAGCTCTACATATGACATCTATCAATGATTGTAACTCTTCTGAAACTGCTTGAGTTTGAGTGGTTAAGCTCTACTCTACCTTGCATTCAAAACTCTAATAATCATAATCGGACTACTGATAATAATAATAATAATAATAATAATAATAATAATAATAATAATAATAATGTCAATGGATAGAAGGGGGCTACTACCAGAAGAACAGAAAGGGTGTAGGATAGGAACCAAAGGGGCAAACGATTTACTCTACATAGACCAGATGATCTTAAAAGAAGTAAGGAAAAGGAGAAAGAATATCGCAATGGGATGGATAGATTACAAAAAGGCATACGATATGATTCCACATAGCTGGATACTCGAATGCCTTAGAATGTTCAAAATTAGCGAACCGGTGGTTAAATTCATTGGTAATTCGATGAAAAACTGGAAAGTAGATTTGACAGCCGCAGGGGACAAACTAGCCGAGGTAGGGATAAAAAGGGGAATCTTCCAAGGAGACTCGTTGTCCCCACTATTATTTGTTCTAACAATGATACCACTTAACAGAATCCTGAGAAACAGCAAAGGATACCACTTCTCTAAAACAAAAGGTAAGGTCAACCACTTAATGTACATGGACGATATTAAATTGTTCGCAAAAAACAGGGGAGAGCTTGAGACTCTGTTCAACGAAGTAAGGGAATATAGTGAGGACATAGGAATGGAGTTTGGGATAGAAAAATGCGCAATCATGGTGATGCATAAAGGAAGGCTTTCAATGACTGAGGGAATTGAACTTCCGGACAACAACAAGATTAGGGCATTGACTGCACAAGACCGATACAAGTACCTAGGTGTCCTTGAATGTGACACGATAAAACGGGAAGAGATGAAGGAGAAAATTAAGAGAGAATACCTCAGAAGGATAAGGAAAATATTAGAAACCAAATTAAATAGCAGAAATCTAATAAAAGGAATGAACACCTGGGCTGTGTCAGTAATTAGGTATACAGGACCATTCCTAGGATGGACAAAGGAAGAGCTCCAATCAATGGACAGGCGAACAAGGAAACTTATGACGATGCATAAAGCATTACATCCTAGGGATGATACAGATAGGCTATACGTTAAGAGAAAAGAAGGTGGTAGGGGGCTCATCAGCATAGAAGATTGTGTCCAGAGAGCTAAAGTAGTCCTAGATAGATATGTGCAAACAAATAGTGAAGAAATCATAAAGAGCGCGAGGGATAGTGCGACAAACAATAAAGTAGAAAACAATGGAACAGTACAGCAAACTAGAAAAGAAAAGTGGGAAGGGAAAAAATTGTACGGCGAGTTTAAAAGACAGATAAAAGAAATAGCAGACGAGAAATCATGGACGTGGTTACGAAAGGGAAACCTTAAGAGAGAAACAGAATCGCTCATCATGGCAGCCCAAAACAAAAGCATAAGGACAAACTACATAAAAGCAAAAATCGACAGAACACAGACAAACAGCAAATGCCGCATGTGCGGTGAAAGAGATGAGACAGTAAACCACATAACTAGTGAATGTAGCCAACTCGCCCAGAAGGAGTATAAGCATAGACACGATAGAGTAGCAACGATGATACACTGGGAACTAAGTAAACAAATGGGATTCAACCATGGGGAAAAGTGGTATCAGCACAAGCCAGAGGCAGTTTTGGAGAATGACAACCACAAACTACTGTGGGACTTTGACATCCAAACTGACCACCTCATCCAGGCAAGAAGGCCGGACTTAGTAATAGTAGACAAAAAAAGGAGGGCCTGCCAAATAGTAGACGTTGCTGTACCTGCAGACCATAGAGTAAAAAAGAAGGAGGGTGAGAAAAGGGAAAAATACCAGGACCTAGCAAGGGAGTTAAAGAAAATGTGGAACATGAAAACCAGGGTAGTACCGGTCATAGTGGGCGCACTAGGAACTGTCCCCAAAACGCTGAGGGAGAGACTGGAGGAGATCGGGATTAGAGGGAGGATAGAGACCGTACAGACCACAGCACTGCTGGGCACTGGACGGATACTGAGGAAGGTGCTAGAGATATAAGGACTGCAACGAAGCGTAGCTCTGTCATGATATGCGAAAGAGAGAGGAGACATTAGCTGAAGACCTGGGGAGACTTATTGTCACTCAGCCTTCAGCGATAGCCACTGGGCAACCGGTGTGAAACAGTAAATCGCAGAATTACTGCGATCTATGAGTACGAGGAGAGGAGGGCTGGAGACTTGAGGAGACTTGCTGTCACTCAAACTCCAGCGGTTACCACCAGGCAACTGGTGTGAGATTCCGAAATAATAATAATAATAATAATAATAATATGATGTTAGGGGAAGTGTTATATGTCTGTATATGGAAAAGCTCAGCACCCTCTCTCTCTCTCTCTCTCTCTCTCTCTCTCTCTCTCTCTCTCTCTCTCTCTCCGCAAAGCCTGGGCGGTTACAACTCACAAGGTTGTGTGGCTTAGATATCTGGTTGAAACTCGACTGGTGACTTGAAACTGTAAACCACATTATTACTGTGAAAATGAGGAAAGGATATCGGGAGACTTGAGGAGACTTGCTGTCACTCAACCTCCAGCGGTAACCACCACGCAACTAGTGTGAGATTGCAAATAATGATAATAATGAATATAAGTTGAGAGACACCTGCCACCTCCTCTACATGGACAATCTGAAACTGTATGGCAATAAGTATTTGAGTATTCATGAAGGGAGTTGAATCCAACGTGGCAATAGGACTTTGACAGAAATTAATAGAAAATATGGCACCTAAAAACGTTATCCGTCCTCGTTATCGTTGGAGCCCTAAGGATGACCAGGGAAGGCATCGAAAAACATCTCAACAAAATCCCTAGCGACCCTTCTCTTTGTAATGAATAAAGGATAGTGCTTATAGACAGTCTATATATCGAGAAGAACACTATCATCTGTTGTATACTAATATAATCTGTAACACACGCAAATAAACTGCAACACTCGCCCAAAACTGTAACACACGCAAAAAATTGATACACGAAAAAAACTGCAACATACAAAATAAGAGTGACAAGGGTAATATTGTTCAACACTTCAGTCTCCTTATAAGCTTAAGATGTTCATAACGACTCGGTAATAGATTTTAAAGGGCATAAGTCGAAATGATGATAGCCCTGAAAGTATATAAAACTAACAAGGCAGGGTAGCAACAGCGATACACTGGGAATTGAGCAAACGAATGGGATTCAACCATGCAGACGAGTGATATTTGCACAAACTGGAGACAGCCCCGGGAATCGAAGCCATATATTATTCTTGGAATTTGACATCCAAACTGACCACCTCATCCAAGCGAGAAGACCGGACCTGGTGCTCGTGGCTAAGAAAAGGAGAACATGTCAAATAATAGACGTAGCCGTGCCTGCAGATCGCAGACTAAATAGGAAAGAGTAAAAACTGGAAAATAACAGGACCTGAAGAAGGTGTGGAACATGAAAGTGGTTACTCAGTACCAAAGACACTGAAAACGAAATTAGAGAGACTAATGAAAAGAGGAAAGATTGAGACTATACAGACCATGGCATTACTGGGGACTGTACAAATAGTAAAGGAAATACTGGAAATATGAGACCAACGACCCCTAGCTGGTAGCAATAGCTTGTCAGACAAAAAAAAGCATGATGAAGGCATCACAAATAACAGCGTTGCTGTGAAAGGTGAGGACAATATCGATGGTGGGCAGGAGACTTACTGTCCCTCAGCTTTCAGCAATAACCACCATGCAACTGGTATGAAACTGTAATCCAAATTACAGCTGTGGACTGTGAGAGAATAGAGAGGCGGGCTGGAGACTCGAATAGACTTGCTATCATTCAGTCCCCAGTGGTAACCGACCGGCAACTGGTGTGAAAATGCAAACAATAATAATGGTATGATATTGCTACTACTACTACTACTACTACTACTTATAATAATAATAATAATAATAATAATAATAATAATAATAATAATAATAATAATAATAATAATAATAATAATAATAATAATAATAATAATAATAATAATAATAAACTAATTTTGAATTGCAACATTGTTGGTTGATCATTACTAAAAAAATGAGCCATAAATGTCACCAAAAATATTAATGTAGATTTCTTCAGTTTTTAAGCTGATCTGGCTGGCCTTGATTGCAGAACTCAACTAAAGTCCAGTCGCTACTCAGACGGATGGCCATTTGGGAATACCAGTAGCTCTAAGCAAAAATGTTGAGCTGAGTGGTGCCATTTCTAAGTCAGTTTCACATATCGCACGTTGAGATAAGAGGAACATGATTTGGGAAGCCTAGAGAAGAGCAGTTGATACCATAGCCAGTGTAAGGACATTGGGTAGCAAGCCAAACATCTATTCTAGAACATATTGCATCGTGGAATTCTCAAATCGTTGTTTTGAGTTTATGTCCCAATCAGAAAAACACAAACCACTACTTATGAACCTTTTTATCGTTACTGGATATGACTCAAGGCTTTTTTAGCGTGGGACACATTCGTACGTGGCTAATTACAAAAAAAAAACAAAAAAAATTCAGTTCCACCAGCATATTGCCTCATGCATTAGTTCGTGCCAATTGACCAAACCTCTGTTAGTTCAACGGAGAGGTACAGCCTGGGAGACAGGTCCCTAGGACACGGGCCTTCTGTTTTTTTTCCTTCACCCAGTTCAAAGATGGAGACAAACCTCAATCTGACATTTGTCTTTTCTCGTTCAAGGTTGCTAACAGAATATAAGTCGTGAGAAACAACACAAGTAATTCCATATTTTATGAGAATAGTCGTTCTCCAGTGTACTGTTAGAAGTAACTATCTTTTAGCAATGCAATGTCCTCTCAAAGCTAACAACATCTTTCTGGATTCAACTGAAGATTCAACGGTCTCATTATATCATTTCCAAACCCTGAAATATTTGAAAGTGGTTTCGCATGGGAATTTAACGATACAATTCTAATTTCGTTTAGTATTGTTTCACTGTCTACATATTCTACATTTGACTGTATAATCTTCAATGTTATTAATTAATCCTTTTACTAATCAAAGAATCGTTTGTGCTGTTTTTTACAACTTCCTTCCTTTTTAGCAAACTCAGTAAAAATTTCGACACACTATGACTTAAAAGACTTATTAGGGGAATTCCCCAAAAAACGTAATGCTTGATTTTCAGTGGAAGAAATGGAGCAATGAAATCTTTAAAAAAAAAAGGGTTTTCCTGGAAAAATGACCAACTGGAACATTAGGAATTATAGTCAACTCAAGGATAAGTAGACAAACAGCATGCACTATTTCAAATTTTATACGCAGGTTGCTTTTTGCAGTAATCGTCTTCAAGCCATCTATTACACATGCATTCCTCTTAATAGCAATTATGTCTTCCTTAATTCACTGGAAGAGACTTCTTGTCTTCTTCCTGCCCATTTTAAATATTGTAGTATTTGATATGGGTATGGTCTGGAAAATTCAGGAGTTTCATATAATGGTGCAAATATAATGGCAATCCACTTCGACATTCTTCCTGTCTTAGTCTTGAGTAATCTGCTTTTCATAATATATATCATGATCAATTGATAAATATTAATTACAAAACTTGATCATTGATAAAATGATCAATTCTCATTGTTTTTGTGGACAGTAAAACTTCAACCCTCTCACTGAATTCGTTTCCATAGAATTCATCAAAGGTCAGATTTTAGAACACAATGTCTCAAATGCTATTCAAATGCCTTTTCTAAATATCACACATGATGTTGATCTTTCAATTGAAGGTATTTTATATGAGAACATGTTATTTGCCTTTTGATTCAACCCTTTCCAAAAATAATCTATAAGGGTTTTTATGCCTGAATATTGAAATATATAAATACAAAAAGGTGTTAATTCTTATCAAATGCTAGAAGAACTATTGGTTCAATAATTATTCTTTTCCATATTTCGTATAATCAATACGAGATAAATATGTCTAATCAGACACTAATCCCAGGATATGCTTCTCAAAGGTGACTTTTATTATTTCCCAGTAGAATTCTAAAAAAATATCTCTGGGCATATTTATCCAACGGTTATTCGGCTTGAATATTAGATTAATGGGTATTGCATGTGGCATATTTATTTAGTGATATTTGTCAAAGTCGAATTAGATCCATTCAGGACTTTCTTTTTACGGCCACCATGGCCTGTTGCCAGGAAGACCCATAATTTCATTGAATAAGATAAGAGTCATATCAATAAATAGCACGCGTAAAGACTTTTTTTGAACCTGTGATCACGTTTATGTCTAAATCAGTTCTCAACTTTTCAATGAATCCATGTATTAAATCAAGGTCGACACTACAGGTCGCAGGCCAAATCCAGTACATTCTTCTGCCTAGTGATCTCAAGTTATCTAAAGAGGGTCGTAATTCTAAACCAAACTTTGGAGAGAACTACGAAAAATATGTTGTTGAATACGATTAGTATTTTGCAAATAGTAATCATTAGTCATTTTAAGTAGATAATAATTACTTTCAATGGCTCATCTATAATCAATTCTCCACTCAAAAATATCTGTTTTTGGATAACGTTTGCAACTTAAGCTCATTGATGGTAACATGCCATAGTTTTTTCTATATCAAATATCTTCTTATCTAACATTGATGGGATAGAAAATGTACTTGAAACGTTGTGGGAGGTCATAGAAAGCATAGGGAAAAAACTTCGATGAATGAATAATGATGCTATGAATAAACATGGACATTGACCAGAAGGTGCTATTAACCCATGTGTCAATCTCATACGAGGTCTTTTGGGAAAGTAATATTTCGAATATCTCACTAACAGGCAGTATAGCCATCATGTTACTTGACAACCTATCAGATGGAACTCTAATAAACACATCGGAACATGCACTCTCTCAAAGATTTATCAGATCAGTAGAATGACACTACTGAATGAGTTTGTGTGGCTGTTGCATTTCAAATGATCGGGCAAATAGATCGGAGAATAAATATCATGTTCTGCTTGAAACCTGGATGCTATTCCAAAGAAACTCTTCAAATGATGAAGAGAGCTCTCGGGGACGATTCAATAAGGGTAATCCTGATAAGATCTTGTTACCGACGCTTTGAATTCGATCGGAAATTCGTTGAAAGTAACCAGCATTCTTGAAGGTCTTCCTCATACAGAACCTCCAATATTGTTGAATGCATGCAGGGTGCTATCGCATAATATCTACGATGGGCAGTGAAAATTAGAAGACTTTAGGTTTCAACAAGCTGTTGTGCCAGATATTTTGATTGAAGTTCTTAGCATGAAACAATAGAGTTCTTGTAAGATTGCTTATAAGAGAGGAAATGGCACTTTTGCAATTGTGTAAGCTCTCTGTATAATTACTTTGAAGAGTCAAACGTTCAATTACCATAAGGAAGCTATTATTTAATTGATGATAAAATGACTGAATGATTTTCTAGACGCACCACGTATATATATATATATATATATATATATATATATATATATATATATATATATATATATATATATATATGAAGGAGTGGGTGTATATGATCCAACAGAATGATTATAAGTGTTGCATTAATATAAGTTATACAATATACAATGTGAATAAAATAGATAACTGAACCAAACAACCACTGGTAATACAGAGGCCCAAATAATTTGGGGCTGAAAACAGTTACACGGACCTTTGCATTACTGGTAGCTGTTTTACTCAACGGTAAAAGCGTCGCAATGTCGGAGTTGCTACCCAGTCAGTTGAAAGTTCGGTTCCTACAGCATCCGTATTTTCTTCAATTGTTTCTTCTATTAACGTTGATTCTGGTGAGTCGTACATTAGATGTGTGATGGCAAAAGAAAAATTAAAACAAGTTTCTATATAATATAACGAAATTCATGATTATATATATAATCATCAAAGAAATCCTGTTTTCAAGACTTAAAAAAAAACTGAAGTAAAAAGAAATTAAAAGATGATATATATGATAAATATTGAATTAATATATATATATATATATATATATATATATATATATATATATATATATATATATATATATATATATATATATATATATATATATAATGTGTACTTTAGAGAGTGAGACAGACTTGGGAGTGAAGTTTTTGGTGGTAAGGTTTATTAATCCTTATATGTCAATAGTCCATACATGTTTCGGGATTTCTCCCATCATCAGTGGTGTGCGTTGTGTGAGTGTGAATTAAAATGTACCATGTGGAACCAGAGTCCACTGCCAGGGGCTATGCATTGTGGGTAAGTTTTGTTGTCAGGGCTACTATATATATATATATATATATATACAATTTGAAAATTTGAATATATATATATGTATGTTTGTGTGCGTGTGTCTGTGATTGCATATCCTAATTCCAGCCATAGTAATAAGCTGAGAGAGTTAATTCAACATTTACTTTATAAAGTATGATTGAACTAAGAATGAAACGTATTTGAATCTTTTTTTAATCATTTTAAAATCTCCGGAACCTTAGTAAGTTGAGTCACCATTTTATTTTCCGAATGCTCCATTTTCAAATTTGATCCATTGAGATCCATCCACGTTGTGAGTTGTGATGTTCATCCATGCATGGACATTCTTGAAACCTGGTTTACTTATGCCGTTTGAGTTTTTTAATAGATTTTTTTGATAAATCTGACTTCTTATTTTCTCCGAAATATCCCGTACGCTCTCATGATCAGTCCTACAACTCTGAATCGTCCATTTTGTATGGGAACCCTGAATGGATCTTAGGTAGAGAGCTTATTTTCTGGTTAAGTTCCATGCTTCAGGTCTATAAGTGACTATGGGGAGGAAACATCGGTTTTTAGACCTTGCTTTTCAAACCAAATGGAACTTTTTTGTTATCAAACTCTGGTGATTTGTCATTCGATTCCTTTCCCTCTCAAGAATTTCATGGAAATTCGTGATTAGGTTCCAAATATTTTCACATGTATCCAAAAATTTTGTACCACTTTTTCACTAGTACGGAAAAATGAAAATAATATCAACGTTAAAAAGACGACCTCTCTCTCTCTCTCTCTCTCTCTCTCTCTCTCTCTCTCTCTATCTCTCTTACTCTCTCTCTTACTCTTACAACCAAATCTTCTGTATTCCTATCAATCCCATCTTTGACAACTCAACCCAATATATAATTATCACCTTTTTTTAGTCGGGGAACGCTTAAAATATTCTCATTTAAATTGATGGTAATTCCTTATTTGCTTTGTACCATTTCGGCCAACAGATTTTTTTCTCTCATAGGAACACTATACTTTTTGATATCTTGGACAATCTTAATTTGGAACATCATTTTTTCGGAGAGAGAAGGGTTAAAACAATCTACAATCAAACTCAGTTTGAATTATCCCACAAAAGGAAGTTTTGTGTTTCTTTCTCATTTTTCACATCTTCGCTTCAATTTTTCCCTTGAAATCTACACTTGAAGGAGACATGACATCTAATTAACTTCCGCAGACACCTGCAGGTTAGGCAAGGTTGACGATTTACCCTCGTAGGTAACTGAACTGTCGATCAAAATCTGTCCAGGCAGTCTGCTCAATTAAGTGCACGTATAATTATCATCAGGAAATTGTTATGGTTGCTCTTCTATCAGATTGATAATTTTACTCCCCAGCGGTGCATTGCTTCATCGACCGGGAGACCTGATGATATTCTTCCGAGGTAACTTCAGTCATGCGTTGCCTGGAGATCTCAGATGAAGTGTCATTATTATTTCATAAACAAATTTATTGTTGCCGACAGAATTGTTCAACTGATATTACTTATGAAATTTCAAAACATCTCAGTATTTTTTCTCCAATACTTCACAATAGTGAACTTATCGAAAAAAAAGCCTAGAACACTCACAGTATTTTTTGCACTTGAATATTGAAAGATGCAAAGTGCATATATATGTTCATATAAGTTGGTGCATGAATAAGAGTGATTTTCTTTTCTTTTTTCGAACCTTCATGCTTATTTTCAAAATGATCTATTATTGAAATATGTAATATACCATTTTAATACGTGAATTGTGTTCTATTTTTTGAGGACATAGTATCGTGATATCGATCAAGTATCAGGCCAAAAGACTGGCAACAATCTGACATTTGTCCGAAAACATTCAAGAGGGAGACGAGTGCTTGTTGAAGTCCTTTCGTGTATGACAACATCCAATTGAGGGTCATAATTGAGGCAGGCCATGCTGAACTCTCCGAGAGGCTTCAGAGGAACCAAACGTTGACCTTTCCATATTTGTTCGATATTTATACCACATTTTAAGAGCTAAAAGCTCAACATGTCACAAATGGCCTTAAATGAAAGATGAAAAATGAAAAATGAGAAATGAAAAGCTAGCGTGTCACGCAAATGACTTGGTAGAAATTTCACCTTCCCTAGCTTATTCATCAAACTTCTCTCCGACCAACAACTTCTTATTCAAAGATTTTGACCTCTCCCAGCAAGCAGCAGCTCACAACGACTTCAAATAATCCCTTGCTTTGAGGGCCTAAGACATCTGTTTCCAGAGTAAGTAGTAGACGTGTTTCATAATTTGTAGTCAAAGGTTTGTCCTTTCCGAAGGATCTCATTTCCATTATTAACTTCCATCTTAAGCTGAGATGTACTGCTTTATATTCGATGTTGAAAGACTGCAATCACTTTTGCACCAATCTAATACACACACACACACACACATACACACACACACACACACACACACACACATATATATATATATATATATATATATATATATATATATATATATATATATATATATATATATGTCTTACCAAAATTGACGGATAGCGATCAATTGATTATTGTGTGATCATCAGGTTTTATCTTATTCATCAAGGTTAACATGACATAGAATTATATTTTCCGTCACCAGACAAGTTCACTACGTAAATCTCTCTGTACTTGACTTTTCTTGAGACATTGCAAAGTGTTTCACGCAAAATATGGTTCAGTAATTGTTTCCATCATCCTTCCCGATCACATCAGACAATATCTTTACCAATCGTCTATGTTATCCACAGAGTTCTCCCGTCTGCTTTTAAAGCTTCTCAGCAATTAGTTAATTCCGACTAGAAAGAAGGTGTAAGGTGGCCTAACAGTTAATGCCATGAAAAAATGAAATAACACATTCCTGCGGGAGAGTATGAATAGTATGGTAGTTGGAACTCTTCAGCACTGTCAGGCGGTCCATCTTTGGTGTTGGGCCATCACCCTGGCGCGTAGAAAAACACTATTTGCTACGAGCAATGATTGAGTTTCCATTGACGATTCATTAAATTGAGACAAAATAATA
Organism: Thysanoteuthis rhombus; assembly: GCA_963457665.1. Classification (NCBI taxonomy): domain Eukaryota; kingdom Metazoa; phylum Mollusca; class Cephalopoda; order Oegopsida; family Thysanoteuthidae; genus Thysanoteuthis; species Thysanoteuthis major. Next base: position 16,960,262 of record OY735232.1, on the reverse strand, counting down.
AATAACATAAAAATTTTATAAAAATAATTATCATTATTGTATTTGAATACTGCTGGGTCAGTATCTGTTGGGCTTCTCTGAACACCATTGATAAACTGTCACGTGACCAACTTTTTTTTGCTTCAGAGATGGCACGTTAGGGTTCCTCAATTCAACAAAATCAAAAAGTTGTTTTACTTGCCTTCTACTGTATCATCAGAAAGTCTGAATCCTTGGAATACAAGCATGAGTGCTGAAGGACATACACTAATGGATCTCTCAGAGTAAATTGAGCCCCCTCCTAAAAACGTATTTTGAAGGATAATTATCAAAAAAATAAAGGACCGTTTTTTCTAGACATATTGAGAAGGAAATAAAAGAATGTATTATCCCTCTAGCTTCATAGGTGCTGCTCTTACACATGGCATATACATGCATACATAATTAGCCAGCCAGGCAGAATCATTGGAGCACTGGAAAAAAATATGCTGACTGCCTTGGTTGCCAGTTTTTCCAAATTCTTGATCCTTAAATAATTTTTCAGTTCTGCAGTTACAATGGAATAACTAATTTGCTGCCACAGAAGAGATAACATGTCTTATCAGGTCGTTAGTTCAGTATCCTGGACAAGATAACTCATCTTACAAGAGCCCCAAAACAAACAGTTGCGTATGTTTACAAAATGCTAATCGATGAGAGAGTAGAAAGGAATCTATTGAACTGAAGGTGACCTTATGCATTGATCCGAATATCTTCTTTTTACATATTTATGCATTTATCATCTTTATTTGAGATTCTATTATGACGACTCCTCAGCAGTTTTCTAGCAAAAAAACTTGGCTAAGAGAAATAAAGATACAATCTGACACTCATCAGTTTGTTTGACTTCAATTGGGAAAATTGAATAATTTAACTTTTACGAATTTTCAGGGAATTTGGTATTTGTTTCATGTCTGGAACAGACAAGCTATTTAATTGGTATTATTTCAATCACAGCTACCAACGGATACATAAATATTCGATTGATATTGGTGTACCTTCACAGCCTCTCCGTCTAGATCTTTTTAGATCACGACAATATTGTCTGAAATCAAATTTATCCATGAATATATCCCCTCAAGTTTGCAATGAATTTCAGTGATGATTGTTCATTGGCTGAGGAGGAATTGAGTATATATTGGGATAGATTTGAGGATTTCTTCCGATTGAAAATAATAATATTTCTAGGATCAGTCCCAAAATTTGATCATAAATATCCCTCAATCGAAGAAATTCCAAGATCAATCACCAAATTTCATTAATTTTTCCGTAGCATATTGTCCATCATTCCACAAAATTACATTAAAATTCATACAAACCTTTGGAGATATTGTGTGAACAATTATGACATGAGTTTTGGATGATATAGACGGAATATCCTAAATCATCATGAGAAGGAAGTACTCGCCCAAGATTTCGCCCAAGAAAGTTACTTTGTAAATTTAATGCTTCTCTTTGGCCTCTTGGCTGTCAATCTGGGGGGAATAACACATTCCATAGTCACCGTCAACTCCAAGCCTTAGATTCCATTCTTCTTATAATGGTCAAAATAACGAATAAAGAAAAAAAGGTAATTCTGACCTTTACGATTCTAAACCAGATTTTATTCTTTCTATTTATGATATACAATACAAAAGTTTCAGTAATCATTTTCAATCAAAGTTGGAGTTGTTGAGTTTGACCTTTTAGTAACCCTTGTATGTGTATTGTATTGAAGAGGTGTCTTTGCTTCTCAACAAGATGCTATTTCTGCTGGTCGGTCCCTATACTGAATTTCAGCCTTTTGAAATCAGATTCACTGGAGATTTGGTGAAAAAAAGGTCATTGATTTGGATCCGCAACAATTATGATAGGGAATCGTGGCGAATCCTGGGGAAGGTCTATGTCCAATGACGGACGTTAAAAGACTTATGATGATGATGCATGCAAACAAATTCTGAAGGATTGTATTTCATATTCAAATCTTAATATATATATATATATATATATATATATATATATATATATATATATATATATATATATATATATATATATATATATATATATATATATATATATATACTTTTTAGATATATATACATATAGTACATATGGTACAGATTAGGCTAGCAATACAATATAATTTGATAATATATTGATAGTATAAAGCCACCTCTGATATGTAATGCATTTATTTTTTAGAGTACTCGATACATATAACTTCATATTATTGAAGTTAATTTTAGGATAGAGCCGGGAACAAATAGTAGAATGTGAATTCGATACGCAAACTACCTCGTGTTACTGCCCTTTCAGCATTAATCACCTTTTCTTTCACCTAGGTTTGAACACCTACCAATGACTGCTCGGGAATGATCAATAGACATACAGCAACCTCTAACAATTTAGCTTAACATGCAATCGTCACTATTTCTGGTGCACGTGGATGCTCAATACGGATCAATAGTTATTGACTCTTTGATTACGCCCTACTTTCGTGTATCTGAGGAAGCCTTATTAATCTGAACTCAATAGAGTTTGGCATAAAACACAATCAGGAAAATGCTGAGTAGAAAGGTTGATTTGTTCTAAGCATCTATGTTGGTTTACTGCTTGCCTTGAAAATCAGTATTCAAAATTCTGGATCTACTTCGGATAGATGCGAACCTCTGATACCAGTAAGAAACACACAACTGTATTTTCTATGCGAGTAATATTTGTAATGAATTTAATAATATTTTGATTTGGTGGATGCTGAAGATTTAAAGACACATATGATTTATCAATAATATTTTGAATATTTGATATACTTTCATTGATTTTAAGCTCATATCCGAAAAGTGTAAATGTTTTGAGCGTTTCAAGTTTTTCTTCTTTTTTTTTTTACCCAATTTTAGCTGTAAATTTGTAAAAGACACTGATAAAATTACATCTTTACCAAAGGAATGAAGTGTTACATCTATGGTCTGACATTCCAGGCTGATTTTGTTTGATAAAATCAACTTATTTTCTTCCTTTATCTAAACAGTAGCTGAAAAATACAATTTTTAAGAATTCATGTTTGATATCAAAAGATAACTGCAACAGACATCTTTTCGGAAGAACTTACGATTTTTTAAAAATTTGTCCGTAATCAATCTTGACATTGAACGATTTAGTTATAAAGTTTTGTATGTGATTTGCATAATTCCAGCTTCCAGTGTGAGAAACTTTAACCAATTGTGTAATATACAAAAAAGCATTTAGGAATTATATATTTTTTTCATGACAATCTTATCAATAATTCCCCTGAGAAGACGATTCACGAGTATTGTATGAAAAGAATTCCAATAATATTTATCCTAAACTGAACACTGATTATTTAAAGTGACAAGAAAAAATTCGAAGTATAATAGTCAACGTTGGGTGTATTGTATGCCTACTAAACACTTCGAGACTTTAACTTTTTCTTTTACATATATATATATATATGTAGGTGTATATATATATATATATATATATATATATATAGATAGATAGATATAGATAGATAGATAGATAGATATAGATATAAACACACTCACATTACACATACATATATTTATATATATATATATATATATACACCTACATATATATATATATATATATATATATATATATATATATATATATATATAATGTGAGTGTGTTTATATCAAGTCAGTATATAAACTTTGCGATTTTTGCAACTCTTAATTTTAGTTTCATATAAGAAACCTTAGATGTCAGGAGAGTAAAGAGAACCCTGATTTACTGCAGATCAATTGACCTGAAGATGAAACTTTTCCAATGGTAACATTTATTGCCATTTTCAAAGCTATCAAAGCTAGGTAAAAGTAGAGTTTCCTCGTAGTCTTTTGTAAGTGTACAAATAGCTAATGCCAAAATGTATCCAATCGCCCATAAAGGTACCAAGGAAAGACCAACTTGTCAGATTCTATTGAATTAAAGACAATGATCAACTCGGCTCAAATACTAAAGCAGAAGTGAATGTAAGGAACCCTTCTTTTGTATTCACTCCACCATTATATAGAAATAAAATTTTGAGAGAAAATTGCCAAAACATACCAAGTTCTCCGAGTGAAGTATTGAACGTATCAAGAAGGTTTTATCTACATGTCAATGCTTACACACCAGGAAGCTTTTCATGATTACATCATGAGTGGATATAAAGAATGAATACTGTGCCATAATGTCGAGAAGAAAAGACAGTGGGCCAACGAGTATAAACAATGGCTTCCAGCAGCGAAACTAAGATTGAATCCTAATACGGTCTGTCTGGAAGGATATGTCAGGTGTCGTTTATTTTGATCTTCTGGAGTGTAATCAAAAACTGAAGACCGATGGCTATTGTCAGCAGTCATCAATTCCAAATGAAGAGTTAGTCAAAAAATAAGAAGTGAGTTTTATTCCACCGGGACAGTACTAGGCTGGAAATCACAAGACGTATATTACTAACGGTCAAGGACGTCAACTGGGAATTAATACCTCCTCCAACCTATTCTCCGGATATTTGCCTCGAGGCCATTATCATCCTTCCAGAAGTTTTCTATCTTATTTAGCAAGTGAAAAGTTTAGTCTCAACATTTGTCATTCCACGAGGATGATTTTGAGAAATTTCTGGAAAGATGCAAAACAATTGTCGATACAAATGTAGATAAAACTTACGAATAAATGTCAGAACTTTCATTTTAATAGATAATAGAATCGGGAATTGAATAGTTATAAAGCACAAAAACTTATGCACTGACCTGATAAGTACAGATAGAGAAATTGACACTGAGGTAGAGACAGAGACAGAGAAACAGAGAGAGGCAGTAAGAGACAGAGGAAGAGAGAGCTGTTTCCTACTAATCTGACGGATGCAAGTTAATCAGTAAGTCCGTCGCCTGACAGTTAACCTAATTTTGATTTGAAACCTTCACTTTATAATGCTTGATCTATCTTATTAGTGTGTTATGACAAGGAAGGAGATTATGTTGAAAAATGTTTAGATAAAGGTTTCTTTCATCATTGGCAATGGAAATTCCTGACTATCAAATATATCCCGATGAGCTTGTGCTTCAAATCTGGTGGGATATGCCTGGTGATATTTATTTTGAAGTGCTTGAACATAACAAAACGATGAATATCTAATGTCTATTGCTGTCAATTCCAAATGATGAATCGATAAAAAAAACGCCCTTCATTTGTATTCCACCAGGGCAATGCCGGACCACAAACTGCTAAGGATTTAATCTATGAATTATCCAAGATATTTCTTTCCGGGTTACTGAAATAAACTTATTGTACAGAGCCATAATTATGGAACATTTAATGAATTCCACTGCAAGATCTACTATCCATTTCTGTGAGGAAGATGATTGAATATAAATATTATGGCAATATAAATAAGATGATCCTATTCATCAGAATTTATTTAACGTCCATCGTAGGACATAGACCTTTCTAAGATTGGTCAGATAACTCTATCATGAGAGTCAGAAAGCCAGTACTTTCAAAATGTGTCTATTTCGTCACCGTATCTTATATTTTGTCGGCTACAGTTTCGCAAATGATTTCTGAGAACCTCATTCTTAGTCATGATTTCAGGTATTCTTGCAACATGAGCTCATTGTCATTTGTCATTCTGATGGTTTCTATGGTGTCTTCAACTCCCGTTTATCCTGTGATATACTGTGCTGTATGAAGACCTCTCTGTGTGAGGTTGGGCATTATTCTCTTCTGTGCACATTGCCTGGTTCTCAGTTTGAGTGTCAATCTTCTGTTCAAGATCCATATTAAAGAATCCTCTGCTTAGCTTCGAACTATTTCTACCCTATTGTGAGGATCGAAATTCCACCATTTGTAACTTGTCTAACTGGGCGAGGTTGCTATTGAATAAGTCGATAATTTTTCTTTCTCTTAAATCTCACCTGAATTTTGCTTCCCTGATTCAGGTATACCCTCTTTAAAAAAAAACAACAAAAAAAACGCTACTATTTTGCTTTCACGTATGTAGGTGAACAGTGAAAACAGTTTTTGTTTCGCTGAGAGCCTTTATAAAGACAGCCTCCGTCCTCTCCCTCTGTCTTCTACACTGTATCTCCCATCACCCTAATGTCCAACAACTCGATGCAACAGACCATTTGCACCATCTGTGAATGATCAAAGGTTCCCCCATGTGAATTGATACGAACTTCCTATTCGCGTTACACAGTTATGACTCTATTTCTTTATTGGAGCATTCTACTCTCGGAGGGGGGAATCGTGCTCATTTTGATACCGGATGAAATGGGGAGAAAAGAGGGCAGGAAAAGTAATATGCTGCAAATTTTCATGTAATTGTTCTGCCTGATTTGATAATAAGCATTCAAAATCCATAATTCATTTCGACAGGAACAAACCTGTTGCACTGGTAGAAGATACACTCTTGCTACAAAACAGTTATAGCTTTTTCTTCACTTCTTCATCAGCTTTAGCAGAAAGCAACTGCTTTATCTAACCTTTTTAAAAAAATCTATACTTACTGATTACCTCATTAAAAAAACGTCAATGAAAACTGCCACCTAAACTATTTCCAAGAGGGTCTGACTGACTGGCTTTGTTTGTATGTATCACCAGTATGAACCATACCATTAGAGTTAGAGGGCTGAATATTTAAACATTTACTTCTTATTAAGGTCCATAAGATCTTTTTCATTTCCTCTCTAAATCATTCTACAAAATGGGGTTCCATTGCAATGTAAACTTACAATAAATTGGTTCTTTTAGTTTGTGACTGCTTTGTCTTTCTGGAAATCCAGATGTTCCCTAGTGATCACTGCCGAAGGAATGGTCAGAGAAATAATTTATTTATAGAACACCTCTTTTTTGCAACTTTTGCAACTGATAACCCTCAACACAGCATGCTTGTTACCAGAAGACGTCGATTGTGAGCGGGTTTCTATTGAATGACTAACCAGTTTTCTAACTGCCTTCAACAATGTCCAAAAAAAATTCTTACGAATATAAACATAACAGAAAGCTTTATGGAGGGACTTACAAAAAATGAAGTTTTATGAGTTTAAGTGTTAATTAATTCTGACAGTAGACAATTTAATTGCCAAGTTATGTGTGTGATTTGCATACTTTTAGCATTAGGAATATAAAAAAACGTTACTCAATTATGTTATCGACAAAAAAACTTTTTGGGGAGAAGATATTTTCTGGATATTATTATCAATATTTCAAGAAGTTCTGCGACCAGAATTACGTGAGAATTGTATCAATCGAATTACAGCACAATCCATCTTGAGTTTCACACTGATTACTTAAAGTGAAACGAAAACATTTTTAAAATTTGAAAAATTATCCATTTAAAATATAAAACGCTACTTTTATACGACAATCTACAAGAATATTTGTTAATTATGATGATCGGCTTATATTATCAAGCAGTTATGTTTTATGCAAATGGTTGGTCCTAAACATTTTATTCAAAATGTGAGGAAAATTTGTATTGATTTTGCATGAATTTCAAATTGCTCATTATCATGAAAATATGTTCATTATGATAAGTGTAGTAACACAACAATGAGTTTATAACAATGATTGTAAATTGATCCCATTTTCATATCTCTCACTCAATGTTAACAACTGGTTATCTTAATGTGAAACACAGTTGCATATATATATATATATATATATATATATATATATATATATATATATATATATATATGTATATATATATATATATATATGTGTGTGTGTGTGTGTGTGTTTGTGTGTGTGTGTGTGTGTGTGTGTGCGTACGTGTGCGTTCATGCAAGTTCTTTTGAACACTTTTTCGAGCAATTTTTCAAAAGGAAATCACGATTCACAACGTAAATCCCAAGAGATCATGTGCTAACCTGTGGTTGGCAAAATATGAGATGACGCAACGAACTAAATAAGTTCAGAAAGAATTAGCTACGTGTGCAATCATAATGCACAGATCTGGTAAATCTTTGGTATGGTTTATGTCCAACCAGCGACTCTAAGTACTCATATTGCTGCTGGACTTGACGATGATGAGTTATGCTGCCTTCAGCAGTTTTTAATATGTTTACTCTTTCAGGATCAAATTGATAAGACCTGCAATCTTCTTTTGAAATAGTACCGATATTCGAAACATGCAATACATCTTTTTTTTCTCCGTGGGAGGTCACGTAGACATTCCTTTACTTCAAAATCCGAAATAGCCAAGGCATATCCTGTAGTAATCATCCCAGGATTAGGCCATGACAGACATTTTATACTGGCTATTTCCAAGATTTTTCTGTACATTTAAAACTGGATCTGCTAGTCAGTGTGTTCCGACACCTAAAATATGGTGAAGCTCAACTAGATTCTGCATGCATATTTAATTGGCCTAAGGGATAATTCAGGGTGAGGTAGTTTGAGAAAAAATCAAGAGTTTTAGAGGGAGTTCTCTTTGAATTTTAACTAAAATGTTGAACAGAATCCTTACTCACCGTTCAATATACATATATCCATATACTTAACTTGAAAATGTTCAGTAAGAAAGATTCCAGCTAATTTTATATAAATAACCGTCAATGAACTCCCTTAGAAGTTCTCTAGTGGATACTAGGATTTAGCAAAATTATCATTGTCACTATAAATATTAGATGAATGGGCGATTACAAAACTAGTTTTGCAAGATGAATGGAAGACAGAAGGCCATTCATTTTGGAGTTTTTCCTTATGTATCTTACTTGTAAACAAATATCTGGACCAACTTCCAAACAAAGGTATAATTAAGGCATAATCCTGCAGGCTGGGTGACATACGTTTCGATTGAAACTTACAGGCGGGATTAGGGCCCACTGAACGTCTGTTTACCCCTGTGTGTGGGTGCAGGGGGGGATTATAAGCGATAAAGGGATATATGTGTTGGTATCAATCCATTTAGAGAGAGAGAAGGATAGTGGTAGGAATTGTCAAACATCTAAGGAGAGATGGGGACACTATTTCAGAGAAGTCAAGAGATAGAGGAGCCAATGAGGGATTGAGCAGTTTAAAGTCCCTTGTCAATCTCAACGGAGGTCGGATACGGAACAAGTGCATTTCGGAGTTGGGTGTATCATTTGAGCAGTATGAAGCTGCACATAGCTTCAAATGTCTACCAGCACCGTTGGAACTTTGAAGCAGTTGTACACTCGTGGAGAGAGAACCAAAATAAAGGTGGTTCAATTCTTTTATAAATAGACTCTCGTTTTAAATATGGAGGAAATTAACATCTCTCCAAAGCTGAGCTGTATCAGATGCGCTTCCAGATTCGACAACATGCCTCTAGTGACCCGATCTCAATTTCAACAGGCTTTTGAAATGAATGCACCAACACACGCATACATCGGAGAAACAACGTTGCCCGAATTTACGACCTGATGGCAACCCTTTCAAGGAAGGAACTGCGAAAATACCGCTGCATTGTCTTACGCAAACTTTCGTTCGTAAATTTGTTCTATTTTTTCCGCTGCATTGAGACCTTAGGCCAAACTAAACCATGCTTATCAAATATCTATGCACTTGAACATTACGAGTGTGCTTTAGAAAAATGGTTAGACACTCCATCTCAAAGACCATTGTAAATAATTCCAGAAGATCCCAACCAACATGTGTTGAGGTGGGGTGGCAGGTCAAGGTTCATCATTCCCCATGTCTAACTCTTACACCATCAGACCTTGGGTAAAGCTTTTATCCAATATCATACTTTAAAAGCTAATTATTATTATGCTTATCATTGAGATGAAATCAGTGCATAATTTGAAAAATTTATCACCACCATTCATCAATAAGTGATATCATAACTTCGGATTGTCAGAAACCTTTCATCAAAATTGTTTATAACCAAAAAGACGAATTACTAAAGGTCTTGACATCATTTTTGTCCTGCTGGTTGCAAAACATCTTGACTCCATCCAACATGGAGTTTCTAACCGTCGAATTCGATCATTTGTATGGAACCGTCTCTGACACTCCGCTGTCTTTTTTTTCAAATACTGGAATGACTTGTTTTTTTTTCGAAATTTCTTATCATTTTTCGTATTTATTCGCCATTTTTAACATCATGCGTATAACCTGGTGCAGCTACAAACCGGTCCGATGAATTCCACTGAAAAAAAAATGGATTAATCAAAGGTAGGCCTTAGGCAGAAAACACCAATGAATTTAGCATAAGGGGAAATCGAAATGCCTCATCTACACTTCGAAAGATTACACGAGATTAGAAAAAGGATGATTCGATCAGTTGGTCTGGGTATTCTGGGAAATCATCTGACCCTCAGCAACACCTTCAATTTGATTATAGGAGACAAACTTGAGTGAAAATGAAATTTATTTGGCCAGGGTTACTTTTTGGATTAGTGCACTCCGTTCTGCTTTTGTTGTTTGTTTTTATAAATCAAGTATGTTTTTTAAAGCTGTCTTAGTATATATATATATATATATATATATATATATATATATATATATATATATATATATATATATATATATATATATATATATATATATATATATATACATTTATACATATATATAGCTGTTCAGCTACGTTTAAAGAGCTACCTTACCGGTTGCAAGTTCCATCCCTGCAGTGGCCCTATTTTCTTTGATTGTTTATTTTATGTACGTTGTCAAGGTTAATTGATACATTCACCGTGTAATAATGGGGTATCATTCCATGTGAGCGTTTTGATATAATATGATGCAGTTCATGAACATTCTGTTAGATCATGTATCCATTTCTTATGTGTGTCTGTGTGTTAATAATACAAGGTGTTCTATATCTCGGACAGAATTCTCAAGATGGAGCTTTAATATATCGTTAGATTATCTACTGTATTTCATCACAAGCTTGCAAAATGTTTCGTCGTTCATTCAAACATATATGAAAACACGTGAATAAAGACAGCAATACATATAATGCACTATTTGCCAAAAGTTACAGGTAATTTTACACTCATATGATAAAACGAATATGAATTTTAATATATAAATAACAAATACGGATACTATGACCTCTATATCTGGAGAAAGAGAGAGAGAGACAGAGAGAGACAGAGAGATAGAGATGTTGTTTCAATCGTACAAATGAGTTAGAATTGAATATCAATCCAAGCATAAAATGCCTCGTTAAATGTTTTATATCTTGGGCACAAAAGTATTTGTTTCAAGCTGTTCCTACCAGAAGAAATCCAAATCCTTATTTATGTTTCCAAGAGGGTGAATACGAGAAAAAACATTCCGGGAAAGGATCACAAAAGAGAGCTCTACTGGAACGAATCCGCATCCACAAGAAAAACCCCAATAATGAGAACATTACATTTGTTCAGCTCCTATGGATCCCTATCATTGGCCTAAAACGCCGAAGATCTCTTTAAAACACAAATAAAACTTATATCCTATTCCCCTCCAAATCTTAAAACAATAACTTATCAAAACTAACAGCACGCAGTCACCCTGGAGCTAATAAATTGTCTGGTCATTGTAAACTTATTTACGTAGGTGAAACTGAAAAAAAATCCAACAATTAGTATGGAAAATCAGCAGAAAAGTAGGAAGGGAAATTGGTCAAGCTCAGGAGCAGCAGAAGACAGGAGAGTCACGGCCAATTTAGGAGGTTGCACCTTAAAACTCTAAACATGGAGCAAAATTACTCCATAAAAAAGCAACACACTTGGAATACAATTAGCAAAAGTTTTAAGCTGAAAACTTTTAATTAATTGCTTGATTAGTTTGAATTCGAATTTTGTCACATTATAGCAAAATACAGTATTATAGATCGATCGGGAGAGACAATGATGTTTAGGAATATTAATATAATATAAATATAAATGACGATTGGAAAGTGAGGAAAAAAACTCAAGTTATAAGTATTGCATTTCATTTTTTTCTGTTGGTGTGATTTGATGCATTTCGATGAGGTTAAGCCATTTTTTCCGGAGAAAAATATCTGTGACGGTTCACAGAGAAAAAAATTGCTGCTTACATGTTCGATGCTTGAGAAGTAAATGTGAATATTCCTATGTCTGGGTGTTCAGTAGGAATGGGAAGGGAGGAATATATCTCTGAAAAAGAGAGTAATTGAAATGAGATTAGTCCATGAGAAGCAGGGTTTTTCGCTTTACCTTTCAATTTCTTTTTGGTTTCTCTCTCTCCCCCTCTCTCTCTCTCTCTCTCTCTATATATATATATATATATATATATATATATATATATATATAAACAGAAAGTGTGAGGGATAGACGTCCATTTTTTTTTTTTTGCATATCCTTTTGTTCATTACGGATTACTGGATTGTAGCAATGTAGACTGGTACCATGTAAAACAGCACAACCTGTCCCATGGTCGGATGGTTCACGACTAAACTGGCTCCCCCAACTCATTTTGTTGTTGACAAGAAAGTTGAATGAAATTGGAATTGGAATTAGAATAAATATGATCTACCAAAGGGCTGCTGAACTGTAAGAATCAATGTCGAGCCAAGTAAAAATGGTGAAAAAACAAGGTAGAAAAGGCAACGAGAAACCACTCTACTATCTCTCCCAAGAACAGTCATACCAATGCTCTGTTTACAGATATCTGACAACGACGGGAAGACTCCCCGATGTTTATTCCTTGCCCTATAATGAAGACTTTCTACTTAACAAGTTTGACTCGATGAATGGCGGAACAAGTACCAGAAAGACAAAAACAGCCATGAAGGAAGTCCAAATATTCAGAGAGATTTCTGTATTTCTTGTCTCATTTGGAAACTCTTCTAAGAATGCTATGATCATGTGATCAAACACAGTTCAGGACACTGATTCCAAAAGTGGGCACCACCGCTCTACTGGCTGCGCTATAAAACTCAAGAGGGTGGTTGGAAGGCAAGGGGCAGTAGGGGGCATCGGAAGTTAAGGATCTGTAAAGGGTGTTTCGCTACAAAGGTTGATAAAGGGAGGCACGAGCATAGAATCATCTTTCCAATGTGTCATTTTTTTCCAACTTTACGAGAGAGTGGCACAGCAAAATAAATTTTCTATAAGTGGGTGAAAGTCCGGGGTAAAAAGTTAATAAACGCTGGTTTAAAATAGATTGGTATTGGCTTATAAAAACCAACATCCAGGGAAAAGGCAAAGAGTTATTTTTTTCAAAAGTAACCGAGAGAAATGAAAAAATCTATATTACTTCAATAAAAAAAAAGTACAATATTCTATTTTGCGACATGTTCAGTTGACTTTTGATATGCTGGCTTGGTAAGTGGTGCAATCTCAGGCAGGGAAGAGATTTAGCAACAAACCAAATTGAATATTCAAACTGATACTTATATATATATATATATATATATATATATATATATATATATATATATATATATATTACTTCAATGGATAAATGTGGTTTTTAATCACAAGATGTCACAAATAGAAAATGGGATTTGATACTTAAAAGGTGCTATGAATTTTAAATAGCACATATATATATATATATATATATATATATATATATATATATATATATATATATATATTAGTATTGTATTTGTTGGTGAATGTGAGTGAAATCCTGAGTTCGTGCAAGGTCACAGGAGCACTTCAACGTCAGTGCATCAACCACTTGGACCTATATAAATCGAGTTTAATTGTTGGAATATATATATATATATATATATATATATATATATATATGTGTGTGTGTGTGTGTGTGTGTGTGTGTATGTGTGTGTGTGTGTGTGTTCCGTTGATCTCCTATGAACATCAACTCGGACATTCTAATTCAGGTTAGTAGGTCAGTTTTGAAAGGGTTAATCTAAAGGAAAAACTTTCCTAATTCTTTCATTGTTCAAGTGACTCTTTCTGTTTGCAGATCAAAATTATTTTGCAAACTTTGATGTTGGTATTCAATTAGTATACACTCTGAATTACTTACACGGCACCCTTTATTTTCGACAGATGCGCTCGTGTAGTCGGATGTGAAGTCTGATCGGAATTTTCCTGTACTTTTCCATCGTTCATGATAGTGACACTGGCGTCAATGCTGAGGTGTTTCATATTAGAATTCTCTCACCATTCTTCTTTGAACGCTACGACCGGATGCTTTGCATTGCATGTACAAGTTCCAAAATGACCAAGTTGATTGTTCCATGAAGACAGTAGCATAGTTTGCCAGAGAATTCAGTGGAAACTTTGTTAGACGGTGTGGTTCGGTCTGCCGGACCGGAAATCCTCCATATTTGTCGAAGTCAGTTGTTGGAAAAATCTTGTTGGCTGACTGTGAAGCTTGTTGTAGGTCAAGATCTTCATGTAAGAGTAAAATTATAGAATAGTCATACAGGCCCAGGGAAAGAGAGTGTGGGAGACCGATAGAAAGACGGACAGAGACCGACATAATACGATGCATTTATATGTATATACCTAAAGAGACAGATATAAAGGAAAGAATAGTCTGAATAAGAATTCCATGATTTGCAATCGGATGATGACTATTAGATAAATCAATACTTAATAATTTCCTTTAAAAGTTTAATAAATTTTGGAGAAAAAAAGACAGATCTTAAATTTATTGCAACTAAAATTCAATGTCTAATATACAAATGAGCAGAGCAGCCTGCAGTCCAGGGCCTTTTATTATAAAATTGCTCTTGCCCGCCAGCCAAAAAGAGTAAATTCAAAATATTTCGGATTGCTTCTAGAAAAAATCATAGCGATATAAATCTGGGGCGTATGAGTTTTACAATAGCGAATACGGGAATAATTAATAGTATTTCTTGATAAATGATATGACAATTGAAATTTGCATGGAGCCATTTCCCCAATAAGTACCTAAAGGAGTATATTTTTCTTTATAGACGATATGGGGAAAATACTAGTTATGGTGTCGAAATACGCAATTTTCGAGCCTTTGTGACGAGGCTATGTGCTTAATATAGTCTTTGGCTAAGCAGGTACCTTTTTATCCACCACTTTTCCAGCAAGTGGCCTCGCCCGAAAAGTTGAATTCTTCAGTATTTTTACGCATACAACTGCTATTATTAAGATTAAAGTTTCGATGAAAGGTAATACTATTATTCATCAAAGAGGTTACCCACATTTTTCAGTTTTGTAATTCTGTAACGTAACAAAAAAGCAAACAAAGGTAATCCATTTCTGTCGTCTGCTCCATTAGTTATAAAATACGCCGCTCTCAAATTTTTGTATCAAAAAGACCATACATATAATGCAGTGAATTTTTTGTCACAAAATTCTACGCTATTTTACACGAAAATAGTAAGAACATATACCACTGACGTAAAAAAAAACAACTTCTGATGCTTGAACAGCCGTATTTTTCTAGTGTATAACAGCAGCTTGTTGCGTCGCCCCTAATAATTATTCTTTGAAAAAGATTTTCACATATTTCAATTCGTCCCGAATAATCTTCATGGGACTTTTTGGAGGATCTCAACCCTTTTTTTTATTTTTCGAGAATCTCTGTCCTATCGCAGGACTTCTTCTTTACTCAAGTGAACTCTCAAAAATGTTTGTTGGTTTTCCTTGCGTGCATCATCAATGGCTTTTCCTTCCTGGAAATCTTTAAGAAGATGTTATTTAGTCTTTCAGATATCGTGCAGATTGTTGTGATACTTTTATTTATCATTTTCCTTCGACTGCGCCAAAAGATTTGAATGTTTAATCGAAAAACACTTAGCGTCGGAAATGATATGCCAGACGCCATAAAGTTGTTAATTATGTTTTGCAAAACGTTGAAAAAGAATCAAATTTATCAATAGTGACGAAGACGAAAGAGATTTACGTAAATGTCCGCATTGACGTGTAAATTATGATCTGCTGTTTTTCAACTTGACGTTCACCGTCACTAGACACTTAACAGTATAGAGAATAGAATCTTAGAAACCAGTTCGAACTCCAATTGAGACTTAGAGCTAACTTTGCACTAATGATTTTAGGAAAAGCATAAATCCATCTCCCCTCCAAATCCCAGGGTCAGGCGGACTTTGTTCGGTGACAGAAAACATCGTTCAAAAACCAGTTGAATAGGCATGGGCCCAATTTTCCCTGTGTCACACCCCTGATGAAATCATCTGTGGTACTACAACAACCTTACACTGCGTTACAGAATCGGTGAAGGTACATTTTCAAGAAATTTTCGCTACTGAATGTCTGGCAACCATATTTGCCAAGTTTGGCTTATCTGACACAAGGGTCATTTTTCAACGGAGAGTTGGGTGGACGGTGCCGGTAGACTAATGGTTATTAGCACGAGAAATGATATCAGCGAAATGAGTTCAAATTCCAGATGGGGCAATTATTCGTCACTTCGTACTAACGCTTTTAGAATAGGCATGAATCCACTTTTTCCCAAAATATGAATAATTAACAGGGTATTTGAAACCCTTTAGCACTGTAAGGTACTCCATCTTGGTCGTTGGGCAGGCACCTTGAACCCCTGAAGATCTGGAATTAATTAATAAAATTATTGTGCAGCAAGGGGAGTGACTTGATTTTGCTTTAGCTTTAAAGGCAAAATGATTGATCCTTTAATCAAAAGGTCATACATGCCTTGAAAATCAACATTTCAAACTTTGGTTTGTACTTTGGCTCAAACATTGGATAATATCAGCAGCCAGGATTTTGAATGTTATTTCAAGGCCTGAAATCTGGTCCTGCCCCCTTGAATTTTCAGCAAAACGCAATTTTCCCAATCGAACGTCCCTACAGTCTGGCCCTGTACCAATCTAAGATAAAGTGTATATTTTCTGAAAGTTTGAAATACACGACTGTGAGTCAATAATCATCTGCTTTCTTATTGTATTTTCTTTAGTCTGCTCTAATAAACTATTATACTGAAAGTGCTGAAAATTATTGACTAACCTACGTACTTTTGCAGAGACTATTTTCCCAGACACTGATAAAATCAACAACAGGCGCCATTCAGAAAAAAGTATTCGACCCATTATAGACTACTTAATTGCTGTTGAAGAACTAGGCGAAAGGTTTGATTATATACCACATTTTGGGGGATGTTGAAACAATGCATTGTATTGAACCAAATAAGAGACAAGACGGAGTTATCTATCGGCTCTTCTAATGTGCAAAGATATGTATATCTAAAGATTTAAGAGAGAACCAGAGACTGACTTGAACGCATGTAGACGATGTATCCATATCTTTTTTTCTCTTGATTGTGAGCTCATCATCATCAGTCTTTTAGCGTCCGTCGTTGGACATTGACCTTCCCAGGATTTGCCACACTTCTTTATCATGGGCGTCACGGAGCCAGTACTTCCTGAACTTGTCTAGCTCGTCCCTCCATCTAATATTTTGCCGGCCTCGGTTGCGCATGTGGTCTCAGGGAATCCATGTTGTGAGTCACGATGTCCATCGATTGTCTGCCATTCTTGCGACATGGCTAGCCCACTGCCATTTGAGATTTTTTATGAATTCTATGATGCCTTTAACTCTTGTCTTTTCCCGGATGTACTGTGCTGTTTTGTGGTCTCTCCATGTGAGGCCCAGCATTATTCTTTCATGTGCACGTTGCATTGTTCTCAGCTTACGGGTCTGTCTCTTGGTTAAGTTCCATGTTTCATCTCCATAAGTGACTATTTGAAGGATGCATTGGTTATTCACCCTTCTTTTTAGGATTAATGGGATCTTATTTACTTATCTATAATGATAGTCAACAGAAAAAGAGACTCTGGTAGCTTTAAAGTTGGAAGTAGTAGGTGTTATTTCAATTACTTATCTCGTTAAATTTCATTAAATTGAGGGATACTGTACTGTATTGAACGTAAGACGTCGGTAATACTTCCTTGTGCACTGCATTGTATATTTGTATACTTTTCGTCGTAAACAGTTTTGAACGAGGCAGTGGTTACTATAATGGACGAAATAAGAAGCTATGGAGGTTCCACCTTTTAGAACCAGAGACTGACTTGAACGCATGTAGACGATGTATCCATATCTTTTTTTCTCTTGATTGTGAGCTCATCATCATCAGTCTTTTAGCGTCCGTCGTTGGACATTGACCTTCCCAGGATTTGCCACACTTCTTTATCATGGGCGTCACGGTACTGTTTCAATGCTCTAAGTAATGCATACACGTGGCGACAAAATGATGATTATCAATTTAATGCAACTTTCATTGCGTTGTAGATTTATCACTAGTGTGTCTGTTTTTCAATTACGATCTGCCATAGTGTGGAAAAGAGAAGGTTTTAACAGAGAAAAAGTATTTAAAAGCAGACAGTACCTAAGCAGCTGAACATCTCTTCTTCAAAGACATTAGATACTGAAAGATAAACATTTTTTTTCAACTATTAAAAGCATTTTCCATTTCTAATGTTTTTTTTTTATCTTAACAAAGATTGGGGAAGGTCCATTTAAAAGGTATATAACATTGGCGCCTGTTGTAGCTCGATGGTAAGCGAATTGCACTTTTCCTGGGCAAATAAAAAAAAGTAGGGCAAGGATTTTTTTTTAAATATCACAAGCGAATCACATAATACGTCAAGAAAATTTTCCAAGGAATACAATGAGCAAACAAGCTGCTGTAAGGTTAAACTCGACTCTTACCTCTATTCCGAATCAAGATGATTACTACAATTTTGTATCGTACACATGATTTTAAAAAATTGAATAAAACCACATTTTCTCGTATAAATAATATATTTCTTGGAGTGATATAAGCCTTTGCAAGTCTACAAAATAGTTTCCATATACATGTAAGACTTGTCAGCTTGGCTGAGTGGGTAAGGGAGTGTCTACCAATCACTTGGTTCTGAATTCAAACCATCGCAAGAAAATTTTAATTGCATAAATGTATTTAATTTTCAAGATTGAAATAAACCATTTTTACAATTGTGGTAAACATACGAGATTTGTCAATTTAGCTCAGTCAGTAACTGGGACAACTACCAATCTGTTTTTTTAATACTACAGATCACAATGGAGGAATGTTTTTTTTTTTCTTCCTTTAAATTTGATTAGGATTGTTCTTGTGGTCCTTTTTCTACTTTCGGTAGTAAATCAGAGTCAACCGTAGACTTGGACTTGAGTTTGATAATTAAAAAAGACACGTGAAATGAATTGATAAACATGAGAATGTACGTTTCATGTTTTTTTAACGCCTATATCTTCATGGAGTGTGTACCTTGGTTAAGTACACACAGGTGATTGCTGATTATACCCACTTTCGATTTCCCAGGCTCGTCAAAGCCCCGTTTTACTTACAGCACTGGAGGTTCTCACATGGTCCCTGACAAGGCTCGGCGTTGCTCAAGTTTGGTGATATTATGAGAAAATGTATACTCAATGTGAATCCTTAGCCTGGACGCTTAGCAAATGGTATTATTTGGTTAGTATATATCTTTGAGATGAGGTATTATTATTATCTCTATTGATATTCGGATCATCCTCATCTTGGTTGTTTTTCATGGACACATAGCGCAGTGGTTACAGCATCAGACAAATAACTGTCAAGTAATCTGATGGTTCTAGGTTCGATCCTAGTGTTAGACAATGTAACAATACTACTAACGCTAAGAGGGAAGTACGGTCAATATACCCCCGTCGGATAGATAAAGGGTTCGGTTCGTTACTTCCCCAAATCTACCAGATGATACCTGACAAAGGATGTAGAGTGCAACGGCCGAAACGTTGTATGAAAAACAACCAAGATGAGGATGGTCCGAATATTAAAAGAAATAAATGGTATTATTTGGTGTTGGATTTACCTACAGTCTGCTGGGTGGAGACTAGCACTCTTCTACTGGGTCGATAAAAAAAATGTATTTAATTAATCTTATGTACACAAATACTATGTACATTCGCTGCAAGTGTTAAATTTTTAGGCGGAAATAATTGGAACGTCTTGACACTAGGATGGCAAGCCTATGGTTAACCAGGCTAAATCTTCAAAAATGATAAAATCATACCTAAAAAGGAGGTTGTATAACCAATGCCTCCTCCCAATAGTCTCTCATAAAGCTGAATCATGGAACTTGACCAAGCAACAGATCTGCAAATTGAGACCCATGCAACGTGCACATGACAAAATTATGCTGGGCCTCACATGGAGAAACCACAAGACAGCCCAGTACATCCAAAAAAAAGACAAGAGTCAGAGAGATCATAGAATACATTAATCTCAATAATCTGAAATGGCAGTGGGCTGGCCATGTTGCAAGAATGGTGGATAACTGATGGACATCGTGACTCACGACATGGATTCCCCGAGATCAATTAAACAACCGATGCCGGCAGAATATTAAATGGAGAGACGAGCTAGACAAATTCAGAGAGTACTGGCTCCGCGACGCCCATGATAGAGAAGAGTGGTGAATCCTGAGGAAAGTCCATGTCCAACGACTGATGATGATGATGATGATGATGACGACGACGACGATAAGTTAGATGTAATTGTTATTGAAGAGTCTTTGTGCATTTGAGGATGAATCGATGAGATGCATTTCTATTAGCTGAAATTTCATGTGAAATGTTCAGCCCAAAACATTAAAATATAATCAGATAGTTATGTAAATCAGATTTTTTATATCAAACTGATAGAATCAAATCAAATCATAATTGGTTAGATATAATAGTTCTTTTGGATTTGATTTTTATTTCATTGTATAATTATCATCATTATGATTATGCATTTCACATCAGTTGCCAGGTGACTGCAGCTGGAGGCTGAGTGACAGCAAGCCTTCCTAGGTCTCTAGCCCTTCTCTGCCCACTCTAACAATTCACAGCAGTGCTGTTGCTTTGTTTCGCACCAGTTGCCAGGGGTTTATCACTCAAGGCTGACTGACATTGAGTCTCCTCAGCTCTTCAGCCCTTCTCTCATATCTCCCTCAGTTA
This sequence comes from Thysanoteuthis rhombus, assembly GCA_963457665.1. Taxonomy (NCBI): domain Eukaryota; kingdom Metazoa; phylum Mollusca; class Cephalopoda; order Oegopsida; family Thysanoteuthidae; genus Thysanoteuthis; species Thysanoteuthis major. The sequence continues at coordinate 16,939,386 of OY735232.1, read as the reverse complement.
TCACAACAGCAGTGTGGGTTGTACCTTTACCACCATTTGTCGATTTGCTTTTATTTTTATTTTTTACTGGATCGTTTTTTTTTCTCTTTCCTCTTCCTCTTCTCTTCTCCCTCTTAGGCCACTGCTAACAGCTGGGGCTCGAAGATTCCATATTTCTTTTATTCTTTTCAGTATTCTTGCAATGCCCAGTGGTGTAGTTGTCTGAATGATCTCAATCTTCCCTCTTGTCTCAACTTATTATTATTATTATTATTATTATTATTATTATTATTATTATTATTATTATCTGAAGTTATGAATAAGATGCTCTTATTACTCCATTATTTTTTCTGTATCATACTCATCCTTGCATTGTATGTATAACCCAACTACGTACAGAAGTCGACCAATTGTTTGGCTGTATTAAGGGTGGAACTTTCTAAGTGCTTCAAATTCGCGGCTTCTTTATTTGTTAATGTTTTTTTTCCTAACAGAAATTGAAAGCATGTGGTCGATAGAGAAAAGCGCCTTTAGTGCAGGGTCTAACAAAACAGCAAAACGCGTTCAGAAAGAGATTGCTGCTGTCATTTACAGCTTTTAAAAAATTTGCAGAGAGAGAGGTTGGCAATTCGTTTAGTGAGGATGAGAGCGTGCAAAAAACAGAAGCCAATGTCTTTTACTCTTATTGGAATATGCAGCGACAAAAAGATGCATTTTCCTATTCCCTTAATTATGCAAACTATATATATATATATATATATATATATATATATATATATATATATATATAATGCGAGTATGGATACGATGTATCAAGTTGACAACAAGGAAGATTTCATTTGGAATTGCATCTCTGATAAAAGCCGAAAGGCGAAATATGTTTGCATAATCAATTTAATTCTACGTTTCCTCACTGTCAGCTCTTGCACATATATATATATATATATATATATATATATATATATATATATATATATATATATATATATATATATATATATACAAACGCTCACAAATGTATATATATATGTATGTATGTGTGTGTGTGTATCATGTGTGCAAGAAAGGTTCAATACATTGCAACATTTGAACATTCTTACTCTGCTTCAAAATTGACAGATTTCTATGAATGATTAATATCAACACAGCAAATGAAAAAGTAATCAAAGAAATGGAAACACAATCGAACATTGGAAAGTTGTGTACGAAAATCAGAAATCTTTGGTCGATTTTGAAAAGATGCGTTAAAATAAACTTTTAGAAATGTATTGAAAACCTTCAACACTATATTTTTATACCTATAATTCCAAGTAAATGAATAAACGAACAAAGATTGTAATTGTAAAAACAAAGATACATGTCCTTTAGACGATTACTGCCTTACTGAAAACAACATATACCTGGGAACAATATCCACATCCGAACATCCAGATATCAAAAAAGTATATAGAATCATCGATAGGATATTGAAAGTATTGTTATTACAATCACACAAAATCTTTCTTTTGTAGAAACCTAAGAAGAAAGAAAAGCATGCCTCTTTCAAAATTATCTTAGGACCAAAAACAAAAAGAACTTAATACAATAATCAGATAGTTAGCACTTAGCAACTCGAGACCCCCTATTTTGTCTGGCATAAAAATTGAGAATTCTTATATGTATAATCGATCGAGTGAAATGCTCTCTATTTTCCATCATATTAAAAACTTGAAATTAAATGATAGAATATAGGAATCATAAAATATCTAGAAGTACCTGACGTTACCCTAGTGTCAAATATACACAAGCATAAATTTTGTGTTCAATTAAAATGACAGTTAGTTTTTATGAATTTCTTCTTGTAGATAATTGAATTTCACTTTGTTTTATTTGAATGCGTATTCATCTCTGAAGATTATTCTTTTCTTTCCAGGCTTCCATAATGCGAGAATTTTTTCATGACTGCGTTTATCGTTAATCATTAACTGAGTCAGTCAGCTACCTATAATCTATTGAATGGAAGAATAGTATCTTTTTTTTCACTTTTCCTACTTTGGAAAATTTTACATTGTTATGCAAAACATGAAACAGAAATCACAGTTGAAAGATCTTTCTGAATCAGTCCATTTGTAGGAAATGTTTCCTGTTTCTTCGATATGGTGCACTGATGAAAGCTCTCTGCTTGACCCAACACGCGAGTATGCAGCATAAAGCTGACCACAAGAGCAACATGAACATGTCAGGTCATTCCTGCAACCTCGAGATACTGTCCCTGCAAAGTTGAATTGAGTCCCCAAAACTACTTGAGAAAAAATTCTAAAATAGAAAGAATATTTTCAAAATAATTAGCTTTTTATATGTGGAATCGTGCAGGAAATGATTTTAAAAAATAGAAAACATGTTTTTAAAAATAAAACTGAGATAGTAATACCTGATGTCTATACGTAAAAATGTCGTTGTATTCCAAATGTTTGATCATTGCACCCTTTTTTTATATGTACAATCGTGTCCAAAAACATATAAAAACAGGAATAGAATTACCCGTGTTGAACTTATCGTCTGCCGTGTTTCAAAATTGTAATTATTGCACGTGGTGTTTTATACGTGAAATCAATGACAAAAATTATTCAGATATTTAAAAAAACATAAAAATCAATATCTAGTTTCTATACGTGAGATTATGATAAAATACGGCTTTTCTATCGGCGGAATTTAGTAAAAGTTTTTAAAAACAGAAAAATATAACGTAAATTATAAAACCGAAACGGCAATATCCGATGTATAGACGTAAAAATGAGAAATTGACTCAAAGAAAGCTAAATAGAATTATCGGATGTGTAGACGATATGATTGACAAGAAGTAATTTAAACAGCAATTCATGAGGTATTGTCTTTGTCATTCATTTTGCTCAGGGCTTTTTTATACGTAAAGCCAAGTCAAAAAAGTAAAAAACATTTGGAAAAGAGATATCAAAATACAGAGTGACGGAGATTGAGTTTAAAGAAAATAAACTATTCCAGTATTCCAAAAACAAAGGATTGATAAAGATGTTACTATGAAAATCTGAGAAAAGATTTGATTGTTCCTTGAAAAAATTGGCTATGGTAGCACATGATGGGAAACCCCGGTTTATCAACTCTGTTCAAGTGCAACCGTCCTAGTGTCATTATGGATCCGGCAAAATCTAATTTGTATATTTAAAATCGGGGACGGATTCAAGGGTGGTAATTCACCTTAAAACTGCAAAATGCAGAGAAATTATGGAAAAACAATGCTACGGACATTTTACTTAAATTAGATGATAAAATTAATGTTTTTTCTTTTAGGTAAAGTTAAGATTACTTTTTACTCGGGATCATGATTTATTTTTTGTTTAGTTTTTCATTTATAAATTTCTTTTGTTTTGATATATTTCTTTTTAATGATTGCCAATCAGTCTATGTTCTAACCCCTGGATCTGCACTTGTGAATTTGGGGCCATTTTGTGAGTTTATTCAAATGCATAAATCAATTGTTTCCCCTTTCTTTTACTGATACGTATTTATTTTGACAATTTCTCCTTTAGCTTAAATTTTGACGAATAAAAAAATCCTATATGCTTACGTTAAAGCTTGATATTATTGATACTTATGTTTCATTCATTTATTCATGAAGAAATTAGTATTTTAATGTTTTGATTGATAAGTTTTAGGATGATATCATAAATCACTATTATTCAAATGAATAAATCAATGTCTCTTTAAAGTTCTTTCTACGACACCATTTCCATAGATATGACGGATTATCGACTGTAAGATGAGGAACGACATAAAGGTTTAGCTTCTTCTTTCAGACAAAATTAAGCAAGAATATACTGTTTGAATTATCATACCTATAAAAATAGTGTTGACAAATTTCAAATTTTAAATAGGGATTGATTTATTTACTTGAATTTAGATTTGTCTTTTTCTATCTAATTTTGTTATCTTTTTAATCTTTGGACGATTTTTTAAAAATCATTTGTCAACTATTTTTACTATGCCAAACTAACTAGATTTTAGGAAAATGTTGTGTATTGTAATATTCAAATGGATAAAAATTTTTTTTTTTTTCAATTTGAAAAGAAACATTTTTGAATAGTTTTTCCATGATTAGATGTACACATCGATTCTGTTAAATAACACAAACTGCTCACACCACAGGATATTCAAAAGGTGCACATTGGATAGCCTTGTTTTTAATCTATTAAAAGCCACCATATAGTTGTGCAGTGCTGGAAGTAATCGGGCCGGGAACGGCCGGCGATTGAATGGTGTCGCTGTATCGGGAAAGCTGGATCGGTAACTTTCCACTGGTACTGTTTGACCGGCAGCCTTGAGATGTACCTAAACTGCATATGGTCAGCATTTGCAGCAATAACGTAAGGAGGCATGTACCGGATTTTATTTGTCCATGCACCAGTGTAGGGTGCATCTAGACCCCCCTGCAAGCACGGTGGAGATTCGTTTAGTGGTTGCAACGTGGCTCCAAGATGAACAACCTATCAAACAAATATCCACACTTATCATATAGGTAATCGCTAATTATGTTGATTCATCTATCTATTTACTTTTACCATATCATCAATATTAAAATAACACAATTTAGATATTTGTAATAATATATGTTAAAATTCTTTTTGATTGCCTTGTTAAATACCAAGCATTCATTGTATGATGATGTGTACTCTTCATCATAGAATTTCATTTATTAGAGATATGGAGTTAACATTTACTCATTTTTTTTATTTAATAAATAAAAGTTATAAATTTAATAAATAAAAGATATAAATTTCAATCGGATTCAAAATTGGAAATTGACACATCGTCTTACTAACTTATTTCCTGTTAGCAATTGAATTTTAACCTTTAAAAAATTGAGAATCACACCATGAAGATGACAAAAAGTACATTTTCCAAAAAAAATTTAAAAAATGATAAGTAATTTGTTGAGATTTGTCATCTTTGAGACAATATCGTATTGTCATTATTTTCAGTATTGAAATCCAAGTAATATTTCGATTATTTTCTAATACTGTGTCCGAAGAGATATTCATGATTTGATTAGTTTGAAACTAAAAAAAGCCACCATTTCTTGTAAATGGTTGAACCAAAGATTGAATGGTGAATGTTTTAATTTCTAATCTTGGTTAAATATTGCTCTATATTGTATTATTAATATATTTATCACTCTTAATTCGGTAGAAATAATTACATTTCAATTCCAATAGTGTTACATTTACTTTACCATAACAGTTCTTGTTCATTAAAACTATTTTTGGATAAAACAGCGTTATATATATATATATATATATATATATATATATAACACTGCTTTATGTGTGTGTGTGTGTGTGTGTGTATGTGTGAGTGTGTGTGTGTGTGTGTGTGTGTGTGTGTGTGTGTATGTATAACGGGACAGGTCAAATGTCTCTCCAGCCCATGTTTAAGTTGCATGAACTGTCCTCTTCGTCCCCTTATTAGTCTGTCTTAGTATCGAACAATTGTAGCCACCAAAGGCGATAAAGAGTTACGTCTTATTCATTCAGAAATTATTTTTGGAAAGAGTATTTCTTTTTGGCTTCATTCTGACAAGATTTCCTCTTACTAAAATCTGTTGGCACATCCCATGGTTCGGTACTAAATACTACAGGTGTTGTTTGTGTATAGGCAGACAAACTCAAAGCTCATTGATGCTTTTTGAATTAAACTAATTGAAAATGTAACTTCTATTTCAAGGAACTGCTCTTAGGCCACACAACCCTCCAAAAATTGGAATTAGAAATAGATTCCACTTTAAAGTTGGACGGAATCAAGTAGAGTTTATGTTTTAGAGAAATGTTTTTTTGTTTGGAATGTTGATTCTTGCCGATAATAATCTGGCTAAAAAATATCAATTTCAGAAAATTAAGTAACAAATCTTCATTAATTTGCATGGATATTTTTGATTCCTAACAAAAATTTAGAGGTGGCTCTCATAATTCGACAGTAAATACTATAGGTGTCGTTCAAATATTGCCTGAAGATCTCCATGCTCATTGATGTTAATGGATTTGAAAATATACGTGCATGTATTATCAATGCTCGATTTCTTTTAAGCTATTTTCATTCTAATTACTTGCCACAATCCAACTAGTTTTTTTTTTATAATAACTAAAATCTCAAGCCTCTTTTTAAGTTGAAAGTTGAAAGAAACAAGGAAAGGTAAGCATAGTCAAACATCATCATCTTCTGAAACACGGAATGTAATCTAAAGTTTGAACATGCAACTGAGAACCATGCAACATGCCAAAGTAGGAATCAGGCTCAATCTCATATGGAAAGATCAAAGACAGCATAGTATATCAGGGAAAAGATAGGGATCTGACATTATAGAAACTACTAAAAGACTCATATAGTAATATGGCAAGAGTGTCGGACAACTGTTGGACATCACGATTAACAATGTGAAACCCCAAAGATCATATGCGAAATTGTCCTGGCTTACCGACGCCTATAATAAAGAAATTCATCAAATATTGGGAAAGGTCTATTCCCTACGACGGACGCTAAACGAATGATGATCATGATCATGATGACATCAAAATGTTTGTAAATGTTTTTTCTACCCTATTTTGAATGTTTCCCCTGTGGAAAACGCCAGAAATTAATTTTTTCAAGACCATATTCAATATCCGATGGCAATATATATATATATATATATATATATATATATATATATATATATATATATATATGTAATTTGGGGAAAAAGATTGGTCATAGGAATTCAATTATATCCGTGAATTTTTACGCAGGTAAAAAAATGGTTTATCTGATATTTTTAACACACAAAAATCTTCACGTTTTATCTCGGTGCCCAATGTGGAATTTCCGAGACAGTTAAATGTCTCCACACAAGATTGTCACAGTCTGCGTGGCACCGGAAGGAAATCACTGTAGAGAAGGAATGAAAAAAAAAACCCTTATATTTGACGAAAATCGAACTGAAAGCTGATATGTGATTCGATGGGGAAAGACAGTTCAGATTGTTCAGGCAGGAAATTAATATATCGAGACTTATTGACCAAAAGAGGAAATTGTGCAGAAGTTGAGTCGCTTGGCCAATGCCAGTCGATTGTTGATGATTGGTAAAAGCTTCAGTTGTCATGGATGCCGAAGGAAGAAGGAGAACAAGAAGAAGAAGAATTGGCAAGAGAGAGAGAGAGAGAAAGCCAAAAAGATCAGCCTAGAAAAAAATAGCAAAACATTGAATTTTGCCGATAGCGAAAAGAAGGGACATGTGCGAAATACCACGTCAATAAAGCCACGTGGGATGATGATCAATTAATATTAGAGAATCAAGTTATTTTATCTTCCATTCAACTGTATGGTATCCAGGTAAACATCATTTTTCTCTCAATCTAACATTGTAAATAAATATATATATATATATCTTGACATATGCATCTGTATATATTTATATATCTACATAGGGGGTTCAATAATCATCTACAGTTTTGTTCTTTTAGAATAACAATGCAGATCTTACACAAATATATTTTTTCATATCGTCCCATCATTTTATGGTCTACTTAGTTTAGCATCCTACAAGTTTGGATAATACCCTCAGAAAAAAAAATATTGTTGTCCTCTCAGCTGCATATCCACTGCATCTTTCACATCTTGGTCCCCGGCAAATTGATGGCTTTTCAGGGTATTTTTGAGGGGTCCAAACAAATGGCTATCTGAGTGAACGAGATCGGCACTATAAGGCCCGAACATGCGTGCATACATTGTAATGCAAAATCAAACCACTCTTTCATGATAGACACCGGCTTTTGCTACGAATCATAAGCCCTTTTCTCAACTTAACAACCCATTCATCCACACTCTGCCGTGGTAACATCTTATACTATATTGCAGCTGAAGCCTTTGATGGATCACAGTTCTTGATAGACCTCCAGCCCAGAGAGAACACACAACTGCTTGTTGATCTTCCTCCGTGCAAGCTAGGAGCCGAGAAGCAATGTTTATTTTACAATGGCACGAAGGCAACTGGCTCTCCACCGATAAATTTGCCACTGTAGCGACGACAAACACACCATATCGACACGTGCATGTGCAGAAGGCAGTATTGTGACTCTAAAAGAAAAAATAATATAATTAAAGCGCAGATAATTATTGTCTCTCTCACGTAACCATCTCAATCTTTTAATATCTATCTATCTATCTATCTATCTATCTATCTATCTATCTATCTACAGTGCAATTAATCAGTACAAAAATCATCCATACGGTTCAAAGTTGCACTGTCATAATAATTTAATCAGTTTTGTTCTTCAGCTTATATTTAGTTAATAGAGTATTTAGAGTAATTTTTACAGAAATATGTCAACTGTACCACATTGAAACATACATTAATCAAAACTGCACAAATCAAATATTTCTCTATCTATCTATCTATCTATCTGTCTGTGTATCAATCTATCTATCTATCTTGCCATTTATTGTTCACCTGCAAAAGACTGTCCACTTATGAAGAGAGGTATATACTTTTTTTTCTTTCATTTTAATGACAGAAAGTCCATAATCTATTTTGAATTTCTCTCAACACATTATAAAATTGACATCTCACGAGTCTGAATTCCAATTATTCTGAGAAACATTAAATCAACATCTTTTATCACAATTCAACGATCAGTTTTAGTTTCTATTAGTCCATTCTACCGATACAAGTCTTGTACTTTGGCTGTCTCTTGATCCGACCAACATCGGATCAAATCAGTTTATTCACATCCACTATTTGATTTTGCTTATATCAATTCGTTTTTCAAATATAATTCCTATCTTTGTGTTCGACCATTATTTGAATAAAATCTTTTGTTCATTTTCAATACAAATCGATTGGAGACTAATATTGTATTTTCTTACATGCAATACACCTTTTTAATTCGTAACTTACATCAAATCTATACATCAAGAACATAATAATCATTATTAACAATAAGAAGAGACAGCTATGCATATACTTATTTTATTTCCATTGACAGAATCTAGAATTTTTATCAGTTAAGATGCCTTTGATGCTGAATTGGTCTTTGCTTGACTCTTAAAAGTTTTCAAAACTTTTCTGATCATGTAATTACACTCAAGTTAGTTTGAAAGATGCAGTAAAAAATCCCCACTCACAAACATTATGTTCTTGACAAATAAATCTGATTTAAAGTATATGATATGTGATCAATGAAGAAAATAAACATATAACAATGAAAAGAGAAAACAGACGACTCCATCTTTCTATGAAATCATGAATGGGAAGACAAATCAAGTGTAGAATCACTCTAAAAAGGCAAACCCAACCTTCAAGAACAATATCCTATCAACCCTGAGAACAAAGGTTCACAACTAATGCAATCCCCTGATAGTCAACGATGGACCTAAAAAAAATGGAACCTTATCAAGAGACTACCCCTCAAACTGAGAATCATGCAACGTGCTCAAGAAATAGTAATGTTCAACATCACACGGAGATATCAGACGACAGCACGATATATAAGGGAAAAGAGGAGTCGGTGACATAGAATCTATTTGGAAACTCAATTGGCGATGAGCTGGTCATATTGAAAGAATATCAGACAAGCGCTGGTCATCGTGACTCACAACGTGGATACCTAGAGATCAAATGCAAACCTGAAGCTGGCAGAATACAAGATTGAAAGACGAACTAGTTAAGTTTAGGAACTTTTGGATCTGCGATGCCCAGATCTGGTGAATCTTAGGGAAGGTCGATGTCCAACTAAGGATGATATAAAACTGATGATGATATTTAATTAGTTTTTTTATTTCCTTTCTGAAATGCGTCACCCATTATAAAACCAATTAATCTTTTAAAATTCGTCCATTAAATGTAGTTTTCCTATCCTTTAACAAAAAATTGTTCGCAATCCTTGTTGAATATTGGCTATTGATTCTTTATTTGTTGTTTGTAGAAAATCAATCATCGATTTTGACTTGAAAGAGAAAAGTTTTGATTACTCGAGTTTGTTAAGTCATACACATGGTTTCAAAAATAGTTAACGTTGATCAAATTGTAACCAAAGTGGATGTCAATTTCAACGTCATTCAATATACAATCGCCCTTGAATTTGAAAAAAAAAGGATATTTGCTTACCTGCGTGACTATTGAAACAGAAGGGTTCATTTTGATTCATTTTGTTAAGAGATTAAAACGTGTTGGCATTGAGAAAACAAATCCTATTTAGTTGCTCCTTTGGGCAATAGATTTTGTGACCATTTCTCTCACAGTCAATGGAGACACTATTACTGTTTTTTGTAACAATTGCTGCTTTTTATATTGCTTGGATTAGAGAACAAGAAGAACATGATATCGTATACGATGACATATAAGATTTTACCTGATTCCCCACATCTATCACCCATTTTCATGAGAGAAGGAATAAGGTTATCTTTTAAGCTATTTTTGTTATGAAAAGGAAGAGATTGTATGCCGTAGGTAAATCTCGCTCAAATTAATAAATATACATTATTCCAATGTAGCTTACTGTATATAATTAGAATTTGCCTCATTTCTCTGTTGCAACGTTTCCCCCAGACAATTGTGATTAGTCTCAATACAACTGCGCTAGGAATTAGATATTTCTCTGTAGATAGTTATAAGCTATACTCTCTAAGAAATTCTGTGATTTTGAAAGCACAAAAAAAGAATGAACTTAACAAAAGTGAAACTAAGAATTTTAGAGTACGGAAGCTTTAAACAGTTTTCGCCGTTGTATGTTGTTATTTACATCACTAAAACTAGGCAAGTGAAAACTATTATTATTTTTTTTTCAAATCCAATGCATTCGTTTCAACAGTTGTTCAATTTTGCTTTCAGTATATATACCTAAAAACGCTACTGTTTGTGAATTTCTGACGCTTGATTAGTCATTCTAAATATATGATCATATTTAAGCTTCAACTTACATATTCCGCATACATAACTCAAACGCATTTTGATTACGATGATATGTTATCTCATCTTTTATATAAAAGAAAAATCATTTTTGTATACTTAAAATCAAACCCATCAAATCTTCCACCAGGTCTTGCCGACAACTAGCCTATTTTTCGATCCCTCACGAGTACAGAGTGTAGAATAAGGTTGATTTAATGTGGGTATACCTCAAAGGCAAAAGTGTGAGTTGACTGTCAGCAAAAATTATCTTTAGTTCGTGCAACTATTGTTGCAAGAACATAAAAGTGCCAGTCGTTCGGTTTTAGGATGAATAAGTAATTTCAATGTAAATACATTGATACATTCAATATTCGAACATTAAACATACTTAAATCAGGTTTTACACTGTTTGTAGAGTCTCTGTACTTAAAGTGTTCGGTCTCTGGACGAATAAGTAATTTGAATGTATATACATAGATACATTCTATATTCGAATATTTAACATACTTGATGCAGGTTTTACACTGTTTTTGGAGTTTCTGTACTCGAAGTGTTGGATCAATTTATCAGCCTTATGCATAAATTCAATATTAAAAGATAATTCATAGTCATTTAGATCATCATATCATGTTTCAACACATTTCTATGTAAATATCATATTCTTTCCGTTGCACATATCAGTTGATTTGTATGAAAAGAAAACTTTTCTAAAAAATACGATGAAGTTTCTCTATTTTTTTGAATTTGTAATGAGGAAAAAACCAAGGACGAACGTTACAACATAGAAAATTATACTTAGCATTGAACAGCGAAAATTGCATTTTGAGTTAATCCAGACAGTCTCTCAACATCGTTACGAGTTGCGCTGAAGTTGGAGACATTCATGTGTAAAATATTCATATAAGTAAATTCAATTTGATTTCATCATTGATTAAAAATCGCATCTCCATTACTATGGAAAATTGAACATCAAAGGAAAAGCCCAATTCAATAGGTTTTACTAATGTAATTTTCAAATTCAATCATACGTAGGGAGACGGTTATTGCGATCACTTTGGGACGAGTCATTTTATAATATTATTCCCAGAATATAACATTGAGCAAAGAATATGAAAAAATGGAATGATTTGAATTCATTGTTATAAATTCAAGTTATGTTAGTAGTTTCATTGTTATAAGCAACTTTACATTATATAGATTTATCCATAGTTTTGAGATGGGTCATTCACATGCAAAGATATTTTTGGACGATTGATAGTTAGATAAAGGCGATACTAACCTTTCTGAGAAAGAGATCGGGTGGTTTACAACGAACTCGGGTGGAAACTGAGAAAAATCAAGGAGTCGGTCTTCATCAATATGTCGACTGAGTGTCAGAAAAGTACAGAATTTAGCCTTATTCAACAGAGGCATGGTAGTGAAATCCAGGTCTAACAGAGAAAGGAATGGAAACCACCTGAAGCCAATGTTATAACGATACTGCTACAGGAAAAGTCTATATTCCATTATCACATCACAGTTAGTCCAACCAGAGAATGGCCAACATCACTTTAACAACACAATCAACTCGATGGTCTCTATCTGATTTTTTCAGATGAGTGAATATTATTATGTTTTTTTTTGTTTTTTTTTCATACTTTTCTGAAAACAATGTTTCGTCTGTTCTACATCGTCTTCAAGTGATGAATGGGTGTATCTTTCATCATCGAGTCGGACAACGTCTTTACGAAAATTTTCATTCCATTGTCTTATGTCGGGTGTAGTCGATTTTTTTTATTTATTTTTTTTAGTACGGTTGGCTGTACCTATTCGTCACCTGAAGACGACCGTAAGATAAAACAGCTGGGACGTTGTGTTCAAAAAACGTATCAAGATGAGGACAACAGTCCGTGAAATGTAAACAATAAAGTGTTTAGTCGCCAAAAAACTGTTCAAATTATGTATAATCATTATGTAATCCATAGACTTTTTAAATCAATATTGAATATGATTTAAAAAGAGTCTTTGAGATCAACTTGTTTTGTAAACTCTGTTGATGGTATTATCCGTGATCATAATCATCAGCTTCTGCGTTTGCATTAAAAAATTGATTATTGAAAGTGGAGAATAGTAAACAACTTCAAGTGTTAAGAATGAGTACTGTTGGCTGCATCGATGAACCTTGTTACCAACCAAGCATAAATCCTCTACCGGTCTAAAGGCATATCTGTCAATATTTTCGTTTCCAGTCATTTTTATTTAAAAGTACCCTGAGAATAAATTCGAACAAAGAAAAAAACGAACGTTCATTTGGTACAACGTCTTGCTTAGAGACACTCTCTGTCTGGGGCAATACCTGAAATAGTACCAAGTGGTACTGTATAGCCAGAAAAAAGTAAAAAGGTTAAGTACTTACTTTACGTAAAGTCCCCATGAATTATTTTCTATCAAGATATTTTTTTAATATATTCATGTTGGTTTTAAATTCTATATTTCGTTAAGTGGTTTTGGTACCAAAAAGTCTAATTTTTGTGTTTATCTAATCATTTTTATCAATTAAATAAGTATTCAAGTGATGTCTGCAAGTTAATCGAAAGAAGCAGAAATACGGAAAAAGTATTAATAAATGTTCATAAATAACTGATAGATATAAGAACAGGTCTGATCAGTCATTCTTTCGGTAATATGCCGTGGTTGGGGTGATCAATTAGTTACTCCTGTGATTTTTTGTTGGATCACTAAAAGGGCTGTATTTTCATAAACCAGGCACAGACGCTGTTGGATATAAACTAAGAGACCAATTTAGCATAAACTTTTCAAAATTTTGAATAGAGCTTCAATCCAATTGGATTGTTTTGCTCCCAAAGATAGGGGTCAATTAACAAAAAATAAAAATTGTAAACTAAATAAAGAGTAAATATTGAGATTTTCAGCCCTCTAGCTCTATTGCTAAGACCTGTGCGTTTGACACACTCATGGGTAGTTGAATAGATCGAAACTGAAGAAATCTATATTGATATTGATGCTTTTGATTGACATTTCCTGAAAACAACTTTGTACATGGCTGACGTATATAGGATGATCATCATGATCATCATGATCATTATCATCATCAGTCTTTCAATGTCCATCGTTGGACATAGACCTTCCCCAATATTCGCCAAACTTCTCTATCATTTTCTGAATTGGTCTAGCTCGTCCCTCCATCTAATTTTCTGCCGGCCTTGGTTGCACATGTGATCACAAGGGATCTATGTCGTGAGTCATGATGTCCATTTGTTGTCTGCAATTCTTGCAACATGGCCAGCCCACAGCCATTTAAGCTTTTCAATGGATTCTATGATGTCTTTTCCCAGGTATACTTTGCTGTCTTGTGGTCTTTCCATGTGAGGCCCAGCATAATTCTCTCATTTGCACGTTGCATACTTCTCAGTGTGCAGATTAAATGGTTTGATCCTCTCTGTGGGAACCTCCGAGAACACTAGACAAACTGAATGAAAAAAAGCAAGAAATAGGCTTTCATACTCATGTACAACAAACATGTAGAGGGCCTTTGTCTTTAGGAACAAGGAAATCGAATCAATCCTGAAAAGACGAGTACACAACTAATGCATCCTCCCAACGGTCACTTATAGACCTGAACCGTGGAAAATAAGCAAAATACTGACTCTAGAGCCGAGAATCATTCAACATGCCCAATAGAGGATTGCGTTCAACATCACAAAGATACTACAAGACACGAGGCATGGCAGTACATTAGAGTAAAAACAAGAGTCAGCAATTTCATAAAAAAAACATTGAAAACAAAAATGGCAATGGGTTGGACGTATTGCAAGTATGTTTGAAGAATAACAACTTTAACATTGATTCATAGGGATCATATGCAAAGATATGCTATGCAAAATTTGAGATGGCGTGACAAGTGGAACAAGTTAAGAAAGTTTGACTCCGTGACGCCTATGATTGAGAGTTCAAGTGATTTTAGGGAAAAGTATACATCCAACAATGTACGCTAAGAAGATGATGGTGATGATATATTTTGTATAGATTTTCATGAATAGGTACCTGTTTTGCTACTGTTTATAGCAAAGGTCCCCAAACTTGGGAGTCCGCTCCGACAGGAGAGTGTTTGATGGAATTTTAGTCGGGGAAGAATGAAAGTGTATATTGCTTCTTTGCTTGATAAATCTATTCCTACAACTTTTTAGTTTTTTCATCAGCCCATTTCCTTAACTCAGTGATTGCCAACCTGTGCGATATTTCTCACGTGCGGATTCAGGCTTCTGAGTCGCCGTAGGCTCTTTACTGGCAAGGATGACAAATCAGTCATTTTTCGGCTATATCTACAATAGCGGATAGCCGAAAATTCGAGCTTTTTTAATAGATCAACACATGTATATTTAACATTGTTAGCCATAAATCTATTCAGAACAAGAAAAAGAATAGCCAAAATTAGTCATTTATGAAGCAGTTTAGATTTTTAAAAAATGAAAACTGATTTCTGGTCGCGAGAAAAATAAATGTACGTCATCTTTGAAAGAGACAGTCGGACTGGCACTCGCTGGACAGTCTAATACAAAAGAGACTTTTCAGTTATGACGTTTTCCAGTCCAGACTATTTAGTGAAATATTTATTTTTTTGGCGACAGATGGAGGGAGAGGGTTTCATGAACACATTTGTAATTCAAAGATATTTTTGGCAAGCCGTCATTTTGAAGGATCATTGTCCCTGACAAATAAATGATGGAAACAGATGGAGAGTGGGGAGAGAAAGGGAGAGCGAAAGAAAGAGAGAAAAAGAGAGAAAGGAAGAAGAGATAGATAGAATCTCTACGTAATATATTCATACACGTTTGAACTTTACTTTCTATTTTGTGACAGTCGCCTTTGAGGTTCATTCAATGAGCTAAAAACCTAAGCTGGTTTTATTGCACCATTAGTGGTTTGAACTAAACGATTTGATTCAACCCTTTCTTTTGGAAATAATGTTTGCCAAGCTAAGACGTTTAATTGTACTCTATTTTATCGTTTGGACTTCCTACCACCTTTGAACAAAAGAAAAACTTTTCATCACAATATCTCAATTGTGCACTTCCATTCTTATACATCATATTCTTAAAAGCTGAACGTTTCAATTCAATCGTTTTGTTTGAAACTTTTGTCGGAGAAAGACGGTTTACCATATTTTCTTTTATCCCCACGGAAGTCGCAAATGTGGGTGCTAGGCATAAAGTAGTTGACAACCCCTCCAATAAGTTTCCCTTTTTCCTGGCTTTCTTCAATGATCCTATTCTGACCTTTCTATTCAAACTACTCGTCAAAGTTCCCTTGTTTTTCATTCTTTCCCTGAAGCCTGCTTTCACGACTTTCCCTTTTTGTTGGTTCGCCATTCTTGTTGTTTCTCCTTTATTTGTTACCCCAGTCTTTTTTCAAACTTTTTTCTTTGTCTACCTCTCTTCCTGTATTGCAGATCAAGCTTTCAACGTGTCAAAATGACGGAAATTAGATGATAACTATGTGCACTCTGGTTTTACTTGCAAAAGAATGAAATGATAGCTTGCAGAAGCTCCATTACATTCTTTGTAGTGTAATGTTCTTTGACTCAAATTTGAAGCCATCTAATGTCTAGCACTTCAAGATTAAGCATGGTGACAGACATGATGTTGGGTCATTGATTCTGGGGCAACACTTCCTAAGCTCGGTTTCGTTTCGTTGAAAACACTACTCTTTGTTTCACACCAAGTGATAGTAAAGTATCTAAATACCAAAAAGCCTCATACAATTGCAAATTATCCTAACGATCTGTATTAACTGGAAATGGCAACAATTATCCTGGGCAAAGAAGCAAGACAGAGATTTTAAAGTTTGCTCCTATCAAATAATATCAGTATGAGTGAATACAATTTAGACCAAGTCATCTTTGATGTCAGGGTTAGCCCTTTAAGAATTAGATAAATGAGTCTACTGATGTCTCCGGTTGCCGAACTCTCAAGCATTAGTGAGGTATTGGAATAGCAGAGCCATGAAGAAAGATTTCCTCTTTTGTGAGGATATAACTATAATGGTTGTGATGTAGCTGGTGGAAAACTGCCCCACAACACACGATTTAGATATCGAGGATGCCGGTTCTGTGTGCCTTAATGGAGTATCTGCAATTATTTGAAATACATCTTGAATTGAGGAAATGGGAGTTTCCAAGGTTGCAAGTTACCAATCGTTTTTTCTTTATCGGCATGCTTTGACATCAAAGATATTGTTTCCTAATTGGAGGAAAGTCCTTGATACTAGGGTGAAAACCATCGACTGGATTAAGGGGCGTTCTTCGAACCATTGCATGTTTGAATTATTTCGTGAAAATCTAGATGAGATTTCAGTTTTGCTTTTCGTATAAACGTCCGTTAATTGCAACGAAGACAAGTTTTAACTCGGTTCTTTGTAGTTTGAAGGGATCAAACTTTGTTTTTTTTCATGGAGGAACGTGAATATGATCCTAATCGAGCAATGAATCACCAAAAATTCACACAAGTACAGGCTTACTCAGCTGACATCTTCACTTGTATAAATGGATATTCTTTCTCTTGAAGGAAAAAAAATTGTCGATATGTCGCCCCTGTCAATTTAGCCCCGTTGGTTATAGATACACCCCAAAGTCAGTTAGTCGTAGTTTCAAATCACCGCAGGGGATTTTTGATTTCAAACATCAGCTTAGTTTAACATGACTAGTCAGACAAATGTTGATGTGTTTATTCTTCCAAACCTGATGAAGATTGTTCTTGTTCTTGTTGCATCAGAAACACAAAATCAATTTTAGTTAGGATCCTTGCCATTTTTGTTTCCTATCAACTGAAATTATTCCTCTTTTCTAGGTGTATTTTGTTCACTTCGTATGTTAATGTCTACAGGGATGTTGTGTATTTCATCCTTGGAACATCAAATCAATATAAATTCATTTTATCAATTTCCTTCATTGATTTAGCGCTTACTTCTTTCCCCAAGCCCTCGAAACCATTTTTATTCTTAGAGGAAATGAATATTATCCAAGTTTTTCTCTCAGTGACGACATTAATGCATTCATTTATGATAACATCGAACTGAGATTATCTCCCAAGGAATCGTCAACCAAATCTGTCAACGTTGGTATATCCAGTTTCGAAGTGAGTCCGTCTGACTTCGAAGCTATTTATGTGTTGCACACTACGAATGTATGGGTCTGATGATAATTCAAACATTTATTCATATAAAAAAAAACAGGTTTTTTTTAATTCTGCCTTCCAAATGAGATCTCAGTTCTAAGAAGAAGGGTCTATAACCAATAAATCATCCATATGATCACATATGGAGATTAGATATGGATCATAACCAAAAGATCGACCCACTGGAAACCATGCAACGTGGAAATGAGGAAACATGCTCAATATCAAATTGCAGAGATATCAACCTTGCTTAGTATATTAGAAAGAGGAGAGGAGTTAGGAATATCAGAATCCATTCAAAAACTCAAAAGACAATGGGCTGGACAGGTTGGAAGAATGTCGGGAAGACGTAAGAGATCCCAACTTACAATATGAATCTCCTGTGATCACATGCAAACCGTGGATAGCGAAGTATAAAATGACCAAACGAACTAAGCAAGTTCAGAAAGTATTGGCTTCGTGATAGAGAGGTCTGTTGAATCCTGGGTCAAGTCCATGTCCAACGACGGACGCTAAATGGAGTGGGCAGTACCTCCACAGCGAAAGTAATTGCTAGTGGGTCTATTCAAGTAAGTTTTTCGTATAAAATCTAATATCATATTGTTTTACAAATGTATTTTATCATAGGTCAAATTTTTCTATAATGAGTGTGAAAAGAAAAAAATGCGAAATATTTGAATGCAAAGAATATTTTGTGGTCACACTATCATCTTTCACCGTTTAAATTGTAGTAGTTGGTCTTAACTCTGCATTAAGTTTTTTTGGAAACGCTCTTCCCCTTCCCCGACTATATATGAATAGCAGAGCAAATCTCTAACCTTGGTTTGCAATCAGTCTAGGAGAAGCACAACACTGAATTCAACACTGGAAAATCCACCCCGAGTCAGGGGTCGTGACGGCTTGCAAAGGACAGAGTAAGGAACTTTTCTTCCGAAAGATTATATAATCACTGGGGGCTCCTGTGTAGCCTCGAAGGGTTTACCAAAGCGGAAGTTGATCATAATAAAGAAAAAAAAAACATGGATTGACAAAGTAATGCAACCAACATTTGCACTTCAACCCCAACGACACCTCGATTACCCGTGGAAAATAGGAGAGAGAAAACATTGTGATCTCAAGCCATACTAGGGGTACCCTAGTGATCATCGTCTTCTTATTATCTGTACAATATTCTCATCGATTTTTTTTTCTAATCCCCCCCAAAATAAATTTTCAGTGGGCGCAGAGTCAATTCACTATGCGAATATATGCTAGATTGCATTTTCACTTGTTATGTTTTGTTTTGTTTTTTTCTTAGTTTTCAGTGACCCTACCGTAGGGGAGAAAAGTAATTCATTCATTGATCATTCTTTCCCTGATTTTGTAATTGATCGGCCCTAACACATCATGCCGGTATTTAAGGAACAACTAATCAGACCTGGATCATCATCTTTCTTTTTTCTTTTTTTTTTTTTTTTTCGGAAACTGAATTCGTTTGGTCTGGCACAAATCCAGTCTAAAACAATCTTCATTCAAAGGAATTTGTCCCAATGGACACCCCTTTTCAACAGAGAGTTTTCTTATAGCTGCTTTCCTGATAATAAACCCTCTCTCAATAAATGTCCATGAGCTTCGTGGGGAAGGAAAAGGAAGAAAAAAAACGACCAAATCTATAATTTTCTGGCTTTATCATGGATAAAAAAGGCAAATCGATTTTGAAATTACGAACGCGTATGCAAGGACTAGATAATAAAAGAGCGTTACTGGGCAGAGAGACAGAGGCCGTGGGAATGCATTAGAAACTGCCAACGAAAACTGTCATATACGTTCTTCAGTTTTCAAGCTGGTCTAGCTGGCTATGTGGGTGTGTTTCGTTTACACTGTATCATATCTACAAAAAAAATTTTTGTTGTTGTTCGTTTTTATATCATCATCATCATCATCAATCTTTTAACGTTTGTCGTTGGACATAGACCTTCCCCAGGATTTGCCATACTTCATGGGCATCGCGAAGCCAGTACTTCCTGAACTTGTCTCGCCATCTAATATTCTGCCTGCCTCGGTTGCGTATGTGACCTTGGGGGATCCATGTCGTGAGTCGTGATGTCCATCGGTTGTCTGCCATTCCTAAACAGGTTTCAGGGTTGGTACAATTTGCAATGCAAGTTTCTGCTAAATTGGTGCATTGGTTTGTGTCTTGCAACTTTCATGTTTGTGTTTCATAAAGTCTGAATTTTTTTTTAGTTATCAATACCCCCAAAACAGTGAGAAAAAAAGCATTCATTTATCACTATTTTCCTAATTTTTGATTAGTCATCCCTAACGTAGCATCCTGCTGAGAGCCGTTGGTCATGTTACATTTTTTATTGATTGACTAACCAGACCTGTTGATTTTATATGTAGAGAAGTGCATGCAAATTATGAGATTGCAAACAAAAGTCAATTATAAGAGAAAGGAAAGGTAAGCACTTCCCCTGATAGTAAGTATTTATTACATACTTCTGCTTATTGATTTCCGATAGAGGTATTCGTGCAGAACACGGAGAAAACGAGGAAATTATACATGTTCTTTCGATCATATTTACATAAATAACACGCTGGCTTACAATCACTCAGAGAAGGTTAAAAAGATGCAGATATAAGTATTCAACCATACATATGTATATATATATGTATATATATATATATAGATATATATATATAGAGAGAGAGAGAGACAGACAGACAGACAGACAGACGGACAGAGACAGGGGTAGGGGGAGAGAGAGTTAGAGAGAGAGGGAGGTAGAGATAGATAGATTGTAAAAAGAAATAGAAAAAAGATTTTACTGATAGATATTCATATATGTAGTCTAGAAAGCTTCACAGCTCTTTTTACTAAACATCGAAATACTTTTTTTAAATGTTTTGGTATCACTTCATTTTCCTGTTTCCTAATGCATGTCAATACAATTTATGTAATTTTCTGCAAGGTCTTTTTCCCCCTGTTCCACATACACCTTGTTATATATATATATATATATATATATATATATATATATATATATATATATATATATATATATATATATATATATATATAGAGAGAGAGAGAGAGAGAGAGAGAGAGAGAGAGATGGGCAGAGAGGGAGGGGAAATATTTTAATAAAAAGATATATATATCAAAAAACTGACATAGATGGATAAATATTTACAAATATTAGATCAGTTTGATATAGGTCAGATATGAAAATATGCTACTGATTTGGTTGTTCATGTGTTGAGCTAAAATTTATACCCATATATGCAGCTATGTAAATGTTATGAATATATTTGTAAGGGAGGGTTTTTTGCATATATTTTTACACACACACACACACACACAGATACTCAAACGTATGTATATATATAGTAAGACCGTAATCCGAGAAGCGCACCTATTTTGGCCTTTTACTTTTTTCACGCTCATAAGCATCAATATTTATAATATACATGTATATATATATATATATATATATATATATATATATATATATATATATATATATATATATACGTGTGCGTGTCAGAAGTCAATCCTCTAGAGTTATCATGCTCCTCTAGATAGCACGTGAGAGCACGCTTGCTCTATTACACGCATGAACGACTATTGCCTACTAGAATAATTGCCGTACAGAGAAGTCTGCTTTGACCAGAGGACAGTCAGTGGACAGGAAGAAAAAGCTCCCACAACTGCATGAAGACGTCAATCAGAGACTTGAACATTGACAACGAATCCTTGGAGAGCATGACCCAAAATTACCATTTGTTGCAGAGTGAGATCACAATACAGCAAAAGCCATGAGAATCGCTGAAGTCAAGAGGAAACGCTTGGCGTGTAAGGTCTGTACTGTTATTAATTGTTGCTTTCGATTGTCAGTTCACAGCAAATAAATGAATAGATACATAACGATAATACTACGATGTAATGATAAATTCTGATAATTCCCAATAGATCAGGCAGTGTTCACTCTAATCTTTTGTTGTCAGAGGGCATAACACGTATGTCCTGCAGTTTATTTTTTGTGACAAATGTGCACACGATTTGAAATCTCTCGTGAACAAATTAATTTCTTCTGTGCGCTTGTTCCGAAACTCGCATGCGCACACGTAGAATATTTGGGAGAAACTATTGATCAGAGATGACGACCGGCTCATAACTTTATGGAAGTTAATAAACTGGCAATAGGTTTCGCGAAACCGAGTGAAAAATGTGTTAATTAAGCGTCTAATCAGAAAGATTTGCCGGCACTGATTGACTGTAATCGATTCCACCATCATATCAACTGTAGCGTCCAAATGTTCCTCTTGAAGTCGGGGAAAAGCAGATGCAATTTGCTGTCAGCATATAATCGAGGAATCACTAACCTGAATGGACATTCGGGCAACACCACGTGATATTTGAGAGCGCTCGAATCGGGCCTCTCGACTCGTGCTTATCAAAGCGAAGCAGACGTTCGCTTTGAGAGTCTCATTTAGGAGAGTACGCCAGAAAAGAAGGGAGGTAATCCGTTGATATCGCCCATCGTAATTATTCCGCTCAGGGTTATCACAACGTTCATAATTGAGTGAATATTAGAAGTTGATTCTGGTTTTGGTATGGGGGAGGGTAATAACCGATAGAGTGAATACCCTCCAGTCACAAAGGAAATATGTCCAAACACGGACTATGGTTATCGCAAATATATGTCATTTGCAGAAGACATTATTTACAACAACGTGCATCGTGTTTCATAGCATGAGGAATTAATATTCCTTATCCGGTTGAGATTTCGTTGCTGAAAGAGAAGAAAAATAAAACCTTCTGAATTAACAAGAGCAAGCGTAAAGCCGGGGATATACATACACGCACACACATACACACACACACACACACACACACACACACACACACACACACACACACACACACACATATATATATATATATATATATATATATATAGATACACACACATATATATATGTGCGTGTGTGTGAGTGTGTGTATATATCCCAGGCTTTACGCTTGCTGTTATATATATATATATATACATATATATATATATATATATATATATATACACACACACATATATATATATATATAAATATATATATATATATATATATATATATATATATATATATATATATATATATACATATATATATATATATATATATATATATATATATATATATATATATATATATATATATATATCCTAGGGTTTACGCTGATCTTCCAATTCTGGTACACAGCACTCTGGAGGATGGGGAATTATTGGGCATAAGCAAAGATATTGCTTAAATTTAACTCCATTCACCGCCCAGTTTTTCGTAAGGCAGGGGTAAAATACCAAACTCTGGGTCCGAGGCAAAGGTTTCGTTTCTAATTCGTGTCACTGGATGGATAATGGGTAGTCTGCACCCACACTGAAGAGTTGTAATACAACGAAACAGCTGTCTGCAAATGACATATATATATATATATATATATATATATATATATATATATATATCATGGACAGTAAAACTCCCTATTTTCCCTATGCCACCCTAAACACATAAAGGTCAGTATACAGTTTCCCGTGGCCAAAAGCTTTAAAACATTAATGCAGAGTACTTTTATTATTAGATTCGGGGAACTAAAAAAATACCTACTTGAAGAAAACTTTCTCCTTTCCTAAATTAAAGGTGAAATTCGAGAATCCATGAAATTAAATACGTAGATATTGCTAGCAGTAAATATTAAATTAATTAAAACAACCATTGTTCCATTCATCGACTCCAACAACTCTTCAAACCCTGAAGTATTTCCGAAAGCATCCACATATTCGAAAGAGACACCTACATGTGCAACATCCTTATAAATTCCTTAACAATTGAAAATAACACCAACTTCCAAATCCTAAAAAAACTACTGACAAAAGCCACTCATTTCAAAGATAGAAATATTACTAAACGCAATCAACAAAATTGCGGCTTATGTATACAGAAAAAAAAATACTTGCAAATGGGGTACATTCTTTATAATCAAATCCAGCATGTTTTGTGGTGTTAAAACCATCGTTTATATCATTATTTGCTGGGGTTGCAACCAGGAAAACATCAGGGGAACTTAGAATCACGTTACACGGTCAGAAAAAAAGAGATCTTTCCACCAGGACCATCCACGAGAACCATCATTTTCAGTTTTCCCTCTCTACAAAATTTACAGCGAAAATATTGTACAAAGAAGAAAAAGGTAACAAATTTCATCAGTATTATACTTCACACTTCCCAGCTCTCACTCACATACGTACGAACCCGAACAAACCAATAACTTGGGCAAAGCTGCAAAAAAACAGATTTTAATACATCATGATACTGAACTTCCTTTACCTCTCTCCTCAAAAGGAGTTTCAGCATCACCCCTTTCTTCTCAAAAGATTCACCAGGGAATTTGGATTCAATTCAAGATTAATTTACGAATGACCTGAATTTTTACTCCATTTACTGGACTTTGGAAAGTAATGACCAGACATAGAATCACATCAGCTTTTTAGGGACACGTAAGAAACCGTTGAAGAGTTGTTTAAAATAATTATACCTTAAAACAATCACCAAAAAGTTTTGCATTTCTTTTTTCTTAAATATATTCGACCGTGGTTGGAATTCAGGATTGAGCACTCTTTAAGTGAGGTATTTCGTTCATTGTAGGCTTATGCAATGCTCTTCTATAAGAATAGAGCACTCTGGTGGATTGAAGATTTGTGTGTAAATGAATATATCGCTTGAATTCGACCTTACTGACCATACAGTTCCATAACGCAGAGGTATAATTCCAGCCTCCAGGTCTAAAGCGAATGTTTCAATCCTACTTCCTAGTATTGGATGAGATTATGGATAGAGTTTAGCTACACTGAAGAGTTGTGATACAACGAAATAGCTGTCTGTGGATGTCACAATTATTCATGTATATATATATATATATATATATATATATATATATATATATATATATATAATGTGTACTTTAGAGAGTGAGACAGACTCGGGAGTGAAGTTTTTGGTGGTAAGGTTTATTAATCCTTATATGTCAATAGTCCATACATGTTTCCGGATTTCTCCCATCATCAGTGGTGTGCGTTGTGTGGGTGTGAATTAAAATGTACCATGTGGAACCAGAGTCCACTGCCAGGGGCTATGCATTGTGGGTAAGTTTTGTTGTCAGGGCTACTAGAGGCCTCATGCTGAATGTAAGAATGACCAGCAGGTGTTGGGATTTTGGTAAAGCAGCAGCAGTTGGTCTTGGGGAGGGCAGAGTGTGTCAAGGTAGGGGGTAGTGTTGTGGAGGTGGATTTTTTGGTATGTTTGGGATAGTATAGAAGGAGGGGTGGTGGGGTCAAGGAGCTACATAGGTATCAACCTTAAAAGTTACTGAAAATGTTTTGGCTATGATTTGGACAGGGGTTATAACAGGCTAAGGTGAAGTTTTTCCTATGGGTCTAGGTGACTTTGAAGCTTCCATTATTGAATGTGTCTAAGATGTGGGTGTGAGGATATTAATGGTAGGAGTTGTGTGTATTAGTGTTCTGTGGGTTGAGGGTTGTTCAGTTTAGTATTTAATCCATTAGGATATAGGGTTTTAAGTTTGTTGATATATATATATATATATAAATAAACATCAGTAAATATATCAGTGAATAGGTAACGGATATCTGACGGAGTGTGATAATTATCAAAAAAAACCTTTGTAGTAGATTTGTTTTTGCTCGGTATCAATTTCAGTTGGATCGTTTAATTTAATAAAAGAAATTAGCAGAGTCCTTTATACGCTGTTATGACTACTCAGGGATTCCTGCGCTATTATATTACCAATTTTTTTATATACGATTGTTGGTACAGTTATTCTATACATGTAATTCCCCTAATTGACAGTATGGGATATCAGTGAGCAGACAACTTATATCCGATGGAATGTGATACGAAAACATTTATCACACATACACACACATACACGCACACATACACACACACTCACCTATATATATATATATATATATATATATATATATATATATATATATATGGGGTTTTGAGCAAATTAACGAATACAGTTGGAAAACTGGCCATACAAACTGAATCCATGGTTTTGTAACCACGACTTGAATTTTTACTGGCTGATATCAAGAGCTCAATTCAGTGATTCTGATCAATAAAATTGACACCTAAGTTAAAACTTAAATGACAATTTAAACAAAATATTTCATGAGAAAAGTTCAAACTGATTCCACCTAAAAAAAAAAAGAGATAACACCCATTGAGTGCATACCTCTACCAACAACATAGTCACTAATTTGATGTTTGTGGAGGGGGATACCTGCGATGTATTGGTGGAAATTGTGCATAAAGAGGCTAAAAATTAGCTCTTCCTTAACAAATGACCAGTATTTCCTCTGAATTACATTGGAATTCATTGGGAACTGTCAGAGACATCGTGTGGGCAGACAGGAGGGGAGACAAGCTAAAAGTCAAGGTGAATTAAGCATATATCTCCAATCTTGTTCAGGAAGGGTCGGTTTGCATTTGCAGGAGGCCAGGATTACTAATATGCGATTATTTAAGTCATTGATTCTTTTGAGGAATTCAGGTTCAACGATTGACTTCAAAAGGATGATGATGATGGTATTCGTCGAGATGGTGGTCATGGTGGTAATGATGACGAATGTGATGGTGGTGGTCATAGTGGCAATGATGATGTGGATGAAGATAGTGGTGCTTATAGTGATTACGATTGTTGTGATGATGGAGATGGTGATGGTTATTGAGATGGTGATTATGATGAAGATGGTTGTTGTCGTGGGGATTACAATGGTGGTGATAATAAATTGTGATGGTGGTCATGGTGATTTTGATGATGGTGGTGATGAGGATTGTAGTTGTCATGTTGATTACGATGTTAGTGATGATGAAAATGGTTATGTTCATGGTCATTGCAATAGTGTTGGTGGTGAATGGTGGTGATGGTCGTGATGATCACGATGGTGGTTATGATGATGATGGTGGCTGTCATTGTGATTACAATGGTAGTGATGATAAATTGTGATGGTGGTAATGGTGATTACGATGTTGGTGATGATTAATGGAAATGGTGGTCATTATGAATACGATGGAGATGATGATGAAGATAGTGGTGGTCTTAGTGATGATCATGATGAAGATCATATCGATGGTCAGGGTGATGTTGACGATGATTACGATGGTGTTGTCGATGATTATGTTAGTTTTAGTAGTGAAGATGGCAATGGTGGTTGTTGTGGTGGAAGTGGTAATTTGTTTTATGATGATGGTGATGATGATAGTGGATGGAGATGATGATGACAGATGCACCAAACCTTATCATTATAAATGTACTTGATGCGTTTTATCAGATGAAAAATTACCCCAATTCTGGTGAAAGAGTCACAAAAAAATATCACTATATTTTTATGTGGTGAGAAAAAATTATCTCCGGATGATTACTGTCATTTATATATAATTATCCCAAAAGTATTTTTATTCAAAATCAAGATACTCCAACTATACGAGCACATTTAAAACCTAATCGATATGAGTATGTAAATATTATGCTTTCCATTCAAAAATTGCTTCCTGGTGGAAATACACTTCAGTAAATCAACATTGAAACGAATCTGTTTGTAGTGACTAATTGAAAAGAAAATTGGTGTTATTTTAAAGTACTTAAATATATTTGGATCTTCTGAAATAACACTTCCAATTAATTTTTTCGAAATATACGTACAGTCAATATGTGATTAAAACATAATGGAGATGCTTGAAGACACCGAGAAAATCTACTGAAAGCAATTTATACTGTGAAAGCAATTTATACTGTGAAAGCAAGGATACTTATTGGAATGTTTTAGAAACAATTTCCGGGAAATTACTTCACGAATATCAATTAGAAAAATTTAAAGAATGTATCGATCCATCTATTTGTCAACTTATCTTTTGGTCGATCCTATTCGTATGTATCAACTTATCTCAGTCTCTTTGAATGTATATGTGCATGTTTCTATCTATTATTCTATTTATGTATATACAGCATCCAAGTCTGCTTCTGTGTTTCTCAATATCCCTCTATTTATTTATGTATTTCTCCGTCAATCTCTCTTTCCCACCTCTCTCTCTCTCTCTCTCTCTCTCTCTCTCTATATATATATATATATATATATATATATATATATATATATATATATATATATATATGTATGTATGTAATGAAGTGAGGATTCACTATATAAACACATTTACGTTCTTGTTCTGTTTGGGCTTCTCCAGGCGTTCTGCCCTATTTTGAATCCTTTTGGAATTTGCGTATCGAAGCTCAAACAAGACAGAAACATAAACGTGGTTGTGTAGCAAATCCTTGTCTCATTGCAATTCGACATCTACAAGAAATCATCTTCAAGTTTGACATTGAATGTATCGAGTACTCAATGGAATAAACACATCACACATCAAATATTGTATCATATTATATCATATCATATTATGTTCTTGATACGTATATGCATACATCAATCTATGCATTTATATCATATATATATATATATATATATATATATATATATATATATATTTCTCTATCACAGAATGTTCATATCTATCAATCTCTCTATGATACATAACTTGCAATTATTTTAACTTTGAAAAAATTGGAAGGCAAAGAAAAATCAAAAGAATAGATTTTTTTTTCCTCTGAATATCGTGTTAAATGTTATTGTATTTATAATTTGTTGTATGAAAGCTAAATTTTGAATTTTTGTAGCACAATAATAAAGGTTTCTGGAAATTAAGACAAAAAATGATCCTATATTAAATGGGATAAATTTGTCAATTGAACATTAGGTGTAGCAATATTACAACCTCGATACAGAAGCACCGAGTTTTACAGAGCATTGTAAAGGTTTGTAGCAGACACATCCAAGGATACAAACATACACAAGCATATATTCAAGGCTGCATATGTGCACTTGTTTGTATGCATGTTTGCCAGTGAATGCATTTAGATATATGTATACATTTATTCAAGCATTACATATATATATATATATATATATATATATACACATTTGCATTTGTCCGTGTTTACATTTATATATTTGAATCAATCAAAAAATATATATATGTATGTATGTAAATATATACCTAACTATCTAGCTTTTTATCTATCTATCAATATTGAATTTATCTATATTATATTGTAATATATCCTGATATTATATTTATCATATATATTTATATATTATATACATGATATATATATAATATATGTATATATATATACATCTATATATATATATATATATATATATATATATATATATATATATATATATATATATATGATATTATATATTATGTATGTATATTTTATCTATCTTTCTCGGACCCGTCATATCAACCTGTCTGTTTATGTATCCATTGCTATCTGCTTATATCGTAGATATTCTTGACACGTGTGTTCATATTTCTCTTACTATCTATCCATCTATCCATCTATCTATCTATCGATCTATCTAACCATTTATCTATCTATCTATCTATATCTTTATCTATATCTATATATACATATATATGTATATATATATACATATATATATATATATATTCATATATATATATATAAGTGTGTGTGCGTGTGTGTGTGTATCTTGCCCATAAAGCTTCATGAACCAGATTTACCGGAACATCAACGTAAAGACGTCGTCTTCCGCAGAAACAAGATGTTAATACAGAATGTTTTCTGGTAGGAGACACCAATAGCTCTGACGAATCTAGGAAGTTAAGAATGAAGAACGTCAAGTACTGAGAAAGGTATCCCTCGGGGATCTGGAGATAAAGGATGAACGAAGAAACCAACCCTAGGGACATTATCTAATGCGTATATATCCTTACGACTCATTTGGATTTTTCTTTGTTTTCCATTTTTTTTAAAAGTTAGAATAATTGCAAGTTATGTATCATAGATAGCCTACCCTTCCTGCATTAGGTGTAATGGGCTGATCACTGTAGTATATAAACCTATTGTTTTTTTTTATCTGTTCTTCAGTCGTACTTATAATATTCACAAATAACCAATCAAGAAATCAGTCGTTTTGATCATGCATTCGGTAACAATACAAGAGTTTTGAATATAGGCAGGCAGACCCTCCAACGCAACTATATCCTTGTATCCCATTCTGCCGATTTGTCATAGAATGGTAGGCATATTGAACAGATCGTTGGATAGAAATTGGATCTCGAACCTTTTGATCGAATGTTAATCGGATTAAAAAAAAGAAGGTTGACTAACGGGCTTTGAACTAACTAAGCTAATCTTGGTAAGTCATTTTCTTTTTATTCTCAGATAGAAGGATGCTTAGGTATGTTAATGACATGAATAAATCGCTTGATCAATGGATAGGCTCTGAGATGAATACTTGGGTACGTTAATGACATAAACGGACAGAGTAAGAAAGATAGATAGATAGCCATCCAAGCAGAATCACTTGAAAACTTGAGAGACCTAAGTTGAAAGTCTTGTTGACAGTTTATCCTGATGCTGTCTGATTATCAATCAATTTTCATTGATTTTTAACGACTGTTCAAACATTTTAATCACTGTGTTTTCGCATATTTCCCGAGAAAATTCCATCCAATATTTGTACAGATAGATTCTACGGGAAAGAATGGTGAGTTATGGCCGATCCGATTTCTTTTTTCGAAGTTAACGATACTAATAAACGACTAATTCTCCCTCTCTCTCTCTCTCTCTCTCTCTCTCTCTCTCTCTCTCTCTCTCTCTTTCAATCGTTTCTGCTAGGTACTTTATAGTACTTATACAGTAAGTTTTTTTTCTGCTCTGTTTCGTATTGAAAGATAGCAACAAGAGGGAAATACCCATGAAGTGTTGAGAAAAGTCTGTTTTATAATTACATTTCCTACAAGCATTTTCTACATTCCGTTAAAGAACATTACCAGAAAATGTTTTCCTTTTTTTGCACATATAGATGGTACACCTGGGGAAGGCAGTTCATTGGATCGGTCGGAATATCATGTGAGCAACCAAAAAAACACAAAAAATCCGTTCGATTATCTGGAAAGCTCATTAGGTGTTTTATAACGTCATTTTCTATTTTAGTTCATTCACTTCATTCGTTTTATTCTATGTGATAAGAATGAGGAAAAAAGATTTGTTTTTCACGGTTTTGTATTTGTAGGCGGACAACAAAGGAAATATGTTCAGAAAGTGTCCAGAAAAAATTCTGTATGCTTTTATAATGACACTTTCAATTGAATTCTTCCAGCAATGATTGCTCTGGGTCAAACGGCCAATGACTTCAAAAACAAAGCGTTAGTATCATGACTGACTATTAAGGAGTGGGTAATTCGGTTATCATCATGTGATTCCATGAGAATGATGTCCATAATAGAAGTGGTCATTCTGGCTGGACATTGATGTCATGATAAATAAAGAAAATGAAAGGGAATTTTCAAAAAAGTGAACATTAATTCAATAGTTGTTACGGAATGGTCAATCATTATTGTATTTCGACTCGGGCAAGGCAGAATCGATAGAAGTTAGAAATGAAATATTTCCATATGATAAAAAGACTGAATGAAAATCATTTCATATGTAGCTACAATTCTCGGAAGTAATAGAGTATTTGGTGGTTTTTCCTCATTTTTTTAACTATTTCGCCATATAAAATTGTCTCCCAATTGATGTAAAAATTGCTAGACCCCTCACCCGAAAATTTGGCAATTTTTTTTTTCATTATATGACCCATCCTTCCGAGAAATATTATTGGAATTACTAAAGAATCTTTGGGGATATTGCATGGCTAAAGATAATTGGATACATAAATGTTTGAAAAAATATCTTCCAATAGAAAAAATTCTTGCATCCATCTCGAAAAGTGAATAATTTTCTCGTACACTGAGATCCATCCTTCAAAAGAGTTTCAATGAAATTAACTTAAACACTAGTTAATACAACTAAGACTCTTAACTTCATTATCATTATGACAAGACTAGATATGGAATGATAGCTGTCTATAAAAGATAAAACAAGGATGAATAATGTGAATTTAGATGGTGTCCAATTTCAATAAGTTCTAAAAATTATTTAATACCATTTTTACGCTGTTATGAAAAAGTGGGGGGAATGATATTAAACGGAGTGCTAAAAAAAGATGTTCGGCTGATGTAGAAATGAGCAGGGGACGCCAAGTTGAAACGGGTGTGATGCAAGATAAAAATTGAGGCTAATTTCCAAAAAGAATCGGGGCTCATCTTATTGAAAATGGGGTCAAATGTTTTGATGTTGAATGAAATTATTTAAGGAGATGTGTCATGTTAAAATGATCTTGACCTTTAGAAGAAAAAATTAGTTCGCTTACTTTCGTAATCAAAAAGTTTTTTTTACCATTGATGAATGATTTATGAATACACCGCCCACTGATGGAAAAAAAAACCCTAAAATATCTTGGAGGCTTCTTTTCAAAACTTTTTTTTCAAAAAAAAACTTCCCTGGGATCAAATCTGTACTCCCCAAATATTTTATGGATTTACATCGAGTAGTTTTTGTTGTAGGTAAGTACATACAGGCAGACTGACCAAAGGACGGACTGACAGATTTTCGGCGAATTATAGTAAAATAAGAATATGATTGAGTACTAAATAAGCTAATGTCAATTATCAATTACGATAAAAATTATTAACATATAATAATATAAGCATACAGTACTAACACTATACTACATGATAGTTGTTCCTGGTTAATGAGTATAATTTCCTGATTGCTCAAGTGTAAAAACTATTGATAATGGCTATTTTCCCTTGAAATTTTATTTTTGTGACTAACACAGGAATATATTGAAATTTACCTATTTCAAATTAAGTCATCAGGGAGATGACAGTGAGTGAGCTTGTGTACTGTGTGACAATCTCATCTGCATTGATCGAACGAATCATTTTCGGCGTTTCAAGCGGAGCATCGCATCACCCAGGTATACCAGTCTGCTTACCGTTTAAATTCGGCTTCCTGCAACTCCATACGTTTACATTGTAGGTGCAATTGAAAAAAAATGCTATGGAGTTGCAGACGGCGATCCCAAAAGATGACACTGGAGAATGTTTGGGAAAGTAAAAACGATGCTGCAATAAATGTGGAAGGTCAAAAGGAAAGCGCTTTGAAGGTGACTAAGGCACGATTGATCTTAGTAAGATAGTAAGATATTTATTTGTTGATATCGAATGGCTCTGTGCTTTCCAGGCAGAGTTTGCATACATTGATAATAATAATAATAATAATAATATATATAATATATATATATATATATATATATATATATATATATATATATATATATATATATATATATATATATATATATATATATATATATATATCACTGATGACCCCAACAAGAGACAATGTATACATT
>OY735232.1:16879292-16905644 GCA_963457665.1 Thysanoteuthis rhombus | reverse complement strand
CCCCTCTCTCTGTATGTGTGTGTGATTGCATGTATATGTATTTGTGTGCGTAAGGTGGTATTCTATAGAATGTCAGCTTGATAATGATTCATTAAATAGGCCTGTGGATTGTATCATCTGTTGAAGTGCACTTAAGATTTGTGCCTGGTAAGCTTTGTTTTTTTCACCCTTTGAAGTATGTTTTATGCAGAGTCATTGTGACGCCCCTTTTTGTATGAGTTTTAATTGGGATACAATGCAGCTAAGGCCGGAGGGACACCAATTTGGCAGTTGGAGAAAGAGCGGCTGTCGATTAAAGATACATCATTATAAATATCGGGGTATATCACTTTTCAAAGTGTCCTTTCATCAAAAATCTTTTCATTTTGAAAATATGTTCTCTGCAGAACAATGAAGTCTGTCCTTTTTTAAAGTATATTGATTATTTATCCAACCTACTATCTAGCCAGCTGTCTATCTCAATTTGTTCATGTCCACCCGTCTATCCGTCTATCTCTCTCTCTCTTTCAATATATATATATACATATATATATATATATATATATATATATATATATATGTATGCATATATATATATATGTATATATATATATATACATATATATATATATATATATATATATATATATATATATATATATATATATATATATATATATATATATATCCCAGTCTGTTCTAATCCCTCTTTTCGAATTTACATTAATTATGTATCCAACCAATTATCTAGCTAACTATTTCAATCTGTTCATATCTATCCATCCGTCTATCTATTTGTTCACCTATCTCAGTGTTCCCATCAATATATCCCAGTCTGTTCATATCTATCTATCTATCTATGTATTTATCTATCTATCTATCTATTTATCTATCTGTCTATCTATCTATCTATCTGTGTCAATATCTATAAGTCGATACATATCCATCTATCTATCTATTTCTCAGTCTATTCACACTGTCTATCCATCCAACTATCTATCTATCTATCTATTCATCCATCTATCTATCCGTCTATCTATCTATCTATCTATCCCAGTCTGTTCTAATTCACCATTTTGAATGCACATTGATTATTTATCCAATCAACTATTCAGCCAGTTATCCCAATCTGTCCATATTTACCTATCTATCTATTCATCTATCCATTCCAGTGTCTCCCTTTTTTATATCCGACGATGTTCCATTTTATCTTTCTGAATGTTCATTGATTAAACATCCAACCAACTGTGTTGCCAGCCATCTCAATATCTTCATAATTACCCATCTATCCATCTCAGTTTGTTCATATCTATATATCGTTCTATTCTCATCTGTTCCAATCTTTCCATTCATCTATCTATCTATCTATCTATCTATCTATCTATCTATCTATCTATCTATTTCGGTCCGTTCATATCTATCTATCTATCTATGCATCTATCTATCTATCTATCTATCTATCTATCTATCTATCTATCTCGGATAGTTCATATCTATCTGTCCATATATCTATGTATCTATCTATGTCGGTCTGTTCATATTTATCTATTTATCTATCTATCTATCTATCTATCTATTTATCTATCTATCTATTTATCTATCTATTTATTTATCTATCTATTCCAGTATGTTCTTATCTATTTCAGTCTCTTTCCACTCATCCATCCGTCCATCAATCTTTCTATCTCAGTCTCATCTTTATTACCATATTCTTATCCATCGAAAAGCATGCTCACCGATTAAATACATATCATTATGAATAAAAGCATTTCAAGTCCTTTCATCATAAACTTTCCTCGTTGAAAATATTTCCGAAAGATGAAAAAGTTTATAATGAAAGACAACTTGGAAAGTGATATTTATAATGATGTATTGTTGGAAAGAAGAGATCGACTTTTCTCTGAGTTTAAAATTGGACCAAATTCATATGAAGCCGGGAAGAACATGGATTTGGCATTTCGAGAATAAACTGTTAAAGGTCCAAGAATACAACGTTGGTTTCAGGAATTTCTGCCCTGGGGATGAGGATATTCAAAATTAGCCTCGAAGATCCACAAAGGTCAACCGTGTCGACTGATTGAAGAAAAAAGAGGCGGATAAAACTAGAATTGCAATTTGTGCCTTTTTCTACGAACATTGGATTTTATCTTGTTTCCCGTCATCTGGTTGAAACCAAAGATGAATTATATTTGAAGAGAATTTTGTTCTTGAGATGTGAATATTCTAAATTAGCCTTGAGAAATCAATAACAACAAATAAGGAGTCAAAGCAGAAGAAAGATTCAAGCCAAATCTTTTCTTGTTTCCAATATTTTAGAAGATCTAACATTTTATATTCCTTTCTGCTTATGTGTGTGCACATCTCGTACACACATATATGGAACACTTCTTCTAATATTCTAAGCCTGCTATTGTACAGCTGATTTAGGCTGTAGTCCTAGAAGTACTAAGTTCACAACTATTCATGATTTACTTTTATAAAAAGGAACAAGTTGTGAAATCTTTGGTTCAACTTGAATTCTCATACTTGAATATACGTCTTCTTAGGAACAAGGAGGATGACTATTGTACTTTAGTTCAAATTGGGACACATTGATTGCAGCTGGAGAAAAACGCCGATTTGGCATCAGGAAAAAAGAATTACTAACGAGAATCACAGAAATTACAAAAAAAATACAATTGTGGTCTCAGGAATTTCACTCTTGAGGCGTGAATATTCAAAATGAGCCTCGAAAATCAATAATAACTAAGAGAACAAGGGTCAATACAGAATACAGGATACAACCTCGTTTCATCTAGTTTACAATACCATTCAGGGTCGAACAAATGCCAGGGCACACACGTACACACAAAGGAGAAAATTGTCAATCATTTTTATCGTCGATTTGGTTATTGTACAGTCGTATCTGGTCGTAGTTCATTAAGTCTTATTTTCTCGAGTATTCATGATTTGATGCTATTAGAATAACCATCTTTCGAATCGTCATTTCATAACGAACTCGTGAAAATACTTGAAATTATGGTCTTTTCAAAAAGAAGGTTGACCCATTTTTTTTCTGAGTATGAATCAAAACACATGGCAGCTGATATGGGGATAAATATCACTTTTTTTAACGATGGTTAACGAATGAAAATGCAATGAAAGTTTCAAAAATGTTGCTGCTTGGATGAGAATTTTCAAGATAATCCTCAAGGAAGATCCACGAAGGTCATCAATTGAAGTAAATGTGATTTAGAATAGGATTGCAATTTCTGCCTTTTTCAACAAACGTTGGGTTTTCTATTATGATTGTATTTTGTCATTTGACTACGACGGAGGAAGAATTGTATTCGATGAATAGGATTCCACTGACGAGATGACAAAGTTCAAAATAAACCTCAATAGATTAATAACACTTAGCAGGATAGGGGTCAATAAAGAAGGCAAATTATGATCTCGTATTTTCTTGTTATCGATTCTCTTTGAGATCAAATTCATGCGAGGACAAAAATCCTACGCACACACGCACGCATCCTCCCTTAATTATTGGAAACCTGGCTATTGTGTAGTCGTGTTGGTCTGTTGTACATGGAGAGACGAATTCAATATGATTCTTTTGGGGAGCTGACTATCAAGATAATCACATTTTTCATACATAAAATTACGTACTCTATCGAACGAGGACGTTGACTTTTCTTTAAAATCGGGATGCATTGTGATTGAAGCATGAAAAAGTATCAACTCTGCTTTTAGAGGATGAATTGCTTACGAAAAGAATACTGTACGGCTTTAAGAATTGATTTTTGTTTTGAATGAGAAATCTCAAAATTGGATTGAGTGTGACACACAGATGTCATCAAAGTTGATCCATTGGAAAAATGTGACCAAGTCAAGAATTGCATTCTATGCCGTATCCAAAGTCCTTTGGTTTTCTGATATGTGTGTTTCATCATTTACTTGGAGAATTTATTTTGTTTGAAGAGAGACCCCTCCCCGAGATGATAATACAAAAAGTGAGGAAGACACATGAATGTTACCAAGGTCAACCAATGGAAAAAAAGTGGAATATAAGCTTTGACGTAAGAGATAAGCATACAATGGAAAAATGTGGGAGATAAAGATAGAATGCAAAAAATGTGTGAGATAAGCTTTGAATGGAAAGAATGATAGAGATAAGCTTAGAAGTGCAACCCGAATTCTTTCAATAAACCTTGGATTTCTTTACCATTTCTCTGCAATAGGAAAGTATCCAAAAATGTATTCTGCATGGCGTTCAAATCTTTTTTTTTTTTTGAAAGTCTATTGTCAGTGAACGAAGCACGATTAATTTCACTTTTTACGTTCAATTATCTATTCTTAAAAATAAAACACTCGTGAAAATTGATAACATCTCTGTCGTGGGTTCTGCTCATGACAAGAATGACAAAACAACTGCGTCACGCAAATGATGAAACAATTCTTGGCAATAAATTTTACGACGTTCCTAAATCATTTTGAAAACAGTGTCAACCAGCAAGGCCAGAATAACTGCAATAACAATATTATATAATGTAGTACGCTGACTGAAAAGATATCCATATATTCAATTCTACTGTGCAATTAGGAATGTCGCTGAAACAAATAATTGAATGTTTGTATCATTTTAAATTGAGACACAACGGAATAGAAGTATTGTATCGGAATACATCATTAATATATCTACAGACATGTAAATTTTCGAAAATGCGGGTTGAATAGTGATTAACGGCGGACGCAACGAGATCAGAAAGTTGAGTTCACACTGTTTACGTTCATTTCTCTCTGGTGTCTTTGGGAAAAACAGAAATCTATCTTTCCCCTATTATATGTAAAATAGAAGGTCTGACTAGGCAGTGAAGCGTTTGGTTGACAACC
Source organism: Thysanoteuthis rhombus (assembly GCA_963457665.1). Taxonomy (NCBI): domain Eukaryota; kingdom Metazoa; phylum Mollusca; class Cephalopoda; order Oegopsida; family Thysanoteuthidae; genus Thysanoteuthis; species Thysanoteuthis major. Next base: position 16,900,793 of record OY735232.1, on the reverse strand, counting down.
GTTTTAGAAGATGGACGACTCTGAATTCAAAATCATGAACTGGAGTCTCTAAGACACCTGACTTGTCACCAGCCTCGTTTACGCCGATCCTGATTACTGGCGCTACGTTGTTTTAGGCCAGCGTTTCCTTTTAAATGGGAGACCATTGACAACAACTTATGTTCCCTACAACTTTGCCTAGGACTGCACCCTAGAGATACCGGTAAACAAAGCTTTCTGGGTGCTGATATATTCTGCTGACCACAGTTTTCTATATAATCTCTTGGTATACTCCCGTATATACATATGATGATATCATTTTTTTGTCGAGTAGGACTGTATTCATGAGTAGAGGAGACTTGTGAGTGGAAGGAGTTCGAATGAGTATGTGTTTGGGAATATCCAGCAATCGATTCTGGCCAGAAATCAACTAGCAACTCTTGATCTTTTTACCACTACACTCCCTTTTACTAGTTGGACCTTGCCTCAATGCCCTGCACTTTTCCAACCAAATGATTACTTTCAAATCGATACAACAAACTTGTGATAAGAACTTAAATATATCATATTCATAGTGGTATTAGGCAAACACTCGAGATAACTCTAAAAATAATCAGAGAAATTCTTACAATTTTTCGTTGATGCAGACCACCTTTCGATGTTACTAATGCATCCATTAGATAGAATGATTGAAATAAAACGTTTTCTCTCCATTCTTTGAAGGCTCCTGGGGCATATAAAAGATTTTTTCCAACTACTGAGCAGGGTGGCCTATTTAAGTGTGATTTTTCAATTATCTGATTCTATAAATTAATTTCGAATTCAGAAAAAAAAAGAAAAATATCGCTATCGGCCACACTTGACTGTGAACAGTATTTTTTTTCAATCTAAATACTGTCAACTCTGCACTCACGGATTCGAAAAACGAAACAAAAAGACATCTGCATTGGTAACCCTGATATATAGATGTCCCGTAGAGGTCTTTCAGCAGTCTGTTGGAATATACAGTTTGATCAATAAAGTCTAAAAGAGAAGTAAAGGTTACAGACCACTGATAAACCTGACTCTTCGTGCAGAACGAATTTCTATCAATCTTTTCTGAACTTCATCCGTAGACTTTACCTGATCCTGATCGTTTGAAACTTTTTTTTTTCATTCAACCTTTCAATTCCTGATGCACTAATTGAAATATTACGCAGCGGGTGAACAGGTAATACCGAGAGATTATTCCTACGTTTCCAATGCAAGGAGATTATGTTTTTAAAAAAAAGATATTGAAACTTCTTTAACACCGAGGGAAACATCAATCATCATCAGGGACATGAATCAAGAAAAGTTTCATATAAAAAAGTTTAACCCGCTTTTTCTCCTTAACTGTGTTGATAGATAATATCACCTATCGTCAGTCTTAAACGATGGAGTATTCTGCTGAAATTGTTTTTTTTTTTTTTTTTTTGATAGAATTCAAATACAGGTACCCAGCTTTTGATGAAAAGACGTGAAGCTAATATATTTGTAATCTTTGTTTTGCAATAAGTCATTATAGAGGTAATGCACATCCTTTTCATAAATCTTGTACACCCCAGTGTCTTGTACCTCCACCACCACGGACTAACATGCTTTATTCCAAATCTTTTGGGTCTGAAAACGCTCAAAATTATTTCACACATAGATTAATGAGAATTTTTTCTGTACTTTACGTCATTCCGGTTAACAAGCCTTTTTATACTAATACCATACTTTCAAATTGTGGTTAAACTTACACATCACTTGAAGTTTTTTCACCAACATAAGCTAATTCTTTTAAGTAATAGGTATCGTGGAAAAGATATCAGCTTTTAAGCATTTATTCTCACCTATCTTCAGAAGATACGTTTTTTACAGGAAACAAGCAATGGAATAAGAGAACCGTTGTCAGACTAAATTTGGGAAATTACAAACCAGAGACGGCTATCCAGCCTTGCTTGGCCACCAGTCCAGGAGATGGGCAGCTCTTATTCCAAACGAGGAAGGCCGAACCGCTCCTTCAGTGTCGCGATAGACGAGGTACGGGCAGAGCAGGGAACTTGTTTCCAAAATGCTACGAGGCTCTGGTGAAGTTTCGACAAACTTACCAAGCTGAAAGTGAATTATCAGAGCTGAAAAAAAAAAGGACTGAGGGAAGCAATCATCTACACATCCCGACCATACCCCAAGAACAAGGGAAAGATTTGAATTAAAACGAAGCGCTTCGAACAGAAAATAGAAAAAAATGGAAAACTTTGTCTCAAGAAAAGGCAGATTTTCTTGAAAGCACAAAATAGGAAATTAAGAAAAATAATTTATAATGGACTCTGTGGAAGAAAAAATCATGCACAAATGAGAACACAGTATCAGTCATTGATTGACTTGTATCATCTCGTGTGTTGCAGAATTATTTCACACAAGCATGTACTATGATAAATAGGAAATTAAGAAAAAATCGTTTATAATGGACTCTGTGGAAGGAGAAATCACCAACAAATAAGAACACAATATCAGTCATCGATTTGCTTGTATCATCTTTTGTGTGGCAGAGTTATTTTCACACAAGCATTTATCATAATATAATTCTGTTTCGCTAGGCCAATAGGAAAATTGCTTGACTTACATTTACCTTACCTTATAGGAACATGTTCCCTATTGTCCTTTTCTACCTTTACAAGGCAGTTGAGGAGAATTGTACTTCGTTGGTAATGATTCTTTGCTTATAGTTGGACGGAGAGGAGATCGAATGAGGACACAATGCAAAGAGGAAACAAACTATCTCAGCCGGAGTTTGAACTTGGATCATCGATTCCATCCTTCGTACCATTAACCACTCAGCCGACACACTTTCGCTTCAAGAATGGACTTTCTGATAAAAAGCAATCAGTGATGAATAAGAATGCGTTTCTAAATTTCCTTTCAGAGAAGCCAGCAAAAAATATAATAAGTTTGCAAAATGCCACGAGGCAAATTAGTAACGGCTGGCTGGAAATAATGCGTTTTGAAGCATCGGGGAGAATAGAAAACAAAAACAAATGGAAGTGAGAGAGAAGAGTTAATTGTATTTGCGATTCTTCCCAATAGAATGAAATACTATCCAAATCTTTGTATGAGTTTTCCCCTATTGTTCCCAGGGGGTGCTGTCCATATCTTGTCGGTAGCTATTATCCTCTCACAGAAATGGGTGAATATCAAAAATGCATCAATACCTTAATTAGTGAATTTAAAATGCAAAAGAAGGCAGTGAACACAATATGATAATGATGTAACTTATATTTTCAAAACAGTTTTTTTGTTGAAAAGAAAACTCTTCCTTCTTCCGTTATTAAAGATGATTAAACTTTTATGATGATATATGCAATAATGGAAAACCTCCATCTCGAAGTTTTTTGACAAAATTGAAAGCAATTCATATTTTAAAAAACAACCCATTTTTAATGAAATCGGAAATTTAAAAAATGTTGAAATGAATCTTACTTCCTCAACGAATTCCTAAAATAGAATCTAAAATACTATCTAATTGATAGGGTTAGCCTTGTTACAATGTTTTATAGGAATTAACGTGGTGACTCAAAAATGTTCGGTCCTATTCCAATCAAATTTGATCATGTATAGAACATCATAATGACAGGAACAGCGTGTCACGTTTGTTGTTATACTTACTGATCTCTAGATTTTAAATACGTTTTTGTTTAGGTTGGGAGGGATAACCCACGTAAGTAAGCCTTTTTTCAAAAATTTAAATGACCGTTGACGATCCCAACAAGAGAAAATTTAAACATTATACCATGATAACAAAGGATTCGTATATCAGGGAGAAACACACCAAAGAGAATTGCATTGAAAGATATTGGGATATGAGTGACTGAAATAATACAAAAAAAAACTTTTGAAATTGTTTTTTAATGCTTAGGGTTTAAATCTGTAAAGCAGCCTAGACTACATCTATAATGTCCTATATTTTAGCATCAACGGCTACCACATCACGTCATCCCAAGACAACAGAGAAGGTTGGGAAGTTGGGAGAAAGATTACCTTGCGAACTAAATGTTATGCTCCATGATAGTGTTTGGCCCCACCCTTATCAGCTGACGGTTTCAAAATTTAAAGAATTGAGATATGAAAGCTTGCATCAACTTCTATATTCACCTGATATTTTCCTACTGATCATCATGTTTCATAGTGTTTCTGGTCTTAATATTCATAACAAAAGATTCAATAATACAGAAGCCATACTCTAAATGAAACAATCTAATAATCACAAACGGTATATTTCATAAAGCTGAAAGTGGTCGTCTTGGCGCACTAAAGCAAAAGAAACCATTTGTAATTTTGATTTCTTGTAGTTGGCTACGGGCCAAGGCGCAGAGAAAATTACATACATGTCTTCCTCGTTATATATCAATACACATGTATTGGAATTATGCTTATGAATTTAGCTGCTAATAGCAAGTGACTGAGGCAGACACAGGGGAATTAAATAAATGCTTATTCCCAAGCCAATTAATTGAAAGTGACATCAGATGCCCATACTAAAATTTACAGTTGACTTGCCGAGCTAATTTTTCGATTCTTCACTTTATTATTTGGAAACCAAATTATTACCCCGTATCATCTTCAGATTTCACGTTCAGTCTTCCAAAATTTTTAAGTGCAGAGGGCCAATATTCAAAAAGACAATTTGCATATATATATGTATATATATATATATGTGTGTGTTTGTGTATGTATATTTTGCAGAAAAGAACACTGATGTAGTGTAGGGTCAATTTTTAACGGCTATTTGATCTTGGGAAATCAAAAAAGTTTAAAGTTTCTCTTCAATAGTCAGTGTTCTTCGTCTGTTTAGCTGTATTCAATATTGTTAAAGATGTCAGATTTTGCTGTTTTGCCAGGAGATAAGGCTAATACTGTCAAAAGTGTAAAAAGGAGAAACATAGCAATATAGGGCGTAGAATTATGGGACTTTTTGTTTGTCTCCTCTTAGCTGAAACTTTCGTAACTGGATTGAATTCCCTCTGGGGCGAGAATTGGGGTTATGAACACTAACGAAAAAGACCAGGCATTTTTGTTTTGTTTTGCTTTTGTTGATTTTTTGTAAAAGATTTTTTTCTTGCTTTCTGTATAATTATGGACGTTATCAATTGGTTTGGACGAACGAAAAAGACTGCACTGTGTCATTACAAAGATATCAACACAACGTTGATAAAACTCGAAATAAAATATTCACAAATTTAAGGTTTGAAGCCAAGCCAAGAGTACCTCTTTCTTTTGCTATTATCTTCTGTTGGCTTGCAGCCGGACACATGTTACTCTATTCTAATTCTATACCCTGCAAGTGGGCTAGGTTCCAAATATGCTATTAGGTCCTGTCCACAGACTGAATCGGACAGACTGGGCAAGTAAACTTCACTTTGGACAAGGATATGCGATTTAATCTGACACCTGTAGATATGGTTCTCCTACACGAACCATTCACTACCATTGAAAAAGAAAAATTGAGAGCAGAATCTATTAGGAAAGGTTTATAAGTGACTTATAAAATCTTCAATCGTAAATGGTGATTACTATTCTAAAGTGTTCAACAGAAAATTTACTGCTGTTTGTCGTGTGATGATGACGGAGTCACGATTCTATGTCAATATTTCAGATTGGTGAACTTATCAAAAAATTTGATAAAGACAAGCTGAGCTTTTGTGGAGTTAAAACAACCTCTACTTTATCTGGACTGAAGATTATTATAGCAACTTTTTTATCGTATATGAATGAAAAATCATGAAAATATTTTTTTGTATAAATGAATTTATTGATTAGAATCGATATTAGCACTTGTGTATTTCTGATATGAATTTTGTTAGATATGTAAGTTGATTTGGCTCAGTCGGCGAGAGACATGACTACAAATCGGTTGGACATGATTCCCCTAAAATCTCTCCAACTATGATGAGGATTATACTTGTGTTTTTGTTCTTTTGTTTTCGTTCTTATTACGGCAGAATATTGAAGTCAACTCCTGAGATGTTTTTTTAAGCAAACACAGTAAGAAGATAGACAAATTTCATGTCACCTTTTGTTTACACCTGCAAAAACAGTAGTTTTGAAAATTATGTTTTTTGTGTGACTGCCTGACTTTAAATGAATTATAGATAAAGTACAAATAGAATACAATTATGCTTATGAAAGAATGTTTATATTTTTATAACGAATTTTCCTCTGAGAAATGTCAGTTGAAATGGCTTTCAGGATCTGGTTTTGCTATAAAACTAAAAACGAAATGCTAAAATTTTGTACCACCAAAAAACAATTCCTAATACACCAAGCCCTGCTGAAATAAACTGATCTATACGTGTATCATTGAGAAATATTTTGCTGAAGGAATAGGGTTTTCTCAGTTTTTGCAGGTAATACATCTAAAGATGTCAGAAGAATGGATTGACAAAAAGCTTGTTATAACAACATCAAGAAAAAGTAGAAGAAATTAAATCGTCCGATAAGATTGGAATATTATTGACAAGAAGTAGACGTGCACTCACTGATACATACAAAGGGTGGGTCAATAAGTCCATAGCCTAACAAACCTATCACTTACAATAATAGTCAATTCACAGTTCTTCTTTGACTAATTGATTAATACATTTCAGTCTGTATACCTATTGAATCTATGATACTTTGTCTTCCGTTTGCCTGTGACAAATTATCTGTGCACATATACAGAGGTATTTCCTTCGGAGAAAGATAGTAGTCCGTTAGGCCAAAGAATTTTTCTAACTGTTGGGGTATTCTCTGAGAAAATTCCACCAGATGATATTTGGATAGAATCCCATTAAATTTTGATGGTCATTTTTTTAAAAGTTATGATAGAAAATTCACTATGACAGCTGTTCTATATAGTATTTTTTCGTATTAACATCAAATAGTCATCGGAGAAATCTTATGAATAGCCTGTGTCTACAAACTTGTGTTGCTTTGGTAGAGTAGGCATTCATGTCTAGCTATGAAAAAATTTAATGAGTGATCTTGGCATGTTACGATATACTTCCAGTGATTGGAGTGCACTTGGAATAGAAAATACGATAAAAATGTATTTTTAATCAAACAGTGGTTTCAAAGGCATGATAAAAAGCTTTGCAATTTTTCACATACGTTTCAAGACACTGTGATTGCGAAAGCTTGGTTGTCATGGCGGCAAAGTAGCCATTAGAAAAGTTTTAGTACAATTCCCTATACTTTGGAAAGATCCTTCAAATTAACACTTATTCAGATTTTTCCAGAATTTCATATTTCAGTCTCACCTGAACATATTTTGTGACCCTTTTTAGTACCCCTGGTAAGCGATAATTATTTGTAAGAACTCTTGGAAAAGCAACACAGTGCATAAGGCAAATATAAACAATATAAATATTTTAACAATGTAAAATCATTATTGCTCAGAGTCAATTCTAAGATCAATGATTTGGCACAGCTTAGTGTCGGTTTCACATCCGGTAGTTCTGTGAATGTCGAGTAAACAAGAAGAGCTCAATGATACACACTTGAATGTTTGGTTTTCTCTCCGTCGTCCTTCGATAAGAGCAATTGACTAGCTATACAACAGTGCTATTTTGGTGCCATTTGTACCTTGGACAATGAAAGAATATTTCTTTCCTCTCCACCACAACCTAGTGACAGAGGATCAAGTTTGACCGGGAGCAAATCAAGACCTTCCTCCTGTACTTGCGACTGAATATGAACTCTACAGATGCGTTCTTTCCATCGATCATATGTGAGTAGATGACGCTCAACACCTCCGTCATTGCCAAGCTGTTTGAATAAAATCCAGTGCACCTGATATGGATCCGAACAGTGAAAGCCTTTTAATTCACTTGTTTTGTTTTGCAACTTCTGTGGTATGCAATATCACTTCTGTGATAACATCTGCAAGCTGCAAGTGTCATACAAAATCATCTGTTTTTTTTTTTCAAAAACTTCCATAATCATTTTACACTTTGAGTTTGGTTTCTTTCTTCACCGTTTCTGGAATCCTTTCCCAAGCAAAAAAGCATTCCTAGTGAAGGGAAGTCATGAATAGATTTTTTTCAAACAAGGTAGCTTCAAAAGATTTGACGATAATGTCTTTACACTATCAGTAAATATCTAATGACAATGATCAGCTCAGCCTCTGCTTTTGTTGACATGCTTCCTAACAGTTTTGATATTTAATCACACACTATTGATTTTTTTTTATGTGTCATCGGAACAATGCCAGTGCCATGATAATTTCAGCTCTTGAAGATAATCTGAAGACTGGACTCTAAATCAACTTCAAATCTGAATATCCATACTCTGCTTTTTCGGTAATACAGTTGAAAAGTTTTCCCTTGGCTGAATTACCCTCTCTAACATGTGGACGTTTAGGGTATCACGTAAATCGCGAAATCTGTTGACCGAATTTTCCACAAGGCTCTTGCTCCATCGCCTAAGTGAGAAATTAGGACAAGGGGTTCAAGGAACAGAAGGTTATCGTGAACTGAATTGTATTGTAACAAAAGTCTGGAAAGAGTTTTATATCCATCAACAGATGCTAATTAACAGATTATATAAGGATAATCACCTTGGAGCACTCGCTCCGGCAATCTCCATGTACTTAGAATAATAAAACAAAATCCAATCTTGGTTCATCATTGATTTCACACGTAGCCCAGCCCCATTAACATGATATACAATGGTAGTTCTGTAGCATATTGAAGCACTAAAATCAATTGAAGAAAGGTATCTTCTAGATGCATATAACTGAGAAAGGATTTGAAAAATTAATGCTCAACGATTATGCAGGAATGAGAAAACTGGTAACCACGGCAAGAATTTCCTTTCACAAATGACGAGCAATACATGTATATTATATGTATTGGAAAATACTTGCTTATGAATAGTGGAGTGTTTTTGATGTGTGGATAAATACATTGTTTAACTATGGCTCAATAAAAGTATAGTTTTTAAATTAATTGGTAGCATTTTGAAAAAATGATATCCACCAGTGTGGAATCCTCAAAAATGACAAGTAAAATTTCGTTTTCTGCTTCAAAACAGTTGTTTCTAATGTTCTGGATATACACCTAAAGGTTGATAGTAGATGCACTTGATTCATTATTAGACAGAGTAATATTCTCAAGGCTCTACCCTCAGCATTACAGGACATACGGATTATTATATAGCCTAAAAAAAAGCGCATAAATGATGGCATTGCACAAAATCTCATTGCCTAACAATCGTACGCCTAAAACTACTCAATGTCATTATATATATATATATATATATATATATATATATATATATATATGTATAATAATTGTGTCATCCACAGACAGCTGTTTTGGTGTATTACAACTCATCAGTGTGGCTACAGACAATCCATTATTCCATCCAGTACCGGACTGAAATCTTCGCTTCAGAGCTACAAGGCCAGTATCCTACCGCTGGGCTACAGAACCGAACAGTCAGTATGGCTGAATTTAAGCAATATATTCATTTTATCCCCTTAAATTCCTCATCCAGAGTGCTCGTTTCCTATGGAAGAGCATTGTTTATATATATATATATATATATATATATATATATATATATATATATATATATATATATATATATATATTTATATATACATATATTCATATATATATATATATCAGTCAACTAACCTACAGTCAGTTGATGTCTTCCCATTTTATTCATGAGGACCACTACTACGCTAATCTCTACCATGTTATACCGTCAAAACATTTTATTTCATCCTCCGTCCCGTATGTGTACTTTTCCAACTGAGTTCTCTGTCCCATGGTTACCAATTAGTTATCTTCACTATAGACCTCGCTCAGATAGACGTTTTTCTTTTTCAATCCATCAGTCATTGCTAAGATTGTTCTTTCTATAGTTCTATGTACAATTCAAAGTTGGTTTTCAGTTCTTTTTAATAATTTAAATGTTTTTCATCTTTAAGTCATACATTAGTGCACTGATTGTATATTGTACACTTTAAGCATATTAGCAGCGTGAGCTTCGATGAGTTCCTATTCATAACATATTATCCCCAGCCGATTATTATGCATCATTATATACATATAAGTGAGTGTGTATGTGTTGAGAAGAAGAAATATCTGGTCCGAATGGATGGATTATGAATCTCATTAATTATGAATTACCGTAGCAGTCTTTTTTTTTTTTTAATTGTTTACTCTATTTACGTTGTTCTGGGCGAATGATATATCAACCGTGATACGGTGGGAGACCACCTCAACATCTCAAATAAATTTCTGCACAATATTATGCAATTTATAATTCATATATATATATATATATATATATATATATATATATATAGATAGAGAGAGAGAGAGAGAGAGAGAGAGAGAGAGGGAGAGAGAGAGAGAGGGGTGAATAGAAAATATAGCTATATAATCACAGGTCTGATTATAAGTCCCTAGCCTGATATACCTTTTTGGTTAATTTCGATCTTTGTACTTGTGAAATAAACTTTTGACGACACGTTCATTGGTAAATATAAGTATAACATATAAGTAATATTCATACATACGAATATATGTGTGTATATATCAGTATCATGTATATATCAGTGCTACTTCGACAGCTATTCTCTTGAGTGAAAACCTTCTGTTCTGACAATGAAACGACTTAGAAGCAAGCCTTTGGGAAGTGCATGGAAATCCCAGGATGCAAAAACTACACATACAGCCTTACTGGTGTAGCATCTGACTGTCTAATGGGACAGGGTTAGAGGCTTCTGTTTTGAATCAGATGTGCCTTTCCAAGTTGACAGAGCCCAGTCTGTTCTGTAATTTCATATATCTTGCGGGGTATATTCATGCTTTTAGCAAGTGCATCAGTGAGAAATGAATGCATGCAACTGCAACCAGAGTTTCAAGTCGGCTTTCTGATTCTTTCCGACATTTAGGCCATTTACACCTAGCAAGAAAGCCATTAATTAACTTATAGTTCAAAAAATTAATCCCAAACACCAAACTTTTTATAAAGTTATATTTCAAGTCTGAAAACTTCTTCATAATAATGTACATTAGTCATTTATCATTTTGTCAAAACCCGTAAAAAAAATATCTTTGCAAAAATGAGATATGTGAGCTAATACGTAAATTCACATTCCCCAACCGTAATTTAATCTAGGGACAACTGATCACTAGGAGACTGTCTTACTGGCTCAGCTAAATTGGCATGTTTGGGATTTTAACGAAAATTCACCATACAGACACACATAGGCTTATTCCATTCTAACAAATGAATACATTAATACCAACATATATATTTTTATATTTTCTTATTCAATGTATACACAATACAAAAGTTATATTATTATCTTTAGTCGGAATAGAAGTTACAGTAGAGTCTGACAATGCAATAGCCAGTTTTTTATTCATCATAACAAAATATATTTATTTACGCATTAACTTATTCGAATTGAAATGTTATTGTGCTTCCAATGTACGAATTCGATATTAATAACTGTCTATATAGTATTTATTTAAACAACACGTAATTGGATATCAAGTTTTGTGAAAATTTCTCTTGTCAGAGAGATATCGATCAGTTTGGAGACCTTTCTGGCTCGAAAAGATAAAAGTCACTGATTGATTATCAAATAGAAAACATTGAAAAGTCGGTAACAGCAAAAGCGTTCCAGTTCAACACGAATCAGGGGAGGAAACACTGATGGTTAGATGAGCTAAGAGTGATATGGTTCAGTGACTTCTGATACGCAGTTCACTAACCTGTCATTTGAAGGCTGATATTCCCGTGTGAACTTTGATTCCTTTAATTTTTTCTCCTAAGATTACTGTTCCTTGGAAAACGTTTTGGCTTAATTTCAAGACTGTGTAAAAGAGAAACATTTCAGGTTAATGGAATCACCAGGGCTGAATCTTCAACTTGCCCTGTTCAAAAAGTCAATCGATTTTTATCAAACCTCTCAAATGTTGGAAACGGAAATTTTTAGCTCTAGAATGCTTTTAAACCCGTCAACCAAAACTGTCACCATCAACATTGTCAACGTTATGTAGGTTTCTTCAGTTTTTTAGACGGTCTGGCTGGCTATCTATGTATGTATTGCGTGCACAGGCCACATCGACTGAACTTAGAAAACCGATAATTTAAACTCTTGCTCCATTTCATATAAAAGATAAAGTTTTTTAAAATCTCCCCAGATAGGTCTTAGTGGCTGTTCCTGTTTGCAATGTAAGTCCATCTTAATACTCCCAATTGGTTCCTAATGGATAGCTCATTTGGATATGTAGATTTATGCTGAATTGTCCCTTTTGTACATTCACATTTTATTTTAAAACAGACTTTTTCTTGATGATCACAGTCCAGAAAATGGGAAAAGGGTAACTTATTGATTGGTCACTCTTCCAATTTCTTTAATTGACCACCCATAACAATGCAAGCAACCAAAAAAGCATTGATCAGTGACGGTCTCCATTGAATGAATAACCAGTTGTGCATGGTTATCATTTGAGGTTTCATACCAAGAAATGACATAAAGTCGCAGCGAGCCATCCCCTAATACTCCAAGGTTTATCTCAGTATTCTGGCAAACTTCAGTCTCATTTCTTTCCTGGATTTTTAGTTCCCACAGACATTTTGCACAGTTCCTTGAAGATCATCCTCAAGGTTTCGAATACTCTACCGACCACCTCATGTTCATCTACTTTGCTTCCTTGGTCAAGATCTTTCCTAACTTTTCAACGTCTTTCAGCTTCACCCTAAAGTCTGCAGAGACAGCCTAATAGTTGTAGTAGTGGTTGTTGTAAAACAGAATCATTAGAGGAGTGTGAACTTATATGAAAAATCCATATTTTCCAATAGTGATTTGAACTCACGACCAACTGATTGAGAGAACGCTGCCTCACTGATTGAGCTGAATTTAGAAGTCTTAGATATTGCCAAAATTATATCGTACAGATATAATGAATATAAATACATTTATACAAAAAATTACATATATTTTATCAATTTTTTTTGTTATTTACACAATACAAAAGATACAGTAATTATCTGCAGTTAGAATAAAATTTAAAGGCGAGTTTAGCCCCAGCAGCAGCTAGACTTTTTACCTTGTCATTTCACGAACCACTTGATAAGTTTTTTGTTGGCAGTCCAAGTCTTTCGTGATTAGAATAAAAACTAATTTAATTTGTCAATGAACAAAATCGACTTTATTATTTCAAATAACCTGGTGGAATGGAAGCAACTTCAATCAAAAGTTGTTTCTCTTTATGATAAAACTCAAATTTTAATATGAATTTAAGCGTTAAATGATTGGGTTAAGATTATTTAATCCTGAATTTTAAGAAGACAGTGTACTAATGAAATGCAGAGATGCACCAACGTTTACAGCGACCCAGCGTCTTAATTGAACGTTGAATTTCAATCTGATGGCTTTTGATGATATCGTTGGATTCTATTCAAAGATCAAAAAAATATCTTCCTATTGGAAAGCAGTAAATTAGAAAATTTCTGCGTTTTCCATATTTGATTGGCATCGAAAATGCATCTGACTCTCATCTACGGACGAGATGATATCTTTGTTCAAAATGAATTAGAAATCAAATAAAAGCAAAAGTAATATTAGACAACATACGTTTCCATATGATTCCCCCATCTTGACATCTGACGGCTTTTCGAATATTTGATTTCGTCTTTTGCATTTTATCAGTTGAATCATATCGACTTTTAATCTCTTAAATTGCAGACGTCAAATAAGTAAGAAATCATGTTTATTTTGTCAGATTGAAAATTTTGAAATGACGACTATCACAAAAACGAAAATCGAATGAATTACTATTTCTACACCTGTGAATTCTCATACGAGGTCTCTCCAGGAAGTTTCTCGCCATTTTAGATATCTCGAGGATCCGTTGCGTGGCCCCGATGTAACCAAGCAACTTAATAGAGGGAACTCCCTGCAGATGCGTGAATCAAAACAATCCTTTGAAGTTTTTCCGCCAATAGTCGTATTGTTGAATGAACTTGTGTAAGCTTAGCATTGCATTCATGAAGCCAATTCTCCGATTCTCGTGTATTTTTCCTCTGTCTCAAAACATCACATCGTTTAGGTCTGTTATCCACCAATGGTTCAGATTTAACACCCTGCAACTTCTTTCTTCTTCTCTTCAGAAGGGAAGGTACGGACTGTGGACGAGATTAAGTACATTCAACGAGGCAGTAGATAGCTATCCCGAAAGACAATTCTAAGTAGGCTTTTTTCCTTCACAGTTAGAATGGATGGACACTTTCCATGCTCGACTTCTGACATTTGATCATTTACCTTTCAATGTGTCGATCCAAATTTCGTAGACAAGGACACCTGACGTACGCAAAATAACATTTTATTGTATGAAATATCTTTTAGCCTCTTCCAATAAAAAGAAAACTCCTATCCAACCAGTGTATCTTACTGTAGCGTCCTATACATTTGCCTACCTTTGGCTTGCTATGATGATACATACGTTGTAATCTGACGACAGGTCTAACACTTACCAAATCCTGATTAGGTATTGTGTTTTGATACGAAGCCCTATCCAAGAGTTCAGGTAAGCATATTGATCAACCATTCCATTTGTTGAGTTACCCAGCTTTTTCCCGCATCTCTCGGAATCACCAAGCCATATAATACAGATCGATCATGTTTTTCTTTTACTTTGATGAAGCCATTTTGTCCCTTATTTTCGACAACCCTTCAGTTGCTGTTAGTATATAGTGAGGATGATATTAGGCCGATGCCAATTATGATATTAAGTGTAGAAATATCGAACGTTCTTTGATGAAAAAAAGTTCAAGTTCAAGAGAGCGTAACGCTTCCAAACTAACAAACACCTGTAACATCATGGGAAATATGCGGAGAAACCTTCAGTGTTACAATCCACTGATGGTGCGGTTCCTGATAACGAAATATCGAGGTGCAACGTATTGATTTCGTTTTTTGAGCGTTTTGTGTATTCTCACACAAAAAGGAACTAGAGACAATTAAGGAACACGAAAAAAGATAAAGGTTCACTGTGGAGCTGGAAGCGCATTCCAACGCGTTTGATGGGTTAAAATGAAAGACTAAAAAAAAGCAGGACTGATTTCCTTTGCGTCAGCAGCAGACAAAGAACTAGGAAGCACTCAGATAGCGCATATCCCTGCTAACATAGCACACGGATTAAAAAGTGGGAGAAGATTAGTCCAGTTCAAGTTTTAATGAGGGGTTGTGGTTACTGTGTTTCGATTTTCCATAATTCAGACCATTGTTCACTTTTTCTTGATGTATAACAAAATGACTCAAAATAGGAAACAAATCTGCGTGAAAATCCAACCAAATCTTGATTAGCACATGGGTTCACATTTTCCAAATGTCTTAACCAAAATGCAGTAAGATCTTGGGGAATATTGTGTGAACTAACAGACAAAGATGAGTGAACACACACACACACACACACACTCACGAATACACACACACACACACACACACACACACACACACACACACACACACATATACACAAATAACAAAAAAAACGAAGGTTTACATTAAAGAATAAAACGTATGGTAATTCTTTTGATGTCTGAGAATGAGAGAAAGGACTGTTTTGGGTCAGGAGCATTCAAAGAATAAAAGACAGCAAGAAACATAAATAAGTTTTGCCGTTTTTTCCATGGGGAAAATGATGAACAGATTCTCGCATGCAATGCTCAAACAATCTAAACCGGAAAACATTAACATGAAACGATTCCACAGGGCTGTCAAAAAGTCATTACCTCTGCCAATTTGGAAGGGATATATGCATTCACTTATGTCTTCCCATTTGTGTGGCAGTTGCAAAATGTCTCAAAAAATTCTCGGTTATCGTCAATTACAATTTAAAGAAATTGAATCACGGACTGAGGAGAGAAAATGATTTGGGGTAGATCAAAGAATGTATTTTTTCTTTTTTTTTTTGGATTGAGAGATATTTTAAAAACTTTAAGACAATAATCGCCAAGAAACAATAAGAATCGATACTTACAGTTACCACCCTTCCATTTTAGCTGCATATGAACTGATTTCTATTCAGTTTTTATTTAGTAAATGGAATTGGCAGAGGTACGCTGTTTCAGAGTACATTTCAATTATTCTAGCAATGGTGCTTGGAAGTCAATTCCAGCTGACAACTTTCTTCGTAGTTAGAAACCAGTAATTAAACTGATGTTTGTATTCATTTCCCAGGACATCCATTTAACCCTTTCCGACACAGTTATTTCTCCCCCACTGTGAACTACTTTGCTGTCTGTTAATCAGCCTGGAGAAAGAATCGAATGTTAAGACCGGTCTGGTAGGTCACTTAATAGTTCCTATCACGCAATCAAGTTTTTTTGACAGGATGCCATGTCATTTTGGGGGTGATCAATTTGAAATTGAAAAACTGTGATCAATGAATGTTGCTTTTATTGGGTGTGATCACAAAAATGCCTGAATTCTCTAAAAAAAACTAAAACAAGTTCGAATGCTGCTGGACACAAACTATGGGATCATTTCAACATGGATGGGCATTGAAAATTGAACCCCTTACTAATAACCTTTTCGAGGGAATCTTGAAAGATTTAATTCCAGACGTAATAAGTAGTGAAAGTTAAAATTTTGAGACCTTCAACTATGTTGGTATGGCCCGTATGCATGATAGATTCGTGCAGCCAAACCATCTTGAAAACTTAAGAAACATTTAATGACTGTTTTAGTGACAGTTTCGATTGATGTTTTCTAATTGACTAGTTTTATTTCGGAGCGAAAATTGGGGAGAAGTTCGTTTGAACTGCATTTTCAAATGTTCATTATACTTTATCTTTTACGAATGGAAATACATTTTTTGAATAATCCAGAAAATAAAAATCCTGATCAATTTGTGCAGCCAGTGCACGATACATACGTAACATGAATACATTGCCAGCCAATCAGGCTAGCATGAAAAACTGAAAAAAAACTATGTAAGTGAATGTATTGGTCTCTAACAGAATAGGTACTTCTGTATTCTTGAATATATTATAAATAGAGTGAAATGTGGTCCATGATAGGTGTTGATAATTTTAATCCTCCCGATAGTTACCTATGAAACTGAAACATAGAACTTAACCAAAAGATTGATCTACGAACTAGAAAACCATGCAACCTGCTCATAGGTGATAAAGAGAAGACATTTGTCAGAGAAAGGATCCAGTAGAAGATTCAAATGACAATTGGCTGGTTATATTGCTAGACTATCAGACTCTTAACGTAGATCCCCTGTGATCCCCGGAATTGTGGCCGGTAAAAAAAAGACAAGTGCAGAAAGTACTGGCTCCACGACTTTCATGATAGAGAATTCTGATGAATGCTGGGGTAGGCTATTGTTCAACGTCTGGTGATACTCCCTTTCGTTATAAACTGGCAAATTGGACAAGAAAGTTTTTGGAAGGTTTCTGTTCAACAATATTCTATTGATCTTACTGAGTTGAACTCTCTCAAAGTCAACTATTAGTAACTGTCAACCAGAACAATACCCAAAACTAGGGTTTCTTCAATTTAACATCTTGTTTGGCCGACTGGTTAGCAAAATATGATTACAGGCTGCTCTAATAGAACCAGATATTTGAAATATTAAACATTTACTCTGTATAATGTCAAGAAAAAATTGGGTGGGGTAGTTTATCAAAAATTCCCTACTAAAGGGTTTTTCAGTTAGGAGTTCAATTTACAAGTTGCTAAATTGTTCCCTAAGTTTATGTCCGGTACCATCCACGCTTTTTTCTTTTAAAAATTTGGTGTTTTGTGGGGTGGTTGTAATTATTTGAAGTAACTTATTCATTGATCACCAATTTTCTTGACTTTTTTAATTGTTTATAGTCAGCACAGCATACTGCTGAAAGATGTTGGTGACGTGTGAGTGTCTGTTGAATGACTAAACAGATCTGTAAATATAAAATTGATCGATTTCACGGGCCTACAAAATTAAGGAGAGTAAAAAAATGTTTCAATTATTTCATATAATATCTACGTATCTTCAGTCGCTGAATTCCAGAAATGAAAACCATTTTTCTCTATTGATCAGTTTTTTTCGAAAAACACGTTTTTGTGAATTAAAGGTTTTTTCACGATTTCATACCATACGTATGATTACATTGAAAAAATGTTCCAATTTATTCATGGTGATGTTTATATATTTTTGAGTGCTGAGTCAAAAAAACATTTTCCTCAATCGTGTAAGTTTTATTTTTGCAAAACACGGTTTTCCATTAAAAAATTTAGGAAAAGTGAAAAAACATGTTTTGTGATGAAATGGTACGTGATGAAAACAAAGAGTTTTCATTTTTAAATTCGGCTACGAAAAATAGATAGAAATCATGTGAAAGAATCAAATCACTTTTTTCTAAGAAATCCTGTTTTCTTTATCCAAGCAAATATTGAGTAGGTGTAAAATTAATAGCAGTTTGTTACCATCAACTTTGAAGTACTGTATCTCAGCTTAAAGTAAAAGCTATCAATCGAAATAAGAACTTTCAGAATGCACACATTTTTGCCTACTAAAAACAATTTATCCCGGAAGCATTGTTTTCTGGGGGCTTGGAACCAATGAATTATTCAGATGCGTTTCAACTGCGACATAGTAATTGAAAGGCTTCCCTTGCATGAAGTAGTTGAAATGATTGAAAGATGGTAATTGGTCGGAGAGACTGTATTGAGAGAGGGAAAGTTACGTAGCATAGTTCATTCAAATTCTGCAGAGCTTTTTTTGCTTTTTATCCATGGTCATAACCGCAGCAGGCCAAACTTTTTTGCTTTTCCAATTTAGTATATCGAAAAACTGGTAAATAGTCCACGTTTAGTTCCCCTGTAACCTTTGGAATTTTTTGCGAGGGTCCATCTCAATAATCACCCTCAATTGCAGAAGGACGTACATATCTTCAAGGCTTCCTTCTCCGTTTCGAAAATTTGGGAAACAATCTTGAAATGTACGTTTGTCGACTGGCTCCCGGCTAAATACATGGTTGGTATTACGAGCAGTTCCCTCAATCAAGCAATAGCATTTCATTGCCAACTCTGAGTGTCGCAATAGGTGAGATTTTTTGTGTTTGCGTGCATGGTAGGTCCCTTCAGTTTGACTGTCAGTTTTTGAGATATTAGAAATAGCTTGATACCCCCCATATATATATATATATATATGTGTGTGTGTGTGTGTGTGTGTGTGTGTGTGTATACTAGCCAAGATACCCTGTGTTTCCCAGAAAAAATTAAATATAGGAACATAGAAAATCAAAATTGAGATTTCATATAATGGAAGAAGGTCTGGCCAGCACATACTACCAATTCATCCTACACCGGCCTGTGCAAAACCTAGTACAGACCAGCATATATTCTTGGGAATCTCCATTTTTTTTTTTTGTCTTTTTTTTTTCGTGACACCGAGAACTAACATACTCAAATTTGCGTTAGTTTTATATAGTGTCCATGTTTTAAAGGGTATTTGGTATTGGGTTGTGACAAGCCTTAGGGCTTTTGGTGGAAGAAAACATGTTTTACTGTTGGGGCAGGGCCAGATTCATTGAGAAATGCTGCCAAACTTTCGTGAATATTAGGAAAAAGAGAAATTCACATCCTCAAATTTCTCCCACGGGACAGTATTTTAGTTACCTTGTAAATAGAAACCCCTCTATAACATCCAAAAGATATTTGTCACAAGTGACAAATATGTGGAAGGTTTGGAAGTACCGGTATTTTGATATTTTTGTAGCCTTCGAATAAAAGTTTTTTTCTGTTTCCATACTCTGTAACATGATCAGACCCAATTCAATTAAAACTCGTCGTCAGAATCTGCAAAGTGCTCCTCAGTAAAAGAAAGAATCCATGCTTAATGTTTGGACTGTGGTCATCAAGACCAGAGATTTCTGTTATCTGGAAAAACCCTATTTTCTCGAGTATATATACATACGTTTTATCTGATATAAACTGTCCAATCTAATGTTAGACTTAAAAATGTACACACACACACGCACATATATATACACAAATATATGTATATATATGTATATCTATACACAATTTTTTCATCTGTAACTATCCTAATGTAACTTATAATCACTTATCATTATCATTATATACACACAAACACATATATGTATGCACACAGACACGTAGACACACTCACACAATCACACACACACACACACACACACACACATATATATATATATATATATATATATATATTGTGATTTGTACTAGAGTGTACTTGACAACAGCAGCCTTGTACAGAATTCAACTAATTTCCCCCAAACTGCAGCAATCAGTCTGTGCGTCGTTATCATAGGAATTGTAAATTACGAAGAAACACGATTTTGATGAGAAAGCCGCCAACTGCTGTTCTCGTTCGCTTGCAAATTCTTTTGATGCCGCAATTGAGAGGAGACAAGAAAGAGAAAAAAACGCGGGAGAAATAGAAAAAAAAAACGCTGGAGAAAAAATCTGTAAAAAAAAAACGCGGGAAAACAGTTCTAGGTTGTGTTTGATTGTCGACGGACATACCGTTTTGGCACGATGAGAGGCAAAAGAAATAAAGGAAAAAAACATTGATTATCGGTAGATTCTCAGAGGTGAGTGAGAAGAAGGAAAAGCAGAGAAAGAATAGAAAAAACGAAACGAGACGGAGAGACAGGGAAGAAAAAGAAAAAAAGAATATGGAAGGATCATCGGGGTACACTTAATCTATAAGAGGGAAGGTACGAACGTATATTTAGCCTTGAAAATACACACACACACATATGCATATATATATATATATATATATATATATATATATATATATATATATATATATATATATATATATATATGTGTGTGTGTGTGTGATTGTGTGTGTGTGTGTGCATGTATGTGTGTGTGATTATGTGCGAACGTAGGTGTACTCCTGGATCAGATTGCGCAGAGAAATGTACATTACATCAAATAAAAACATTTTCGAGCACTATCAGATTTTGGGATGATTATTTAGATAGATAGGTAGAAAGATAGATAGAAGGATTGATAGATAGCTGGAGCAGGCGTCTGATCGAAACACACACACACACACACACACACACACACACATATATATATATATGTATATATATATATATATATATGTATATATATATATATATATATATATATATATATATATATATATATATATATATATATATATATATACATATATGGGTACGCATATATGTGTACATGTGTAAAACAGACATCTGTTCCATATATCTTAGAACAAATAAATAGATACGTTGAGACTGAGATTGGTAGATCCGAACAGATTGAAATAGATACATAAATTGATAGATGCATGTTTATATATCCAGGAACATCATCGTATCCTTTTCCATATGCATTATGCAATTTTTCTCTCATCTATGCATCCCCAAAGATATTAATCACGTAACCCTTGTATCAAATTGCAATGATATCGTTATCTTTGCATTGAT
>OY735232.1:16776792-16874292 GCA_963457665.1 Thysanoteuthis rhombus | reverse complement strand
TTACCAAAATCAATAAGGTTTATCGAAGTAACATTGTGTTTTCCAACTCCTGCATGTCCACTGCCTCTTGTTCTATCTCAAGTGTTTCTCGACTCAAGGCCTTCTTGGTTGATTTGTAGTGGGTGCTCTGTTCACAGTGCAACAAAACTATACTGGAATGAACACATATTTTGTAACCATCTAAAAATGGCATAAATATGACGCTGATTGCGCGTCTA
Organism: Thysanoteuthis rhombus; assembly: GCA_963457665.1. Lineage (NCBI taxonomy): Eukaryota > Metazoa > Mollusca > Cephalopoda > Oegopsida > Thysanoteuthidae > Thysanoteuthis > Thysanoteuthis major. The sequence continues at coordinate 16,874,074 of OY735232.1, read as the reverse complement.
ATGATTTAGAAATAGAATTAAGGTTGAAACTCTTTTACAAGTGAATAAAAGGATGAGAACCAAAGCCTCCAAAACAACGTTTGCAAACATGGATCATTTTTTCCATTCATAAGGATGAGTGTCTTCATTCAAGAAATTATGAACACTTTTCCATAAGAGCAATCCTCATTAGTGGTGAAGTTTTCCAATTTGAGAATAGACGATAGATTTATCAAAATTTGCAATAAATTGTTTGCCCAAAGAATGTGTTTCTATATAAATCGATGAAAAGTACATTCTTGGTAGGTTCTAAATATGTAAATATTATTTTTATTGAATAGCAGTCATTTGCGCAGAGCGTTGTTCTGGAATATTGGCTTTCAATCACTTTCTTCAGAGTCAGAAATATTATCTGCAACACTTGAAATTGAAGATTCTTCGCAGTTTCAGTTCAATTAACCTTACACATCGTATTATGTATCTCTGTCGATCGCTTCAAAAGACTTATATTTTATTGCTAAGAACTAACCCCTAACTGATTGTCTTTGATGTTTCGATGTTCACAATTTAGAAATTAACCTGTTTACTTCTTTTTGATAACGACAACGAGAAAACTTTTTTTTTCCATCATACGAGTGCAACCCCAGCAATAATTTATACATTCATTCATCTATATTTCTTTCCATCATTTGACTGGGGTGGTGATAATCTTCGTATTTTCCTATTTCTTTGAACATTATTTCTATTGTTGTCTAGCCGAAACTGGATTTGATATTTTATTTATACATTTTTCACTGGATCCCGGATTTTTGCTACATACACGTTATGTATCTTGCATGGGTAGGCTTCATGAAGTCATTAAGATGTTACTGCATATTTTATATCTTTTAATGGTTCATATGCGCATACCTTATACATATGCACTACATTCATTTCCGTATCTCCATTTGAGCTAACATTCTTTGCTATGCAAATTCTGTACGAACCATCATGGGCCCCGATAACTATAATGATGATCCGATTTCTACGTGTGCATTCAACTAAATAATACACAAATGTTCGATTCCACTGTGAATATAACTTCTGGTGCATTAGAACCAGAGTTTCAAAATCAAGGTAAAACTCCCATTAGGACCCATTTAGGCCTTCCACAAGAATCAGCTGGAAATATCCCGACGGTTGAGAGGATTTTCAGCTGGTCAACCAAAATATTGTACTAATTTTGTATCAAATTAGAAACAAATAAAAAGCTTAGACTACGATGGTTTTCTCTGGGATGTAATGTTAGTTTGCAAAACATATTTGCGTCGTGATTGGTATTTGGAGAAAAATCTGATACAAAGATTATTTCCTTTCATTATATAGAATCTGACAAATGTGGTGGGAGGTTCAATATTCAATATCATATAAAATTAGATAAGGGCCTTCTTTGCGTGAAAAAATATCTCGACTATTTGTTAACAAAGTAAACTTTTGTTGGATAAATTCTGTAATCAAAGGGAATTCTTATTCGATTTGCGATCTTGACAAAAGAGTATAGATCTATCTACCATGCTAATGTGCCTATCCAACTAAAATAGTTTATACTGCATATTGTATATACAATACAACAATTGGAGTAATCAACATTATAAATATCGATGGTGTTACGGACAGACATGTAAAAGTTGCATATCATATTATAGATGAGAGAATGTATAGTTGAACCATTTTCACTACCTGCGTCATTTGATGAATATGTTATCACTGGAAAGGTCAGCGATCTGTTCGATTCTGAAAACGACAGTTGATAGAACTTCAATGAGTCGAACTTCAATAAGAAATGAAAGCATTTTCCAATCTGGTATATCGAATACAGAGGCACCATTTTAATGGAGAGTTGAATATAGGCTACTCTCTCAACAACTGCGATGTCACCTCCTGTCATATCTGTTCAGTAGAGAGTCAGGGTGTATAAATGTTCGGCTTTTCAGTGACGTCAGTATTGCTTGATTTAATGAGCCAAGTCGAAATCGTTTTGAATGACGACTAATACAGGGCTGGGTTCACAGTAAAAGTATGATTCAATTATGAACCTTAGCTTTTGGTTGGGACTGATTAGAAAAACCTGATAAGACTGTATCATTTTAGAATGGTATTGTCCCGGTCGGAGTTCTCAACTAATTAAGGGGGTAAATCTTCACTCTCTGTTAAATTGAACCAGTCGATAAAATTAGCAATTTCCTACTGCAATTCGAAATTATGACTGAGTGATCGGAAGGTAGCTTTCTTACCAACTAAACCTGGCTGACAAGTTCTACATATCTACGCGAATATTTATCATATACGCAATACAATAGTTACAGTAATCATTATTAAACGGGATAGAATTAGGTGTTGAGTTTGACCTTGCAACTGCTTGGTGTGTTTAACATATTTAATCCGGCATCGAATTTTTCTTATGGTAATATGCATAGACGTAATTCTATTTTCCCCGTAAGTTTCTTTGCAGACTCATTGGTGACAGACATCTCATCTCATGCGTCTCTTTTTGACTGATTCCATAATCTGTATACATGACAGGCAACTTTCATATCGACTTCTGTTCGATTAGTTTCAACTAGTATACATCAAGGAATCGAATTCCACTCGTCTTACAGGATGATTCAATAGAAATGTTAAAGGTCATAACGCCAACAGAGTGGAGAAACGTGAGGGAGTCACTACTTTTGTTAGTTTAACGGCGATTTCAAAGGTAGGAGGAGGACAAGAAGGATATAAGTATTCATAAGACGTCCATTATTTTTAGGAGCAAGATAATGGAATGATGTCGAATGAGCGGACTTAAACCCAGTTTAAACCCAGGGTCAGAATAGATTTAAGCCCCTTACGCTAGATCATGAATCATTTTATACTGATGGTAATGTAAATCATAGAAATTTCAGAAAACTACTCCAACGACTATATAATAATCTGGATTTATATGAATAGAAGATTTTTTACTATAAAGGTCCTCACACTTTTGTATTCATCTAATATTACGTCATTCGTAATTTGTTTCAACTGCGCAAATAACTAGCGTCTGATATATTAAATCAAAAATAGATATGTTTTATCTACAGTGAATTAGTGATAGGTCTATCGAGAGAACTTTCGAGTAGCTTCACTAAATATTTTGTTTCTCAATCCCGGTAGACCTATAAAATCATTTGCTTCATTTTTTCTTTGTTGAGAAAAAATAGCAGCACAATGAAAAAACTCTTTTTAAATACTCATCCATGTTATAAATCGTTCTTTCATGACTTTTTAAACTAAGGCCATATTTTCCCCAAGTTGAAATTGATTGCAAAGACAAACATCATAGAATTGCATCATGAATTGTGTATGATAAAAATATTGAATTTCTGGAACCATACGCAGCTGACTCTTTTTTTTTTCATTGTTGGATTATCCATTTCTTTTATTTTCATTTGATTCGTTTATATCTTCTTCTGGAAAGAGAATGCCTCGGAAACTTTTTTGGAATAACCATGTATAAAATGGTGCATCACTCACAAAGGAAGAGTGGCACGAGGAATGGATTTTATTTTCCCTCGAATTCTGAAATCGTCAGCTGTGAGGTTGGTATTGTGTGGAGAGAGGGAAGGAGGAAGGATACAGATAGGGAGAGAGAGGGTGTGAGAGAGGGGGAAGCGAGATAGAAATCCCTTGTTTACATCAATTGTAAGTCGTTCGTCCTTGTTCTGTTATTCCTGATTCCGATACAAGTTATTTATCGTAAAGAGTTACGTCAATCTATTTACTTATTTGCTGGTTTTCACGAGGTAACGTTTACTTCCATTCGTATAGTAAGTGTCAGCAATTATTGCAAAATTTCTGTTGTGGTAAGCAGCCATCAAAAAAGATTTGTAGGATATTGTTTTAGAGATGGTATCGTGAAAAATTACTTCAAAGTATCTATCCAAAAATAATTTCGAATGCACTTACGAAAGGGTAGATTCTTTCAAAAAGCAAATAAACGAATACAAAAATTTATATTGTATTTCGTAGATCATAGCCCACTGAGTCAGCCATATCAGGAAGTAAATACGGTAGCCAATACGGTGAAAGGAATCTACTACCCAACCCTCAAAAGAAACATCAAAGTAATACATCTTACTTATATTAAACGGAAAACAGTATAAGGAATTTTAGATTTTGGGTTTGATTCATGATTACTCAGCAAAAAAAAAAACTCATTGTGTCTTGTCTGAACGAGGTGGGGGGTTCCGGACCCCAAGCCTTCTCCTGGACCCAAAGCCTGTAATACAATGTGTTTCGTTAGCGGTTGAGATGGAACCAATTACAACCAATGCATTGCAGTTTGTCACCATCATTAATCATGTTTCTGATTGTAGAGTTAGGAAAAGAACCTGGGAAACAATTTTCTGAGAAACTTCAATTCCTTGTGAGCAATGCATTGGTGTTGTTCGATGACTGACTATTAGCTTTCCAAAATGAAGGCAAAGGACAAAGATCTATTGATAGATACCTCTATTCATGGGCTCTAATTAGTAGGCCTGGCCATCAAAGACACAGTTTTGTGGCAATGTTCGATATTTGGTCAGGCTTACTGGCAAAGTATTGATAGTATGGTCAACTCCACAAAGATTCTGCTCATTCTGCCACACTTTAACCGACATAGTGAGTCAAAGGAAATCGAAGTGACGGTGATAAAATTATCGTTACATATCTAGAGTGGCAGTAGTCGTCTTTTTTTTTAGTAAAGTCAGCACTACAAGGATTCTCCATTTTAGGTTCTGGGTCAGACTGGCATTGGCTAAAGAAATAAGGACAAAAGCCGTAGATCTCTCTCTATATATGCCTAGACTCCTAGTTAGTAATCTCAGTCTTCGAAAGACCTCACATAAATCTCACTTTTTATGACTTTTTAATTTATCCTCTACACTTTCTTCTATTCCTGTAAACAAGGGCAACAAAACAACAGACAGGATAAGCAAAATGTGATCAATCAGCTTGAGGGTTTCCCAGGGGTAACCCCGACGGGAGGTGGAATAAGCCTACAAACAAACGAAGGAAATACCCCTAGACCAGACAACATCACCATTAATCTATTTAAAAAGCGGGTAAGATCATAAATACAAAACTGGCTATTCTATCCAACTAACACTTCAACAAAAGACAGTTCATCCCTTGTATGCCACTATTTATGATGAACCCTCGATATTTCTGCATTTACCTTACCAGCGCTGGAAGTTACAGATTGGAACATGTTTAGAACTCTGGAAGCCTGAGCAAGGGTACAATTATCAGTTGTGTAGATATAGTCATGTTATTGATTATATATTAGTAATATTTATTATTAAAAAGTGAAGAATATTGTTCATATTCTTATATTAGGTTTAATACTTGGACATTTTTAGTATGTTGGCTATCTCTTAACTTGTAGGACATTTGTTATTTCCAAATACTATCTTGATTTGATTGTTATCAATTTGAACTGATCAACTGGACCGTGGAGAATTGTTTACAGCGAGAAATCAAGAAAATGAGACTTCACAGACCATTTTGAACACATTTGATCTTTCACAGTTTTTTCTCCGTGAATCGTGGATTAAAAACCGTATTCGAAATCCGTCAAAAATTTTGTTCAGTCATCAAGTTGGTCCACCTGGCTATGTATGTACAGGCCGCACCAATGGAGCTAAAGGGATGAAAGTTCAAGCAATAACTCCTTACTATAGTTACACTTTAGTGCGGGGTGTCAGTGTGTAAAAAGCGTCTATGCTAAATTCCTCCTTATTTTGTTTATATCTGCTTGCTTTGTTTTTGTTTTGTTTTTTTGAAAATTCAGACTTCCTAATAATTACAGCCGAACAAAATGTGAGAGAAGTATCTTATGCCTTGATCACCTCTTTTTCCAATGTTTTAATTAATCACCCTCAAAACGGTAAGCTGTCAAAAACTTTGATCGAATTTGGGTTTCTATTGAATGGCTAACCTGACCATTTTTGCGTTTGAATAGCATTTATACTTTCCTGAAATGAAAATGTTATTAGACGAATATGTTATCAATTTTTGCCAATCTTCAATTCTAGAATCAATAATCGAAGTCACGCCTATTCTGACATTTTTTTACATGAACGTCAATATGAAGGCTGTCATATTACAATTAAAAGTGATATCTCTGAATGTGATTAGTGGAAACTAAACTCCTCTCATGCCATCTTGTGAAAAACCCAAAACAAATTTATCAGCCAACCAACACCTATTTCTAAAAGGAAATTCAGGGAAATATTCATTGCAAGTAACCTTATAATCAGATCGACTACTTGATCTTATTTCTCAATAAATAAATCATGCCATTTCTCTGGAATACCAATGGGGATTCGAAATTAACAAAGAAAGACAGAAAAAGAGGAAGATAGAAAGAAAGGGAGGAAGAGCCCACGCCCATCTTATGAATGAACAAATGAAATTCAATTATAGTTCTAAAGGGAGCTTCCCGTTTGAAAGCCAGGGAAAGGGCGAATTGTCGCAAACAAATTTGGCCAGAATACAAAATATCTCTACCTTCATAACCACAATGGGATAAAACCTCTGCTACAGCTTTTTGCTGAATAAATTGAAAATTAGTTTCCAGTTCATTAACATTTCTAACAGGAAAACAATTTATGTTCCTGTACACACCTGGGGGTCAGACAAAAACACCCTTAAGACAAAATCGTCAAAAGTAGAAACCTCCACTGGATAAAATCACCAAGGACAAAACTTTCACAGTTATATATTTAAGTAAAATAAATCATGCTAGGTAAAACTAAGACATAACAAAATTTTAGTAATTGTTGACAGTATTACCCTTTACTTTTTTTATTATCTTATATTTACCCGGAGGGTTTACCTAGCCTCATATTCTAATCACTCCTTTTTAAAACGTGAGATTTGGGAGACATCCGAAAATTAGAGAAAAATACCATCACAATGAATCGGAAAACAAACGTGATAATCGATCAGGATTCGTCATTTCTAGATGATTAAAAAAAAAGGTTTTCCATTTGTTAGATATGAAATAAAATTGAACATTCAAAAATTGTGTCCACACGAATTTCAAATTTTCACTTCAAAATAAAACTTCCCGACTAGAAACCATCAACCAAAACTGTCACCCAAACTGTTCAGATTGGTTTCTCTAGTTTTCATATCAGTCTGTCTGCCTGGCTATTTATGTATGTATCACGATTACAGACTACGCCAATGGTTCTAGAGAATTGATTATTCAAATACTTACTCCTTATTATATCAACAATTTTTTTTGTCTTTTTATAAAATGTCCCCGAAATAAGTTTTGGTGGAGAATACAGTTTGCAATTTTGATTGATGCTTAATTGGTTCTTAGCATGTGCGCATGTGTTTAATTTTTTTATCAATTAATTAATCACACCAAACACGGCTAGCAGCTAAAAGATGTTCATGTCATAGTTTTTTATAGAGTGAATAACAAAATTCGTCTTTCATTCTTCTTTTTTTTTCAACAAGCATAATAGGATTACACCTTCTGAACTTGTTTTCCGTTTGCATTTACATTTAATGAATAATGTAGAGTCAAGTTAAGGGAATTTCAATACAGAGTTAAATGCAAATCAAACACAACTTCAGGACAGAATACGAGTTAGGTTCGTCAATACTGTTTTCTGTGATGATAACCGTTGGCTACCCCACCAAACTACCTATTTATCAATCAATCCATCTATTATGATCAGTACGCTCTCGGAAAACAGACACTATGAGACTTCAACTGGGATCATGTCATCCCAAGGCAATGAAGGATATATTTATTTATTTTGAATTGGGAAAATAGTTACCACACAAACTGAATGAAACGTTCTGTTACAGTTCAAAACCTGCACACTCACTGCTGACAGTCAGAGTCTGAAATTTGTGATCAAAATTTCTGCAGCGTATTTCTTCAAATAATAATCATCTTTTCAAGCATTTCTGAACTTCTTATCTGGAATAAAAGGTTCAATAATAGGGAAGCCATAATTCTTATTCGTATCGAATCTATGACCATTATGGGGATGGCATATTATCATTAGAGAATCATTGAGAAAGGTACTGTGGCTTCAAATAAGCAAAATTTGGATCAAATATTTACCATTTTTGTTGCTTATAGCGTCTATCTTACTATTAAAAAACTGATGTTTCATATGTAGCAACTGAATATCTCAAATGTTTCACACACACACACATATACATATATATATGTGTGTGTGTGTGTGTGCGTGTATACAAATATATATATATATATATATATATATATATATATATGTGTGTGTGTGTGTGTGTGTGTGTGTGTGTTTGATGAATACTGTTGGGGTCCCATGTCAACATAACTGTTTTGTTTTTAAATCCTCGAAACGGTCATATGTTGAGCAACTGATAATAGAAAATTTCCATAGAGTACACATGAAAATACACCGGAGCAATTTAAATTTACATGAATCACTTAACAGATCTTGAGAAATTACTGAAGTAACCAAAAATATTTAGATAGAGTTTTAATGTGTTTAGTGCTCAAGGCTATAAAGCTTTTTAGACTACATGCACACACACACATAAATATATAATTATAAATTGCTTTATGTCACATAAAAACTCTTATTGAAGTGATCTCCCGTCATTTTACAGTTAACATATCACTTGACCTAGATAAAATTCATGAAATAAACAACTGAAGGAAATTGGGCTACTGCAGGGATCTATTATTCACTTTTATATTTATGTAAACAGATATTTGGGCCATGGTATTACCAGCTGCTTTTAATCTCAATGGTAAGAGCAATGCTATGTTGGATCAGATAAACTATCGGTTGCATGTTCGATTCCTGCTGTAGCCCCCTTTTCTTTAATTGTTTATTGTATTTACGTTGTCTGCACCAAATGATGCATTGACAGTATTTCAACTGGAGATTATTTCAAATAAGAGTTATAAGATAAAGTGCAATTTATAATCATTCTGTCAGATCATAGATCCATTTCTCAACACATCACATACGTACACACATATTTACACACACACACACATACACACACACACACATATATATATATATATATATATATATATACATATATATATATATATATACATATATATATATATATATATATATATATATATATATATATATATATATATATATATTTACGTATAATTCAGTAAAAATATCATATTCATTCCAATATTGATGTATCAATTTACTTTTCAACTAAAAGTGTCTCTATTTTTCCTCCTTAAATTCTTGAATGTTTTTTTCTGGTTCAGCATAGAAGTTCTAGTAAATAATACAAGCCTAACCCAATGTTGTTATACTTTGGTAGATCTGACCATCAAAAACCCAGAAGAGGAACAAAAGGCAATAAATTCCCTAGACGGCCATAATTCCCTCTATTTTGTTCTTGATAGAAAAGTGAACAATTGGAAATGTCCTGAAGATGAAAAACAAGATGGTGGCATTTCATCGTCTGCTATTTCCCATTGATTTTCTTTTTTCAGACTATGCATCAAAGTACAAAAGATCACAGAGAACCCCAAAACATGCTCTCATGTAATCAATATTTCTTTTATTTATTTCTTATCACATAAAGTATTTCCAACCAGTATTGATTTCTGATTTTTTTTTATATTAGAAACTGTCAACTAAGACTGTCACCAAAAATCTCAGCGGAAATTTCTTCAGTTCTTGAATTGGTCTGGCTGGCTGTACCACACGCCGAACCAAAGGGCTGTGAATGTCAACAATAATCCATTATATCTTGGAAAAACGATTTTATTGTTTTAATAAAAAATCCTCACCTCAATCAGTTTCTAGGTCAGACGTTCGATTTTTTAGTGCAAATTCATTCTGAATTCTGAAGAGTAACATTCAATGATCATTCTTTTTTTTAAAGTTTCCAGTTCGTCACCTCAAGGCAGAATTTTGCGAGAAGACCTTGGTCATTTCACATATTATATGGAGGGACTGACCTGTTAATTCTATTTTTATTTTCATCGGATTTACTCAGGCGCCAGCGCACGGTAGTGAGTGGAACAGATGAAAAAAGAAAAAAAACTCTAGATGAGACTCTCCTTTTTTAGAATTTGGTGTAGTTCTAGCCTTCATCGAGAACGATCACTTGCGATCTCCTCATACCTCGAGACGTTCATGTTTTGAGATTTCAGATATCTCTTGGAGACATCTTTGAAATGAAATTGTTGTCGCCTTCATGTCTCCTTGCTGGAGGCCAATACTCTTTACTGCAGATTTTTTCACGATGCTTCCGTCCGAAAAGCAGATGAATGGTGCTCTCCGCAAAATGTATCAGTCGCTAACGACCCCTTCCACTTTCACTTGTCTTGTCAAATAACACTAAGATATTCCATACCAGAGACCCCTTACTGAAACTGTCGACTCAGGTTTCTTCAGTTTCAAGTCGAATAGGCTGGCTATGAATGTATGAAACACACTTACAGTTCACAGAATTGGTGCTATAGGTCTGAAAATCCCAGTATTCACACTTCATTATGTCTGAAAAAAACTCTTTTGTTTTCTTGAGAAAATCTGACCACATAAATAGGTTTTTAGTACAGTATACAATCTACTAAGTAATGATAAGTTCACCAGCCTCTTAGTTTATGTTAACGCCTGTTTTTTGAAATTTGGATGATCACTGCCAAACAAAAGGCAATCAAAGTAATATTTTCATTAATCACCTTTTTTTCAAATTTTGTAATTGATCACCTCAACATGTTCGTCATAGTGTTAGTTGTGTAACGGTTTCTATTGAGTGACTAAGCAGTCCTGTTCCATATCCTTTTGTTCTTTTCAAATATGTATCAGGGACATTCCAGAATAAATAATGAAAGTATTTTTTCTGTTCTTTCTCTCAAATCGAGCCTATGTAATCCTCCTAATTTTAATGCCGACTTTTGTGTTCAAATAGATCTAATTAAAACAATTGCCTTCTCTTAGAAGTGGTTGACAGAATACTTTTGTTCTTGAAGTTGTTCTTTGAAGTGATCGGATGTGTGGATTTTCTACAGGTGTTAAATTACTGGTTGTAATCTTTCCCTCTCACCTCCCTAAGCCTATTAAATATCTATCAGTCATTTAGGATCTGAGATATTTGTTACCTTAATCATTGGCTGCATAGATAAGAGTTCTTAAGGCTGTAAAATTTAAAAAGGTTGTGAACAGTTTTTGAAAGAGTAACTGGAATAAGATTTCCATTTTTTCTTCTTCTTCTTTTTCTTCTTCTTCTTCTTCTTTTTCTTTTTCTCCTTCTTCTTTTTCTTATTCTTCTTCTTCTTCTATCATGGGTTTGCACTTTTATTACAATTTAGAGGTATTTTTCGAATAAACACCCACATGGATCCTCTCCTTTTGGGTTGGGGGGCTCAAATAGCTACTGGAACATGAGAAAACCACATCAAATAAGCACGTATGGTGATCACTACAAGAGTAACATATGCGATTTGAGACCTGTAACTTTCTTTTACCATCATCATCATTATCATGATTATCATCAGTTCATTAACGTCTGTCGATGGATATAAATTTTCCCTAAGATTCACCTGACTTCTCTATCATGCACTTCGCAGAGTCAATACTTTCTTAGTTTGTCGTTCGTCTATCCATCTCGTGTTTTGCCTGCCTCGGTTACCTATGTAATCTCTTTACATCTATGTTGTTAGTCGTGATATCTAGCAGTTATCTGACATTCTTGCAGCATGACCAGCCCATTGCCATTTGAGTTTTCTGATGGATTCTTTGATGTCTCAGACTCTTGATTTTTTTTCCCCTGATATATTGTGCTGTTATGGTCTCTCGATGTGAGGTTGAGCATGATTCTTTTATGTGCACGTTGCATGCTTCTCAATTGAAGACTCAGTCTCTTGGTTAGGATCCATGTTTCAGCTCAAAAAGGAGCATGTACTTGTTTTATAACCTTTGTGTAGTTTGGGTTTCATGCGATTTTTCTTGTTATTGAAAACTGAGCTAAGTCTGCAAAAGGCTTGCAATCGTAAAGTGGTTATCAGTCGATTCTTTTTTTTTCTTTTTGAGGATTTCATGGGATAAATTATCCTACATAGATGTAGTGGTCTACTTTCTCCAGTTTTATGTTTTTAATATCAATCACTGTGTGTTTATTTCCGATGTGATTGCTACACATGATTCCCTTTTTTCTGAGGATCACGTGATAGTAGATTTTTTCCTTTTTTTTTTTTTTCGTTTAGTTCATCTACAATTTGTAAGAGGTCCTAAGGCTCTCTGCGAAAAGGGTGATGTAGATCTGGGTTTGTTCTGATATTTGCCGTGTTTTGTTTTTCCTTTATTTATGCACAATAGTTTTAAGAAGATCACCTCGGGGCAGTCTGTGAAGAGTTTGGGTGAGGTAGTATCACCTTGTCTCACTTTTTTTTATCTGGAACGGATCCTAGTCACCATGTAGCCCAATAAAGAAACTTTTGTGACTGCACATTAATTGAAGTACTCAGATGTATACAGGGTCTACAGCTTGTTGATCGATAGCTCCAATGACAGTGAGAATCTCCGTCGAGTTGGAAGCTTTTTGAAGTCGATAAATGATACATTTGTATACTGCTGCTTCTTCTTTTAGTTGATTTATCGAATGGAGATAGGTTTTGGTTGAGTAATTTCCTCTGATGCCAGTTTGCAAAGATGGTTGTTTTTCATCTAGCGTTTTTATCATTCGATTGGTGATGTTTCTTTGTGGAAAGTTTGTAGATGCCATTGAGTAAACATATTGGCCTGTAGTTGTTGAGGCTTTCCGGGCTTCCTTCCTTATATAAAAGCTCTCTGGTTGCAGTATTCCAATAATGCAGGATTTTACTTTGTTTTATGCATACGTCGAATAGAATAGTTCATTTCCAAGTGATGATCTTACCAGTTTTAGTTGGTCGATGGTGATGTTATCTGGCCCAGGGGCCTATCATTTTTTAAATTTTCTGATGGTTCGTTTCACCTTCCATGGTGTAACATCTAGTAAATCCTCGAATTGATTGGTTGCGTATTGTCACTCGGTAAGAAACAGGCAGTCTTAAAAAAGAATTCAATTTCACCTGAAAACAGACACAATCCTAGGTTGGGATAAGGTCATGTTTGTTTGAGATTAACCTAAATATACGAGATAAACAATGGTTAAAAATCTTTTACAGAGTACCAAAATGAATGTAAAATCCCAGGTGTATAAGAATATGCATTTCTGTTTATATTGGCTTTAAAATGAAAATACGTAAATTTTGAAAAAAAAAAGCACAGTGATGTTGACAGTACCGTATTATTTATGATCATTGTCGTTGATTACTTCATTAAAAGAAGATGCACTTACATCCGTGGATTAGTTGAAGTCGTGGTAGTACAAGTAGCAGTGTATGCTTAATCCTTTATTTCATACATAGTCGTTCCTGCCCTGTCTTTCAGTCTTTCTTCCTTTCATAATAATTTGACCTAATTCGATTTGATGTTCACCGTCACAAACCCAGTTATCTAAGTGTGAGCACAGCTGGGTCATGCACGGGTCTCTTACCAACACTTAAATATTTGGATTGGAGCTTAATCCCTGGATTAACTTGCCAATCTTGGATTAGCAAATATGACTTTTTTAAAATTGAAGGATCGATGGGATCAGTCGATTCCATTTACCAAGTAAACCGTTTTCTTAGAAAAAAATATTTTACAAAGATGCAGGTCTTAAAAGAAGAAGAAAAAAATAGAAGAAATGAATACCATTAAGTGAGAAAACTATGTATTTATATGTGTGTGTGTGTGTGTGTGTGTACGCAAGCATGTGTGTCTGTGTGTGTTGGTTAGCATGTAAGTGTTTTTGTATGTATGCTTATGTATATGTATGTGTTTTTGTCTCTCTCTTCGTCTCTCTCTCTATATACATATGTATGTGTGTGTGTCCGTGCGCGTGCGTGTGTGCGCCAACTCACATGAGAGCTTGTGTCTGTGTGCAATGATTTGATTCAATTCTTATACAGTCGCATGATAATTGAGCATCTACAGGACACCGCATAGCCATAATTCACTTACGAGATCACATTGTGAACAACCGAGGTACAGTAAGTTATATATATATATATATATATATATATATATATATATATATCTTTATATATATATATATATCTTTTTATATATATATATATATATATATATCTTTATATATATATATATATATTTATATATATATATATATATATATATATATTTATATATATATATATATACAGTGGAATAGGGAATCCACTACACAAACACGTTTATGTTTCTGTCCTTGAGGGTTTCTCCAGGCGGATAATCTGATTTTTCTCATCCTAATTGAGAACATCACTTGGTTGGTTATTTTCCGGTTGGAGAAACTCAATTTTATTAGGTATACGCTGAAGCTAAAACGACATCAAAATTATTTGAACCGTATGGAGAATTTCGGAACCCATTAACTACACTAATTCACGATATTCTTGTACTTATAAAATTAACACTATCATGACCCAGATAATGTTTTTCATGTAGGTTCCTAATTTGAGTTCAGTGAATCTCAGACCTAATTTCCGTCTCTTTAATTTATGGAGACGGATTTGACACGATCAAGCCACCAACGTCGTCTCTAAGAACAACATCCTATTGCAGAATCGAGCCAAAGGCATCTTGGCATCAATACAAAAGATGTGTCAAAACAATCTGCGATCTTTTCGATCAGGATGTGTCTCTTGTATTGGGCATTCTGTTTGACACGGAGAGGGTGAGACTAAGTGACGGATTTAGGATGCTAGTAAGTTGAGCTACTAATTACTTCAATCACGCTCTTTTTGGTTCTTATATATATATATATATATATATATATATATATATATGTGTGTGTGTGTGTGTGTGTGTGTGTGTGTGTGCGTGTGTGTGTGTGTGTAATTTACCTAGTGAAGAAAGAGTAATTAAAATCAAGCAATATTGCAGTGCTACTAATGACACCAATCACGCTTTCACTGTCTTATATATTTCCTTATTTACACACCAACATGCACGCACGCACGCACACACACACACACACACAGAGAAACACACACACACATATATATATACATATATATGTGAAGAAAAAGGTAAGAAAAAAATTTTTACTTGTAGTGTTACAAAATTGCTTGTTTTGATTTAATCACTTTTTTAGTCTTGCTTTCAGTGTCTTTTATAATATATACATATGACTTGATCATGCCATTGTAGATATCGAAATTATACAATTTACTCTCGAAGGTAACTTTCTACCTCCATGGGCTCGTCCAAAAAGTATTGTGTCCATAAATGCAACGAGATGTTCAGTGTGAAAAGGGGTCATAGGTTGATAGATACCTCTTCCTACGTGCAAAGGATCAAAAGTGATGCTGGCTTCATATTTTTAATCTTTTCTGTCATATATATATATATATATATTGAGAATTATCAAGTTGTTTGAAATATTTAGGGATTTTTTTTTTAATGACGTTTACAATTCAAAACTCCCATTAGTTTATGAAAACTTCAACCTTATTCTCAAACTTTTTTTATAATCATTTGATTTTTCTTAGATATTCAAACTAATTTTTATTTTTCTCGGACTTTCTCGATAATTCCAGGCAATTCTTACAATATGTCGACGATTCTCGGTAATTACTTGACGTTCAAATTTTCTCCTAAATTTACTCCAACTTTCATCAGAATTCTTAAAGTTCTTCTGAAGATTTTCAATTTTTTAAGAAGCTTCGGAATTTTTGATCGTTTTTCAGTATTTATGAATCTTCGAAATTTCGATTTATTTTTAGAATTTTCAACTTTTCCACAAAGGAATCAAGGGAATAAGTTCTCAAAGAAACGTCTGCGCTTTCTGAAAGTCATTTTTTCATATACTCGTTCAGATGTAGATCTTTTGTAAGGAATTTCTTTGGGGCGTTCCCAAATTGCAGTTTCTGATAGTGAAATCAAATTTAAGGTGAATTTTTGAATTTCTTTTAGAATCTTTAAACACCCATAAGCAGAATGTAAAACTGGTTTTATTTATCGATTTTTTGTATAAGAGCCTTTGGCAGCCATTTTTTTTTTGCTGGAGAGGAGAAGGGATGTCAATAATCATGCTATTACAGATATTGAACAAATATAATTTACTTCCAACGACATCCTTCCGCCTTTATGGGCTTGCCCAAAAGGTAGAGTTTTCCTAAATGTAGCAAGATGCTCAGTGTAAAAAAATCTTGTCCATGGGTGGATTTTTGAGATTCATTAAAAGAGTCTTCAACAGCAGTACGATCAAAGACGGCTGCTTGTGGACAGAATAAGCCTCAAGCCTGAGCAATAGAGTTTTGAGGTGAAGTGATATTTGCCGAATACAGAACCCATCCTCAAAACGAAGGTCCATCGAAGTAATTTTGTAAATCATAAATTGGTTTATTATTACAACCTTAAATGATATCCAAACCCAGCTTTGTTAGGTAAATATTAATAAATCTGAGAAAGTCTCATCGAAGATAAACAACTCTACATTTTTATTCAATTTTGATTCGGCCAATTAACAAAGGAGCCTAAATCTGAAATATATCACGTGAACAGGAGAGGATCATACCCAACATAAGAAGAAGGGGTAAAAAGACAGCACAGTGAATTAGAGGAAGAACCGGAGTCAGTGATGTCATCGAATCCATTTAAACCTCAAATGGCGATGGGCAGGTCATGTAGCAATATTGTCAAATAACTGCTAAACATTACGATGCATAACGTGGATCCCCAGAGATCATATGAGGAATTTTGGGCAGCAGAAAATAAGATGCCGAAACGGAATGGACAAGTACAGATTGTACTTGGTCCGTGACACCCATTATGAAGAGGTGTAGTGAATCCTTAGGAAGGTCTATTTCCAACGACAGATTTAAAAAGTTGCTGCTGCTGCCGCTGCTGCTGCTGCTGCTGATGATGATGATGATGATGATGATGATGGGGTCAATAGCGAACCTACGTAAGTGAAAGATTTTCACCAACTTCTTACAAGTCGCAGTTGACGATGACAAACAGAGATTTGAAAGTATTTATCGACGAAGTTGACCAGTCAAGAACAACATGAAGAATTATAGTAATGTCCTGACCAATAAACTGGTTATTACGCAACAAAGCCTCCATACTTACTGAATTAGTTCAATTTGCTGTGTGAGTTTATATATGAATTAACCCCTAGTTTGTACCAGTATCCATATTAGTGTCTTGATGATTCAGTCACTGGTTTGTTTTGATACCATTTTTTAAAGGGTTGAACCCTAAAAGTTTACATTGTTTCCAGAGCATGACTGTTTTCACCCTGCTGCGCCTATTTGATATTCGTTGAGAAACATTAACTTATAACGTTATTAAAAAAAATGCATCCGATGGTTTTATGTCCTCTGTCTATTTCAATGCTTGTGTAATTGATCCTGATGCATTCATTCTTGGCTGCAGTGATATGCTATTCCGTTTCTTCTTTTAAGTGTCCTCTACCTAACCACTCCCATGATTTCCGGCTATGATAATTCCTATCTGCTTTCAAATTCTCCTTTGATCGTTGAAAACTGTCAACCAAAACTGTCACAATGGATCAACATAGTATCCTTCAATCTTTAAGTGATTCTACCTGGCTCGCTATCAATCTATTTATGTGTTACGTATACAGGAGGTATCAATGGAGTTTGACGACGAAAAAATTCTTTTACTCTTAATTATGCCGAGAAAAGATCCCTCCAAAAAGTTAGTTGCAACAGGCATTTTAATTTACAAAGCAATTTTATGATAAATGGTTCATTATTTCTGCTGAGTCTCACTTTATTCTTTTTCAAATTCAGTCTTTTCAGAGATTTAAATAAAAGCAAGGTGAGTGATTTATCCATCTTTTCCGGTGTTTTAATTGATCACCCAAAACATCTAACCAGCCAAAAGACGTGGGTCATGTGATGGCCCCTATTTAATTACTATCCAGAATTGTTTGGGTTCTTTCAACACGCTCTTTTCTTTGAAATGTTCCTCGTTTTATATCTTGCTGCAGTTTTATGAGTGGTTGAGTATAATAAACATTTCCTTTATAATCAATATTATCACTATGGCGCAGAGATTTTATAGAAAATTTAAAAATTTGAAATAATTCTACTAATCAAACTAAATATGTGACCAAATGGACGGTGTAAACTGCTGTCCAACAAAGAAATAGGAACATAAATATGTAGATATCAGATGGCATTTAATTCGATTTATTTTTTTAAATTGATTTTTTACCACTTTTAACATTATCAGAAAAAAAGGGGGCTTATCTGAAGAAAAGATCTTCGGCTAATGTGAAAACAGAATCGGGTAAACATGAAAAAAGGTTACATATATTAAGAAGTGGTTATTATCTTTAAAAAAAATCAAAGGTATCATAGGACAAAGTTACAAATGGTTGTTGACGCTTGAAAAAAGTAAGGTTAATTTCCAAAAAAAAACTGTCACTTATCTAAAAGAAGGGTCTAATATTAAAAGAAATGTGGAATGACTAAAAAGAGAGGCACAGTGTTAAAAATGGGGTTATGCTTGAAGAGGGAGATTAGACTGAGAAAAAAGGACTATTGTTAAAAACAAGGTGATGTTAGGAGGGGGGGTTAGTGTTCAAAAATAGTAAAAATTGTTGAAGGGATTAAGTGTTGGGAAGAAGAGTTCTCATTTTATTTTGAGTCCACGAAATGAAAGTAAAGGTTCCCTCTCGATGTTCACCCCTTATAACAAGAAAAGATTTAACTTATTTTGGCTTCTAAAATAAAAAAAACAACGTTCCCTCTTGACTGTCTTATTAGGGAGAAAATATTTATTTCCTCTAAAAGAGAAAAAAATTTAATCCTTGATTTTAGAACTAAAAAAGAAAATTATCTTTCCATTCGATTTTGAGCCTTGATATTGAAAGAAATCGTACGGATTCTGTACCCAAATGTTCACCCGTAAAAACTCACTCCATTGAACCCTACCACAAAATTCCTTTAGATTCCGATCCGTAAAATTGAAATAAAATCTTCCCCTTCGATCTCGGCCTCTAAAACTAAAAAAAAAACTTGATATTTTGACCCCCGGAAAAAAAAAACCAGAAAGTGTATCCGGGGAGACCCCCCCCCCCTGTCATTCTTAAAAATGGAAAGAAAGAATTCCCCTTTCGAAGTGGAAAAAATCATTCCCTTTTGATTTTGAGTGATATAGTGATTTTTAATTTTATAGTAATACGTTTAATCGATGAAATATTTCTCTTTCATCATGGGTAAGCTGAACTCTCCATTGAAAAATTACACAATAACCATACTACATTAAAACATACACTAACAAAAACACCAGTATTCAATGTACCCATCTAAACTCATATAAAAAATAAGAAAAAAGATCTTTCAGATGACATCAGAAGGTATTTTTACCATCACTGAATAATCATACAGATGAATAGTGCACCTCAATGAATTGAAATGCCCTAAAAAACATATTTTAGTGGTAGATTTCAAAGATAATTTGCTAAAAACACTCCCAATGAATGTATTATAGATCTATATCAAGCATATTTTGTGTTCGGCGCGTACATAGATACAGAGAGGCAGACTGTTGGTCAGATTGGCTGATAGATAGACGGACAGATTTGTGGCAAATTATGATAAGATTATGGAGAAAACTTATTTTGCTCGAACGAATGATAAGAAGTCCCAATAAATCCATGGGTTTTTTCCAGCGTGAGAGTTGTGCAGTATTGGAATAAATTAGTTGAATATGTGAAGAATAAAAGAAATATTAACAGCTTTAAAAGTAATATTGACAAATTTCAAGAGGATGCAATATAATATAAATTAAATGGACAGTATTGTGAACTCTCTGAGAAATCTTTGAAAGAATTAAAGTTATCAATTATTCATTATAGAAAGACAATAAGGTAATGTTGAACTGGAATAAGATTTTCAGATGTTGATAAGACGATATATTATAATGAGATGACCATAGACGCAATATATATATATATATATATATATATATATATATATATATATATATATATATATATATATATATATATATATATATATATATATATATATATATTGTTATATATATATTGTTATATATATATCTGAAATTATTACCGGTATCCTCTTTATAATCATTGTTTCCATTTGTTCTTTTTCCTCATTTAGGTCTTGTAATACCATTCCTAAAAAAAGGTTTCGGTAGATAATTAAACATTTGAGTTCCAATATTAGCAAACAGATAACCTGGGGCCTTATTTTAATAACTCATATGGCTATAAGACCATAATGAAGTTGGGACAAAAGGTCCCCTTTCGCTGCCGGCAATCCTCTGTTGGAGTCGATCATTTTAAATTGAACATGTCAACCATTTTCGGGAATCGATAGGAAACGGTCAACCGAAAGTATTACCATAGGTGTCAACATAGGTTTCTTCAGTTACCAGGTTGGCTTGCTTGCTGGATATGTATGTACTACGTGTACAGGCAGTATAAATGGAGCTAGAGGGCTTAAAATATGAACTTTCAATACTTGTTTTGTCAGCACGTTTTGCAATGTAAGTTTGTGATCAATAATTCACCAATCTTATACCGGCTTGATCTTGAAAATTTAAACTTTTTAGTAGTCCCTCCCAAACAAGAGGCGAGAGTAGCAACTTATTCATTGACCCCCCGCCTCTCGTTCAGCAGGGCATGCAGCCGAAAGATGTCGGTCTCGTGACGCTTTCTATTGAGTTGCTACCCAGACCTGTTTTTCTTTCTTTTAAGCAAACAGGCAAAAATCGATTTTTTTTCACAAATTTTGATAAAAATAAATTAATGTGTATCTAGATATTTCCTTGAACCTGTTAACTTCTTTGATAAAAGAATTTTTTTTAAACAAAGAATAGTTAGCCAATGTCAGTCTCATTGATCAATAAGAATTTCTCTCCGATTTCTGAGTATTTCATAATTTGTATAAAAGTATTTGTTAAATTTTGATGAATTTTTTACGTGTTTGTGCGAAAACAAATTTTAGCGACAAGACCCCCCCCCCAGATTTCAATCCCATCAGGTACTTATTGGATATGTTAAACTAACAACCAGTACGACGTACCCAACAGGAAAATCCAAAATAAATCTTTGGAGATCTTATTGAGTCCGTATGTGACTGGATAAAAGCTGTTTTGCCGACCCGTTGGCGGATAAACATTATTCGGAGTATTTAAGCTTAGATTTCCATAATCTTAAACCAACTTTCAACTAAATCGCTGATTCAGTCATAAAGAAAGATTTAGCTTGTAACTCACTGATTTCTCCAATACAATTTTCCAATATATTAACTTGTTCGAACCGATGACCAGAAATGAATTGTTACATGGAACAAAGCAAGTGCTATTCCGTATTCGACAAGTCCCAGGAATACCCTGCACCTATCATATTATTTTACAATCGTTGATTTTCTGTTAAATACTTCTTTTCAGCGTCTGATTGGATAGGGTAATGGTTAGCACTAAACGTCTGATTTACTCAAAGTCAACATGCATACTCAAAGGATACAGGAAGAAAATATGGAGTGAGTTATATGCTGCACAACAAAGACAATTGGTATAGAATGATTTCTAATTTTAGTTCCATGATCGTTTGCGTCGTTGCATTAGCAACGCGGACACGTTTGTTGACATTAGATAAAATCCCTTGGTGAAAAAACCGCTGATTTCAACCTATTACCTCCTTTTTGTTTGGCACAGAAAAAAAAGCATTGAGAGTCATTGACAATGGAAATTAAATATAATTCAAAAATACGGAATTCTGCAACAAAGAAAATCGTAAAGAAGGATAGAGCACAAAATCACAAACCAAATGAGAGGATAAACATTTTTGTATTTAGTTGGATTCCATGGCCATTCTTCCTTCTACATTGTTGGAACCAGTACAAACTATCACAGTTCACAACAACAGTAGACATTATCCTCGATCAAATATAGTATTGTAATATTTAAGCAGATGCTGACTGATGTTCGTATCTGTAAGTTCATTTCAAATCTTTTGTCCTAGTTCCAAAATATCTCTAAAACTTTTAACCAACGTAATACGATGGAGTAGTTAAATGAGCAACAAAAGAGCTATCATATTTTGAAGATTTCCATGATATGGTACTGAAGATGGACCAAAAAACTTTTTGATCAACTTAGTATAGTAATGTATTCCATCATTATACCTAATCATATTATATCATACTTAGTTATTTAATACGCCTTTTTCAGCTTGCAATATAAACATTTTCAAATCTAGCCACAAAGCAAACATCTATTTTCAGAGCAGTTTTTCCCAACATTTTTGAACTAGATGAATCCTTAAAATTTCTTTCAAGCTTTGAGAAATATACAAAACCAACGCCACATCAGAGTGTTCAAAAAATTATATCTATTAAATATCACTAGATAATGACCTTTTACCTTGGATTTTGATTTTTCGATTAACAGTGAAGTGTTTTTTCTCCCTTAATGTCTCCCTTCTCCTATATTCCATATCGAAAAAAAAACTCATGCTATGTCAGAACCATGTATTTCATTCATATTTACATTTCGTGCAAGTCTGACCTTCTTGATTCAGTTGTGTGTTCATTTTTGCCATTGAAAACTGTCCAAATGCTGCACAGACCAGAAAGTCTTTGGCAATCCCTTCAATATAATGTAGGGTAATAACAACATTAACA
The DNA here is from genome assembly GCA_963457665.1 of Thysanoteuthis rhombus. Taxonomy (NCBI): domain Eukaryota; kingdom Metazoa; phylum Mollusca; class Cephalopoda; order Oegopsida; family Thysanoteuthidae; genus Thysanoteuthis; species Thysanoteuthis major. Next base: position 16,851,342 of record OY735232.1, on the reverse strand, counting down.
TCTTATAGAATGTGTTAATAACAATATTGACAGTAAACAAATATATATATATATATATATATATATATATATATATATATATATATATATATATATATATATATATATATATTCTAAAAAAGATGACGAATCTCTCATTCTTTTTTCCTTTATTTTGTTTTTCTTACTTCCCGATAAAGACTCCCGAACAGGCGTCAGGGTTACGTTATGACAATACAGACGTATCTCGATCTGGGCGTGAATTGATCATCATAAGATTGAATGAACTATATAAGTACGGCATTTCTTTCTGGAAATAAATGAGGAATTTTCAGCCATGACGTTTTTCCCCACTGAATCATTTACTTAATACGGGGTGTCTGCACTTTTGTATCCTCCTTGTTGTCTTCTCTGTCGAAAAAAAACTTGAAACAAACAAGTATTCTGTTAAGCAATCAAACAATAACACGATGGAAACTTTTGTCATTTGCAGTTGGGCCATGACTGAAATATCCGTCTTCTACAGACAGTTAATGGGTTCTAAGGTCCTTTGTGGATGCGTCTGTGATGAGAGTGTAATTTGCAAAGCTAATATCTTGATAACACCAAATTAATAATAGTTGTGAATTTGGTACATCATGGGCAACGCCCTAATATAATTGTACAATAGGCAGGTCCACAATAGAAAATGATTGGAAATTGACCCAATTATGTGTGTGTGGGCCTGTGGATGAGCAAGTGCGTGTGCGTATGATACGCACATGAGTGGCGAGAAATATCACCTGAATAGTATCAAAGACAAGGAAGGCTGAGGCCAAAACTTGTCTTCTTCTTCTTCTTCGACCCTGGTTCTGCTAAGTGTTATTGATTACTCGAGGCTCGTTCTGAATCTTCTCATCCCAAGAGTGAAATTTCTGAAACCACTGTTGTATTTTCTCCTCGTTAGTCATTCTTCCTCTAATTGCCAAATCGGTGTCTTCATTTGATACACGTGCAAGGAGTCTCAAAACCCTGAAAATGGGTCGGCGTCATTGTACCAAGGAGAACGGGTTTTCAGATAAAAGAATTACGATGAAAAGAGAATATGAAAAGTGGTCGTCATGATGGCACTAAATCATGATTGGTTGCGCATGTTGAGTATGATATGGGACACAACCAGAACCAATCGTACAATAGCTTGATTTACGATAAGAAATGATGTGATTTAATAGACACCTACTAAAATCTGTATTGCAAGAAAGGTCATGAATTCAGCTCGCAATAGACTATGACGAGATGCAGTAGGACAAGCTCTGCTATTGCAGGAACAAACTCAACTCCTGATTGAAAATGTTTACAGCAACTTTTGTCCTGTATATATAAGAGATTTGGAAAATCTACAGATAAATATTCTTAGTATAAATGCATTTATTAAATGGTATGGACCTTTGGATATCTGTGAGGTAAATTTGGTAATTATGCATGACTTGTCAATTTAGCTAAGTTGGTAACAGATCCGGCTACCAACCATTGTTCGTGATTTGAACTTAAATGCAAATGTTCTGCTTTTTTTTAATAATTCATTCATCACCATATTTAATCATTAGAGGAAAATAGTAATTTCTACTTCCCACATTTTGGTGAGGTGTCCTTGTCACGATGTAAAAACTAATTCATCTTTTGACTTGAACTGGAGTTTCAGGATAGTGAATGATTCAATATCCCACGCGCCTGAACCATAGGAGAAAATCATATGTCTATCGAAATTGCTCAAATTCAAGTTCTTTGCTTACCTACCGAAATTCTTTCAATTGGTCAACAGTGATAACATTAGAATGTCTTCCTCGAGACCATTCTCGAATATTCCTATCCTCAGGGCAATATTTCCGAACCTACCATTGTATGATTCACCCGTTAGCAATTCCTCATTCAAATTCCAAATGGATGTTTTGTTAGGTAATGACGTATTGGCGAATATTACGGAATGGGTTTCAAGTTCCCTTCGGAATCATGTTATTAAAAAGATTTATTATTATAATATACTATGTATGAGTGTAGAAGTTGGGAGTCTACTATCAGAGATTACTTGGGCCCCGTTGACCTCCGTGGAAACCCCTACAAAATCAATAGACAAGAAAGTAAAAGTTACAATCAAAACGAGACACCATCGTTGGAGAATAAGTGCCTGCAGGTCTCAACATATGAAAGAGCAAGACGAAAGAACGAGAATAGAGGAGAAAAAAAAGAAAAGATGAAATACAACAGAATGAAGGAAAAAAATAACCAGAGAATAAGTTTCGGAAGAGTTCAACTATGAAAATCGCAAGAAGTCAAAAAAATTGAAAAAACTACGAACAATTTTGAAAGAGGAATAGTGAATGATTTTTTTCATTTGTCTCTGATGAAAAAAATCTTGATTTTAGCTGGCACTCTGTGTGTTCATGTGTGTCTTTGTATAGGATCGGCGAAAACATTCATGGATTTTTTTTTATCTGTCTCTTTGTATTATTCATGTTTAATGAACTGAATCTTTTGTTTTTTATATTTTCCTAGCGTGATCGGATTGAAGAGTCCGACGGGTGACTTAGTACTATCGCTGGGATTTTTCTTGGGTTCATGGCTAGAATTGTTAACCACAAACTGTAAAACAAACAATGGTGTTTTGTTTTGATGTTAAAGTCCTTTTCTTCTGAACAAGTAATGTTTCCGAGATATCTATTGTCCCTGGAAGGAAGCAAGAGCCTATCGAATATAGTAAATATTTCATGTAAGTGTTCAATTTTTTTCAGCTTGATCTGTTTGTCCGTTTTTTGTTATGGATTTTTTAACTTTTATTTTAACTTTCCCGGCGCTTAAAAATTGGCATGAGTTGGTCGAGAGAGAAAATATTTTGAGTGACGAAAAAAACTTGCACTTTTGATTCGTCATGATATGGCTGTATAGGAAATGCAACTAACAATAAAAGCTAAAAAGCAAAATGAATTTTTGCATCTCAAAAAAGTCAGGAATTTTCCAGATAGGTAGTTTCCACCACTGAGTTTTAAGGCAGGTGCTGACTTGTCAGGGGTAATAATGAGTATCTATTGTTGTAAAATCCTTTGATTTTGTGTAATTTTTGCTCAGTGGTCATTGTTCAATTTTTCCCAGGGATAATTTTGTTTTGTTGGATGAAATGTTCCTGATTTTCGATACAAAGCATCTATTTCTCTCATTGTTTGTCAGCTCGAATTGTGAGATGTGTTTTGTTTTGAGACATTGGACGATTTGATTCTTCCGTTGATGCAAAATGATCAACACAAGATGACTAAAATAACAAGAGAAAAGAAAAAAAACAAATTCTGATTTTTTTCCTTAGCTTTTGGGTTTCATATTTTCATTGACATTTGCCTCATATATTTGTTCATGTTTTTCAGCAAACGACATCCGGTATTATATTGATCCGGGTGCATAATCAAAACAGACCCTGTCAAGAATGGACCTTTGGGGTTGACTTTACAGTTGGTTAAATTCCAATACTGCAGTGGCTAGCTGCAATTTTAATTTAGTTTGTATCCAAGAAAAGTCGAGAATACGGGTTTAATATCACAGCGGTAAGAAGTTGCGTACATCTACACCTCTCTATTGATATTTTGTATCACTGCTATGAATGAAATCATTCTTTAAAAAAAAAAAAGACTTCAAGGACGTCAGATTTCATTTAGGCATAAATATATATATATATGAATTTTTTGTTATTATGTCATTGTATATATATATATATATATATATATATATATATTAGTTTTTTTTTCACAAGTGTCATGTCAGATTATGGCATGTCGGCAAATACGACGGACTGGGTCTACAGTCATTTTTTGAAGTATTTTATCAAAAAAATGTGAGAAATAGTAAACAGACAGTCAATACGTTTTCTGTTTGTACGTTTACAAAGCATTGTGTATGTGCCAGCAGGTGTGTTGATTCGCCTAAAGCTGTGTTTGAAAGATGGGGGTGCCAGTCATAGAGTGCTATGGTCCCTCGTGTTCGATGCCAATTTCGATCTTTCGAATGTAATGGTCAAAATCTTGCTATATCTATCCTAATTGAATAGGAGACAACGTGCCAGTGAATTGTTGCGTGTATATGTAAGACACCCGCTAGTACTACTACTACTACATGGTGTGCGTTTATCGAATGTACGTGATATTGTAATTTGAAGTGTAAACAAGCGCCCATAAATATGACCTGACAGCTTTAGGCTAGAGTTAGTTGCTCATTGACTTCTATGTGTCGGTTATACAACGCATCTGCGTGAATCAGTACCGAGACAGGTGCACGTGAGATGTGCCAACGGGAAATGTCGTGACTTGAACGCTGCTACTCTACAGTCTCTCTCCAACTGTAATGCGTCCAAACTTAAACTAAGAAAAATGATCAGACTTCTTTGTTCGGGAGGAAACATATTTTCTAGAATGGAAAAGTTTCCTGATGAAAACACATTTTGAAAAGGGATATTTTCTAATGATGTATCTCCAATTGACAACCACAGTCTTTAAGAATGATTACAGATTTTAGAAGTTTCACTTACAGATGGATTGATGGACAAACAGAGAGACAAATAAAATAGATAGATAGATAGATAGATAGATAGATAGATAGATAGATAGATAGATAGATAGATAGATAGATGGATTGATAGTTAGATGGATGTATAGATGGATAGATAATCAATTCATACTAAAATAGGGTTTACTCCCTCGTTCTAAAGCCAAAATATCTTCTAGGATGAGAAGACACTTTGAAAAGTGATATACCCTGATATCTATAATGCTATATCTTTAATCTACAGCCTGCCTTTCTCCTAATGCCAAATTGATGTTTCTCTTGGATTTAGCCGCATTGTATTCCAATCAAAGCTCATACAAAAAGGGGCGTCACAATGACTCCATGCACACCATATTTCAAAGGGCGAAAAGAAAACAAAGCCTACGATGAACAGATCCTGATTGCTGTCCAAAAGATGATACAATATTTAATTGCATCTGGATCGAACAAAATCATCGATCAGTGTCAATCTGACTTTATATAAGCTCTTACACAAAGGTGCACACTGACATACATACATGTTTAATGTTCATGTTCAGGACGTCGTTACGATATCTAAATAATTTTATTTTATATTATATTGTGTATACAAGAAGTTATTACCCATGAGGGAAATTACGGATATCTTTAAAAAAATTTCGATGATTTAATTTTTCTAAGAAAAGAATCAAAATAATATCCGTGTTTGGGTGGACTTTAAGCAGTTTTTTTCTCACATTTTTGCACTTATTTTTAGGGTTCACTACTTCAAGGGTGTTAACGACATGAATAAATGTTTACGTCTCACAAATTTCATCAGACGTTTAATTAGAAGTGACTAAACTAATTTAAGCTGATGGGTCTATTGAATAATATATATATATATATGTGTGTGTGTGTGTGTGTGTGTGTGTGCGTATGTGTGTGCGTATGTGTGTGCGTGTGTGGATCAATGGACTTTTTCTTGGTATATAGTAGCATTTTTCTTTTAAAGACTGCAATAAATTTTCTAAGACTGAAAAGCAAAGATATCATCATATTACTAGAGAGCATATCGAAAAGCCGAACTAGCAACCTGTTATTGACTCAAAAACTGTTTTTACTATATCAATGGGGCTTCAATAGAAATGATAGTTCACAACTTCAAAGGAATCGAGTAAAAGTACGGTCTTTCACAATTTGAATTGGAGTCTGATCTTTAAAGTTGAATAATTGAAATTAGTTACCTAAAAATCACTGAAAACGGGAATACATCTATAGTGAAAAGCAGATGCAAGATTGACTACCAGAGCAATAGATGAACCATTCAGGCACTTGAAAACCAATGCTCAACAATTGTCCTATGCCCATGTTTGAAAGAATCAAAAGACTTGCTGAAAACGATTGTGAATACAAACTGATCTTAAACGATAAATCAACCTACTTGCACTTTATCTTGAATAGTCTATAGCAGTCTATCTCAAAAAAGGTTCTCCAGAATCCCAGGATTCCAAAAAAATTCTGGCGTTATATCTCTTCACTCCTCTAGTAGCCAAATGATGAAAAAACGTTTATTTTACACAAAAAAATTTTATTTTCCACCATAATCTCCTTCCTGATCAAGGCATCTAATAAATAGGGAATATGAATATAGCAAAGCATTTGGTATCTCAATGAACAGAGCAAACCACAATTTTTTACGGTAATCAGTAGTGGGATAAATCGGCTAACCTCAGTTTCCCTTACAGCAAGTTTTGACTCACCTTTTAACTTAGTGTAGAAGTAACTATCCCTTATCGTTGATTGATTCTTCAAACAAAGACACCATTTTGAAAGCATAAGCAGCAGAGAAATCAGTTGCATCAACCCCAAATTCTCCGTTAATTAGGCAATGGGGGAATTGATGATAGTCAAGGTAGCAAGTCAGCGATGGAGGCATTAGGGTAGTAAAAGATCTAGCTATCAAGTTGGGCTCCATTTCGTTTCTAGCGTTCCATTCCTCTGAGAAAGTAGGTCCAAAAATGTATACGCAAGGATTATATTGGAGTCTTCATCTTCATTTTCCGGAAGCCTTCGTTGTGATTTCTTCGAGTTGGTAAATGCACAAAATCAACCTCCTCGAACCTGCACGTGTGCCACAAAATACTGATAGTTTTTCTTCAAACTTTTGTCCCTCGGTGGGAACACACGTGTTATGTGGTTATACCACCTGAATCACATAGATCTAACCTTAAACTATGATACGGATAAAAAAAATCAGCAGATAAATACAGGTTACTGTTATATTGATTCACCCTCTTTGATATGCACCACATGTGTGAGCAGAAGCATGCATGAGATATTTACAAGAAATGCAGATTGATCAAGAACACGAGTGTACTTGCAGTCGAAGGATCTTCAAAGTGAAGTGATAGTGCTTACATTGAAGTCAGAATTCAGTTTCAAATAAACATCAATCAAAGCTGATTACAGTTTTTATGTGGGTCTTGTAGACTACCTGACTATGTATGTACGGATGTATGTGTCAGTCTGGATCGAAAGGGCTGAAGTTTCAAGCATTTGTCCCTTACTATGTCTACAAAACAGATATGGGGTTGCAAAGGGGTTCAATTTACGATGTAACTTTATTCTGAATAGGGCCTTTTTGTGTCATAGCGTTTCAAGCTCGTCCATTTGTTTTTGGATTTTGGATTTTGTTTTTTGTTTTTTTCAGGGGAAAGGGTTAAACTTTATCGAGGATCACTGCTCAACAAAAAGTGAGAGAAGAAACTTATTAATTAAGCATCCTGTATTTGATTTTTTAATTGATCATCCCCAACATGCAAAGCTGCGAAAAGAAGTTTGTTACTTGACGGTTTCTATTAAGGTTCTAACTAGACTTGTTTATCTAGTCTCTTTTCACAATTTCTCTTGATGCATTTGTCTATGCCACTTTTTCTACTCTGTGTGAGTTTGATGTAAATAATGCTCTGAACACTTTCAGAAAAACGGCCGAGTTTCTGATGTCAAGGAATTTATTATTGAAGGCAAATTAACTCCGGCGCTCCAGACTTAATTAGTCACTTATAAAGCTTGGATCTTTTCACGGTGTTTGCATCCTCGATAAAAAAAAACTCTTTAGTATTTTACTGCTTAAATCAACACAAAAGTTGCTCAATCAATCATTCATGGAAAATAACTTTAGCTTCAGACCAAAAACAAATGAGTGAATAAACTTGGTGCGAAGTGATCGAATGGTTAATGGTACACAGACTCGATATGCTTAGCTATAACTTAACTTCAATTCTGAACTAAATTGTTATCGGATAGGTTCCGTCAGGCTCTCTCACCCATGACACACCTATGATGAATGGACTACCGTGCCCGAACGGTGCAGGACTTATATGTGTTGGGGGAGGGGTCTCCTGATCACATTTCGGGAATAAAACCTTGTAAATATCCATGAGTAGACCACATCTTCGTCTGTTTTGTTTGGGTTTTTTTTTTTAAGTTTTTTTTTTTTGTTTTGTTTTTTTTCTTTCGTCTCTATGGTCTTTTCGGACCAATAATGCCAAAATCCTGTGCTGGTATTTATTGGATAATTTCAGATAAAAGAACAATGTTTTAAAGATGATTTTAGATAATGTTTTAAGATGATTAGTTTTAGTTGACGCATCGGGCATGGCGGTTCATTTATGTGAGGTACTGATATCTAGTTCCAAATTTTGTCTGAACTTCCAAAGTCAGATTACTTAATAGTTTTTTCCCAGTCTGGTGAATTTAACCACACCACAAATATTTCCAATCACCCTAAAAGCAATATAGAAAAACTTCTCTCCAAGTTGGAGACTCAAGTTGACAAATATCCCCACCTAATTCAGGGGAGTAAAATCCTCACCGTTTGCCTGTCTTGTAATATTATATCAAACCAATAAATAAAAACAACATATCCTTCCAATGATTTAAACCACGACTGAGCCAAACTGATAGTTTTTGCACCTACTCTATTCTATCTTACAAATGCTCAGATGTTATTTCGTTCAAATAAATAAATACAATTATGCTAAAAAGATATTTTTAAAATGTTTCATTCGTTAAATATACAACACAAAAGTCGCGGTAATTATTTCCAGTTGGAATAGAGCAGAGTTTGATCCTGCAACAGCCAGGTTAGTTTCCATTAAATGTTCTAACTTGTAAATCATAAGACGTTTTTGTGTAAAGATACCGGACGTATACTTGAAAAACCTGGGACTGAAGCTCACTCACTCGGCTTTTGGAGAATAATCATCGAACAATCCTGAAAAAAAGTCAATTAAAAAGACACACAGTGTTCTTAAAGATGAAAAGAAAGTTTGAACTAACATAATACCTGACTAGCCTGGCGGTTTCTATACAACGTAATTACCTATGACACAATTTTCAGAGGTGTCCACACATCTATACAAAACATTTTCTGTTTGTCAATCCAACTTACGCTAAACAAGAGAAATTGGAAGGAAGGAAGAGATGTGATGTCATTGAATGTGGAGGGTCATGTAATAATAGAATGTACAAGTTTGTCAACTTTGTCATCCAAAAAAGCCATTTGTATTTTTTTGTTGAAAATAATTATCGCGAAACATTTCCATTTCGCATTGTTTTACAAGTATCAATTGACCCAGAAGAAGAATACTTGCCTTTCTTCTTCCTTTAGCTACTACCATCATGGGCGGTGGACATATCATTGAACTTGTAGTTCTTGTTTCTCCCTGTTTTCCTGTCCGTCTCTGTCTCTGTATCCGTCTTTCAACACCCTCCTCTCTTTCTCTGTCACTCGCTCTTTCTCTCTCACACGCACACACATTATTCTGTGCCTTCACTACCGTGTTTCCTATTGCACAGATTTTTCTTTCTTTTCCCTATACACACGCGTACACTCATATTTTTCTATCTCCCCCCCTCTCTCTCTCTCTCTCTCTCTCTCTCATGCATGTAGACAATTCGATGTGTTTACTGTAGAGTTTCTTAGAACACAGATTTTTCTCTCTGTCTTTATCTCTCAGACACACACGCACACACAGTTCTCTCTCTCACTCCTTCCTCCCTCACTCTGACACACACGGACACACTTCTGTTTCTTTACAACAGAATTACCTATTCACTTGCTGCTGTAAGAATATTTGACAGAGTTGCATATGTCTCTGACATTTCGATCTTATTGATTATTTCTAAGATATATCCTAAAGCTACCCGCCACTAATTCTTCCTTTTTACTTCTTCCATAGTGACTATGTTTCTCGATTCTAAAACCAAACTAACTATATTTCAATTGGAATATTTTCCCCATATTCAGAATTTGTTCCATGTTATTTATTCCAATGTTTCTTTGCTACAGGCTCCACACAAACCTTGACGTTTCGTACCGCATCGTCTCTCACAATTTTTCGAACATTTTTAGTCAAAGATATCTTTAAATCTTAAAGTAATGCTCGAAGTACTATTCATGTTCCTTTGTACGAAAAAATGCAAAGATCACAGGAAGTATATATTAAGGATAGTCATATCCTTTATGTCCGAGTGCACACAATCTTTTTATGAAATCATCGAAATGATAAAAAAAACAAACAGGTTCAGTTAGTTATTCAATAGACACCATCACTTGACCGAAGTCGTATGGCATGGCTATCCAATAAAAATCTATAAATAAGTGATCAATGAATTATTTACTTCTCACAATTTTTGTTTGATAGCAATCACCAACGGGTCAAAATTTTCATAAAGGAAGGATGGCTGGGATCAGACCAAAACAAAGGGGCCATTTTAGCATATACTTAGATGGCAAAATTGAACCATCATATTCAATTTTTCGGTGATAATTTTTTTTTAAAAAGTTTTCTAGTAATCACATGGGGTAGTTCCATTGATACAGCTTCTACCCGTGAAAGATACATACATAGCTATGCAGGAAGAAAAACTTAAAAACAAAGAAACTTTTGTTGAATATGCTGACAGTGTTAATGTTTCTTTTTTATATATGAAGGTACTGTGTTGGAAATTGTCTAATGATAGAAATATTTTGCAAGTTCTGAAGTTTCAGTACTTTTTTCGAAATCTACAAACGGGATAAATAGTAGAAAACAACTTTTGCACACGCCTAATACAAAAAGCCTAATAGAATTTTGGTTGTGAAAGCTATAAATACTGAACGCAGGTCAGGAGATTTCTTCACTTGGACAAAATGTTTTACTTAATCGATTTTCCCTGTTGTCGCAGAGTCCTACTGCCAAGGGCCAATAATTCATTGGCCAGGGTAAAAGATGTATATAATCAAGTTCTCAGTGTTATGTATATATATATATATATATATATATATATATATATATATATATATATATATATATATATGAGAGTCAAATGACAATACCTGTTGGTGTGCTGAACAAATGAATGTTTATTTCGACCTCTCGACCAACTTGGCTTTGACAAGAAGTGACGAGGTTCCAAGAGAAATCTCAAAAGTCTTATCAACCACGAGAGATGCAACAATACATATCACTGTATAATAACAGTCCCTCTTCTGTCTTTTCAACGGATATACCCAATTGAAAATTTAAAAAATTAATGATCCCCCAAAATGATAAAACAACAATTTATAAAAGCATTGTTACTACATTCTCAACGGTCACGATACACATATCTTCATGGACCCAAGCCTTTCAAATATAATCATACTCTGCTAAAAATTCAAAAGAATACAAAAAAAGTTTAGCCTGATACTCTTTGTAGCTGAAACATGTGTTGTAATATGGAGGAAAACTTTGAATAACAATACTCAAATGTAATGTATTTGCAGATTTCATTTTCTCTGTATATAGATATGCATAAGAGTCTAGCCATTTTCTCAGATTAAATGAAAACAGTCATTTTTTAGAAACTTTGACCAGCTCAAGCAAGTTAATATATGGTTTCCAAGAAAATTCAAATAATTTGACGCGGAAAAGTCACTGTTCTATTCTTGTGTCACCCTTCTTAATATGTTCTGATATTCATAAACCTCTGCAAGAAAAGAAAAATTCATCATGTCATTGTCACTATTAAAAAAATAGTACATTATTTCAAAATTGGTTGAATTGCTAGAAATAAGTCACCTGGAAAACTTGGAACTACAACAAAAAAGAAGAGACAGGCTTGGTTTGTCACTAAATAGAACATGTCACTTGACCAAGGTCTTTGATCTGTGCCGCATGTTAAAAATTGGAAAAGGAGGTAATCGATGAATATTACCTTTCATGCCTTTTGTTCGACAATGATTACAAAATATTTTGAGTTTAGAAAATGAAAAAAAAACAGTGTTGATACAGCCTGAAGCTAATTAAATGGCCTATTTAGCAAAAAATTACATTGCAAACTGAGCCTCCCATTGAACCAATTAATGTAAATAAAATCAATGTTTCAAACAGATTGAGTAAATTTTTAAATTGTCGGCACTATAGTCACAAAGTGTGGTACATTTATAGCCAGATAGACAGAACAACTAAAAAACTGGAGAAACCCATGCTTACATTTTTGTGTCAGTTTTGGTTGACTGTTTCTGACAAACGCCAAAGATATACAGTTCTTCATGGCAGATAGCAATGCCTGCTGGAACTATAACAAGGATTCAAAACTTCTAGCAATAAGCTAGTTTTCAGAATATCTGTTACAGAAGACTGATTGAAGCTGGTTTTGCATCAGAAAGTTGTGGTAGTGTTGCATTACCATGTTATCACGTTAGCTAGATCGAACAGTGTTGAATCTTTGTAGGGCAATGCCTTGGGGTATAGGTACGGCTGAGAAAATGGCCATGGGCGAAAACAACATTATGAAACTGCAAATGTAATAGTCTTATAATTCTACTGGAAATGTAAGGCATAAACAATGTATAGAAGAATATATCTTGTTTATTTCTATGTTGAGCGAGAGAGAGAGAGAGAAAGAGAGAGGGGGGCTTTCATTTCGGTAACATGTTTTGTTGAACTTATATTTGAACACTCGAAAAGTAATAATCTATTTTCGAGTTCAGAGAATAACAATACATTTTACTATTCAGAAAGTGATTATGTATCTTCAAAAAGGAGATAAAAACAAATGCCTGTCTATTTTAATAAAATACTATTTATCAATCATGTAATCACCATCATTATCAATGACTGCAGCCAAATAGAAGACAAATCGTCGATTCCACTTTTTTACAATTTTACTGTTGTTTGTTTGTTCAAGTATTCATACTCTTTAGATTTAAATTTTACAACATACTATAATAGATACACAACCAGATATAAAAGAAGAAAAACTAAATACAAACTTCGTATCGTACAATTTAACTCTGGCCTTGCCTCTTCTTGTGATAATCTATAGTATTGAAATACGTGATTACTTTTCGAATACTAAATTACGTAATTACTTCCCGGAACACCCTAATATATAATAATGCCAACGCAATCGGTACAAGTAAATGATTTTCTGCAAAATAACAAAAAACTGAGTAGTCATCATTTTGTCTTGTAAAAGAAAACCACTTATGATGATGATAAATATGATTAAATACGATGCGATGATATTCACGCAACTATCTCCTTGGGGGTACTACTGCCTCCTACGAGGTACGTTCATCGTCATGGCCTACATCCATCATTTTAATAGCCTCTTTGTGGTAGGTCCGCTACGTAATATATCTTTCACGGAAGACAGATGAGAAATAACAAAAAGTATTATAAAGTTCGGTGATTTCCTTTCTGTGGTCTTCATATGATCGTATAATGATTTTAACGAGACGATAAAATACTCAAAAACAACCGAGTGAAATATGGCCCCAAATTATATTAAATGAGAAGATATAAAAGCTACCTTAATGATAATCGAGAACAAGATCAAATAAAAACATTTTTGTCGGAATAATTTATCCATGTGATAACAGTCTCATCCTGATTCGGTATTTTCAAGCATTAGTATAGCAATTCTTTGCTCCAGTGTAAACATTATAACCAAAATTTGAATATTCAGACAACGAAAAAGCCTTTCATGTTTTATTCATTTTAAAATGAATTCAATCAGAGGAAGAGTTTTAAATTTGATTTTTTTTTTAATCACTTGTGACTAATCAGCGAGAAATACTACACCACACTCGAACAGAAACATCCTCCAGAAGACACATACCATCATCATAAATCCTTTTTTTCTAAACATTAGTCTCAACGACTACATATGAATAAGATTATATTTGAAAAGAAGAGACAAAATAACTACTAATATCAACGTTTGATAGGTATAGATTTCAAGGAAAAATCATAGATGTGTCTGCTAGAAGGTACTCTACTCAACCATAACACATATTACTTCGTGTTCAAAATATTACTTTTATTCATAGGTCAGATAAAGAAACCCTATTCAACTCAAGGATTATTGGGAAACATTGTTTGGGATCTGACATCTTTTGTCTTTGAATATGTCTTCCATATGTTTTTTAACAATTCTTATTCGTTCTTGTTCCTTGTTAATCCAAAATTAATAAACGTAAATCTTTTGTACTGACGCTTCTCAGGTATTCATCATTTCAAATTGCCTTCCCAAAAGTTTATGTGAAGAGGGAACCCAGTGTTGCTTTTGCAGTTGCTGCAATAACTGCTAGTCTTAACCTTTTAGGGGAGCTATTTGACCATGACAGCAATATAATCAGGCGTCTTGCTTTGCTCTGTCATTCACTGTTTTCTCATACAAATATGTAATTGCTAATCTAAGTAAAAACTGTATGGTCTATAATTGATGGGACCTTCGACACGAAAATATCACCAACAAACATAAGCAGTTAATTTGCCGATTTTTATTCAAATTTGCAGTATCTTGATATTCTCAACATACTTTTGCGCTGAATAATCATTCGTGAATAAATTTGTTTGAGAAGCAGTGATTTCCACGACTGGAAATTTCCTCAACTTGATCACTTGTTGCTATTTCGAATATTTTCCAGTTTCAAACGTTTTTGTCAAATTACTCCCCACAATCTAGTGCTTGTTTCCCAGGTAGATAAATATTTCAAAAAGGTGGCTTTTCATAAAGAGGATTATACATGCTTTAGAACCAAAAAGGGTAATTTCAAGGAATCTTCAGAACACCCAGGCTAACTGATATATAATTCTTCAAATATTTGTGAAACAATAAAAATAGATGAATATTGTTTGTGTTAAAACTTGGCAAACAATTTGTCGAGAAATTTTATAATTCTAAAGAATGTATTCATATTTCAGCACCCCAGGGTCAACATGATCAGATAGTCAAGTATTAGATTGTAATAAGCTGATAAGCATTAGCTTAAGCTGAGGTGAAATATAGTAGCAAAGGTACCCCCTAAAAGGCTCATTTTTGCAAGATTTATCAACAAAGAATACCATAAAATCTTGCAAAAAGATTTCTTCTTAGCATCTAAAACTCATTTTCTTGGATGAAGCGTTAGAATCTTATTTTCCAACAAGATAGTGCACTTGCTGATGCTGCAAAAAACAAGGAAGAGTAGTTAGAAGACAAGGCAATATAGATTATGTAATGGCCAAGTCAGAGTCCAGATTCAAATCCCATTGTAAATCTTATCAGTACCAAATAGTTGGAAGGAAGTTCATGAATGTAAATCAACTCTGGGATTCCTCGGAACAGTAGTGGTACAATATTGACATTGGCATGCATAAAAAGCTTTCTGTATGATCAACAGATTTAATGCATAAAATCTGAATGACATGTTATCCCGTGGTGATTATAAAGACATTTTCTGATGTTTCTTTCGTTGAATTTCCCGTCTTTGGCATTTGTATAAAGAAAAATAACTAAAAAAGCCTCGACTCATTCTCCCACAAAATGTGAGTGCATGGGCGTATACATATATATATATATATATATATATATATATATATATATATATAGATATATATATATATACATATATATATATATATATATATATATATATGTGTGTGTGTGTGTGTGTGTGTGTGTTATTACATGTATAGAAAGAGAGACAGGGATAGAGATAGGGAGAGAGATTTGGAGACAGATACCAAAATACAAATCAGTGATTTAATATTTGATTGGTGATTGGTTTATTGCCTCAAGTTTTTTATACATACACATTTAGCTAGTAGAGCTTTATAAATGCTGAAAGAATGGATTTGCTACACGAATACACACACACACACACTCACACATGTATATACATATCAATGAACTTTGTGACATATACATCATATTTTGTCTTTGAATGTTTTCCACTTACCTATAGAAAATTATCGTTTCTTTTTATTGCTTGTTCATCCGAATAACCGTACACCTTTTGTACAAACGTTTCTGAGGTATTTCTTCATTCAAATGGCCTTCCCAGCATCGTATGTAGTGACAGAGTCCAGAGTTTTTCGTAGTTGCAGCAATAACAGTTAGTTTTAATCTTTTGGGGGAGATTGTGACCATGACAGCAATAGAATTGGGGGGGGGTTGACTTTTTGCCAGTAACTGATTATGTAATAGCTGACATGAGTTAAAAATGTGCAGTTATCATCAATGAGTGCTTCGACATGTGGATATCACCGACAAACGTAACCAGTTGATTGCCATTTCTTATTCAAACTTTTAGTGTCTTAGTATCCTCTGAGTGATTTTGTATGTGAAGAAGACTGTAATGGTTTGGTTTGATCTTTTGTTTGAAATGGTAGCAGTTATTGCTATTTCATTGGCTATACTGTCAAAAGGGAGTGAGCATCCTAAAGAACTGGGATCTATTAAAAGACAGAGTCTGTTTTAAGTTTAATCATCCACATATCTGGATGTAATTCCAGAATTTTAGATGTGTCAGGAGGAATATTTTTTTTTATTTTTCTTCGATGATGGTAAATCAAGTGTCTGTACAAAAATCATGACCGTACAGACGGTAATGTTGGTCTGCAGGAGAGTTAGTTCAGGTAATTGGGTGATTTGATAATGTGCCTTAGTCTTAATTTTGATCTTGAACTGCAACTCTAATTTGCCTATATTTTGCAGTTTGCCTTTATTTTTGGAGGTAGAAAACACGTTTACTTCTGCGGTTTTAATTATGGCAGACGTAGAAAATCTTCTTAAGGTAGAGCTAGTTGAGGTATTTGTGTGCTAGAGTTGGTTGAAGCATAGATTATTTGTATTGTTGCAGTGTTGCCAGAATTTGACAGGTATGGTATTATGTGGAAGTTTGCTATTTATTATAGTGTTACCGCAGATATTTTATGTTTGGGGTCTGCTTCGGGTGCAGACGCATGATTCTTGGAATATTTATTTTGATTCTTTTTGTTTTTTTGCTGTTACTGCATTCCATCTTGTCTTAATTACATGTGACAGAGATGGGAATGTGTCGTGTAAGGTGGTTATGAGTGGAATGCAGTCTGGTTTGTTTTCGATTTTCTTTTCTCTGGGTATTGTATTTTGTTATGTGGTTATGTATATCTTTTTGTGAATATCATTGTTTAGTTTGGCAATAGTTATAGCTGTATTTGGTGAATTTATTATCCGTAGGGCAAATTCCCCTAATTCCAAGCGGTTGCAAAAATGGTAATTTTTCTAGATGTTTGGGTTGGGCCGATTTAAAGTGAATCTAGTCGTAGGTGTCTGCAGGGATAGTTTAGAGGGTTTTCTGTAAGTTTTTATTGCCATCGATATATATGCAGGTGTCTAAGAAGGCTATTAAATCAGTTGACTTTTCATAGTCAAATACAATAGAGTGTATGAATAGTTTATGTATCTAAAGAATTCTTTTAGTTTTATTTCAACTCCTATGTAAAGAAAAATAAAATCATCTATACATCTAAGAAGATGAAGCTTTTGTCAATCTTGAGATTGATTCAAGACTCTTTGAATTTGCCCTTGGAGATGCTGTCATAAGTAAGGGCTGTGACAGTGCCCATGGCACAGCCTTTCATCAGGAGAACGTGTCTGTTGGTGAGATTAAAACTATTCAAGCATGAAATGTATTGCATAAGGGCGGTTATCATTTCTCTTTTTGGTTCCTTAGTGGTTCAATTATCAAAGGCTTCTTTGAAGGCCAGAATACCTTCATTTTTAATATTAGTATATACTGATTCGACGTCCACAATAACTGCTTTTGGATGATATCGCTGATTTGTCTGACTTCGTTGAAGTGGTCAGTGGTGTTTCGTATGTAAGATTCAACCTGTATGGCTAGGGGTTGAATGTCGAGGTCAACAAATTTCGATAGTTTGTTGCTTTTGCAGTTACTGGAGGAAATGATTGGTCTACCTGGGTTATTTATTTTGTCTTATTGCATGATTTATCCATCGTATTTGTCTCATTTTCATAGATACACAGGCCCTATATTCTTACACACGCGCCAATCCTGTATCCATAAATATATGTCTTTATTCCTAAACATACATGAGTTCTTATATTAATAGACTGACTGGGGTCGAAAGCAAAACTGTTCTTTTTTCTGTCTCCATGATACTATTTGTGCGGCTTAGACTTTACAATGTTTCGAACCTTACAAAATGTCACTCCTATACTGAAATAATTGGATATAAAGATATAATTAGCTTCTTTACCAAAGATTGAATTATAGGCAAAAATCAATTATCATCCAATCTTACAATCAGTTGTTTCCATTTAAGGAATCAATCGATTCTGGTATGAATTAACTCCAGGCAAACGCTTCAGACGGCTTTGCCGTTCATGTCATTATCACACTGACGTAATTGGAGCTCCACCTCTACGTATATATATATATATATATATATATATATATATATATATATATATATATATATATATATATATATATATATGTATATATATATATATATATATATATATAAACCTCCCAGTTTCCCCCCTCCTACTCTGCTCATCCCTACTTGGACAATCATATTCGAAAGTAGGAGCAGATGAAGTAGGAGCTTTACCTGCAATTTTTCTTACATGGAACAAAGCATCCAAAGTCTCCATTTTCACCGAACGCATCTTATGCAAAATACTCAACTTCTCCAGTGCTTCATGGTGACTCCTAGTTTCTTGCTGATGCAACCGTCAATCTGACCGGTATATGCACTATAAATATTTGTACTAAGTTTAGCTTGGGTTGAACAGATTACAATAGTAATTGTCAGTATATAAGGTTTGTTAACCATTACTGCATCAATTATTAAACTTGTGATTTCATAGAATTACCGAAATTTCAAAAAAATCTCCTTCATTTCACAAAAAACTTTTTTCCCTATATATATATATATATATATATATATATATATATATGTGTGTGTGTGTGTGTGTGTGTGTTTCTGCATGTATGTGAGAGTATATGAACTTGTGGTTGATTGTGAGTATAATTCATTCGAATATGTCTATAGGTATGTAGCGTAATTAGACTCATACTTATATGCAACGCAAACACAAAAATACATATATAACTGAATTAAGATACACACGCATGCATTTCACCGAAATTTTGTTGGACTCTCCAAGAAGCTCTTAGTAATGCAGAAAAATTATCATCATATATTGAAAAATATAGATTGATAGACAGAATCAGAATTCAAAGTTATAACCTATGTTGGCTCAGATCACGACGCAGAGACGATGCAATGCAATGCCAGCAGAGCAGGAAAATATATCCATAATTTACATAAGTAGGTACATACTTTTATGCAACAGTATACACGTACACTCACACACACACACACACACACACACACACACACATATATACACATATATAGCTTTAAACACCTAACATTAAAATCTTTTACACACACACACACACACACACACACACACACATACATACATATATATATATATATATATATATATATATATATATATATATATATAAGCCCATTTAGTATTTTTTTTTCTGTAGGTGGGGAGTAATTTTCTTTGAGATTATGAAAGTAAAATGTTTCAGTTTCGAGTGATCTTCCTTTTTGAAAACAACTTGATAAGTAACCTTCGCCAAACATGTTCAAATCAAGGAAGCAATTCTTCTCTATCCATATTTTATTCGTCTAATATTGACATGTGACGATATAACTTTCTATTTCGGCTCATCGAGGTACCATTCCGGTTCCTTTCTTGACATCCCTAGAGCAGGGGGGTTACTCTCTATGTCACATCAAACGGAGAGAAATGCATAACAAAGAAATGTCTTGCTTTGTTCTTCAAACGCCTTCTTCCTCTTTTTTGTTTTTTTTTTGTTTTTGTTTTTTGTTATTTCAATTGTTACAATACGAGTGACTGGTGGCTTCTAATGGAGATTAAGTGACAGCAAGTCTACTCAATATTTGAGGACTTTCATCAGTATTGTAGCTGACTTTGGAAATTCTGTCGTCTGGATTCATTGTTCGTCAAATTCCTTTCATAGATGTTTTAGACTAATCAAAGAGCTCCACGTACCATTGGCACTACCATCATCTCAATCTCCGTAGTTTTTCTCAATTCATCATTGTCGTCATCATCTTTATTATTTATCATTATACATTAGTCCTAATCACATTTGTTATCATTACCAAATATTTTTTCATTTGTTATTTTCATCCATCATCATCATCATCATCATCATCAGTAATCCATCGCCTGTCCTAAAACATAACAATCCCCCGGATTTGCCAGACCTCTTTTCTGAACTTGTCCAGTTCGTCTCGTGATCTCATATTTTTCTAACATATGTTTTTCATTTGATCTGTGAGGATCCACATTGTGATGTCCTGCACCTCTCTGTCATTCTATCAACATGACCAGCCCATCGCCATTTGAGTTTCCTAATGGATTCTTTGATGTCAGGGACTCCTCTTTTTCCCTTAGCATGCTGTGCTGTCGAGTGATCTTTCCATACGATGTTGAGTTCGGTTCCGTCATGTGAATGTTGCATGGTTTTCGGTTTGCGGGTCAGTCTCATTGTTAGAACACTTATCTCAGTTCCATATATGACTATAGGTGGGATGCATCGGTTGTACACTCTTCTTTTTCGGTACTAATTGGAGTTTCTTTTCCTCAAAGGTTAAGCTTGCTCTACCGAGGGATAATCATCCTACAGTGATTCTTCGCTTGACTTCTTTTCCTTTTGAGATTCCCATGGAGAATTGTTGCCCCAAGTTTTTCAATTATTTCATTATAATAATATCAATTATTATAATTATTACTATTATTATTATTATTATCCTGATGGTCACCGCTGGAGACTTAGTGACAGCAAATCTCCTATCACAGTCCACAGCAGTGGTATGTGTTAAGGTTTCACACCAGTTGCCTGATGGTTATCGCTGTAGGTTGAATGACAGTAAGTCTCATTAGATCTCCAGCTTACCCTCGTATATCATCCTCACCTGTCATAGCAACGGTGTGAATTGTACATGCTTTTTTTTTCTTGTTCAGTTCGCTCAGTTCGTAGCCATGTCTGTTTTTGTACCCTCTCTAAGCAAGTAGACTTCATTCACTGAATACGTGGTTTTAGGTCTCATCCTTTTCTCTGTATATGTGGAATTTCATGTTTGTTTGGGTTTTGTCGATTTCATCCTTGATATAGTTGTCCTCATGCATTTGTTTTGGACTGCAATGGTGAGTAATTTCGTTTTTCTCTTTAGGTTTCCTTTGCATAATCATGTCAATGATCCCTCGTCTGAGACAACCTGTATATGTCTTTGGAATTCCCCGTATGGCCTCTTCTGTTCCCATTTTCTTTTCCTTGTTCGCTACCTTTTAGTTGTTGGTAGCTGCACTGCTTCGGGTGTACTTTATAACGTCTTCCCTCCTTGGTTGGACATACTTTTTCAGTCCTGTTTCCACCTTTTCAGGCACAGTCTCCTATGTTGATGAGTCTTTTACCATCTCCTTTCCTCTTTACATACATCCTATCTGTGTCATCTCTGTGATGTGGGGCATTTCTGTGAACTTTCTTGTTCGCCAGTCATTCGATTAGAGTTCTTCCAATGTCAATCCAAGGAGTGGTGTTCTGCATCTTACTACCGAAACAGCCAATGTATATTATCAGATTCCTGCTATCTAGTTTGGTCCCTAATATTTTCTTCTTCCTCTTCTTGCTTTCTTATTCATTTCTCTCTGTCCCATCGTGTCACATTCAGGAATTCCCAGGTATTTGCATTAGTCCAAGGTGGTCAATGTTATGAATTTATTGTTCACCGATTCGATTCCTCCTGCCGCTGCGAGCTTTTCTTTATGCATTAACATTAGTACACTTTTCTCTATTCCAAACTCCATCTTCACGCCATCACTGTATTTCTTTGTTGAACAACATTTCAAGCTTTTCCTAGCTCTTTGGGGAGTAGTCTTATGTAGGCCATGTACATAAGGTGGGTAACTTTTTCTTTTGTTTTGGAAAATTAGTATCCTTTGTTATTTTTCAGGATTCTGTTGAGTTGTTGTTGTTGTTTTTGTTATTATTATTATCATTATTATTATCATTATTATTATCATTATTATTATTATTATTATTATTATAAATTGTAGTAGTAGTAGTAGTAGCAGCGTTAGCAGCGGCAGCAGCGGCAGCAGGAGCAGTGATTGTACTCGTATTATTAGTAAACAGAGTTTCGGATGATTTTCTAATAGATTTTATGTAGGATTCTGTTTTTCATTTTTTTTTTCTTTGTCATTATCCAAATTGCTATGAAAACTAACCATCATTATTTTCTTAATGTAAAACATTGATTTTAGTTCATATTTTGATTTAATCATCATCTTCCCAAACTGAGATTTCCAGAACCAAAGAAAAAACTGCCAAGAAAAATGTTAACATTCACTTTTCAAGTTGGTCCGTCTATCCGGCCGGCCGTCTGGTTTGTTAACTGGGTATGTGTATATTGTGCATACGATATTCACTTATGGAGCTAGAAGGATGAAAGTCATCCTTTATAGTGCCAAGATTTTTTTTCACTTCTCCTCAAAAATAAGTTTTTAGTGGTTGATTCAATTTACATTTACAAATTGGAATTTTAATTGATTACCTCAATCGGGCATTATGCCTAAGGGTATCGATTTGACGATTTCTTTCGTGTTACTAACCTGATATATTTATCATTTTCAAGTTTTGGGTGTTTTTTTTTATTCTGGCTATCTGAGGAGAAGTCTGTAAATCTTTCTAAAACTGATCGAATTTAATCAACCGTTTGGCCTCTTAGTGTTCCAGTCAAGCCCAGGTCAAGTTCTCAGTCCTATATAATTCTAACACTAAGAATAGTTAGTTTATTTGTTTATGGGCGTCTGGACAAGCAAAGACAGTTGTTTGAATCTTTGACCAAGTGTGTCAATTAACGGAATACATCAGGCATTTGCTTAAACATCAGAAAACCTTGAACCAAATCAATAATATTAGACAGGGCTTAGTCATTCAATAGAAACTGTCACGTGACAAATATCTTCTCGCAGCTTGCTTTGTTGGTGATGATCAATTAAAAAATGTGGAAAAGGTGATCAATTAATAATAATATACTACCATCACCTTTTGATAGGCTGTGATCACCAAAAAATCCATGCTGAGATTTTTGGTGGCAGTTCTGGTTGACAGTTTTTAATACAGAGAGAGCCTCTTATCGAGAGTAACTTTGGGACAGAGTCTTTTTACTACAAGTGAAGAAATCTCACTGTGTGCACACGTGCAATGAAATTACATGACAACTTGCTATTGTACGAAGCTGGAATTAGCATATGTATTAGCAGGCACACAAAGCGGTGTACTGTCGAGTTTGGCGTTGTTTAGAGAAATCTAATAAAAAAGAATTTAAAATCCAACAATTATAGATATTCCTTCATGGTGTCAATAAGTTATCTCCTTTTAGTCCTGGTTTTCAAATTACACAATTTACATATAAATTATCTAAATCATCAACACAGAAGTTTTAATTTCGTACGACGGAAAGAAAATGGATTTATCGCAACCAGTGCTACAATATGAATGTCGATGAGAACTCTCTTATTGAGTATTTCATTTTATTATCAAATGTTTGATTTTATTTTCAGATGGCATTTTTTTTCCATATGTATTTTTTTCGCACTGATATATTTGAAGTATACTTACTTACTTAGTCAGAGATAATATTGATTATAGACTAACCCTTTTCAGACGCTAAAAGTACGATAGAAATATCCTGAGCGAACTTTTCGGCGAAATAAAGTGTGGTCGCATGGAACCCCTGCGGATAGATAGCCAGTCACAACCACTTTATCAAAAAGACTTTGAGTGAAGGAAAGTGAAAATTGGTGGTCAAAAAAAGGACGGTACGCAAGGATTTTAACAAAATAAGTGAGAAAGATAGACCTTAACTTTAGTTACATGAGAAACGAAAGAAAGCAGGAGGAAATAGAAGGGAAAAAGGTAGAAAATCATTCAGTTTTAGTATGTGGTAAAAGAAGAGGATGAGTTGATTCAACATGATAGATGGCAATTGAAAAAAGGGTCCTTGCATATAAATAGGAAAGTTAAGTTTGGTCATCAGAGTAGCAAATCAGACGAGAGTAGACCAGGAAAAGGGTCAGACGATCTGCATGTGGGTGGCCCCAGGCAACTGACCGTACAAAGGATCATCACTCTGTCATTCTTCTCCTCTCTCTCTCTCTCTCTCTCTTCCTCTCTCTCTCTCTCTCTCTCTCTCTCTTTTAGTTAAGATTTTGTTTTGTATTCAAACAAAGACTATCAATATATTTTCGGTCAACTGAAGAAGAAAAATAAAGGTTCGTTTGTAAATCCTTACATGGGTCTTCTGTATTTCGTTCTTAACGGTGTTGATACAAGCAACGAAATTGATTATTCTTAAGCAGTTCCATACATTACAAACAGTGGCCCCATCCCCAAAACGCACCTTTGGAAGTGGTACTGACTTTGTTTCGATGATGGTAACATTGAGCAAACACAAATAGGAACAACTTACAGACATCGAATTAATTTACATTTAGTGTTATAAATTCATTGTTATTACATATTTTTGTAAGACCAACATTACAAAATGAAAAATGAATGTGATTGATTCAATCATATTTGTATGAATTTTAATTAATTTTAAGAAAAATACTGGTTTCGAAAACAATAAACTCTTCACCAGTAATTATAATATACAGTTTACTAACTTCAACTTTAGCACGTGATTTCAATGTTGTGCACGACTCGACATTATGAAGGGCGTCCTTAATCAATAATTCAGGATTTTTGCACGAGACGTGAAAACAACCATGGTTTTAGTCATTTGCAACGGATGAAATGTTGCTCTAGGGTGAGGGCGAAAAATTGGGCTGACGAGGAATAAATTTCTTACATGCTTTTAAATCTTCCATCAAAGTGAAGTCAACAAATAGTGGAAGTTACTTGAGTAACAATCATGTCGGAAATAAGACAATCAAATTGGAAGACACAGAACTGGACAAAGTGAATCACAACATTTCTATGAAATCTTCAAAAGAAAAAAATAAGCAAGTAATCACCCTGAGACGGTCATCTTTCGTCAGAGCAAGCTAAACCTTAAGAAGCAAGACTCATTACTACTAAAAAAGAGAAGCATATAACCAATGCATCTTTCTGAGAGTCTTCCATGGAGCTGGAATATTGAACTTGACCAACGGACTGACACACAAATTGAGAACCGTGCAAATGAAAGAATCATGATCAACATTATTTGGAAAGATCACAAGATAACACAATATCTCAGGGAGAAAACCCAAATGGAAATGAGCTGATCATGCTATGAGAATGGCAGACAACTGATGGACATCACGACTCGCAACATTGGTCTCTAGAGATCATTTGGGTAACCGAGGCCATTAGGGTACAAGATGAAGAAACGAATCGGACAGATTCAGAAAGTATTGTTTTTTTGATGCCCGAAAAAGAGAGGTGCGGTGAATCGTAGGGAAGGTTTATGTCCAACGACAGACGTTAAAGACCGATGATGATAATAACAACCATTTGGTGGATTACAAAATGTGTGTTTCGAAAGAACTTTTTAATTATCATTTTATTCTTCCATCAAGGTGCTATTTCATTAGACAAGCCGGCGTAGGTCGTCTTAATCTCCATATATCCCCTGAAAGCAGCTTGCGAAATTTACTTGTTGTAGCCAAGATAAAGGATTATGGAATGGAAATCGATGTTCCTTTTGGAATATGTACAATCAAACTACTTGCTGTGAGTATCTACTTGGCTAAGGGCATTAGATCATGTAGTAGCAATCATTTTCAAGAAAAACGAATGTTTAGCCGCAGGGTTAAAAGATTTTAAAAATAATCCATTAGGGGCAAAAGGAAGAAAATTAGAAACTCTGGTTTAGATCTTGTTCTAAAATTCTTAAAAAGACTGTAAAAAATATGGAGGCGTTTGGAACTGAGATTTGTGGAATTTTTCATCTTTGAATATTAATTTTCTTTCTTGATGATGCTCATTGCAACGATACAGTGCAGGAATACATTTGAATGCATACTTATACGTACATTTGTTGGAGTGATTCTTTCCACAAAGTAAGGGATAACAGTAATATCTTAGGTAGATTATTTGACAATGATGGCGCTGAAACGGACATTATTTTCACATCAATAAAGAGATAAGGGTGGCGACTTGGAGCCCTTGGGGTCTCTAAGAGATTGTGAACCACTTGACTGAAAACATATTAAGCCTTTGGAAGCGAAAACACCGGAACGAAAGGGGAAGGAAGGATGAAAGGAGTTGAGGGCAAGAAAGAAAGAAAATATAAAGAAAATAGGAATTGTGAAGAAAAGTGAGGAAGACGGATACCAAGTTTTGTGACATGAGAAAAAGGAAGGAAAGTAAAGGAGAAATAGAAGAAGGAAGGGTACACCATCATTTGATTTTGGTATAGGTAAAAGAAGAGGCTACAGGATAATTAGGCGGAAGCAAAAGAGATATAATAAAAGAAAACCCTCAATCATAAAATAGATAGACCAATGTTTTTCAAGGCAGAATGAGAAGGGTGGCCAAAGCCTATGGGCTACCACAGTAGAAGAGTTGGTTAACTGGTCACTCTCACCCCCTCACCCACTCACTCTCTCTCTCTCTCTCTCTCTATATATATATATATATATATATATATATATATATATTTGCATCATATTTCTCTCTCTGTCTTTGGGAGTTGCACCATTTTCTTCCTCAGCTGAGGGGCCGATGACCCAAAATATTAAGGGCTGCTATGTTTTCGATTGCCATATTCTACATGTAACGTATATCCATAGAGTTAGCTTTGCCTTTTCTGCAAGTCGGTCGTACCTCTATTTCTTTCCAATATTTTTTTAAATTAATCTTCGCCACAACGTTTGGAGCAGAATGATCATTACATCGAAAATAAAACAGGAAAAGTATCGTCCGGGATGTGAGATAATTGATTGAGAAATGAAAAAGTTAAAGATATGGATAAGAAGAGTATACATTAGTCATATATATATATATATATATATATATATATATATATATATGTATGTATGTATGTATATGTATATATATATATATATATATATATATATATATGTGTGTGTGTGTGTGTGTGTGTGTGTGTGTGTATTCTGTCTTTTCACGTTCGTCCCTGATTTTCTATTTTTTGTTTTTTTGACAATCGATTCCAACAAAGAAAAATATGACTTTAAAAAGAAAAAATCTTTTTTGCTTACTCTTTCTTATGGACACTGGGGAACTTCTCAAATTTGGTCTGAAAGAAAATGTTTGTGGCATTCATAGACTATAAACTCCTCTGAATATTGACAAACGTTTCTTTCGTTATACTAACTATGTATTGGATAAATATATATAAAGTACAGCTGCTTCCTTGTGACTTTGTGTCATACTGATTTAAGGCTTTGTAAACGTCAATAATGCATAAAGGACGATATTTGTGATCTGTTTGTGTATTTAAAGATCAAACAATGTAAAAAATGAGTAGGGTGGCTATTTTTGTTTTGCTGTCCCCAGGAATGGAGTCTAAACAAATTCTGTCACCTTTTGATGGACCTTCCAATAGAATCAATAAGAGGTAAAGATTTACTCACAGTACCATTAGCTCTGAAGTGGGGAACTATCGAGTCCTGGATTGAATAAAAGCTTGTGAAAAAAAAAACCTTCGAATCCTCAGTAACACTAGAGGATATTTTTACAAAATGCATTACGGCCTCTGCCGAGCTCGAACACAGGCGCACGTAAACACACACATGCACACACACACACACACAATCACACACACAATATATGTAATTTTCAGCAGATTCTCCTTTGGTGTCAATGCGTTTTATCCAGTGGTTTTTCCATCTATAAAATAGATCAAGTATCATACGACAATGATTTCTGATGAATATAAACGAATTCAGTCACTTCTTGATTTAACCTCAAAAGGAATTAATAAGATGTAGAAATTTACTTACATTAAAGAGAAGGCATAGCTTGTGGATAATCTTTAGTATAAGTAGAAAAAGAGGGTATAGGGTGATTTAGCAAAAAGGAAAGTGATTAAAAAGAAAAAGAAAACTGTTGATTATAAGTTTGGCTGAAAAAAGTTTTTCGAGGCAGGAAAAATATATACTCCAGAAATTTGCACAGCTTTAAACACTATATATATGAGATAAAATATCTCTTTCAAAAAACTATCTCATTTCAGTCGCAAATATCCAAATATTTGTTTACGTAATTTTCGTAATTTTCTACGGATATTTTCATGAGTCACACAGAACTTCATCTTATGCTACTATGTGTGGATTTTACTTATTGGAATAATCAGATGTTTATCATAAAACTGTTTCGGGGATTTAAAAACAAAACAGTTGTATTTGCATGGCTCCTTTGCAGTGTTGTCCAACCACTAATTCCTTTCAGTTGTGATTTTAGTACATAGCTGATCTCATACATACATTTTGTTATTTCATATACGGTTATATCTTAAAGTATTATTTTGTACTACACGCTATTTATTTATTTAATTATGAAACACAGGGCTTGGTTATGCAGGTTACCCGAGAAATGTATTTGACAATGAAGGATCAATAAGTATACCAAAAGACATGACTCGTTATCGGTGTCACCTGTATTGAGTGTTCACCCATGTGAATATTAAATCCCTTTTGTTGGTTTCACTCTCGGACTACATGCAAACAACTTTATGATATCATCTCTAAGAATTCAAATTACACAGAAAAATTTTGTGCTGATTTTCTACCAACATATTCAACCGAACAATCTTACATTATCTCTCACCACTAACGAGAGAAAAAAACAATATATATATATGCGTGTGTGTGTGTGTATATATATATATATATATATATGTATATATATATATATATATACATGCAGAGAGAGGGGGTAGTTCAATATGGCAAATCGTTGATCAGTGGAATGATTAGACGGTTGGAGAAGCTAATATGCAACGGAAAAATTGAATTACACGTGGGAATATCCTGAATTGGGCTGTCAATTCCAATGATTTATTAGTCAGTGCTCAATAAACACTGGTTTATTTGTTTTCCTGTACGCTTCATCATATTCATAAATTCTCATTATTCATTGCATGAGGAGATACTGGTAATATAAAGAATAATTCCGTTTTGTCACTTAAGATCATTTGGCAAGAGGCGTGACCAAGACTAGTGTGGATTTCAACACCATATGGCTTTTGTTCCTCAATAGCGACACAATATGATTCTTTTCCCTTTTTTACCAAAAAACAGAATTGGAGACATTCCCACGAACGAATCCACGGGATGAACTATACTACATGGGTCATTAAAAATAGAATAGTTTTATCACAAGTTTTCTTTTTAAAGTTATTTTTTTCGTTCGGTACAGTTATTCACGGCATCATGTTTCAATGTAACTCAACAGTTTTGAGAACAGGGAAAATTTGATATTAAGACCAGATTCTAATCGGTTAAAAGCGATTGTAAGGAAAGCGATGAAAGGAAGACTTTTTTCCTTTAGCCGATGAATTATATTACATTTTGAACGGTATTTTTCCTTTTATTTTTGATGCAAGGATTATCTATGCTTGTTTTGGACTCTTCAACTAAGATTAACTTACAAAATTAATTTGGAACCGAAAATTCCTATTATTGTTCATATTTTAATACAGATACGAATGTCGACAAATGTTGTCTAATGATGTCAAAAATTGTACATGCAATGTCGAATCTCTAGCTAATGTTGGCAACCACTCTTTAAGACTGACATCTTTGATTCCAAATTAGGAAATTGGGCCTTTTTATAGCAGCACTGCATGGTAAAGCGCAAAAGGCACGATTTGACATGTTCATCTTTATCCTTTATTGCATCCTCTTCAGTCTGGATGAATCCATAACTTTCCACTCTTTCCCTACTTTGCCAAAATATTTGACAATAGTACACAGCACAGGTAGAGATGGATTCATGTTCCATCTAAGGGTATTAAGCCAAATTAACAGGCAATCTCTTTTGGAATTCCAAGTAAGTCCTTCCATTTTGTTTTGCATCCACTGAACGATTGGCCAATCATCCCCACACTCGACGAAGCAACTAATAGGCAATAAAAGCTTGTGGCTTGGTATTAAATCAAAGTTATATAATAATATTATTTATCCGTAGATATTTCTTGTTTTTAATGGTCCGGACATATTTCGGGATGTATTCCCATCTCCACTGGTGCGTGCTGTGTGAGTGTGTGTTTTCAGGGGTTAAATGTTACTTTTGGAACCAGAGTCCACAATCAGGAGCTTTGCCTTGTGGGTAAAAGATTGTATAAAGGCTGCTGGAGGCATCTTGCTGTGTGAGAGAAAGTCCAGTCAGTGGTGAAGTCTATGGTTAAACAGCAGCAGCAGTTGGTCTTAGAGAAGGCAAAATGAGTCATGGCAGGAGGGAAGTGATGTGGAGTTAGATTTTGGGGATATGTTAGGGATAGTGTAAATGGAGGAATGATATATATATATATATATATATATATATATATATATATATATATATATATATATATAGTGTCATCCACAGATAGCTATATCGTTGTATTACAACTCTTCAGTGTGGCTATAGACTATCCATTACCACGAGGTAGGATTGAAACCTTCGCTTCAGACCAGGAGGCAGGTATCCTGTCTCTACTCCACGGAACTGGATGGTCAGTAAGGTTGAATTTAATCAACTTATATTCCCCATCCACCAGAATGCTTTATTCTAATGGAAAAAATATATATCGCTTAATTCGGATCTGCTGACCGTCCAGTTTTGCGTTGGGCAGGGATAGATTATCGGTGTCTGGGTTTAAATCGAAGATTTCGACACTACCTCGTGTCATCAGTCGTTATACTGTGAGCGCGGTGTCAGTGGCCTCCGTCAGTCTTTTGAGGGAGTAGATCTGCACTTATGAAGTCCAGCTTCCAAGATGCAGGTCTGGGCAATGATGTATGAAATACAAGCAGTTGCCTTTCCAAATAGATTCTTTCGTCCATAATGTTGTCCAAGAAAAGGGCAAGAGTACTCGTATAGTCGCAGGAGTTGCCAGAACAAGACTGAACAACAACTTTGGACTGCCGTAGTTGGCTGCAGCCCCTTGTTATGAGTTCAGAGTTGTTCTTCTCTTAGACTGGTTGCTTTCCCAGGCTAGAGAATCAATGCCACCTGAATAATTTACCAATGGCCTGAAATAAGAGGTGATGGATCCATGCTTTCTCAGAGGCAACGCCAATTCAATAGTTCAAGCTGTTAACGGTTACATCACTTGGACCTCTTTGCTGGTACCTTTTATAGAACCTATGTTCAGTTTTCATTCAGTACCTTACTCTTTTGGTCTTGTGCCTGTCTTGTTTTAAACTAGTAAATATCCATGAAACAGACTTTGAATCATTAACTTCTCAAATTATGACTAAAAGCAACTCTCGCAGCCTATTGACAGTGAAGTCAATTTTAATCAGGTGCTGCACTACTCTAGATTTGAGCTTGATTCTTCTCAGCAATATCTGTGCTCAATAAACTTATAAACACAGATTGAAACTTTCTGCAATCGTATATCGAACATTCAAATCAATTGACCATGAAGCAAAAATATTTTCTATATTTATATGATGTCAAAGAATTAGAAAGAT
This sequence comes from Thysanoteuthis rhombus, assembly GCA_963457665.1. Taxonomy (NCBI): domain Eukaryota; kingdom Metazoa; phylum Mollusca; class Cephalopoda; order Oegopsida; family Thysanoteuthidae; genus Thysanoteuthis; species Thysanoteuthis major. The sequence continues at coordinate 16,819,782 of OY735232.1, read as the reverse complement.
ATCCGTAAACATGACCAAAGCGCAAAGCAGAACATAAGCAAAAAGTAAGATCAAATCTGTACCAAAAGCTTAATCTGTACTGATCTGATTCGCGTTCAGATGGATTTTCTATCCCTCGGTAGCCGATGGCGATTAATATAGGCCGGAATCCTAAACCCGTCTCTTCATATTGAATTCGAATATCTTGATGGAAAATCAAAGACCTACAGTCCGTGTTAAAGTAACGAACATTACAAACACACACATGCAATCTCTCTATCTATGTACACATATACGTATATAAGCATATGTGTGTGAGCGTGCATGCATGTGTTTGTGCGTGTATGCATGTGTGTGTTCGTGTGTACTTACATCAAAAAGTCTGCATCTTAATGATATGAAAGCACTCAGTCTGGGTCTTGCTAGCAACGGAAGAGCCGACAAATAGTCTGTATTTAAGTAACAAAAATCGTTGGAATTTCCAGAACTAAATTCGACTAATAATCACGCAGGAAATTGAAGTTTTCGCTTATCTTTATTGATGTCAGAACTTATCGGATCTGATTCTTTCGTTTCTTGTTATCCCCCAAAACGGTACTTTTAATCACCGTCAACCCAGTCGCCGAACAGGCACTGCAAGGATTTTGATTTTATTATGAAATGTTCCCATCACTCCAAATCCTTCTTCTATACATTTGCAGACACTGATTCCGACTTCTGATAGATACCAAACTCCCAGATTCGGTGTACTGAGGTGGAAATACTTGTATACAATTATCAATTATTATTGAACAGGGTGAGGTAAGGCGTGTGTAAAGACATGTGTACGCAAAAAAATCTTCAGTGAGAGTGTGTTTGTGCATTGGTTTTCATTTGGTAAATTGTTTTCTTAAGTGGATTAGGTTGAAGCTCTTGGGATGCTCCTGAGATTTCGTTTTTTTTTATTCCGTTTGCAGTCAATGGTCCTCTTTTATAAATAATACGTTGCCCTGATTCCTTGGAGTTGATTTACCACGTTATCAAGCTGGCCGAATCGAACCATATTAAGTCTTCAGAAGACAAATTCTTTGATACCAGTATAGCTGAGAAAAAGGAATGTAGTCGTTTTTTTTTTCTTTAGAATTAAATATTATAAATCATTATTTTCTGCCAAATATTTATGATTTTTTTTTTTACCATTATTTGAATTTTATCAGTTATTCCTTTATCGCAAATTTTTGTTCAAATCATTCACCTTCCAGCAGTTAGGAAATAGCGTTGATCATAAATAAAGAATAATCCTCAAGCATTATTTGAACCCAATGCCTCCAGCCAAAGCAAAATACGATCCAGCCCCGCTTGCTCCCTAATTAAGTCACCGAGAATAAAACCTTGAAGCAGGAGTTCGAATAACACCCTAAATCCATTATTCCTTTTGATTGCTTTTTTACATTCCGGTAGTTACAGCATTTAATACATTTACCTTGGGGTTTTTTTTCACTTTGGAATCAGTGCTATTTACTCACTACCAGGCGTTCATCAGTTCAAGTTGTAATGAAAAGCAACTAATGATATCAAAATTATGGTAAAAGATAGCCATAATGAGGAAATGACGTTGAGTTTAATAGTCTGCCTTTGACGTTTTTTGGATCAAAGAAAACTCGCTGTATAAGGAAAGACTTCAGGTTTTATTCTTTACGTAGACCAAAGGAGCGGCCATTTGTTTTCAGGACACAAAAAGTTGGAGCTGAGAGCTTGAACCCACTACAGAGCAGGGTGGTATCCAGGACCACTGAATGAGCTGGGGGCCCCATAAATAATTATTCAAAATATTTTAGGGAAATACACTCCATGAATTCGGACTGTAGAGGCAAAGAAAATATAGACAAAAGGGAATAGAAATTAAGAACAACATCTGAGGTGTGTGGAAATGTTATATTAGCACTTGTATCAGCATGATATATCAGTACGTTGATTGGTTCCAATGTGTAAGTTACTGCTTCCCTTTCCACTTTTAGGTTTTTAGCTCATTAACTACCTCCTAAAACCCTCCCAGATCATAATTAAAGTGACACATAATCTAAATTTATAATTTAGCAACTAACTCAAATTCATAAAGTGGCAACCAATTTGAGTTAATAAAATGGCAACTAATATAAGTTAATGATATAGCCATTAATTAAAGTTTATGATATGGCAAGTTGAATTTATGATACAACTAATTGGAGTTAGTGACATGGCCATGAATTCTAGTTTATAATATGGCCGTTATTTGAGTTTATGACATGGCGACCAAATTAAGTTTATCATATGGCAATTAATTTGAGTTAATAATGTGGCAATTGATTGAAGTTTATGATATGGCAACTAAAGTTTTTGTGATATGGCAACTTTTTTGAGTTGATGATTTTGCCATTGATTCAAACTTAAATGTGGCCATCGATTTGAATTAATAATATTCAACTAATCAGAGTTTATGAAATTGCTGCTAATTCGAGTTAATTATATGGCCATTAATTCACGTTTATAATATGGTAACTATTTCAAGTTTTTGATAAGGCAACTTATTTGAGTTAGGAATATGACCACGAATTCAAGTTTATTATATGGCCAATAATTTCAGTTCATAATATGGCAACTAATCAAAGTATATGATACTGAAACTATTTTGAGTAAATGATATGATGATTTATTCTCATTTGTAATATGGCACCAATGCTTAGTTTATAATATGACAACTAATTGGAGTTTATTTCCTATGGTCCTTTTCTTTTGAAATAAGAACAACGCATGCGTGTGCAGGAGTCCATACGTTAATGTGGAAATACACAAAGGTGTGCGTATCCTCGAATTATAATGCGTGTGAGCATGTGTATGTGTGTGTGTGTTAAATTAAAAGCTTTCACATCAAAAATCAAGCGTTAATCAGTCAAGTGAGCAACAGACTTCCACAAAAGACGACAGTTTGACGATGTCCAGATCGCTGACGTACAGACGACAACAGGAAAGGCAATAAATGTTTCCTTTTTTTTTTCTTTTTTTTTTTTCTTTTTTGTCCAAATCGTTGATCGTTTCATGTTACAGACCCGTACGGTTGAAACGATTTGATTTCAAGTTACTTTCTTTCGTATTTGGGTGCTTGTCACATGATATTGTTTATCCAACCAATGCACTGGTTAATGGGTTTCTAAATCGTTCCTTTTGAGGAAGTTGCTGAAAAAAATCAGAGAGAAGGCTTGATTTCATGTGCCCATCCGTTGCCAATATCTAACTCTCTATTTTTTTCATCGGGAGTTGTGTTTTCCAATCATATCAGTGCAACGCATAAGCAAAAGTCTTGAGCAGAGGGTAAGTGAACAAAAAATCAAGAGATCACCGAGAACTCGCTGGAAAAAAGGTCAATAGTAGGTATGCGTATTATTTCCAAAAAGCTAAATGATGAATATCTATCACCAAAAACTGAACCATCTGCTAAAAAACAACTTGGAAAAAGAACGACTTTATGTACATCCCTAAGTAAAGCTTTTCACCATGAACCATCTCCAGAACCCCAGAAGATCATACCTGGAAGTGAACAGAATAAAATTAACTCAAAACAAAGTACCAAAAAAGAAAAACTTCATCCATGCATGGAATAGATTCGATATTGGAAATGTTATACGAGGAAGTTTAGAGAATATTGGAAATAATGTGTGTTATACGGACAGATTTCTTTGCCCAAAATATTCCAAAACAAAAATGAGCAGCAACCTCTTCTAACTGACATCTTCGATCACAGAAATCACATCGATGAAATGTCTAAGAGGGATTAGCAAGTAATCAGCGTCAAAAATTCAAACGATATTTTGTTTACCATGTCAACTCTTGATAGATAGGGAGGCTTAATACGTCAGGATTGATAACAGAAAATGAATGATCTACCACAGAAAAAAAGAATAATGTCGACGGTATTCCTGATCATGAATGTTGTAACAAGCATCAATTGAATCATATATCATTATAACAGCTCTAGCAAAGAATTCATTCGAACAGATCCGTGAAACATTTTCTGCATAAAAAACCCCGTCGAATTGACATTATTTTGGGGTGAAAGGACGTTAAATTCCGATGTTACTTCTTACATGATTGACAATGTTCACAATGGTAGCTTCTTTGGGTTGGTTGAACTTCTGTCAGTTTAGAATCTCACATTTAACGCCCATGTCAAGAAGGGCAGAGAAAGTCAGAAAGAAGGAAAAACGTTGCCAGTACATTAATTGTGAGCTGAATCACAAAATGAATTTATTCCTCTTCACTCCAATCTTGCTTTGAAAAGTATACGCACTATAAAATCAAAAACAAAATGCTAGTCATTATACATATATATATACACGTATATGTATACTTGATGCAACACCTGATACTGCACATGTCGAATAGATGACATTTATCACATGTTTTGAATATTAGATTCAAAAGATATCTCTGTCTTTTGGTGAACGAAGGTTGAGAAAACAGGTTGCAAACCTGATAAAAGAAACATTGAATAAAAATTGCATTCTCTTGGAAGATTGCAAGGGCCTAGAAAGAGACAATGCTACAAATATGGTTCAAGTAAGTACAAAAGAATATTATTCAATGAAAACCCTCTCAGCCATTTTCTCATTATGTAGGTACCATACATTGAATATGTGTCGCACTGATTAAACCGAGTTCTGTATAGATGTTATTTTGTTTGAATGACTTAAAGTGTCTATATCATCTTTTCTTGAGGTCGAAAATGATGACAAAGCCTTATGAACAGATGTTTATCATTATATTGTTTGTCAACTACGAAGAGTTCGACCTGAATCAATAGCGTTAAATCATTTGCATCACATCTCAGTGATAATTAATTGAACTTGAACGATGTTCTGAAACTCAATGAATGAAGTATCATCATTTGTCTTTTTGTCAATCGTTGGACATAGAATATTCCTAGAATAAGCAACTCTTCTCCATAATGGGCCTTGTAGAGCAAATATTTCCCTAACCTGTCAAGTGTGTCTTGTCATCTCATATTCTGCTGGCCTCAGCCCTACATTTAACCTCTTGGGATTCATGCTGTGAGATGTGATTTCAATCAGTTGAGTGCATTTTTTGCGAAATGTCAAGTCTATCGCCATTCAAGTTTCCCAATGTTTTTTAGGACGTCTTGGACTCCTGTTTTTCCCTAATATACTGAGCTTTTTTTTTTATCTTTTCATGTGATGTGGAGCATGATTCTTTTGGGCTCTATTCATTCAAGCTGAATGTTTTCTTTCGTTCAACATAGATGTAAAGCGGCGTAAACCACTCATGATATCAACCATGAGCAATGGGACCGTCAAAAAGTGCACCGTTAAACATTGGTTCCATAGACTTTGAAACAGAGGTGAGATCTTTGAAGATGAGTTGGGTCTTTTTACGTCCTATTGATGGTCATTATTAAGGCAGACCCTATAGAACAAGTCATGGTGTTTCATAGAGGCTAAACATTGACCATAACAGTTTAACAAATCGGAAAAGCAAAAAGGTTCGACCAATGAATCCCACCAGAATTGGAAGAATAATTTTTGAAACTGTTCTAAATTTTACTTTGTGCCTCTTTTGGAAAACAAAACCGGCCCGAATGACAAAAATGGATTCTGCACAGCAATCGACGGCGTTTTGCTTCGTGGCTAGACAGAGATGAAGTATCAAAACCCTTCTCTGAACTACTTTTAAGAATTTATTTTTCTATGAACTTATTTTTAATATATGTAAAATCATCAACGGCCAAAAAATATCAATATATTGAATCGCACTGAGTTAAAAGGGATTTATAATCGTAGTATACAGGCATGGAGAAAATTTCTTCCAAAATTTTGAGTGGTGATTTCTTTTAAAGGATTTCTTACAGTAAGTACCGAAAATTTTGTTATTAAGTTATAATTAAGAGGATTTGGGTAATATTTGAAAATTTAGATGTTTTCCACGCCTACTTTTTTCAAAAGATCTGTGCACATATCTACAGTTATTCAGTGATAGGTAACTATACAGTGTAGGCAATTCTTTGTTTTGATAATTTGAAGGCAAGGAAGGGAGGACTCAAACACTCTTGTCTTGGGTATAAATCTTTCTTTCGATGGCACTGCTGAAAGCACAAAACTGCGTGGACGGCAAGTTTAGAGAGTGACGTTGTCATTTCAAGTATCTACCATCCCCTCCCGCACATCACCTGGTCCCGTTTCCTGCTGTCGCCGTTTTGATCTCCGATTTCTCTGGCCATGAAACACTACGTCCACTGCATTCTCTCTCTTTCTCTCTTTCTCTCTCCCTCTCTCTGACTGTCTCTCTGTCTCTGTTTCTCTCTCTCTGATGATCTGTCTAGATAAATAGTTTTTAGTCTTTTCAGTCTGAATCTGACTCCCCCATCCACCTAAGGCTACGACTCAGAATTTATTTTCTCCCTGACACAGCCAAGCATTATCTTCCCCCTTTCCATTGTCCTGTCAGTCGTAATTCAGTCTTGTTATCCATTAAAGGCCACCACAACCAGTATCGTCTCCCACCAATCATATGCTGTGACAGATTCAAGCAGAACTTGATACCATTCCACCACATCGTGCTACATCAGAGCAGACCAAAACGGTACGTCTTTCTGCAATGATCTGGTCTCAACGCAAATAACTTACTTCAACATCTATTCCTCAGTATTATTATATTGCTGTTTTGCAGTATTAATCTATTGTTCTGTTTCGTCTGAAAAATATTATCAAGTTGAATAACCATACTTTTTCAAGATTGGTCAATATATATCAGTGAAAAAACAAGTTCATTTATTGGCCTAACGTAAAATTATATTCGATTTTTTAAGTAAAAATGAAAGACATTTTTTTCGATATTAACTCTATTGGATGAATTACTTTCTGTTTTGTTTCTGGCAACCTCCTCAAAAATCTACAATTGTATGCCCCCTGGACATCTATCTCGCACCACAAAGGAACTACAGTAAGTGAGTTCTCTGACTTCCAAAAGTTCAATTTTTTTCATTTGGATAATTCTGTAAAGATCCAAGTAATTACTATGATGCAATATCGAAAATTCACAGTACTTACTCCACAAATAGTGTGTTCAACCTTTTTAATCTTTCTTAAAACAACACAAAAAACGTACGAACCTAGAATCTCCAATGTTCCCTTCGGTCTTCAATGTTATGACCATTCAATAAAATTGCATCAATTCTGACAAAATTGGGTGATAATCATGATGACAGCTGTAACATTGCAGAGAAAGGCAATGTTTTGATGACGTTAGTTAAAATGAAACGTTTTTGACGGAATTTAATAAATGAATAAAATAGTTTAGGCAATTCATTGCATATGTATCGCATTCATTGAACACTATACAGCAAAAACTCCAGATCAAATTCAGTCAATTACTGCACCAGCTCATTGACCAATCGATACACCTTGATATATATATATATATATATGTATATGTATATATATATATATATATATATATATATATATATAGAGAGAGAGAGAGAGAGGGAGAGAGAAAGAGTGAGAGAAAGAGAGAGAGAGAGACGGAGCTAGAGAGAGTGAGAGAGAGATATATACACACACACGTATATATATATATATATATATATATATATATATATACATATATATATATATATATATACATATATATATATATATATATATACATATATATATATATATATATACATATGTACATACATATATATATATACATATAAATATGTATATATGTGTGTGTGTGTACGTTGGGAAATCAAGCGTGGGATGCAACAGAATATGGATAGTCTAAACATAATACTTGTGCTGTCTGGAGTTGTGTGCATGTATATATATATATATATATATATATATATATATATATATATATATATATATATATATATATATATATATATATGTGCATGTGTGTGTGTGTGTGTGTGTGTGTGCGTGTGTGTGTGTATAAAAGAAAAAAGAGAGAGAAGGAAGAGAGATACATAATTGTATGTATGTGTTTGTGTGTGTAAAGCTTGATGCTAATTTAGGAGGGGATATTTTCAAAACCACGTAATCCCCATCTTAACATATCATTCCATTATCGAGCTAAAAATGTATCCAGCCTGTTTCACACATGCCTTGTCAAAAATAATTACCTCCTGTCTCTCAACCTGAAAAAATTATGCTAGCAGCGAAGAGAAAAATAAAATATGTATATTGCTTATATGATATTGAATCTCGCTTCTAAGTATGAAGATGTGCTTCAGAGAATCCCTCTGAAGATTAATGGCCTTCTAATCCATTCATACTTTTTGCTTTGATGATAAAAATCGATCCATTGTTGAAAAGACATTGTTTATTTGATTTTATTCAAACTTCCTTGAAATTGGCTTAATGAAGAACGCTTTGCATGCCAAGATAATTCGTTTAAATAAGAAAAATATACATATAATATACATTTTTGAAAAATCGTATATTTTGCCTGCAATTTTTCTTTCAATCAAGTTTCATCAAACACAGCAGATAACCTTTAATTCCTTTATTTTGTGGCCCCTACGAGAATTTTACAATATCGAGCCTTGGGTTGGGGCCTAGCGGTAATTTGATCCATTATTTCTTTGTTCAATTTTTCGTAGGGGCCACAAAATAGAGGAATTAAAGGTTAACTGTCATTCTAACAATAGAATATCTTTGAAATATTATGCACTTATAGATGTATTGTATCTATCCAGCGTGTTTAGACACACACACACACACACACACACACACACACACACACACACATATATATATATATATATATATATATATATATATATATATGAATTGTGTTTTATTTTATTGAAACTCGATGTTGAAATAATCTCCCGTTGTTATACGGTGGACGTATGATTCATGACCGTTCCGATCATGTATTTATTTCTAAATAATATAACTTATGTTGATGGAAACAAATAGAGCAGATATAGACAATGAATAAGAAAGATGAGGATTTGGAGTTAAAACAGTTATTTGGGCCTTTTCGGTACTGGCGACTGTTTAGCCCTATGATGAGAACAACTGTATGTTAAAGCAGCTACCCTATCAGCCACGCGTTCGATTTTTATAGCCGACCCACTTTGCTAGTTTTATTCACGTTGTTCAGGCCAAATGACACATACACTGTATAATAACGGGAAATCCTTTCAAATAGTTTCAATATGATATTAACGCAATCCATAATCACACTGACATATATATATATATATATATATATATATATATATATATATATATATATATATATATATATATATATATATATATATATATATATATATATATATATATATATATATATATATATATATATATATATATATTGATAAGAATGGATCCCAGTCGTCATATTTGCGCTCTTGACCAATCCAAGAAAGACACGATTGTATTTAGAAACCTTGTAGCTTATGAAGATAACTAGAAAGCTCATTGATCAGTAAGTAAGGCTAGTTTAGTGGCGTGGGTATAGACAAATGAGAAATTGAACGGGAGTGAAAAGGCGAGAGATAATTATTCGCAAAAGAGAAGCAGGAATTGAGAAATGAAAGAGGGGGATAAAAGCAAATGTGAACTTGAGGGAATAGGAAAAGAGGTGACTAAAATAGTTGAAAAAGAGATTTTAACAAATGCTAAAATGAGATGACAAAAAGACATCAGATAGAAAAATTGTCTTGTCTTTGGATGCGGGGTCCTACACCCAATGTGGCAAAGTTTATTGAGTATGACGTAAAGTCAGAAGGAAAGTTCGAACTTAATTCCTCACCAACAGTCTCCTGTCTATCCGTTTCTATCTTAGTCTAAAATTGTTTCTCTCCTTCCTTCGCAGAAACTACTGTTTTATGTGTCATCTTGTTGATGGTCGAATGCTTACGTTTTGACGACACTGTGTTTTACATCGTATTATGGCAATGTAAGATATCCACAAGTAACACTGAAGAAAAATAAAAACCTAACGACTTGGTTGGATCCTAATAAATAAATACATCAATAATGAGTATGTTATAATTCTATCTTTGTTATTTATAAAACAAAAAGGTGTGTAATTATCTCCAGTCGGAAAGAAGTAGGAGTGAAATTCGACCCTGCAGCAGATAAGCTTGCTTTCCCTTTCGTAATAAATAGTACATCATAAGAGCCACTTGAAGTCTTTGTTTTTTTTTTTTCATTGTAAATTATTCTTCATAAAATGTGCCATCTCACACTTAGATAATTGTTTAAATACATTTCTTTCATAATTGCCTCTTGATCGAATCGGTGTGGGTTCCAGAGAACAAAGAAATGCCCTGAGAGAACAATGTGTTGTCTTCTGTGGAAAGCTCTGTTGTAAGAATAGAATTGTAAGAAAAAGGGGGAGAAGAAGACAGCAATCATAATTTTTTGAACTTTCAAAGCTGCCATCTATTGTGTAAATGTTTGCCGTCTAAATTGTTAAAAGTGCAATACTTATTTGAAGTTCAAGGCGTATATACAGGGTCAGTAAAAAAACAACTCCCTATTGGAAAAGGTATCTATACTTTGTATATCTATGAAATTTCGCAATGAGTGAACCAGGGAATCAAACAATATTATAGATACTAGATAACGATTAACTCTGTTTGTCACCCCCCCCCCATCTAAGATTTGCGAAGCCTAACCAAATTTGTCATGGATACTCAATGGACCCAGAGGGAGGTTTTGAAATGAAATGATTTATTGATAAGTTGTCAAAGGTTCTACAGGAGGCGTCTTTACATGAAATTTGACTATAATGCTGGGTTGAACCTTCAGTTTTGTTCATATTACATATGTACATACAAATTGAAATCAGCACTAAATAAATATATACATATTATATATATATATATATATATATATATATATATATATATATATATATATATATATATATATATATGTGTGTGTGTGTGTGAGTGTGTGTGTGTGTCTGTGTGTGTCTGTGTGTGTGAAAATTTGGTGAGACAGCTTCCTTATATCCAGGACGGTTATTGTTTACGCTTACATTGTTAAATGATGAAACTAATTTGAACAATAAAATACAAAAACATCCATTTTTGGTCGTCATTACAAGGAATATTTCCATTCGGTCGTCCTGAATAAATTCAAAGAAGCTTATTAGTAAAATCAATCATGTTTTGTATAAAGTTTTGACAAGTAGTTTTTGTTCATTCTTCTTTTGTTTCAACAACAAATAAAGCAATTGAAACTAAAACAAAGGACTTCCAGCATATTTGCATAAGTACATTTTATAAATCTTTATAGTACGTTGAAATGGAGATTTATTGCAGACGAGTGTTTTATCTTTTTTCCCAAATTCCTGATTGGAGGAAATCATTATACAATGTTTTACACCAACTAGATTAATAAAATAACTGAGGTTTGAAACTATTATCTATAAACAATGCATTAATCGCCATGCAATACGATTTCTACTTGTAAAATGGTCACTCTATAAAACAGGTCTGGTTAGTTATAGAATAGGAATTATCACATTACAACGTCTTTGGCGATATGCCGTGTTGGAGACGATCAATTGAAAAACTGGAAAAAAGGGTGATGAATAGATTATCCTCTTGACACTTGGGCACTAATTTTCTGAAAACCAGCATGAACTAAAAGAAAATCTGGGGTTAACTAACATGACTAAAAAAATTGAATCTGACTAAAAAATTATTTATGTATGTTTTCAGAGAACAAAAAGTCATTTTTTGTAGATATAATAAGGAGTGAACGTTTCATTTTTCAGCCTTCTTATTCCATTGGTGCGGTATATATGTGAAGCACATACATAACCAGAATCCAACCAGAATCATTTGAAAACAAAACATAATTGATAGCAGCTTGTATAAAAGATTTGGTTGACAGTTTCTTGAAAAAATCGTATGTTAACCTCCTCCTACGAAGAAAGCTATCAAGAGATTTAATACAGCTTCTTTTACAGGAAGACCCTAAAAGATGTCTCCCACTGCCTCTTACATTGGAATATTTTTAGAGAGAAGTTTAGTAAAGGGTGTTCCATTCAGAGAATTTTTACCAATAAGTCAGAAGTAAGAACTTTGATAAAACTTCCTATTTAATGGCAAATATACCAAGTCCCTTCCACGAGCAATTTGGATTCAGTTTTTTTACATTGTTCTCTTCTTCGACTACTGTTAGTAACGCACAAGATGAACATCGGTAGATATCAGCCAAGGATGGAATATATGGCACAGTTCAATTTTACAGGCATATTCGGGAACAAATCAAAAGAACCCCCTTCTTTTTCCCTGATTTTTATGCCCCTCCATGCACTCTTATTCTAATACTATTGTAATGCTGTTATCTATTCAATTCTTCACTAAAACCCTCAGTGGCTGTTTACATTATTTTGCATAACGCAGTAACGTTAGTTAACAACCGATAAGGCATTCGCTTCCCGAGACAAAGTTTATGAAAAAAGTGCATCTCATATGCCATAAAATAAGGTACCTAACTTTGTCATCCCCCATCTCCTTTTTAACTTGGTTTACCTCATTTATATCGTCCATATCAGCTAAGAATGTTGTTGTACACTTAAGATTACTATTGTCATGGAAAGTTTATATCAATCTCGCCTTGCACATCATTATTCTAAGTTTATGAGTCAAATTCACTGTAGATGCTGTATTATTATGACATTGTGTCTGACGAACCTCAACCTTGGAGTTCCATTTATTTGTGTTTTTTTTTTTTTTTTTCAATCATTCTGTTTGGTTGAATTTTCAAGTCTTACATGAACTAGCCATCTCAGTCAATAATTGTGATTGGATTCTATTTGTGACATCACTGACATGTTGCAGTGGTGAACATCAAAAACACAATTATGTTATTAATGAAAAAAGGCCTTGAAAGGCCATAAAAGCTTTCCTTCAAGAAATCAAAAACAGTCTTAGGAAAGGTTGTAATGGAGTGCTGATGCCAATTTCAAATCTGTGGACAAAGGTATGACCAGGAGCTCGGGAACGAATAAATACACAAGCACATAAACAAATCAACACACCGCATCATATCTAAATCCACCTACAAATAGCTTCCTAATGCTGGATCTAATTACAAATTCAAGCTTATCCTAAATTGGTCTATTAGTTTGTTTCTCGCTTCACCCATAATAGTTCAATGAGAATTTTGACTTTTTAGTGGTAACTGACTAATAAAGGCGAGAGAAGCGACTAATCTTTATCCAATGGTAAATCCTCTTTCCAATTATTAAACGATCAACCCCAACACGTCATGCTGGCAAAACACCTTCGTCCCGTTACAGTTTATACAGAATATCTCACCAGAATTGTTTATTCTTTTATTTTTGTATGGAAAAAAAAACATTTTTTTTTGTCTCTGTAAATAGATACAACATACTGCAATCAAAAACTGTATTTTTATTCCAGAAACTGGATCACTCGTGTTCTTTCAAGTAACTTAAGATGGATTGTTTGATTAGAAAAAAACAGGAACAAAAAACAGTATGTATTTATAATTCTCTGGTGAAACTGTAGACTAGTGCTAGCATTTCAAATTAGAATAAATTATCTGAAATTTGTGCTAAACCCAATTTCTCACTGAATAACAAATTTTTCAACTGACTTTATATATATATATATATATACACACACATATATATATATAGATAGATAGATAGATAGATAGATAGATAGATATATATCAATTTCTCTCTCTATCTTTATCTATCGATCTATCTATCAATCTATCTATCTATCTATATATATATATATATATATATATATATATATATATATATATATATATATATATATATATATATATATATGTATATATGTATATATCTGTACGTGTGTGAATAAAATGAGAAACAGACTGACTGGAAAAAGAGAGAAATGAGGTTTATGTTAAGGCAGGAAAAGTTCTTTTTCTTAATAATAGAAGAGTGCTTATATATTTCTTTCGAAATCGATACATTCCTCACATCTGGTGATGTACAATGTCCGTTTTAAACACTAAACCATTCTTCCGAGAAACATTATTGATGAGACATTCTCTACTAAAAAGCATCATCATCAGCCATCATAAGTCAACGGTTGGAGATCTCTATGAATGACAACTGCGACTGCACTAACATCTGTCTTGTCTCACCAGCAGTTCTACCTACCCCTCGCTCCCATCTTTGGCTCGTCTTTTTCTACTGGGATTGTTATTTCACGTGAACCAATCTGTAAGCTTCCTGCTCTATCTTTTTTCATCTCTTCTTGCTAAGTGACCATTCCATATCTGTTTTTGTTTCTTGATTTTTTGTATAGTATCCCTCGCCTTAGTCTTTGCAGAGGGCTCCATAGAGAGAGCAATGCTAAGATAACTCTATGACAGTGGTTTCGAAACTGGGTCCCGTGTACCCATGGGGATCCGACAAATAATGTATATGGTTCTTCAGCAGTGACATTGCAAGTCTTGTGGCGGAGAAACATCACGATCCATTACACAGCGAACGAAAAGATTCATCGAACAGGAGCATTTATCATATATTGGAATTAAACTAAATGGAATTCTTTAGAAATAAATATGATTTCTAAAGGAGAAAAATTGTTGTAGTTTACTGAATTCAGATAATAAAGATAGCGGTCCTACAGAATATTTCTTTTCTAGGATTCCTCGACTTTTCAAAGTTTGGAGACCACTGCATCATCAACATGGTTCAGGGGGGGGACTACTAAAAATAATCGACAAAAATATGTGTCTGTCTAATTACATGCGTCGCCGATAGAATTTCTATGTTGTACCGACAAAAATAATCGTAATCGATCATCAGAGATTATTGAATCTGTGTGTATTTATATAAGATCGATATTGCTTTCACAATTGTAACACAATCTCCGAATATGCATGAATAAGGGAAAGGTTTTGTGTATATTTGAATATTAGTGCATGTGTGCATGTGTATTGATGTGCATGTGAGTGAGTCAGAGAGTGCATGTAAGTTCAGTATTTTTGCATTAGTATTCATGTGTTTCAGAGTGTGTTGTGCTTGTTCAAACAAGTGTGCACACGAATGCATGCGTGTAAGTGTGTATCTATATGTTTGCATGTGACTGTGTATTTGTTTTTGAGAGTGAGAGTGATTGTGTGTGAGTATGTATGGGCCTTTCTCTTTATCTGTGCACATGTATTTAAGTGTGTATATGTGAGTGCTCTTCCTGGTTCCTTTTCTTCCCTCTAGAAACAGAGTCTGCAACTGCTTCGTAAATCTCGAACAAGACAAACTCGGCGGATTAATCCAGAACCACTCATGCATCGCTGCTTCAGTATTCCAGTCTCATTCTTTAACATCATTTCAGATCACGTCGGCAAAATAGGCCACGTGTGTGTGTGTGTGTCTTCATCCACATTCCACAACCCTAGTTCTGCGGGTGGTTGTTTGGGGTTCCGCGAGGATTTAATACGCGTGTCACTCATTTTTGTTCATCTAACAATAATAATGTGCGATTTATTGATTTGTCCCCCCGTTGCGCTGAGAGACGCCACTCATTTATAGCATAAGTTCATTTTCATTAATCGAAACTCGATCTTCAAAAACTGTTCTCTTATTTTTTTTGATAGTTTTGTTGTCTGCATTTGCACTTGATATTTGTTATATAAGAATATAAGGTTTTATGATTTTTTTTTCACGTAAGCAAAGCCAATCAATATTTTCCCAAGGAAACTAGGTTCCACTTTCTTATATTAAATGATGTCCTTAGAGTAAGAGAGGGTTGGAAATGGTGTCAATCAGTGTATTCACCAAAATAAACATATATATATATATATATATATAGAGAGAGAGAGAGAGAGAGAGAGGGAGAGAGGGGGGAGAGAGAGAAAGAGAGAGAGAGAGAGATAATAAATGCATCCACCATAAATGAATCACCGTCGCACGTGCGTGTTCTGGAACTAAATAAGTGAGAAATCATCTGAAATAAAAAAAATAATAATAATAATTTATCTACAATTATTCAAAAAGAGTGACCTCCACCAAGTTAGAGCATTGGTGGTCCAAAATGACTATAAAGACCCCAAAGCAATGTTTTGAAGAAATGAGAACATCGTTTTCTAAATGGCAGCTGCAACAGAAGCAGACGTAACAGTAGCTACAGCTTTTTAGCGTCCGTCGTAGGACATCGTCTTTCCCGAAAATTCAACAGATCTCTCTACCATTGGAATTGCGAGCTGAAGAGGTTCAGTGTCTTTGCGTAGTATGATAATCAATCTTTCTGTAGATACGTTGCAAGACTCTGATATATACGGCATATTCACCACGCTGTATGATAATATCAATCGCCTTTGGAATTTCCACTGAGTTCAAAGATTTTTTGTAATCCAAAATATATTATGGCGAGTTGTGTTGTGTAGCTTTCTATTTTAGCCGATTTACTGAATGAACATGGTCAATAGTCAAGTACTTCTCCTGAAGACAGCTTGTTCCTGTGGTTAATTTTCATTCTGCTCCCTGGAAATTCGAGTGGTGATAACTTTACTTTGTTTGAGATGTAAATTGAATAAAATGGCTATTTTCATAGTGATTACTCCATCAAAACTTCTGAGTAGGTCGATAGTGATTTCCCTTTTTTGGTTTTTGTTTGATGGCTTGTTTCATCTTCCACAGAGTAACTTCTCCGAACCGGTTACTTGTATATTTTGCTCATTGTTCTTTGTTCTTTGTTGAGAAAAATATAGATTTACTGTAGAATTTATGGGTGCGTTCGACGGTTGGCTTCAATTTATCGTTTGGTCTCCGTTTTCTTCGAAGACACGAGCTATTTACATAATCTTTCCGAGAACAGCTATCTTTGATTTTCTTTCATCTTCTCATAGTTTATTTTGGATGGTCTTCTTTCGTTTGGGTAATTCGATATTTTCTTGTCAATGGTGGTGATTGAATATCTTTCATTTTTCCATGAGATTCAAGGTTCGTTCGAGGGATTACTTAAGTTGTTTTTTTATTTTTTTGGTGGGGGGACTTAATCATAGTGGTGACTACTGTTAGAAACGTTATCTTGTTGTGAGTATGTTGATGTTCTTCCCTGTTTTGGCGAGGTTCATTTTTTTTTTAATTCAAACTCTTTAGATAAACTGATTGAAGTTTGCTAGTGAACTTTTTTATGCTCTTTCTTAGTGTTTGTTTGAATTCCACATCTTATTATTTTGTGGTCACTTCCTTCGTCGACGTGATTGAAGACAAAGATATCTTTGACTGCTTTGCTTTCATCTGCTAGGATGTAGTCGATTTCGTACTTTGTTTTGTGATTCTATTGAGTTCCCTATAATGAAACGTGTTCATGATTTTGAAATTTTTGTTGTATTTTGGGTATCTTAGAGTGTGGAATTCAAGATGACAAAAGAATTGTCTATATCTCTCTTGGTTGATTGTGAAATGGAGTCATAAACATGAATGATAATTAGTATTTTGAAAGCTGTACTTAGACACAAGAAAAGTAGAATGAGATGGTTCTGAATCCTATTACTTTAGCTTTTTTAGGAATAAAAAAGCCGACCCTGCTTTGCATTTGCTTTTTTCTGTATTGCTGAGAAAAGGTTTACCCTATTAGTTTGGTTAGGGACCTTTCGTTTTGTTAATACCGTCAATGTTTTTTGTTTAATTTCCAAGATCGGCCAGGCGCTTGTCTGTTGAAAGTGTCCTGACGTTTTAAGTGTCAATGTATGGGGATGTTTACTTGGTGGTGTTCTTGAGATCGTGTTGGGTACTCGTCCTTTGACCATTTCATCCCTCCCAAAGCCAGTGATGCAGTTGGGCATTTTAAAACTGTTACTCCAGCTGAAACGGCTGGTATATTTTTGATTGCGCTAACAATGAGAAGTGTTAGGCCATTGCATGGTGGTAAGTGGTATGCTGGTTTGGTTACAGCCCCTTTGAATCAAAGTAGCCTCAAAGGTTCACTGGCCAATAGCATCCACTGTATCAACGTATGAAAATATGTGTTAATTGGATGTGCAACAAATACGTTGGATAAGTCTAAGAAGCGCTAGTAAGTTTGAGCTCTCACTTGTGTCATTTTTCTCTTATACGGTTTGCATGCCGAAAATACGTTGTGGACTGTTTGAACAATAGAATTCAATTCTTTTAACACTCTTCACCTTCTTCCCGGATTGATCAAACTATTAACCCTTCCTTTGAATTTGGACCCACACGTAGTCAGGTAAATGGTATCAATCCGTTCATATCTTCTATAAAGTTTTCCAAGTTTTAACAGAAATTCTAGTTGAATAACAGACAATTTGATTTGTAAGAATAGATAAAGGTCTCCGCCAATCAGGCTAGAGGGAAATGGTTACATCCTCCGTATATTCGAGTTTTTGATTGATACTTTTAATATTTTGCAATGCATTTTCTTCTCCTAGTTTACTCCCTCTCTCGACAATCTCTCTATTCTCCTGCTGAGCCTTTTCTCAGGTAGTTGACAGTAGGTTTTGTCAACTCTCTAATCTGTAGCACTTAGTATATAAAAAATGTTGTTACATTAGAAATAAGGTTTTCCCCCCCAAAAATAGTGACGATTTCTTCTACATGGTTTTACATATACATTTTTGTAAAGACCGATGTGTTGTAAGCTACACATATCATTTTTAAACAAGGGTTCCTGGATATACAGAAGATATCCCAAAGTTTCTTCCGGTTTAAAAGGGATGAAAAAGCTGATATACTTGTTTTAAAGGATACATATTTATAGAGGTTAACTAACTTTGACCTAAAGTCACAGTACCGGTGAACACATTTGTCCTCATAAGCATTATTTGTGACACTACTTAGTTAAACGCAACTCTCCTGTAGGCACTTTTACATATCTAATGAGTCGAGATTTACAAAAATTAGGAGGCCAACAGTTGGGATGTATCACCATCATTATAATCATCACCCGCCTTTGAATTTCCGTCATTGGACATTGGCCTACCAAGATATTTGTCGGACTGCTCCAACGCGGGTGTTGCAGTGCAAATATCTCCCAAACTTGATAAAATCGTCACGCCATCTTATTTTCTGCCGGCCATAATTCTGTATATGATATCCGGGGGACAACATTGTGACGCCTGGTGTATGTCCGACTTTTTTGTTGGCGGATTTTCTGATGATTGATAACTGTTCTTCACGCGGATTGCTCTGGAAGAGAAAAAAAAAGGTTGTTGATCTCCTGTAAAATTTTATACATCATCGTCAGTAGCAGCCTTTTCAAGTCCACCGCAAGCCTTTTCCATCACCTTCAACGACAACCATTAATGCGCTGACCTTTGACATATCCTACTGGCAAATCCCTTCATCTTGTGCCTGGTCATTTCCTACTGTATTTACTGTCCCATAGGCACCATCAATAATTTTTGCTCCATATGTTGTTCATAAATAGCTAAATACGTATAGGGAGGAGTATATCCATAGGAATAGAGCATTGGTGGATGGGGAATATACGCTAAAATGAATATATCGCTTATATTTAACCTTACTGACCGTCCAGTTCCGTCCAGGACACCGGCTTTCAGGTCTGAAGCGAAAGTTTCAATCCTGCCCTGCGTTACTGGATGGGATAATGGGTAGTTTATAGCCACACTGAAGACTTGCAATACAACGAAATAGCTGTCAGTGGATGACACAATAATATATATATATATATATATATATATATATATGTGTGTGTGTGTGTGTGTGTGTGTGTGTGTGTGTGTGTGTGTGTTTGCTAGCGTTTGTATTCCTCTGAAAACTTCGTCTGTGATTACTAATATAAGCAAATACGCATAGGCACAAAAATATAAACATATATTCTGCTTACGTATGGTGGAAGAATTAGGTGAGTGTTCTGTCTTGGTAATTGTCGTCTAATTATTCCAATTAGCATTATTCTTCATTTGTCACCGAAAAACACCAATATCGTTCTGATTCTTACCAAAATGAGCCGTGACTTCATTAATTTCCCCGCCAAAGACGTCTCATTATTTTTACTTTTTCTTCCCTTTCCCGTCCCGTATCGACGCAACAAAGAGTCCAAAATATTTACTTTAATTATCAAATACTAACAGACATTATTCTTTATCTCTTTGTGTTTTACTTACAGTCTTATTAATCTTGTGCTTCTGTTGAAATTAAAGGCTCCACTAATAACTGGACGATGAAAAACTCTGTATTTCCTTTCAAGTTAACGAATAAGTTCTTCTAAGGGAAGTTTTCGCTTGTTTTCTGGAGTTTTGAGACGGAATATTTTCAATGTATTGTCCTCTTCGTTGTGTTTAACATAATATTCAAGCCATATATTTCTTAAACATGTTGTATTTCCTGATTTTCTAGGATGAGAAATCAAAATTATTCTATGCGTTCCTTTGCACCCTGGTGTTTAATGTTGTTGTTTTTTTCTACTCAACGGTTCGACCGTTGTATTCTTGTTTGATTTATATCCAGTTTTTAAGATTTTAACCAATCTTTTTGTTCTAATAATTTTCTATGTTTTACATTCTATTGTCAAGTACATTTCTTTCTCTTGCTCCTCTGCTGGAATTGAGTGACAGCAAGTCTCCTCAAATCTCCAGCCCTCCTCTCCACACTGTCATAACTCACAGTTATAGTGTAGTTTATGGTTTCACGCCAGCTGACCAATGATCATCGCTGAAGGTTGAGTGACAGTAAGTCTCCTCAGGTCTTCAGCCCAAATCTCATCTTTCTCTCACCTATCATATCAGTGCTGTGGTTCACACTTCTGCTACCGTTCGGGTGTTTTGTTTGTTTTGTTCCATTTTGTCCCTACCTCTGTTCAGCCACTGTTAACATTCGGGGTCGTTGACCTTATATTTCTAATATTTTCCTAAGTATCCGGGCAGTTCCTAACAGTGCTGTGGTCTTTACAGTCTTAATCCTTCGTTTGATCCTGAGCTCCTCCAATCTCGCACTCACTGACATTGGAACAGTTCCAAGAGCTACTATTATTACTTGTACTACCCTGTACTTTTTCAGTTCTCTCGCCATATCTTGGTATTTTTCCAGTTTTTCACTCTCTCTCCTCTTTATTCTATGGTCTGCAAGCACGGTCACGTCTATTATTTGGCAGGTTTTCCTCATTTTGTCTACGATTACCAGATCCAGTCTTCTCGTCTGGATGAGGTGGTCTTTTTGGATGTCAAAGTCCCAAAGTAATTGGTGGTTTCCAATTCCAGGGCTACCCCCGGTTTGTGCTGGTACCCCTTTACCATATGCCTAATTCCCGTTTGTTTACTCAGTTCCCAGTGTATCACTGTTGCTACCCGATTGTGTCTGTGTATATACTCTTTCGAGGCTAGTTGACTACATTGTCTAATGATGCAGTTAACGGACTCATCTCTTTCACTGCACAGGCAGCACTTGCTTTTTGTCCGTGTTCTATCGATTTTTGTTTTGATATAGTTTGTCCTGATGCATTTTGAGCTGCCGTGATAAGCAATTCCGTTTGTCTCTCCAGGTTTCTTTTCTGTAGCCATGACCATGATCTCTCATCTTCCACATCCTGTGTCTGTCTTTTAAATTCTCCGTATAAATGTTTCTGTTCCCATTTTTCTTTCCTTGTTTGCTGAGTTGTTCCTATTTTCTACTTTTATGTTATTTTGCACTGCTTCAGGCATTTGTTATGATGTCTTCACAATTTGTTGGCACATACTGTCCTTAATCTGCTTTGGCCTCAGAAGACGGTCCTCTATGCTGTTGAACCCCCTGCCGTCTCTTTTCCTCTTTACGGTGTAAGGCTTTATGCATTGCTATAAGCTTCCTTGGTCGCTGATTCATTGATTGGAGTTCGTCCTTTGTCCATCCAAGAAATGGTTCTGTGTATCTACTAATACGGTTCAAGTGTTCAGTCTTTTTATAAGATCTTGCTGTTTAGTTTGGTCTCTGATATTTTCCTTATCCTCCAAAGGTATTTTGTCTTTATTTTCCCCTTCATTTCTTCCTGTTTTATCGTATCACAGTCAAGAACAACCAGGTATTTGTATCAGTCTTGTGCGCTCAGTTATCTAATCTTCCTGTTGTCTGGAAATTCGATTATTATTATTATTATTATTATTACTATTATTATTATTATTATCATTATTATCATTATTATAAGTAGTAGTAGTAGTAGTAGTAGTAGTCATTGCACACCAAATTTCAGCTAGAAACTTTGAGCTGGCAACGATGTTATGACTTGATAAACATTAGCAGTATATATATATATATATATATATATATATATATATATATATATATAATATATATATATATATATATATATATATATATATATATATATATATATATATATATAAGGGGTCAGTACAAGAAACAGTAAATAGATGTATAAGGGACAAAATATTACATAGACTGTGCTTTGCAAAGGACATGGGTGGTGTATCTGAAGACAATTGTTAGAGTCTCATAGATGCTTAAGTTTCCTGCTATTTTAATTTGATAAAAGCTTTTTATCACACAAAAGACACCAATAACAACAATTATTTTTCAAGTCTCGAGTTGTCACATTTTTCTGATCTCAATTTCCAGGTCTTTGTACTTGAATGATATACAAATTCATTTATGGATATCTTTTTGTCCAATGGGATGGTCATATCTATTAATGGGTTACCTTTTTCCTTCCTGTCATTAATTATCATGTCTGGTCAGTTGGATATGGTACAATCTGTATGTGCTTTGAAATCCCATAATATTGCTTCATCTTGTGTTTTAGTCACTGATTCTGTGTCGTGTTTATACCAATGTCGAGTGTGCGGAGCGCCATAATGTTTTCAGATTATCCGACGGCTTTGCAGCCCCAAACTATCGTGTCCAAGTCGGCATTAATTGAGGGCTAGATGAGAAGATCCATATATGATGTGGTCGTTTGTATCAGCTCTGCTGTCACAGAACCTGGGGTTAGGGTTAGAACTGTTTTGATAATGTTGTTAGTTCTTCGTGTGAAGGCTCTAATATTTAGCAGCACGATTGAAACCCTCTGTTTTGGCTTTCAACCCTGAATTTCGAAGCCATTAATAGGTTCTAGTATTATCTACATCATTATCTCGTGTGCAAAGTGGGTCTCAGTCGTGAAGGAGTATTTGTTCTCAGTGTTCTTTGAACATTGATATATCCCTATCTTTTGGTTATAGTTTTCATTTTTTTTTTGCAATCTTTATTACAGCTTATGTAGGGGGTTGTTAGTTTATGTCGGTCATGTTTACCTTATCTCGAGATGCCTTGGATTACCTCACAACTAAGTGAAGCATTTTTGCTTTGTCACGTTTTTTTACCAGTCAACACCCAGTCGTCACTTGCTTGCAGGCAAACATTAAAAAAATGTTTGCAATTATCTATGACAGTTATGGATGAGATCTCTACCACATTTTCTTCTTAGGGGGTACAGTCGATCTACATCTGCTTTTTGGTTATGCATTCTTCCGTTGGTGAGGAGTTTCCTTGTTTTTACGTCCTTACTGCGTATATCAGCTATGTTCGAATTTATGATGTTAAAACTTCCCTGTACTACGGGTATGGCCGAGGTGTTTATGGCTTGGGTACGGTTCTCGGAGTTTCTGTAGTACTCCTTTTTATCCTTCTTTCATGAATGTATGATAGATTAATTGCCTTCATCAATTTTGGGGTATTTCCAGGTACCTTCCTGTTCAAGTCCTTGGATGGTTGTGTCTACGTCTGAACAGATATATTTTGTTGTTAGTTTTCCTTGCTTCGGGGATTGCTTTTAAACACTTTTTCAAGACCAAATTTCATATTAATATCATAGCTGAACCTCTTCAAAATTTGGGAGAGACCCTTTAGCCCAGAGTCGCCCTTCTGTTTATAGTGTAATATACTACTGGGGTGGTGTTATTGAATTCACTTGAAAGAGGGATGTAGGCTAAACAGAAAAAAGGGAGGTAAAACGTATCTCCATGGGAGATCCCTTTGTTAATGGCTATTCTCCAGGATTCAAAAGTATCGTTATTGTGGTCAGGGCGGTGTTTGGTGTTCAATAGGGTCATGCAATGTTCGAGAAAATTAATTATAGTTGGTGCACTTTATTTACTTTTAAGACTTTTAGTATCCAAGTATGTGGTACATTGATAAATGCCTTTCAGTAAGCTATCCAAGCTGTATTTAGGTTATGGCGTTTGGCATGACAGCTCTCAAGGGCCATTTTATTAATTCGAGATTGTTTGGGGGTTTGTTTCGTTTTTTTTGTTTTTTTTTTTGCACCGATAAAAACCTCTTTGGCAGCTTTTTTGTTCTCGGGGAAGGATATTGTTGTTTTCAAGGTGGAAAATTTCAATTCGTCAGAATTGATTAGACTTGTTTTTATGTGGTCGTGGGACGGGTAATGGGTCTGTAGTTTTTGTGTATTTTGTTTCACAGCTTTAGGACGGGAGGTTATTGGTACCTATGTTCAACCACGTAGATGCCTTACGTGGGGCGTTCATGATTTTAGACACAGGTTTTGCTAAATTCACATGGAAAGATGAGACTGTATATAGCCAGAAGTCGTAGATTCAATCGATTCTTGGCGATTTCCACGTGTGTCTTCCGCAGGGTATTGTAGACATCTTCTTCAGTTATATCGCTCTCTTTCTGTAAGGTTTCACCTTCCGTTGTCTCATATTCTTTCCTCGTCTCTCTGAATTTGCTTTGAACGGTTTAGTATTGCTACAAGTGTTCACCCAGAATCTCCCTACAACATCTATTGAAAATGTTTTTCTTATCTCCTCTGGCTATGTGCCCATCTTTCTGCGAGATTTCTTGGCGTCTGAGGTAACCACCTGGTTCGATGGTAAGATTTAATTCTTTTTCCCAAACCATCTCACACTTTTGGCTCTAACTAGTATTTTCTGTTTGATGGCTTCTTTAACTGGAGGTAAATCTTTTTTTCCTGTTTCCAGTTTATATTTCCTCTTGACCTTTGTTCACTTCTTCATTTTAATGTTAACACCTTTAGAGATCTCATTAACTATAGATAAATCTCCCCTTTGGCTATCTATCTCCATTTGTGAGTTTCCTCCCCACTTGGTTTGTTTATTTGCATTTGTTGTCTTCTTATTTCATACTTGATGGCATTTGTTGTTTTATACGCAGTAGCGTTTATTATATTACTTAGAAAAGTTATAATAATGATATTCATTTCCTCCAATAGGATTTCAAGTACTTTTTTGTATATTTTTTCTCATGATTAAATTTCCGGTTTTGGGGGGGGGGTTGTAGAATTTTAAGACGTGATTGTTCTTTATATTGAGATTTTGTATTTTACTTAATCCCATAACAGGGATTTCTTTCGCTGAGTTCAACTTATCTACACTGTTTTCTCAGGAATTCATCATTCTCATTGTTCGTTGTTACAGGTGATACCTCTCTTCCAGGTATTATGTTATCAGCAGGTACAGTTCTTGGATATACACTGATGTTTTTTCTTCTTCTTCTTCTTCTTCTTCTTCTTCTTCTTCTTCTTCTTCTTCTTCTTCTTATTATTATTATTATTATTATTATTATTATTATTATTATTATTATTATCATTATAGTAGTAGTAGTAGTAGTAGTAGTAGTAGTAGTAGTAGTCGTAGTAGTAGTAGTAGTAGTAACATCTATCCTTCCTCCAGTGGTCATCGCTGGTCCCTCCCTCCAAATCACTCTCTGGCCTTTAATTAGTACTTCATCCAGTTTTTAAAGCAAACAAATCCACCTTCATCCCTATTATCCTCACACCAACAATCATTTTATGTGTGCCATCTTCAATGATCTTCCCTGAAATTCATTTCAAGCTCAGATGTATCAACTTCGGTGTTAGATTAAGGCATTAGAATGATCTAAAATGATACCTGACATTCTCTTAAGCATCGAATAGTCTGATCAATATTAGCCATGTGTCTGCAGTACTAAATTTGAGTTACAAATTTTCGGTAATTGTTGCCTTTCCTGCATTTAATTCAGAACATTTCTGTTATTAGATTCCTGGGGAGCTGAAAACGGCATTTTTCTCCACCAATTTTGAAATGTTGAATTTAGTTATCAAGAGTTTCATTTACAAATGGAAAAAAATCAGAACTGTTTTCGTTTAAATAAAACTGCATAAGATATGTGTTAGTGTTAGGTCCAGGATTAATTTCAATGGTTAGTATTCAGGGTTGGTATTTAGCGTTAGATTTGGGAACGAGTTTTTATTGGTAAATTGCAGATCTAATGACACAATGGAAGTTTCGCTACTAGAAAAATAGTTTAAGCTGCCCTTATATTTTGAATTTAATTGATCATATTCACTATGTTTCGTCAAAATTATGTTTTGTAGTAATAGAGGCGTCGTTGATAAAACCCATCAGGCAAATCTAGTGAGCTGTCGTTCTCGACTCAAATCCTTGGTCAAGTAATGCAGAATAGTCATATACTCTAGTTTAGTGGATTCAACTGATGCAAAATATATTTTCTAACATGGACAGCGTAATAAGAGCAATCAACCGTAGATTGGATTAAGAGATACCTCAAGAAAGCCAGTGGATAAACAGCTGGATTGTTGATGAGAACTCCAGTCTAAAAATCAGTTTGAAATATGATTAAGCTATTGGTTATTTGAATAAGCGAAAGGAGAGGCTATGACAGTTCGATCTCCACCGGTAAGAATTGGTAGGGATATGTACGTATTTTCATATTTCATATGCTGTATATTTGTAAGAAACACAATAAATGTTTCCATCTTCCAGTGAAGAATAATAATAATTCAACACTCACTCCATTATTAGGAGGCCAGAAGGACAAATAATGACTACATTATGTCTTATGAATGCAAACAAAGTTGGTACCTTACAGAAGAAAATATAAGTTTTTATCATTCCAACTTGTGCACCGTAGTAGCCGTAAGTAATAGAAGTTATAATTGAATTCTACCCGACACTAGGGAAAGTAAGTAAAATAACATTAGTAAGTCACTCCTTGAAGCTTAAGAATTTAAAAACCGAGGAGCTCTTCTGTTATTTTCATTGTCATTAATTGCTATCACAAGGCAGGGATGGTCGTCTGTGGAATGTCTGGACTTTCCTTTCTATGGCAAGAAATAAAACAGATCTATTAAAAGTTTTCTCGCCATCCAGACATGGAAAAAACTTTCTTTTCCTTGAATGTGAAACAATTAATCAACGTAGATTAACCAGCCACGGAAAAAATTGAGACAAAAGCTAACAAAAAACATATCTGGTTAGTCACTCGATCGAAACTGTCATGCATATTGCAGTACGACGTATTGGGGGTGATCAATTAAAAAATTTGGAAAAGGGGGTGATCAATGATCAAATTATTTATTTCGCTGTTGATTAGTGATCACTGGAAAATCAACATTTTCGGGGAAAATAAGAGCGAACGCTTTTGGACACAATCTAAAGGGCCAATCAAGCAAATAATTTCATTGAGACCTGTTTGGAAACCTACTTTGGGGGGATTAAGAAAAAGATTGTCATCGAATGGTTGCTGAAATAAAATTAGTCAATTCTAAATCGTTGAAACATTTGAAATGAATTTAGAATTCATTTGAGAAGTCAATAAATTTGATAAAAACCTATTTTGATGTGAACCTTTTTTATGAGTATGTATTTGAAAAAAAACTTAACAATGAATGTAAATTATACCAATTTTGATATCTTTAACCTAGCCAGTTATTGTTATCGAAAAAAACTTGACCCAATCTATCAATATTTCTGACATTGTGTAATCAAATTCAAGTCCATCTGCATCACTTCTTTTATTATCGTACTCCGTGTTTCCTGGTCGTTTGCGTTTGGTGGCTCACTCTGGAGATCAAGTGACAGCAGGTATACTCTATATAAGAATATTCTATTTAGTTGCCCTAGAAAAAAACTACATATATTACAAAGTATATATATATATATATATATATATATATATATATATATATATATATATATATATATATAATGTGTACTTTAGAAAGTGAGACAGACTCGGGAGTGAAGTGTTTGGTGGTAAGGTTTATTAATCCTTATAAGTCAATAGTCCATACATGTTTCGGGATTCTACCCATCATCAGTGGTGTGTGCTATATATATATATATATATATATATATAACATTGTTTTTTGCCTCTTGTTTCTTTCCACTTTTTATTCAGTAACTTTTATGATTTTATTCCAGGTATGCAGTGCCTACTTTGCATACGCAGACGGACCGTTGTTGACTCAACCAATACAACAATAAGGCTGCTAGTGAAAATTAAACTAACTGCACTTAAGATTGATCTGTAAGATAAGATTGCTAACTATTGCTTTCCGGTGGGCATCTTGTTTGTGTTTTGCTCTTGATTTCTTCTCTTTTATTTTATTTTTATTGACAGGGAAAACATTAGTGACAGTCGATTTCACTTTGGTGTTATTTAATACATGATAACTCGTATGAATAAAAAAGTAAATAGAAAAGCTCATTCTGTAAAACTGTTTAAGGCACATGATTTTCACTTTGGATTACTCTGCCATCAGATACCTTGTTGATCAGCCTGGGTACTAAACTAAATATTGAAACAGAATATAATACTCTGTGCTCTTACAGATATTCAAATTAAAATTTAGGAAACGTTAAAAATTACTTGTCTTGCACGTACCAACTCAACAAATGTGGGATGAAATTTAACCAACGATGCTTCAAGAGTTATGGAAAACTGTTTAAGATATCACAGTTTTGACGAATTTTAGTTTTTTTATTCAAGAATGACATACCAAAAACAAGGATAGACACAGTTTAAAACCTGCATCGCTCTCTACAGAACTTTTTACGTTGTTTACACAATTTTTGACAATGTCTTTGATTTGTGTACAAGACCGATCTTCATAAGGAGCAAGCAACTTTGAACCTTTTCAAATTTGGCTCTAATATATCTGGTGACTTTCTTACCCAGGCGTTCTCCTCTTTCGTTCCCCGTTCCTATCATTTTGAAAGCAACAAGCAGCTTTCTTCTTTTTGAACCTTCTCTTCTAAGTACCTGATCCGTTGCTGCAAAGAGCAACTTTTTGAGGATTTAATCTGAAAGGATATGTCCCTTCACTCTGTCTTCGTCTCTCTGAAAGTCTCTCTCTTCCCGTCATTCCCCTATCTCTGTTTCTCCATCTGTCTGTCTGTCTGTCTCTCTCTCTCTCTCACACACACACACATGTCTCTCAGTCCGTCCTTCTCTCTGTACCTTTCACACACATACTTTTTTCTACCCTCTCCTTCTGTGGATAAAATTGAAAAAATGTTGAAACCTTTTTTCAATTTGATCTGAAAGAAAGACTCTCTCTCTCCCTCTCTCTCCCTCTCTCTCTCTCCCTCTCTCTCTCTCTCTCCCTCTCCCTCTCTCTCTCTTTTTTCTCTGTATCGATATTTTTAACCTTTCTCAATTTGACCTGAAAGAAACAGTCTGTCTCTGTCTCCCTATTTCCCTATCCCACTGTTTCTGTTTTGCCTCTCCGTCTTTATCTCTCTCATTCTCATTGGCTTTTGTGTCCCTTCGCTTTGGATGCTTTCAGTCTTTTACAATTGTTAAAAAAAAAAAGATTGAAAAAAAAAATTGACTCTCATAGAGGTTCGTAGCAGTTGACAAACACGAATTCTAATCGTAGCAGCGTTTTTACCGTTCTCATTTACGCATTTTAAAGTCATTCCATGTTATTATCGCCATGGACTAAACCAATTATATTTTCATAAATGCTCTGGGGAGAAAATGCCTCTTTGAATAATTTAATTAATCTGCACATATTTATTTTAATCACTACATTCTTAAAATAGTATCAGCATTACATCTTCCGAGAGATCTTTCTCTAAAAACCTGTTATTTTGCACTGAAACCAATGCCTGATGAAAATGAATCGATTAGAATTAATTAGTAAAGGGACAAATGTTTCGTAAAATCTTCTTAGAATCACAAGATAATCATATTATTCATATCTCTCTCTATCTCTTTCTCTCTATGTACATCTATATATATATATATATAAATATATACATTGTCAAATGCAAACACATACACACACATATAAATGTGTGTGTGTTTGCATTTGAGCGTATATATATATATACACAGACATACACACGAACACATATATATATATATATATATATATATATATATATATATATATACAAAGGTATAAATTATATTACGTAATGATGAAAATAATTAAAAAAACGTATAATCAATCAACAATAAGAAGTCTTCTTGAATAATCACCGATAAGGTGTGAAGCAAGCCTGTTGTGGTGCAATCAATGATAGAGAAATTATTGATTAGTTATTTACTCTCTTTCCTTGTTGATGAGTGCTGCAAACCTGGATGTTAATATTCACCGGATATACATTCTTGTGATTCCTATTTTATATACAGATAATTATAAATTGCATGATATCATATTGTAACTCGATGCGAAATGATCTTCCATTATTACAAGGTAATGTATCATTTGGCGTAAAACAAAGTAAATAGAATGAAAACATGAAGATGATGGGGCTGTTCCAGGAAAAAATCGAACATGCGACCGATGAAGTGTCCGCTTCAACGGAGTGTTGATCTCACCATAGAGTCAATCTACCAACGGTGATACTAGGACCCAAATGATTACTTGATATCCACATTCCTATTTTGTTTATTCACGGTGTATATCTGCTCTATTTGTTTCTTTCAATGAGGTCAATATATTTTCCTTTGATTATTTATTTTATTTACGTTGTCTGAGCCAAATGATACATTCACTGTGTGATGATGGGAGATCGTTCAAATACTTTCAATATGTAAAACTGAGGCTGACAGAACACAAGATGGAGAGAAGATCTTGATAAATTAGAAAATACTGGCTCCACGACGCCCATGATAGAGAAATGTGGCAGGTCCTGGGGATTTAAATGCAGAGTTATTGCACATCGTAAGAGCAGTACCATGCAGAATGTAGGACATTTTGGTCGACCAATAAATCTTAGTGAATGTTTTGATCAGAGGATGAAAATTATCTTAAAGTGTGCCCGCTTTGGAACTGCTTTTAAAAAACCAGCAGAAGATTAACAATAGTATGTGAAGTCCTGTTTCATCTCGCACTGCTGAGCGACGACTACAAGACACTAAATGAAAAGATTTGTTGCACTAAAGAAACCTTTTATTTGTTTTACCAAACGCAAGAGAAAATTCTTGCTTTTGAGAGAAATCATGGATTAGACCATGGAAGACTGGAGCTATGGTTTGCGGTCTGGTAATTCAATGTTTAACATGGTTGTGTCAAATGGTGTCAGAAGATCTACCTAAATTATCAGAGGCGACTATAGCTCTACTTATTTTCAACTGATGTTTCAGGGCAAGAATTAGACACAATTTAGCACGAACACTTATGTGCAGCTATATAATCATATATACACGTAAATAAATATGAAATATTTATCTGGCAAATATGATTGATATGAAGAAGATGGGATGGATGGATAGATATGGACATGATAGATAGATTTACGGATTAATAGATAGATATGAACAAGATAGATAGATAGATAGATAGATAGATAGATGTTCAATCTGATTTCTTTTGATTAAATTGCTTGAAATGAATCCGGTCACTCAAACTGTTTACTCTGATTTGATCATTTATATTGATTTCTTTGGTTATACAATACCGATCATTTGATCTTTAACCGATGTCCTCGTCCGCCATACATGGAACAACATAAGTCTCTGCTTTCTTCTCAGATATCATTCAGTGTTACAACTGGGCGTCGTGTTCCTCAGTATACGCGGTCTATTGTACAGCAGAGTTTGAAATTTAGATTTAATTTCCCATTTTTTCTGATTCTTGAAGTCAGTATCAAATTCAAAAAAATTTAAAAGGAAAAAAAAAATATCACCCACACCAGATTTCAAAATATGAAAAGTATACAATAAATTGAATCAAATATTCAAATGTTGTCAATGCTGGACTCACAAACTCGAAAAAAAGACCTCTAAATTGATTGCCCCGTTGTAAACTAATGCGTGGTTTACTTAAATCACACATGAAACGATTGCCTCCATTACTAAGGGCAGACAACTATCACATAACAAATGAATTAGAATCTTTGTACCTTTCATGTCTCTCCAGTATCTATGTATCTATGTCTATATACGTTTATAAGTTTTATATATATATATATATATATATATATATATATATATATATATATATATATATATATATATATATATATATATATATATATATATATATATGTATATATTTGTGTCATACAAAGACAGCTGTTTCAATGTATTACATCTCTTCAGTGTGGCTGCAGACTTTCCATTATTCCATCTAATACCGCGAGGCAGGATTGAAACCTTAGCTTCAGACCCGGAGGCCGATAGTTTTCTATGTATCTTCTTGCCTCATTAATATTTAGTGGATTTTTTTATTCTGCTTATATTAGATAAAACATTTATCCTCACAATATTACTAACAAATACAATAAATAAACTCTCGATTATTTTCATTTCTCATCATCACTTAGTTGACTTTTTTTTTCATTCAGTTATTTAGTAATTATGTTACCATTTTTTAATTACTCTTGATTCAGAAAATGATTCATAGATTTTTAGTTCATTTTATTGAATTAAAATATGAAATTATTTTTTTTTTGTTGATATTTTATCGACTTTTTCTGTAGAATTGTCTGAAAATGATATTTCCATAATCATTTTATTATATTGAATAAAAGTTTACGTGTTCTGATTTAATTTTATTAAGAAATATCGAAGGTAAATTTATCGGTAATTTTATCTAATGTGACTAGAATGAAATGTTCTTTCGAATATCAATAAAACTCGAAGGTAATCGTATGATTTTCTACTTTGAGTAAATAAAACTGAAGGCGAATTCAAAATAATTCGTGGTCAATTTCTTTACGATTCATTGGATTTAGATGGAATTAGGAGATCCAATGAGCTTCTAATAAATCTATCAGTTAAAATACACGAAACTTTCTTTATAGTATGTTTTTTTTTTTATTGAACTGCTGAGTTATTATTCTAGACTACACACTATTGTAATAAAGTCCCGGAAGACCGCACACTATAGCGTAAATGGTCAAGTGAACCGCTTTCTATGATAGCACCCATTATTGCCTTTCTTGCATTCTAGTGCATCAATAAGTAAGACATATCATCAGATTATGATACGTGGCACTCCAACCTGATGTGTCGAATTTTAATCATTATTTTGGACTTGATGCAACTACAAACTAGTTGTGAATCATTCAAACATATCATCTCTCTCTCTTTTTCTTGCTCTCTCTCTTTCTTTCTCTCTTCCTCTCTCTCTCTCTTTCTTTCTCTCTCTCTCTCTCTCTCTCTCTATATATATATATATGTATATATATATATATATACATATATATATATATATATGTATATATATATGTATATATATATATATATATATATATATATATATATAGATAGATAGATAGATAGATAGATATAGATATAGATATCAGTAAAATACACAATTAATAAACAATTTCTAGCTGCAGTCTCATTTTTTTCATTTTTTATTATATTGACGCTGTCCTAAACAAATGATATGTGTAATAAAGGGATATCATTTCAAAAAGAGTTTTGAACTAATATAACATATTCATCATATATATATATATATATATATATATATATATATATATATGTGTGTGTGTGTGTGTGTGTGTGTGTGTGTGTGTGTATGTTTGTGTGTGTGCGTATTTTTATATGAGCTATTATAAGCTAAAACTTCTCTTACTGATAGTAATACTGAGACTCGCACAGCCGATAGAAATCCGAATCGCACTTTCAAGTAATTTCTCACTCTCCAAGTGTCGATTGTTGTTCAAGTTCTATCAGCCTTAGGACTATTTGTATTTTTACGTATTTTCCGACCATTGCTGTTGGTTCAAAACCGTGAATTATTCGGCCAAAGCAAAAACTTCGTTCCCAAACTGTCATTCTATATCATTCTGTCGATATTAACATCCATTATCCACATATATCATACCGCAGACGTGGGAACAATATAAATCATACCTACAAATACGATATAAGATAGAAGTAGATCAAAGGTTACGGTAAATAAACAAAGGCCGACACTAGGAACGAGGGATGAGTTAAAGGTGTTATTCGAATTTTGCTCTGCTGTTAGCGTCTTGGTATCATATATATATATATATATATTTATATATATATATATATATATATATATATATATATATATATATATATATATATATAAATATAAATATATATATATAAATATATATATATATATTTATATATATATATATGTATATATATATATATATATATATATATATATATGTCTGTGTGTGTATGTGTGTGTGTGTGGAATGGAGCACTTTGGTGGATGAAGAATATATACGATAAATAACCCTATCGCATAAATTCAACCTCACTGACACTCCAGTTCCGTGGAGTAGAGAGAGGATACCAGCCTCCGGGTCCGAAGCTAAGGCTTCGATCCTACTTTGGGGTATTGAATAGGATAATGGATAGTCTATAGCCACACTGAAGAGTTGCAATACAATGAAACAGCTGTGGATGACACAATATATATATATATATATATATATATATCTCCCAGGGGTCGTATTGCTCTCAATAAAAATTACCTTCATTTTTGAGTTCCAACGGTTTCTCCACTTACTTTAAAGTTTAATGGTTCAATGTTTTAAAGCTATTTCTCATGTGAATAAATATCTACAGTTGATCATAGATTGATAGATATTCATACATAGCATCAACCCGTGCATGCACACAGAGAAATTCTGTTACATTAGTTTGTGCAGGGGTCTTTCAGTGAGCCATTGTTTGTGAGTTGACATTGTAATAGCCTTTGTTAATGAATTGCCACAGATATTAAACGTTTGTATTGGGATGTATTGAAACCGAGCACATACGGACAACTTCAGTGACATGAATAGATCGATAATTATCCAAAACAAATAGGCCAAGAAAGAGCTAGATCAATGAAGAAGAACTGACATATTTCTTCTGGCTAGAAGAATAAGAATGAGAATACCCTCGGGTGAATAAAGCAAGGTATTTATAAGGAGGAATCGAAACGGAAATATGTATAAACAAATGGAGATGGATATGAAAAGACTTACAGATATTGAGTGATTGAGAAAGATATGAAAAGTACGGTGTTGATACATATATCGAGGAATATAAGTGAAGAAAACCAAAGAAGATGGTTCCTTTTACGATGTATTTTGACAGTATGCTGTGTTGGGAGTGATCAATTAAAATCAGAAAAAGGAATATTAATAATAATAATGATAATAATAATAATAATAATAATAATAATAATAATAATAATAATAATGATGATGATGATGATGATGATAATAATAATGAATAAGTTTTTTTTCGTCTTTATTGGACTGAGAAAGTATTGATTTGCAAATTGAGGAATTTAACATTTTGTATAAACTTGCATTGCAGATCGAACTATCCATTGAAAATATCTTTCGGGGGGATTTTAAAATATTTTTATTTTTTTTCTGTCAGGGCGAATGTTCAAACTTTCAGTCCTATAGATCCATTGATGTGACTTGTACGTGCGATGCATTCATAGCCAGTCACACCAGCTTGAAAACTGAGAGAAACCTATGTTGACAGTATTGGTTGATGGTTTCTAACAGATAAATTGATAAAAAAATAAATAGAAACGTATTGGTATAACCTTATGAATTGGACTTATATCCGTAGATATTTGGTTATTACACGTCATATATCGTTAATTTTTTTAAATATAATGTTTGAAGTGGAAAGTCCCATAAATGTAATTGCTTTTTCTTCCTTGCTGATTCTGTGAATAAAGATACAATTTCTTATTATCGAGAATTTTTGTGCCTTCAAGAGCAATTTTATCAGACAATTCCAAGTATGATTTCGAATTCGGATATAACGCTGCCAAAGCTGCTGATAACGTCAACAAAGTACCTGGAGTGAACACAGAATGTGTTGTTAGGTCCAATGAATCATATCTTTTGATAGATGCCGATGTTAAACCGTAAGGAATTCCCAAACCTTATCTTTATTGTGGATGATCATCGACTACAGTAGTTGAAGACCTACGAACCACAGTTCAGGTAGTATCAGGGATTTTGGGACTTTAACAACGACTATATAACGCCAACGCAAGGCATTAAGAAAAAAGCTAAACATATAGGAAAATGGGTTCCACATGGAGTGAATGTCTAACCCCACACCTCTCGGTTGACAATGTCTAAGCTTGAAAAATTGGGATATGAGGTTTTGCAACATCTGCCATATTCATAGGAAATCCCCTCTATAAGTTGGCATCTCTTCAAGTATTCTGACGTTTGTATCTGTTGGAAGTGGTTCAATATATGAGGCGCCAAAATTTGTGCTTGTGCTGAATTTGTGACCACAAAATCTGAAGAATATTGCAGAGATGGGATATCATGATTCCAGTCTTAAATTTCTTTTTGAGTAACTTACTTGTGATAGTTTTTGAAATATCAAATGATTTTTCGTATAAAATAACATTCATATACAATACACAATGATAATATCCTATATAGAATAAGAAACTATATGAATGACATCAGACACATATTAAAATCATAGTTGAAAGGGAGGGCGTGTTTGATCAGCACTGCTGGTGCACCAAGTTAATAACTCTTTTGCTTTTTAAAACCCCAAAACATTTACAAGGTAAACAACTGATGATCCCAACAAGGGAAAATTACACATTGCACCATAATAACAGAGTATATGTGAAACAAGAGAAAATTTTGAGAAAACTACGTAAATTGCATTGACAGATATTTGGAAATAAGTGACTGGAGTGACACGAAAAATCTGGAAAAGTTTTTAATGTTTAGTTTTCAAAGATGGTAAAGATTTATAGACTATACATATCTTCATGATATGTAGATAGGATCTCCAGTCATTATTTTTTTTCATCGAGACTTTCTTAACACTGCGTTTCCAAGAATGCTATAATGTATGATTCTGTCCCATTGAAAATCATATACTAACTCCATTAAAACAGCATTTAGTCCCTTTTCTCTCTCTCTGCCTCATCTGTCTGTCTGTCTGTCTGTCTCTCTCTCTTTCTCACTCTCTCTGACTCTTTCTCTCTGTCTTTCTCTCTCTCGCTCTCTCTCTCTCTCTCTCTCTTTCTATGCGTGTGTGCTTTATTACAATGATTATGAATTGATATCATATCTAAAAATCCATTTGAAATGATCTCCCGTTATTACACAATGAACGTATCATTTGGGGTAGACAGCGTAAATATAATGAACATAATTTGTAATCAATCATATATCCATATATATATGTATATATATATATGTGTGTGTGTGTGTGTGTGTGTGTATATATATATACATAAATATATATATGTATGTATGTATATATATATATATATATATACATATATACATATGTATATGTATACACACACACACACACACACACATATATATATATATATATATATATATATATATATATTCATTCTTTGAAACTTTGCACCCTATTGTTCACAGAATTTTTTATCCAGAAATTTTATTGTCTCAAATCATTTTACAATGTTGTGTTATGCAAGTTTGTATGGTAATGTTATACACTAATTATAGTGTTAGGATCGTTGGCTGTTTTATCAAGGCCCTATTTCGGGTATATTAAAAATAGTATGCTCATTTTATCATGGCATCCTGAGCTGTATTGATCAGACACAAACCCCCTACGTATATATTACACCTGGATGTATGTTATTATCATATTTTATAATATATAGATTCTTGTACCTGAGAGTTTTCTTATCTTTTGTTATTCAGATTAATATATCATTTCATTTTACTTTTTAGATCGAGGGTATCATCATATCATAAATAAACGTTGCTTATTTTGTGACTTACATATGCTTATATGTACGCTTATGCAGACATATTGGTTGTTAGACCTATTTATGAATTTTATGTGAGTATTATTTTTCAGTTGTTAACCAATCTGAAATATATTTATATTCACTCAATGTATCGATTTTCTTCTACTATCGACGTTTTATTTTTCTTTCTATAATTGGTTTCTTTCTTTTTTTCACTTCAGATTGAGATACTTATCTAAATATTCGACCTATAAAAAAAAACGTTCGGTCGCCGAACAATGTAAAATTCAGGTACAAAAAATCACTGATCAGAATCTCCAACAGGTTTTTGTTTTCTTCTTTGTGTCTGAACCAAACGGATGGAAAGATTCCCTCTTCCCCATCGCCGACATCTGGACAATCAAAAATGCTAAAAAAAATATATGTATATATTTTCTTTTCGCATGTTCTTTGTTTCTATGTATTCTTCCAGACGTTTTCATAATTCAATTTGCTCAGATTTCAAAACATTGGACATTGGGTGAAAGAATCGACACTGACAAAACAATGATGATCCTTCAATTCTGGTTCTTCCAATAAAACAACATTTATTACGATGTGCGAGTATCTTTCAATTATAAAAAGATAATGAATGAGTCTCCCGTAGAGACTATACCAATGGAGTAAAGGAGCTAAAAAAAATAAGCATTTATTCCTTCTTATATGTTTTTTTCTGTTTGTTTTTCTTTAACATCTTTATCAGGTTTTTAGCGGTAGGGTCTAATTTACAATGTAAGTTTACGCTGAATCATTCGATCTGCTTGTTTCCAGCAGCATTCATACTTAAGATTTGAAAATGCAGACGTTTTTAGCGACCAATGCCCAACGGATCACAAGAGAAGTTATCTTCACTTTTGTCGGGTTTTTGATTCTATCACCCCTATTAGAACACACTGTCAAGAGACGTTGCTTATGTGACTGTTTCTTTATTGAATAACTAATCAGACCCGTTTATCCTTGTCTGCAATTGTTTTTCTTTGAAGGGGTCCAGTTTCAGATGTTGGGGCGAATCAGTGAATTCAATAATGTATTTTTGAAGTGGAAGATATTTTATACAACTTTTTTCTCGGTGAGTATA
Source organism: Thysanoteuthis rhombus (assembly GCA_963457665.1). Taxonomy (NCBI): domain Eukaryota; kingdom Metazoa; phylum Mollusca; class Cephalopoda; order Oegopsida; family Thysanoteuthidae; genus Thysanoteuthis; species Thysanoteuthis major. The sequence goes on along the minus strand of OY735232.1, from coordinate 16,780,771 downwards.
ATGAATATAAAACATATGCATCAGCAAATGCTAAGAATAGAACATATATCCCAAAAAGCAAAAGATTTTTTTCTCTAAATATAAACACATCTATAAATAGTTGGGACAAGGAAGAATTCACTCAGCATGTACTTGCTCAAAGCTTGTAGTTTTAAATCTACCTTCAACATTTGAAGCCAACGAGAGAAAAGTAAAAAGCCACATCATCCTTTGATCGGTATCAGATACACAACAAAGGTGGCTGACTCAACTCTCATCTCTGTGTTATTGTTTGACTATTTCGAAGTATCTATTTATGTCTATCACAAGATGTTTTTCTTTCTTTTCTTTCTGTTTCTATTCCGTTTTTCAATCTTTTGGATTCATAGCGTTCTCTAGTGAGTGTTTTCCCCTAAGGAATTTTATTCTGTCTGGGAAATATTTTACAGATAAGTGCATTATTCGTCACGACTATATTTGTATGATGTCTGTTTATTTCTAGTAAGAGGAACATAAAAACAATTGAAAGAAATACGCATTTTCCAAAACACAATATTCAACAACAACAAAATATGTATGTTAAGCAGAGGACAGAATTGATTATTTTTTCCATGCAACCTACTTTCAAAAGACCTTTGAATAAAATATGCTGAAAGGAAAATACAAACAGAATCAGAATATACGCGATGTTTCTCTAAATATTCGAGCAAAAGATCACTTCAGCTTCGAAACTGTTTCCTCATGAATAAGGCTAGATCAAAAGGGTACCGATGACTAGATCAATATCAGCGAATACATTGGAATGTATAATTACTGAATATCAATGAGGTATTATATTTCAACAAAGAATCAGTTGGAAACAAAAGAGCATCAATATGAACTATGTCTACATTGACTGGGCAGTTACTGAATTCATTAATGATTGTTTAGTACCAATCTCTGACAATCATAGCTATTATCAGCGAATTTAAATAAAAGGTAAGTGAGAATTGAAAAAAAAAGAGTTCGCACGTTTAAACAAATAATGCTCGAATACTGGCACTGCTATTTAATAAAAAGGGATATAAGTAACGGTAAAACATAGTAATAGCCCAACATAACGACGGGTTTTTCACTTAACGGCGTTGCAAACCGAAGTGAACACTAACGCTTCCTTTGGGTTGTCTTTTGCAATGTACTTGCAAAGACAGATGACGCAAAAACTTTTGAGTCATCCCGTTAGAAAACTGTTCAAAGAGATTTATTTTTGTTAAAAAACATCGTGACTGAACATAGTGATATTTGGGGGTCTACACAAGCAAAATATCCAGTAGGCTTCTGGTAGCCAACCTATAATTGATGATGTTGTGGATACTATTCTTTTATGCATAAATTCACAGGCTATTTAGGCTAGGAGTGAATATTATGAGAGGTTCTAGAAAATAATTTGTCCAATGTATAGTTCATTGGTTTTATGTACTCTATCGTAATATTCATAACAAGACACGAATGATAAATGTGTATTTCTCAAAGGGTCAGCGACTATTAATACTCAAGTGATCTTTCATTGAACTGACAGAGTCATTAGCTGAATTTTCATTAAAATTTTTCTTACTGGAAATTGTTCGATCCATGTGATTAATGAACAAAGGTTTTGTTCCGAGCTTTGTTATGGAAAGAGATTAAGTTGAAAATGAATATTCAATGTGTAAAAGAAATTCCTTTTTCTATCATCATGCCAAGGACATAATCATGTATTTGTGTGCCAATTCAAGGTTAGTAGTAATAATACTCAATTGTAGTTACAGGAAAACACCAAATACAATATTTATAACAATTATTTTAGTCAGAAAAGAATATATGAATTTTATATACATCATCATAACGATTGTATTATATATTTCTGATCTTCAAAATTCACAGTGTTCTAATAATCTCTGAACCACCCTAGCCATCAAAGATGCAAAGGATTCTATATTGTTTTTCCATATTTGTACGTGTTTGTGCCTCTATGTGTTCCAGTACTCCTGGCAATGCTGATCTGTCTACAGACTTGGACATTGGCATCAGTACTCCAATGGACCCTTTCCAAAAACAAATATTCTGATTTCTAGAAAGAAAACTTCATTTGACATTTTTGCCTTATTTTGACTGATAACATTGAGATTGTGGAGATGTTTGTAAATATTTTCTATTCTGTTTTAGATGTTTTCCAGTGGAAATCGCCATTGGTGTCAATGATAGAATTTATTCTAAACATATTTATTTTTCAATGGAATTTTTCTACATGACTTAAAGTCTTTTAATTATTGACTGAGATGGCCAGTTATGATTCTCTGTTAATTCATTTAAATTTGTTGATAGCACTACATATTCCGAAATCTATAACATTGTCCCACCTTTCTACTGGTAAAAGACTTTTCTGATATCCAATCTACTTCCTTTTACTCCAATCGTGTACGTTTGGCCTCTCACTCCTTTTTAAATAATTTTAGTAGAGAAATACAGACTCATTTCTCTGTAGACAATTACTCCATCCTTATTTTATATAAGGTTGATGTCCGTCTGCATCTTGGCTATTGTGAACAGGTCGGGTCACCGTGCTTGGAAGAATAGTTATGATTAGATATTCATTTATAAGTTTTGAAGTGTGGCCGTCACTGGTGTAATCATTAGCAAGATGGTTTAGTTGATTATTACTACTGTGACCGATCCTCAAAAGTTGTGTCTTGTCTGTTATTTTGTTCAAAAGCTACTTTGGGTTAGTTGACGTATTACGCATTAACGTAAGTTGATGGTTATCTTTCAAGTCTAGCACACGTTTATCACAGAGTAATGAGTTCGACCCTCACTGGTCGCCAGGTGCTTGTTGCTTTGTACCCAAGCAAACCCAATATTATTAGTATTTGTAAATCAGATTGCCCAGCATTGCCCCATGAATGTAAAACTTGGAGCTCTACAAATACACAGTAGGCCCATATTTATGGAGGAGATATCAATCAGCAAAGAGAAAACTTTGAAGTGTGGAAATTCAAATGCTGTTGGCAGACCCATTCTCTCACATTTCCCCAACGAAGAGTATCCAGTAATGGAATATGAGCATATTCTAACTCGAGAAATCAGAGAAAGATTGAACAAGTCAACGTCAGCCACTTCCGTGAAAAAGAAAAGAAATGACAGTCTTGGAATGCTATTCCATGGGTATTTTGTCCTTACCTACGTGTTAACTTCTGTGGGCGTTCCTACTGAATTCATACATTTTTTGTTTTTTGTGAAAAGATTTTTTTTTTATGAAACAGACTTTCTTGGTTGGTTTCGTCAAAACATCATGTTATGGGTTTTTACATGTTTTTAAATGTTTATATACTCAAGTATCCTTCATGTGTTTATCCTGATTTTTTTTCCTGAAAATCTTTATTCCTCTATTTGGTCTACACACACACCAACAGACCATAATATGATAAACTAAATCCCTCAAGTACTTTTTTTTCATCATTTCATTGGTTTCATGCTTTTATCACATCGATTTTTCCCCGGAATGATATATGTCTTTGTAACCCATAGTTGTAAAAAAACTCTTTGTGACACAGGAATTCCCATATTTCATACAAATAGGTTAAAATTTAAGCTAGAAATATCCATGAAATAACGATGATGCCATATATACAAGTGAAGAACATCCGAAGGAAGAAAAAGATTTTTCTTACACTGCTTGCACACCATACGCATTGCGAGCTTTTTATATATTCTGAAAGTTCCTTCCTCTGCTTAGGTTTTATTTAACCTAAACCTGACTATTTCGAGTCGACTTTCTTACGATGTATTTCGCTAAGGTTGAATAAATAACATTTTCTTTTTATTTGGATTTAATTCAGGTTTTGTTTCTGTTTTGTGGTTCTATTTTTTTTATCCATTGTAAGCTTCTTACAGAATGTGACGCGAAAGATTGTACTTAATGCCTTCATTTTTTTTTATATCTGTTTTATATATTCTTTTAAATCTTGATCACAAGTGAACTATG
>OY735232.1:16424292-16771792 GCA_963457665.1 Thysanoteuthis rhombus | reverse complement strand
AGCTTTTTTGAGCATTTCAATACTTTAAATGAATTGTTTTCTGACATAAACATTGGATTCTTTTCTTGTATATATTACTAAAACATTCTTGTTCGTCTATCATGGCTCAGTAATTAGGTACTTCAAAACGCAGACGAATTTGCTGGTGTGAAGATTTTGATCTTCCTTGGGCATCCTGTCTCTGTGGTCTTGTATCCGATTATACTAAGTTTCGTAAATCGTTATAAAATCCATTCTTTATCTTGATTTGGATTTATCATTATTCAGGGAATGGCAATAACTCATATTAATCTACAAAATGTGTATACAACTTTGGTTACACATCGTGACTTCATATTGCAATTGTTATCGTTCCAGTTGCGTTAGGTAGTCTGTTTATCTTTCGGGATATACATACATGAATGCACATTCGTACACGCAAAATCGATAAATTTAAATCTTAAATACATAAACAATATTTTTACGCGTGCTTCCCTACTTATATATACATATACATATGTGTATGTGTGTGTAAAAGAATAGAAACATGAACGTGTATGTGTAGCAAATCCATTATTTTGTCATATATATATATATATATATATATATATATGTGTGTGTGTGTGTGTGTGTGCGTGTGTATGAGTTTGCACGCGCACCCATGTGTGCCTATGTGTGTGAAAACAGAATCCTAAAATAGACAACATATAGGAAAATATGTTTTTTTTAATTCATTTTTCCTTACCCAAAATTGCAAATGGAAAAACACATTCCTGACTAAAATCTTTAGCAATGTTTACTCACTGTTGTAAAATGATGGCATTTCTTGAGTTATGATTTAAAAGATCGGCCAAAAATTAAGGTAAATAGGAGTGAAAAACATGATGAGAATGGTTGAAACATACTTCATAAAATGACAGACCTAAAAATGTTACTGGAAAATTACTTCTATTTTGATGAAAAAAATGGCCTGATTTAGCTGTAACAGAGTCGTGTATCCCTCCACTCCAGTCCTTCAGCACGCTACCTGACCCCTTACTCTTTGTTATTGATGAAAATGAAAGAGCAGAATGGAGAACCAAAAACATATTCGTGTTATTTTAACTGCAGCTGCTATGGGTTGCTTCATTGCCAAAATTTTGAGACATGACTAAAAGTTCCACACGAAACATTTATTGATGAATTGTCCCCCGGGTCACTAAATCCGTTTTCCTCTCACGCAATTCAAGAAAATACACAAGACAACAAAATCTTCCGAAACTTTGATTCAAGAATTGATTAATTGGGGTGGGGTCACCAACTGAATACTGATTTTCCATTAGATAAAATCTAATGCTGACCAGCCTTTGAAATATCTTTCAGACTTGCTTTTGGATAACCCTTTCAGACCAAACCTGTTTCTGGAGTGCCTCATTTATAAGAACAATTACTTAAGTCGATAATGTATGTGGATATTGTTTGTTATTAAGTTGCATTGAACTAACAGATTTGATTTCATGTCTTGAATGGAAAAGTAGGCTAATTTCAGGGTAATTTTGTTTTATGGTTTTTTGTTTGCTCTTTCAGGAGTATTTTCAAAATCTGTGAGATACCAAATAATCGATATATACATACATACATACATATATATATATATATATATATATATATATATATATTATTGTATCATCCACGGATAGCGGTTTCGATGTATTACATCTCCTCAGTGTAGACTTTTACTCATCCAGTACTGTGAGACAGAATTGAAACCCTCACATCAGACCTGGAGGCCGATATCCTATCTCTGGACTACGGAACTGGGTGGTCAGTAAGGCTGAATTTAAGCGATATATTCATTTACACAGAAACTCCTCATCCACCAGGGTGCTCTATTCCCATGGAAGATATATATATATATATATATATATATATATATATATATATATATATATATATATATATATATATGCACCTGACTGATCTCACCCTTTGAACTGAAGTTCAATATGCCATGGCCGAGTGAGGCTGGAAAATCCTCACAGAATGTCCTTAATTCGGGGTGGGGATTCTGTTGGAGTTTCTTCCTCCTAGGCTGATGTCTGGGTGGTTGTACAAGTCTCACACTCCTTCAAAAGAGCATTGCAAGAATATAGATGACTTTTGTAGGTTGGAAGAGCAACAGACTTCCCCTTCAGAGAGGTTTAAAGTGAGCTAGATCGGAACAAAATGTGTTTAACTGAGATGATTAAGTATTTCCCAAATGTGTCTGAAATTCTGTCATCATGATCATCATTCATCAGTTGTTGGACATAGACCTTCCCCAGGATCCGCAACATTTTACTATCATGAGCGGTGCAGAGCCAGTATTTTCTGAATTAGTCCAGTTAATCAGATCATGTTGTATTTTGTCGGCCTCGGTTTCGCATGTGGTCTCGGGGGATTCATGTTTTGAGTCATGATGTCCATTGGTTGTCATCTATTCTTGCAACATGACCAGCCCATCGCCATTTTTGTTTTCTAATAGATTCTACGATGTCTCAGACCCCTGCTTCCTTCCTGATATTGATGCTCGCTTCCAAATAAGAAAATACTGTTTTTTCAAGGCAAGCAGATAGGCTCTAACTCCTTGGAAGATTGATGCAACAAATATATCTATTTGGATTAGTGATTCATCCTTCTTGCTGAGAACTTTCATGACCCTCAGAAGATGCTGAACAGTCTGAACGAAGCAACCAAGAAAGTTCGTAGCCACATCAACTTCAAAGAAAAAATGTCATGAGCAGCAAATATATTGAAGACAAAGGCATAACAATCAAAACTGAAGATGCAGAATTGGGGAAAGTACATTACGTTATCTAACAAGAACAGCAAATATTCATGAGATCTTCTAAAGACGAAGGGATCGATCGGATAATCCATTTAGGTTAATAAGCTTTCGGTGGAGCAAGATCAATCTCCAAGAACAAAAGTATTCCGCCAGTGCCAAAAAAGGCTGTGAAAACAATGGATCATTCAGATCGTCACCTACGGAGCTGAAACATGGAACCTAGCAGAAAAATTGACCCTTAAAGTGAAGACCAAAGATTGTACACAAGAGAGAATCATGCTTGACATAGTATGGAATGATCACAAGACTGCACAATATACTAGAGGAAAACAATGAGATGGTCATGTTGCAAGAATGGCAGACAACTGCAGGACGTCACGGCTCATAACATGGAGCCCCAAAGATCACAATCGAAAATGGGACTGACAACATATAGGATGTTGTGACAAATTTGATAAGTTCAGAAATTACTAGTTCCGTGACACCTCAAGAAATCGTGGGGAGGTGTCTGTCCAACGACAGACGCTAAAAGGATGATGATGATGATGATGATGATGATGATGACGACGACGACGACGACGATGATGATGATGATGATGATGATATTGCCTTCAGCCTTGATAAGAGAATGAGAGGAAAATCGTATCCGTAGTACAACGGAACCGACAACAAAGAAATAATTTTTACCCCCCAAAAGTATACACTAGAAACAAAACTCACGACGTTGATATAACAACTTAATATTTGGCTACCAGGAGATAAATTGTGTCACCAAAAAGTATAATAACACTCGGAAAAGAAATAATGGCTTGGTTTTGATATCTACATTTAATAGTTACAGATACAATACTTTACTTGTCATCAACGTACAAGTGCTTCGACTCGACCATTGGCAAGTTGGATTCATTGGCATAACAATCTGGAGACGATGAAAAAATATGTAACATATCAGTTCTTGTTTTTTTTAATACTTGAAAATATTTTTTATTGTTTATTTTAAAAATCATCTTTCTCGTTTATTGTGTTTGTTCGGGTTTCTGTTATTTATCTTCGCTGTAAATACTTGACATGCTTCAATTTTCTATTGATACCGCATATTGGCATGTGTCCAACTTGTAGTTTACAGTGTGGTTTTAAGAGGAATGGACGGTCCTACTTCATGTGATTCTCTCCTCCAGTTCTATCATAGCAAGCCAAAAATTGCAAATATATCGTTGCAACCTTTTCTGAAAGCCTAAAAGGTAGAGACAGATCTACACAAGGAGTATAAAATAAATTAACTCTTAAATCAATATACGAAAATTTAGATGTTAGTATCAAGAGGGATAACTGAATATTACTGTTATCTTCCTTTGGCTTTAAAGTGAATCCGATATGTTTCTTGGATTCTGTCAATATATTTTAACAAATTTATCTTCTCCTCAGGGGCAGTTCCACTGTCGATTATGAGCAGAATCAAGCAGTTTATGAGTTTAAGAGTTAATGAGGTACCGTATATTACAGAACAAACAGGAGTCACGGATATGAAAGGGTTTATTGGAAAATTTGAATTGCAATGGGCTTTTCATGTTTTAAGAATGTCAAACAACCGGTGAACATCTATACTTACAACACAGATCCCCAGATATCACTTGCGAAATAGTGGTTGACGAAGAAGAGACAGCGTGACTAGATTAATTCAGAAGGTATTCTCTCTGAGACATCCATGGGAGAAACGTATGGTGAATTTTTAGGATGGTTTATGTCTGAGTACAGACGGAGAGTGGGTATTGATGATGATGATGATGAGTATATTTGAACTTCAAAATTCTGTTTGTATTTTAACATAGATGTTGTTTTGTGATTCATTTTAAATGGAAATATTGATCAGTCACATTTTGCAGGCTTTTTTCTAGTAAGCCACAAAAAAGTGTAGTTCATTTTTCAAAAATGTGCAACAGTATTACTAAAATATTTTCATTTTAGGTCATGCTGATACAATAGGCTGAATCGATCTTAATGCAATATTTGATACATATTGCCTATAATAAATAGCATCCCGATCGTAAAATCATATTTAAACAAATCGAAATCAAAATAACATTCCGGGATAATATTTGTAAAATTGTTCTATTTTATGTCCTTATATTATATATTTCAATTTCAATACAGTATTTGATATATTCGACTTTGACTGAACCATAATTCAGGGTTTAATTCAAAAGCATTTTTTTAGGAAGTTACTGTGCGGAAATTTTTCCGGCAATTCAGGAAGTTTACAGGAAATAAATCAAAGCTGTTTTTTTTGTATGTTGCTCAAAATGTCGTGTTTTGACATGAAATGTGATTTTGTTCCCCAAGGCCGGTAGGAACCAAGATAATTGGAAAAAAAGTCAAGGATAATAATTTGTTCAGCCCAGGTAACGAAGTGTTCCATTCGTTTAGGTTCACATATAGACAAGCTTTCTTCATGACTGCATCAAAAGACATTAAACCCAAATATCATTGAATTATAAGTTTACTGTATACACACATGTAAAATTAGTTGGCCTTTTCAAACAAAAACTTCACAAGAAAAATAAGCTTGACCTATATTAAAGGAATATATTTGTTAGCTTAAAATCTGTTCAAGACGGGAGTATTTGATAGCCATTCTCAGCCTCAGACATAAAAAATATTTAAAATTCAATATCAAATCTGAGTGTCACCTATGGAGCTATAACATGTAACCCAATTGAAAGATTCGTTCTCTAGTAAATAAAGAAGCAATAAAAGCAATATGGATCTTGCTTTATATCACATGGAGAGATCACAACATAATTCATCATAAAAGAGAGCCAACAGGTATCAGGTTGAAAATCGAATGACAATGGACAGGCGAAAGTCCAAGAATATCAGACAACAACTGGAGAACACAGCTCATAACATTGATCCTCTGAGATCATATGCGAAATTGTGGCCGACATAATATAAAATGGTGTGACAACATAGACGATTACAGACAGCAATGGCTTCGCAACAACCATGAGAGAAAAAGGTCTGGCAAATCTCGAGGAGAAACTATGTTTAAAGACGGACGTTAAAAGGTTGTTGCAGATGATAATGATGCTGGTGATGTTAACATGAAAAAATTGAAGCATTTCGTATTTGCTAATATGTAAGAATGATATTTGATTTAAAAAATAAAACTCCATTGATGTTAACATGCTTCCAATGCAATGGTATTATGACTAGAGTGCCTATAACAAAGGACAGTCATAGGCCTTGGATGGGATTCCGTTGGCAGGGATCCTCAAAACACCTTTGTAAATTCTTTATCTTTCCAAAATTCACCGAACAAATACATACACAAGTTTGGTTGTGCAAAGATCAAATTCTCTCGTTTCATTAAAATCTAAATAGTTCACCGGGCAGAATTTGTTTTCGATTCAATATCTTTTTCAAAAGTAAGTTTCCCATTTCATCTCCTTCATTGATTAACCCTATAAAAGAAATTCACAATCTCTAGCAAAACAAGTCGACCTGAGATGGGCCTTTGAAGTGGGAGTGCATTCATCATCAGTTTTTGTGTACAACTCTGTTTTTTCATACATAGCGTCATTGGTTTTTGGTCTTATCATTGCTATCTGTAATTTTTCTTATAAGATGAAGTCAAAACTCAATAGTCGGAGTTGACAATGAAATTCTATGCACTGTATTCAACAGATGAAACTCACTAACGCTAATCTATCATAAAACAATAATCCAATAATCTTTGTGATATCCTTCAGAGCAGGTTCCTGGATGTGATATCGGAGTAACCATAGACCAAATGGATATAATTAAAGCAAATTCAATGTAGAAACCATCAACCAGAACTGTCAATATTTGTTACAATATTTGTCTCTTCAGTTATTAAATTGGTATGGCTAGGTAGCTATCTATACATCGGGCGTGCAGACTGCAGGTGTCTAAAAAAAATTTTTGTTTTTTTTTATATCCCAAACAGGTTTTTAGTGGGGAAGGGGCAATTAAGAATATAAGTTTATGCTAAAGCATTCGTACAATTTGAGTCTGGTAGGATTCACACTTAGCCACCAACGCCCAACAAAAGGTGTAAGTATCGTGTTCATTGATCACCCCATTTTCCCGATTTTCATTTGATCATCCCAACATAGTATGCTGCCAAAATAAGTTGGTCACGTGGGGATTTCTATAGACTGACTAACCAGACTGGTTTTCATATTAATGATGCTCAATTAATCAGCCACTGAATATTATCGACATTAATCCTGGACGCACCAGCAACTGTTGAGTGTTGGCACTGTTGTCGAGGCACACGCCTTGCCTTATTGTAGCAACTTCTGAGTATTTAATTGTATGATAATTTGCTATGCCTCTTTATTCTTCCAATTCAAATAGATGCCATGGATGGCCAATTCACAACGCATGAAAGACATGAATTAATTGAATCAACGTAGCCCCCAAACATAGCTCACCGATCAACCAGTCAAATGTGCTACAAATTCATCTCTTTTTGCTCGTATGTGTGTGTGAAAATGTGTCTGTCCCTGGGTGCTCACAGTCACAATTCTGGGTTCACAACATTGAAAGTTTGTATAAAGACCCCATTAAGCACCATCTAAAAACCTGTTTTTTAAAAGTGCTTTTTTGGTCTCTATATTCATTCTGGACTGACAACGTCTGAATCTTGTGCTGGTATTTATTAGATAATTTTTGATTAAAGAAAATCTATTTTCTTAAGCTAATTTTTACCTGGAGGATCCTTTTTTCCAGATATTTTTCCAGATAACTAGTTCTGGTATACGCACAGGTTCCGGTGACTTATTTATGCGATGTTAGGGTATTTTTTTTGTTTTGAGTATGGATTTCAGAGAAGTTAACTTGTGACTGTCCTTTGACCTACTCGGATGAATCATCAAGTTCGATGCTGCCTCTGTACTACATCCAGGAATTGTTGACACATCCCGAGTGGTTTCTAAGAATCTGTCCAGCAGAGATTTAATTTCCAATATTGTACTTCCTGCAGGAACATATCTTACTAGAAAATAGTCGTGACACCCGCAACCTGTAGCTGCTATAACGTAAGGTCTCATCATGTTCACTGCTGTTTTTCATCACAGGAAGATAACTAAATTTATTCCACGGTTGTGCTATACACGAAATGGACTAATATAAGTGTCTTTATGGAGCTCATATGATCGTGTGCAAGAACCATTTACGGACAACATTCGAAACGAAAGCTGATATGGAAGCTTATTTAAGTTATCTCTGGTGATTAAAATTGAATCTTTTCACATTTCGGTTGGGTAAAGAGAGATTTTGCAAGACAACGAAGGTTCTAAGGACAATCGGTGAATTGAAAAAAAATTTCTCTTCGAAATCATTATCTGATTCTTTTTTTTTTTATTTTCGCATAAAACCGATGAGATGTATTTATGCTCCTCTGTAGCCGTTATCAGGAATAAAAAATAGAAAACTGAAAAACGGAAAAATCCCGAATTCTTGTTTAAAACATTTTTATGATGCCATGAAGAAAATATGTTTCTACACAAATTCATAACTCTCGGTTTTGTATCAACCATCTTTAATTCTGAATATCAAATAAAGTTTTTCCATATATATATACATATATATATATATATATATATATATATATATATATATATATATATATATATGAGTAAGTTTTTATACATCTTTCGGCACGATTGCAACTATGTGTTGCAGTATCTGTTCTCATCAGCTTAATATCTGATACGTCCCCGATGTTTAATGACTTATTCAACATTCGTAAAAACAATTTCTCTCGAGTCAATGAAGGAACAATGTAATTTAGTATATTCTCAGTTTAAAAATCGAAAGCTACACTCACATAGAATCTAATCGATTGAAACTTTTCTAACCCAACAGCACACAAAGGCTAAGAATCGGTATGCAATGTTGGGATTGAAGTTTAGGATCAGATTGAGGGTTTTGTGGTGATGTTTAGGTTTGGGGTTAGGATTTAGGAGGTGCTACAGTTTTAGGATAAGGATCAAGGTTAGCTTTACGGACCAGTTTACTATTCATTATCAATGAATTTGATATCGAAGTCCTTATATCGATCAAACTGATCAGAACAGATACTATACTTTTCAATTCATTCATCTCCCCACAAGAGCAATATGTGACACAAGGTCGTTTTTAATGTAGGGTCCAGTTACAGGAGAGCTTAAAAAATTGCTCCAGTCCCCGCAAGTAGTGTTGTGAAGGCGTCAGAGCGAGCCTGACCCATCCCTTTCAGTGCTTGGGACTGTACTGCCACGGGCGTACTGCTCTCCCGAGACTAGACCATGCAATTTTTTGAGATCCCAGGCCACTTGCGCTTTGCAATACCAAGTCACAGAAACCAATCAACGACCACAACATTGTAGCGGCAAAAACCAAAGCATGTACCGCGAACAGATACTACACTTCGATTTCTGCTAGAAACGTATACAACATTTTGCAGGGATGCTAAGTGTCCATGTTTTCAAGTGGACCATACGTTTGTTATTATATCCTATTCATCAATCGATCTATCCATATATCTATCTATAAAACTTTATCAATGATATAACAGCCGGATACGCAATTATTAGATGAATTATGATTTGAATATTTACGGTAAAATGTTCAATTTATACGATCACTCATTATTGTGTCGAATTTTCTCTTTTATAATTGTTCGGCGGACTTGATAATGTACATATGTACCTATCTCAACATCTATCTATCTATCTATTTATCTTTTTCTCTTTCTTTATTTATTTGTGCCAATTAATTAGTTCGCCAAGTACAAGGGTTTGTAGAGTTGAGTCTCCGATTTCATTTCCCCTTCATTCGTCATTATGAGAAAAACAATCTCGAAAAAGGAATTTTCTTTAGATGGCCCTAATGGATTAAAGTGCGATTGCTTTTCTTTAGGCAGCAATTAGTGAAAAAATCCCTTTTACTCCATTTCTTTGATAGAGACTCGATCTGACAAGCATTTAAGTTAGGCTTAAAAAAACATGGGGTCCTGTCGGTTTTAAGGGGAAATAACTTTGACGTTATGTTTTTAAGGAATCAAAAACAATTTTCTTCGATATATTGCGTGATTATTTCTTTTACACAATAATTTTCAAAGGAACAAGAACGTCAATGATAAAACCCAACCAAGGAGTTGTGAACTGGCGTAACGTTTACTGAAAACAACTCCGGTGGACCAAGTTCATGTTTTGGCCAAGGCAGCTTGTGTTCACTCTGCACTAATGAGTTTAGGAAGAGCATAAATCCATTTTTCACATAAATAGCTCTGTAAGACAGCGTATGCAAATGAATGTTTTTGTGACTAAAAAAAAAACTGGAGCTAGGTCAGAGGCTTGAAAATCCACCCCATAAACCCCCCAAAAAACACAAAATGTCCCTACGCTCTAGGAGGAGTCTGCAGGAATAGACATTGTTTTTCAACAAGATTTAAAAATTTTATTCAAATACTTTCAAACATTTTCCTTCCTGAAACTACAATGAAGAGGACATTTTTATGGCTAAGTTTTTTTAAATAAAATATTTTATTCGCTGAATGAGTGTCAGATTATGATATCTCTTCCCGGATCTAGAAATGAAAAATTGGATTCCAAGATTTGATAAGCGCCACTTAGAAAAAGTGTTTGAAAAAATTAAAACTGAAATTCAGGATTTTAATTATTTTTCGTATTTTATCGCAACCTTTTTATATATATGCTGTCTATAAAGTTGTGATAAGAAGAAATTCAAATGCAGAATTCGATATCAAATTTATATGAATACTATTTCCAAAATGGCGCTTATGACGTTTCGAAACCCTATGATGTTGATCACATCAGCTGGTAATCACTTCAGTACAAAGACGTTACATGACGCGTTCAAAGCTTACCGGTCAGTATCACATAAGAAGAAATGCAAATCAAAATTTTATCTTGTGTTGAGTTTGTCATGAAAAAAAAGAGCAAGACAAACAGAAATAAAATAGTTAGTAAATATTCAAATTACTTACGTGGATGTCTCATTGTGTTGTAATGGCTTTTGCATATCTGACAGATATCCATTGAGTGAAATTGAATTCAGATAGAAGTTCGCGCAGTGATAATATTCAAATACCAATTACTTTGGTCCATATTGGGCAAAAGACAGTTTTTAAAGCATGACATTTATCTGATCGAATTATATTTTGTATGGTAATCTCTGGTTCTTTTGAAGGAAAGTCATGATTCATTGGTATACAACTCACTAAGATGGTGTAATGCTTAGTATGTCTGCCCAAAAGGTTGTAGGTTCGATTTGTTGTGCGGGCAATGGGTGTTGTAAATTCTTCATAGGGCGAAATTTCCGCAGCTATTGGCGAAGAATAGAAGCATATTGGGTTCTCTATCCTTAAAAAAGTGACATGTGTATTTGGAGTACGACTCTAGGTCCACAACCAAGGGAAGAAGCTCCTCAAGTTCTGGTGCCTTATAAAACATCAAATCTTATTTATAAATACAATATAGACGGCCAAAAACTTGTTAAACCATCGACTTTCATGAGTCTTATAGAGA
Source organism: Thysanoteuthis rhombus (assembly GCA_963457665.1). Lineage (NCBI taxonomy): Eukaryota > Metazoa > Mollusca > Cephalopoda > Oegopsida > Thysanoteuthidae > Thysanoteuthis > Thysanoteuthis major. The sequence goes on along the minus strand of OY735232.1, from coordinate 16,760,449 downwards.
AAGTGATTAATATGATATATATGTATATACGGAGAGAGAGAGAGAGATAGGGGAGAGAAAGGAGATGAGGGGAGAACCCCCTCCCTGACACACACACATACACATATATACGTATAATAAGGACGAGGACTGTAGGTATATTTTCTACTTAGATAGCTATAAATTTCTAGGAAAATTATTCATTGAATCACTAATATGGCAAAAGGTTACTATGGAAGAAAACAGTCCTTAGGATAGGCCGTTTAAAACATTGGTTAAGTTTATCAAATTATCATTCAAACAATTGGTAAAAGTGTACAGACTTAAAACAATATTGGGAAATATTTTGTACAATCTGATTTGGCAAGTTAATGCAGATGTAATGAATAAATTATTATGAATGAGAAATAAAGAATTTCCAACTAAACTTAACAATAAGCTGTGTTGAAACTATATTAGCATAAACAGAAATATTTCAGGAACATAATGACGCAATAGATTCATCTGTTTATTTTTTGTTTTTTTTGTATGTTTTTTTTGTATGGTTTTGTTTTGTTTTCCTTTTTCTCTCGTCCCTTTTCTAACGTTTCTTTTTTTCTTTGAATAATTGTTGACTTATTTGAAGTTTGTTTTCTTATGATGCAAACTTTTTTTTTCTTTTGGTTTCAATTGCATACAGTTATAACGTAACAATTGGTCCTACTTTTGTACCAATCAGCCACAAATACGACATTGAAGTGGTTACCTTAGGAATCACAGATTTGATTCAAGCCACTGCCAATTTTTTCAATTGTTTATTTTATTTACGCTGTCAAGGCCAAGTGACTCCTTATCCATCTAAAAAAAAAGAGGCTATTTTTTGATGGAGTTTCAATTAATATAAAATACTAATAGATATTTTGTCGGATTATAAATCCATATTTCAATAATATATATAGTTAAACAGCATTTCATATATTTCCTATATATATATATATATATATATATATATATATATATATATATATATATATATATATAGTTATAGCTGGACAGCATTTCAATTGTAGGTCGATATGAACACACACACGCACACACACGCACATACACACGTATATATATATAAATATGTGTGAGCGTTTCTCTACATCGATTTACAATTGGTATCCTGTCTAACTTGAACACATAAACGTGCCTATACCCACATATTATACACCTACCTAAAGAAGTAAACAACATTGTAATTCAACTTACTGTGCATCAGATACGTGCGAAAGTCTCCAACAGAAAACCGGTTTTCAGAAGTATTTACAATCTTTTTTTCTCAAACAAGAACGTGAAAACCTTCTGCACACACTCATTACATTGATAGCGATGTATTTAATCGAGTCTTCTATTAGGCCACTTCCTCTATCAGAGTATTTTCCATATTGCTTCTATTTGGGCCTCAAATATTGGGAGATTTATTTCTTCCTATTTCCTGGACACAGCTTTGCGTCTTTCTTATCTGAAGGAATTTGTGAAAATATTCCTTGGTAGAAAACTGAATCCTTACAAAGACCAAGAAAGAAAAAATAGAATAAATGATATATAAAGAAGATAACATTAAGATTCCTCGGGACTGAATCGGATAACAATAATGGAGTTCAGCTTCTCCATCGTGTGCAGATAGCAATGTTATTTGATTTTGCTTATTTAATTCTTCCCTTTTTTATTGAGAAGCCAAGTGCCTAAGACATATTTTCATACAGGGTAACAATTGCATACGAAGAAGGCTTGTAGTGATTTCCTTCCGTGATTGGATATGTAAGCTTGGCCAAAGGGAGGTGTGTATGAGCAAACGTTTGACAACAGGGGGGAAAAGAATGGGTAAACCAAGTCGAAAAAAATATTCCCCCAGTTATGGGTAAATAGCAGGCGGTCCCTAAGCCTTGTAAGGCAATTCATCTTGGGCATTGGCCACTACCCCAATCTCGTAAAACTCACAACTTCTCTAGAATAATGAATGAGTTTCTACAGTTTGTTCGATTAATGGAAACAAAATAATCCCAGCATAATACTGGAGTAACTGAATCAAAATCTGTGAATGAGGAAGAATATAGAATAGACGGGGGCCACAGGCATGGGGGCAGATTCAATCACCTGCTCCAATATTTATTTCCATCTACTAGCCTCATTTTGAAGAGAAAAAATATGCTCATCCTCCTACTGAGTTTCAGGTCTTACATGATGTGAGCACGAGTATTTATGCATGAAAATTGATTTTTCACCCCGGCAAATAACTTTTTCAATTTGACGAATCATTGCTCAGTTCATGCTGTGATGTCTGGTTGATGACAGTGTAAGTTCGAGGTTTGACAATAAACAATACACACACATATATATATATATATATATATATATATATATATATATATATATATATATATATATATATATTTCTTTCTGTTAGAAGTTTTTCTTAGAATAAAATGTATATAAACAATGTGTTCAGATCTGTTTGGTACATTGTAATTCGTACCACTTGCTTGGCAGTAATTTCATTCGATTGAAGCAGATGAAAAACAAATAAGCTGTAAAACAACAAAACACTCTTCAAACAAGTCATTGATGACTTCATTATTTTTTCATTGTCCTTTATCCGAACTTCCACATCACTTCGATGCACTATTGAGGTCCATTTACGTATGATTCCTCTTTTCCTTTCAGGTAGTCATTATATCCCAAAGATCTTAAATTAAATTCCTCTGGTTGGTTTGAATTTTAAACTACTCAACCATAACAATATATTCATTACATCAGTATCTCCTAACTTGCTTCCTCATGGAGAGTTCAGTCTTTAGTGTAAGGTTAGGTTGAATTTATCCCTTAGTTCATGTTTGACAGCATCCAAGGTGAGAATTCAGACTGTTCAGTAATCACCTCTCTAGCATGTAATTGATCATCCCCAACACAGCATGCTGCCAAGAGACGTTGATCACGAGACAGTTTCTATAGAGTGAGTTACCAGACTTAATAAATTAGTCAATTTTCTCTTCTTGTTATATCTGGTTTCCACAAAGGTATTTGCTCTGTATCTCTGTCCTTCCGCTCTCACTTTCTCTTCTCCCAAAATCTCTCTCTCTCTCTCTCTCTCTCTCTCTCTCTCTTTATATATATATATATATATATATATATATATATATATATATATATATATGTACATCAACACAGATGCAATCATATTAACGAGAGACATAGAAGACAAGAATAGAATCAATGATTACTCATATCTGAACTTATTCCCCAGGACTCGTTGAAAAGATTTAAGTGTACAAGTGCCTCCGATATCCAAAAGTAGAGCGTTCCTATAAAATATTTTGTTGCAAAAAGCAATTGCCAATAACTTGTATGAGGAACTTGTTTAGTGTCCTACGGGCTATGATTGTGAGCGTTGACGATTGTAGGACTGGTGGGAGGTACAGGGCAACTAAGGAGTGGGAGGCCAACAAAGAGAATGCGGTTTGCTTTCTAACAGATCGTTACTAAACAAACGATGATCACTTTTTGCACTTTTTGCCTATTTTTGTAAAAGGTAAAAGGAAGGAAAGGGCGTAAAGTGAACAATGAAAAAAAAAACAATAGAAGTTAACTGTACTTGACACAAAGTTTTTGTTTAAATTTCTGCAGTATTAAAGAAACCTTTCCAATGCTGGGACTGAAATTGTCTTTAAAATATTAGTGGAACAATTAACTTCAACGGTTTCAAAGTACTCAAATTTATATTCAAATTTCTGTTTAATTTTCCTTACCAAATGGAAACAATGACTGCATCTCTTGGTTAAAACGAAAAATTTTGCTTCGAGTCCTTTTTGCATTTGGATGTATTCGAGAAAATGATCTGGATTTTCTAATACGGAAATGTCCCTCAGGAATAAACGGTAATTAGTTCTGGACCATCTGATAGAAGGCTTCTTCCTTTGACCAATTCAAATGGTGCAGATTTTAGGGACGTTTAAACAAAAGCAACATACAATTCTTCCAAATCGATGGTTTCAAAAATCCGAATTCTGTCTGTTGAATACAAAAAGTTCGAACTATTAATTTGATTGTTACCTGGAAGCAATTTTCAAATTATAGAGAACGGAAGGAAAAATGCCTCGGGTTAAAATAATTAAAACGATTTTCTTTCTTTTTTTAAAAAAAAATATTTCAATAAAACTGTGCTAAAAATATTTTCACTATTTTGTAGGAGTTTTAACTCTTTTTTGTTCTTGAGCTGAATACCCAAAGCAATCGACTTTTGTCTGTTGAAAATAAACAGAATACAGTCTGAAAATCGGTTTACAGAAGCTGTCTGCCTTAATGATATTGAAATAATACCTTCCCCTAAAAACTCATTTGCCAGTCTATCAGACACGTGATTTACTAATTTACTAGCAGGGTTGGATTTGAGCCCCCGGTGCCTTAGGCACAATCTTCCAATTGCTTAACAGACCAGATTTTCGAAAATGTACCATTCTAAGAGGAAATAATGATACGTTTATTTTTTTTTAAAATCAAAATACGTTAGAAATATACATTTTCCCAAATCAGACCATTACCAACAAAGCTTGTGCTTACCTGACAATCAGTTTCCTAAAAAATCTTCTGTATGGATAACTGAATCATCTGAATTTTATAATTAAGTGATATAAGAAGAGAAAAAATTTTAAATCTTAACTTCCATGTTAAACAATATAATTCAACATAGGAAACTGAAAGTAACCTCAACGTTTTTTTTCTGCAATACGCCGGATTAGGGGTGATCTATCAGAAAAATGGAACAAAGAGGTGATCAATAAATCACTTCTCTTGCTTTTTACCCACCATTGATATCTTGAAAAGGGCTGATTTAGCATAAACTCACATTGCAGCTAAAATTTAGTTAAAATCTAGGGGCATAAAAGAACTTTTTCCTTGAATTTAATAAGGAGTGAATGTTTAGATGTCCAGCCATATAGCTCAATCGGTACAAACTATGTGCATGATACATGCATACATATATAGGCAGTCAGATCAGCTTGAAAACTGAAAGAAACTACATTGCCAGTAATGATAATAGTTTTGCTAGATTGCCTTTCGTTTTGATTTCTATTGTGGTTCCGAAAGAGATCACAAAAAATAAAAGGTTAATTTTATTCAGATTATATCTTCTGCTAACGTATAGTTCAGGCGGCATGTATGATATCGCTGTCTCAAAGATTAGACGAAAAATGTTTTTAAGAAAGATAATTAAGCTCTTACACAGTTTTCCGATCGTCAAATAAAATTTCGTTCAAGTATTGTAAAATCGATTCTTTGAATGAATTCATGCCATAAACCAGAGGAAATTCTGACCAAGTAAAATTCCGTTTACGTTTTGTAAAATCAATTCCCTGGAAAAAAAAACCATGCCATAAACCAGAGAAAATTCTGATCAGGTTCAATTTCGTTTAGGTTCTGTAAATTAGTTCGATGATAGAATTCCTGTCATAAACCGGAGAAAATTCTGGAATGCTAAACAGAACTTAGTGTATCGCTCAGGAGTTTGATTTCAGACCATCTGGAAACCACAGAAGATTTGTCGTATCAACACATGTCTAAAAAATACGTGAAAAGATTAAAGTTGAACGTATGATTTATGAGGTTGTCACGAACAATTTTAATATTTAAATAACCACACTTGACTCTCTCAATAAATCAGTTAACACATGCGAGGATTTTATGTGTCTGTCTGCTCATACACACGGACACCAAGTTTTTTTTTTCCCGGTTGAAAACTGCATACAAAAAAATGTTGCATTGATTTTGCATTTGTGCTTTTGGAATTTAAACAGGTTTTTAAGACAATAAAGGATAACAAATGTGGTTATTAACTCAATAGAAACTGTCAGAGGACCAATGTACTTTGTCAGCATACCGTGTTGGTGGTGATCAATTAGAAAATTGGACAAAGGAGTGACAAATAGATGACTTACTTCTTCAATATCTTGTCTGACAGTGATTACTAAGAACTCAAAATTTAAAAATATGAGCGAAAATGCTATCAGACTGTCAGAATGCAAGCAGGTCGATTTAAAACTCAACTTACATTGTAAATTACCCCAACAGAAAAGAATATATTTAAAAGTTGTTAAAAAAAAAAAAAAATTTTCCGATACTTATTGGAGAGTGAATGTTTGAGAATTCAGCTCCAATTCCACTGGTGCAATCTGCAGGGGCAGCACATACACATATAATGTCAACTAAGCAGCCAACCCCGCTAGAAAAACAAAGAAACCGAGACCTTTTATCGCACTGTAATCACTAAAAAGTCTGATTTTCAATTTTTCAGCCCTCTAGCCACATAGGTGTGGTTTGTTCGCGTGCTATATCCATAACCAGCCAGCTGGCAAGCTGAACTAACTTAAAAACTGAGAGATAACTCTGTTGACATTTTTAGTGACATTTTTTGTTGACAGCTTCTTATAGATGTTTGCGGTTGTCGTGATAGTTTTAGTTGTGGGTTTTTAAAATAACTACATAAGAAGAATTCTTTCAAATTGTGTCAAGTACTTCGATATGTCTGTCGGATTATTTTGAATTAAATCGATAAATGTTAGATTGAAGACAACTATGACTTGAAGTGATCGTCATTTAAACTCCCCTCTTGGGTTTTCATTTCAAAGCAATCTAGAAATGTTTCTCATATCATATAGGTGTCTTCATTTGTTTTTAAGAGCCTATACATATATACATATATATATATATATATATATATATATATATATATATAGAGAGAGAGAGAGAGAGAGAGAGAGAGAGATGCAGATTTGAATAGTCAGGTATGGTAAGTCACTCAATAGAAACCGTCATTTGACCGACGTTTATTGATAGCGTGCTGTCACACGGTGATCACTTAAAATATTGGAATATAATGTGTTATAGTATGTTATTCCTATTGCTTTTTTGGGGGATTGTAATCACAAAAAAGGTCGAGTTTTCACATATTTAGTCCTTTTGCTCTATTGTAACGAGCCGTACGCACGGTACATTCATAGCCAACCAGCTAACTTGAAATATTAGAGGAATCTATGTTTTAAATGATGGTTTCCAGTAGACAGATAGTTAGATAGATTTGTACAGCTTTTTGATGCACACACAGATACATATATATATATACATATATATGTATGTGTGTATATACATTTATATATATATTTTTATATATTGTTTTCTCACTGTATGTTTTACTTGTATTTATGTATGTGTGCATGTGTTTGTATAAGTTCACTTATCTTAATCCGTACATATTGTTTTGAATAAATTTGTTTCAAATATATATCGGTATAAATGTTAATGTAGTCAGGGCCTTGGATCAACATACAACATGTTTGCCGTAAACATTTGATAAAATATGGTTATAGGAGTCTGGAAAAGAAAATTTTCTTAAAACCTGTCCCAGAAAATATCACTAAGCTGAACTCAATAATGTTTCCAATATCTATGCCAATCCTTCTCCTTCTCCTTCTCCTTCTATCCATCCCCCTCTCTCTCTCTCCCTTTCTTACTCTCTCCCTTTCTCTCTCTCTCTCTCTCTCTCTCTCTCTCTAGCAGTATATGCATATACATCCAAGTTTAGCGATCGATACATACGAAGACTTTGCCATTTTGGGATATTTTGGAGAATCAGTAAAAGGTTGAGCGTTTATGACGCTGACCATTTTTAGCCTCACTGTAAGCCGATCAAAATCTTCTTAAACTATGCATTTTTCTTATTGGCAATCATAGAATCATGCCAAATAGATTTCAAATCTCCCCGTTCATTCTCTTTTTTAGACAAAAATTAAACAAGGAAACAAAATCGGATTTGAACCACAGCAAATATCCTCGAATGAATTACAGAAACATAGTGCTTGGAAAATAAAAAATTTAGCAACTTATTCACCATTTAAATTCGTCTCCCTTCTACACTTAATTGTGGTAAATAATTATCATCATATGCTTTCAAACCATTACTTAACGCTGACGTACCCACATAGTTTTGAATCCCTCAACATGCCTATCAGACGCTGTTCAGTCGGTCTGTCGGTCTCACTGATGTTAAACAACGAAAATAGGAAGCAAAAAATACGTAAGTTGACATTAAAAAGTGTGACATGACATATCAAAAAAACCTATTCAGATCACTCCTTAATCAGCTGCTGGTGAAAATAATAATAGAAAATGATCTGAATTAAATACTAGCAGAATATTTCTATGTATGAGATTTAAATCAAAGAAAGACTCCGCATCCTTCTTCCTCCCGCCCCTTCTTCTGCAACTCCAACAATGAATGTTGGACGTATCGTTGAACTTATGGTTCTTGTTTTGTAAGTTTAGTCTTGCACAAGGCCAGAATGAAGATCAATACCACAGCAACAATTTTCCATGAGACTACTGACTATAGCATTATGTCAAGGTACTTTTGGGGTATATCTACAATATTGACAGGATAGCCGGACGGTTAACCACACGAATAATTGATTGACAGGCCAAGTCCAAACCTCGACTGAGAAACTTCGTGGTCACTTCATACTAATACCTTGTCGAAATGCAAGAATCCATTCTCACTGGGTATGGATGAATAGTAAGATAATCTAAGCTATTCAGCTATGGTTGACAACCACTGTCGGACACGGACCTCTGATTCTAAATCTGTCTGGAGAAAAATTGTCTTTGTTAGGCAATACCACCCCTAACAAACCCAAAAAATCGTCTACGGTGCCTTAACGACCCTGTACAGTATCAAAGGATGTATTACATGAATTTGTATTTGACGACTTATCATAAGCGCCTGAGAAGCGTCAGGCCATTGACTATTATTCAGAATCATTGATAGGGTCGACCAACATTCTTTTACGTCAGTTTTATTGTGTATTTAGCAAAATTTCTTGAATTTCGGTCCTCATAGATTTAATTAAAGAAAGTCGATGATATTAAAAGTATTCATTGAAATATGTTTTATCGTTCTGACAAACTATATCAGTGAAGACCAATTATCAATTTGATATTTAAAAATAAAACGTGGAATTAATCAATTCTTATTTCCAAAATTAAAAGTATCGAATTGGAATATAAATTTTCAACAAAATATGATTTTATATTTGATGACTGTTTTATAACGTTTGCGCGAAACAGAAGTCGGCGAATTGTGGACTTTAGGCCAGATTCGGTCTGCTGTGATATTGCATCGGCCTGAAAAAAAACAATTTTATTTGTCGTGCAGCTAGTCCTTTCTCCTTCAGAAATTATATTGTCTGCTTCCAAAGATTTTCCTTGTAAAAAAAAAGGATTTTTCTCTGAGAAACTGCTATTGTAATTCTAATTGTTGCCGCTTAATTATGACAGTATGGACCCTACATAATGCAAGTATCGCCTTGTTTTTCCAAGATGGGCTTCTGGCTCTTCTCTCTGATGCTGGGCTGAAATAGATCGAAATTTCTTTTTTCTTGATGAATCATCCGTAGATGTATGCAAAGCAGATAAATATGGCCGAGAGCCAAAGATGTTTACGAAGATCTAACTCCTAATTCTACAAGTAAACAATCATAAATTTCAAAGCATGCAATATGCACTCATCGCTATGGCAACCCGTGGAGAGAAAATCAGTACAAAAGATGCATCAAAATAAACTGTGATATAGAATCTGACACACACACACGCGCAAACACACATACACATATACGTATATATATATATATATATATATATATATATATATATATATATATATATATATATGATAAATTGCGTTATATCATATAGAAACTCCAATTTGAAATGGTATCTCATTGTTATACAGTTAAGTATCATTCGGCCTAAATATTGGGAATAGAACAGTTTTTTTAAAATGGGTCTGCTGCAAGATTTCATTCAAATGTTTATTCCAGTTACATTGTCTACACCAGAGATACATTAACTGTATAACAACAGGCTATCATTCCAAATAGGATTTTCTATATTATATAATGCAATTCATTGTGATTCTGTCAAATCATATGTATATATGTGTGTGTGTGTGTCTATGTGTCTGTGTGTGTGCAGCAATTCTTCTTTCAAAAAGAAGTTAAACATGACTGATACGGTTTTTCGAAACAACTTTTCTTACAAGTGTTTCTTGTTTTTGATAATTCATTGCAAAATCCCAAATGTAAAAACTATCACGGTCATCATGGAGAACAGGTTAATCCCGACATTTTAGAAATACTATTGAAAGTTATCGCTTTAATGAGGATTTCGGGGGGGAGGGGGATAAAAGTACGAATAGATTACTTCCTGAGAGGAAACAAAAAACCTGACTGATCAACAGCACCAAAAAAAAGCTGATTGATCAACAACACATTCATAAAAAATGTGTCTGCAACATCCCCAGTAATTTATAATAACCAGACATGAATCCACTTCCCATATGGAGGATAAAACAAGCGGTGACCGAAAATCCAACATGGGAAGAGACGAAAAGGAAAAGGTAAATAAATGGAATAAGAAGGTTCTCCATTTAAGGAAATAGACACCTACCAATAACGTCGTAAATAGGGATCCAAATAATTCGAATCGTTCGCCTTGAGAAGCTAGAACGAGGCAGAAACAAAAAGGTTTTGTATAACAGATTCTTTATCTAATCATAAGCTCCACAGCAACTTGACATAATGTTGAATGGTGAATGCATCGAACACTTTATGAGATAAACCCATCACATATCATGTAATCTATTACTGATTTCACTTTGATATATATATACACACTATATATATGTATGTATGTATGTATAAAGGTGGATCAACAATTCTTTCATCAAAGATATTCTCTAGCAGAATTTATATCTTAAATGTCCACCGTATAAAATTCGATTAAGTGATCAATATTCATTATTGAATTATGTACATTGACAAGAAATGAGGTTATATTGAAGGATAGATACTCGTTGTGTAGAATATGTTTTCATATTTCAGGACATGGACTTATTGATCTATTTATTCCTTCTTTCAAAATAAGATATTTGAATCAGAGTATCTGTGAGCTCTGCCCTGGATCGTACTAAATTTACCTGTGCAGTGTCCGTGAACTCAATTTCAGTTTAAAATGTTGCTCGTCTGCCTAGAAACAGTGTACTGTGGATGTGCCGATGTGAATCTTAAAAGACTTCATAAATATTTGATTTTGTAATCCAGTTATATAAACGAAATTGGTGTGAAACCACAAAAAAATGTCACTGACTTTTGAAATATGGAAATTATATATATATATATATATATATATATATATATATATATATATATATATATATATATATATATATATATATATATATATATATATATATAAATGAACATTGCATTCCTCGTGTGAGTAATCATATACTCATTAACATTGAATTCATTATAAAAAAAAATTTTAGAAACAGATGTTAGTCTCGTGGGTCCAACCGGCATCAAATAGCACTAAAACTTTAAATTCTACTCTCAACCTTGAATCACGTGAATATTCAATTCGCTAATGAAGGAGAAGAAACCATCCAATCTCTTTCAGATTGATTTTTGCAATCAGATATATGTCTCCATTTGATGAGGTTGGTAATTGAAAATGATCCCCAATGCAAGTTGAAGGATTTGCCTGTTCATTGCCTCCTCAGAATAATGTAATCGCATCGTTGTCCTTCAGTCGTCGATATTCTAGCAGAGCATCATGTACTAAATTGATGCCATTTTACCAAAAATATTGTTTTCGGCTGAAGTGGAGAGCCTTTAGCCTCATCTTAATCATAAAAACTGGACACTGTTAATTTCTGATTGTTTATATGTATAAAATATCTGAAAATGCTATAATTCCCTTTAGATAATACTTTTTGACGATATTCATAAGTAATTGTTTTTCTCATTCTGTGCAATTGTAGATATGCATATTCACTCGTTGTCCGATTGAAAATACACTTCAAATTGTCACTGTCCTTGTTGTAAAAGCAAACTTCGTTAGGAATAATTGACATTTTCTCTATTTTCAAGACATAATCAATAAGAAAACGACATGTATTACCGATGAACAAAAACAAGTTTTCAAATGATTTCATAAGTAATTTCTTGGCATTGACCAACGACAGGTTGATGGAGCAATTGGATTTCTAATAGCCTTGGTTGCGTTAGTGTCAAAAGCCTTGCTTTATTGAAGGCTATAGGGCTATCAGAAAATTAATTTTCCAATCCAGTATTACTAAAAAAACTACGTGTCCTATTTCAATTCATTTATTTTTTGTTCCTGTAAATGGGATTAGCAAACTTTAGGGACACATGTCGACCTCAGAAGTGGAAGTGAATTCATCAAAAATTTTCATCCGTCTCTCTGTCATTGTAATTTGTTCATGTTTTGGGTCTGATCATTGTCTACCGTCATTATCGTTCTATACGAAAATAAAGTGGAACCCAATGGTAGGAGTTTGACAAATATATGTCTACGGTAGATTAAAAACAATCTTTCAATATTCATAAGGTTGATAACGCAAATAAAATCAAAAGGGATATGTTCAAAATAGAAAAAGTAAAATATTTCAAAGATGTTTAACGGCAAATTGATAAAGAGAATGTAATGTGAAAATATATTCACTGGAAAACAAGATAAAAGAGAAAATTTATGGAAGGAAATAGAAAGTTCTTGATGCTGTAGTGGAGCATTCGGGATTAGGGACATATTATTCACTAGGGAAAAGGATATTATATTCAAGAAAATCAACTTAGTCGTTATGAAGATAATTGTTAAACGACGCTCAACGTGATATAACGTCATAATAGCCCAAGAATTACAGCAGCATAATATCATCAATTTAACCATATTTACGTAGGTCTTACACTCGACAAAAGGAACGATGAAAATGGGGACAGAGAGACAGAGTTGCAAACTTCAATGGTGCACGTGACGTTAAATTTTGGCATTTGGTTTTACTTCATCAATGACCCAGGAAACATTTATGATAAAGGAATAGAGCCTGGCACATCACCATTGCAATCGTGAGTTGAATCAATTGGTACGTTCTGACACCTGCAGTAAAGCTTGTTGTAAATGGGCTATAAAATCAACGTTTAAAAGTCTTTTCAGGTATCTTTTTCCTTTTCATCGATTTTTTGGATTAGAAATTGCATGTCATTATCTATTTTTGACTAGTGCTTCTTTCATCTTCACTTTAGTTACTTTCCATCGCAACTATACTGACAGCCAATCTTTGGTATAGAGTAAACAGAGATTGGAAATTAAGCTTCCTTGAAAACTAGAGAAACAGTAGACAGTTTTGTGACAGATTTGGTTGATGGTTTCTAACAGTATTACGGCTGCTAACGCAGAATGATAGAAGATAGGCATCAAGGATTAGATTTGATCTTTTGTTAAGCCGTTAAGTTAGCTTATCTCAGTTAGTAAAGTAGTTTTACAACTACTGCAGTAAAATGGGTTGTGACATTGGTAAGGACTGATATCCTCGTATATGATAACACAAAACTGATTCGGTAGTTGTACAAAGCGGTTCAGCTGGATGCATATAGCAGTGAATTTTAATTTGGTTCACAATAGTGTTACAAGTTATGACTTTTTGCTCCTCAAGACGATTAAAATGTCAATGCTTGTTCTTACTGTCTACATACGCGCTAAAATAAACGTCTGTCTCTGCGATTCCACAGGCCTGTACAAACTGAGAAGTAGTAACCGGTGGAAGTTAGGTACTAAATGTAATGGAGGGAGTCATACTCAACAAGTTGGGACGGTTAACCAAGCTACCTTGAAAATGAAAGAGAGCTTATCCTTTATTTTTGCGCTGTTTGGTAACTTCTGTAGATTGACGACTCAATCGAGTTGCAATAAAAGCAATTAACAGTAAAGATGGAAGAAAATACAAATAAACATTAATATCAATAGTATTAGGTGAAGTTTTTACTTTTTTCAAATTTTGGTTTTTCTGTGTTCCAGCGTTTTTAATGTATTTGATGTGTAGAGTGCTAGAGACTTTAACATTTTCATGGAAGTAGATTTATTTCAAACACAAAATCGATAAGTCTCTTAACTGTCTCCACCTTTTAAACTTCCCTTTCAACACTTTCTTGGCATCTTCTCTGGTTGTTTCACTGAGCCCTAAGGCTTATTACTTTGGGTATTGCTGTAATTACACCTGAAATTCTCTCTTGGATATCTTGGAACATTGCTAACGCTATTCTCTTTTTCTTAGATCAGATATATTAACACTATTTTGTTTTGCTTGCAGATGATACAAACAGAAAAATGATTGGGTTTCAAATGAAGAAAAAACATCACTGCATGGATAGATGTCCCTAAATCACAGTGCTTGTTGACATTTCGATCTACTGTAAAGAAAATATAATGCGCTAACATTTCTAGAAGCAAGTGAATAAAGATAGCGTTAACATTTCTGGGAACAAAGAAATGAAAAAAGTGTTAACATTTCTGGAAGCAAAGAAATGAAAATAGCGTTAACATTTCTGGATAAAACGAAATGAGAATAGCATAAACATTTGTAGAAGCGAAGAAATGAAAATAGTGTTGGCATTTCACGAAGCAAACAAATGAAGATAGCGTTATCATTTCAGGAAACAAAGGAATGAGAATAGCATCAACATTTGTAGAAGCAGAGAAATGAAATTAGTGTTGACATTTCTGGAAGCAAAGAAATGGAAATAGCGTTCACATTTCTGGAAACAAAGAAATGAAAATAGCGTTAACATTTCTGGAAGCAAAAGAATAAAGATAGTGTTAACATTTCTGGAAGCAAAGAAATTAAAATAGAGTTCACATTCCTAATTTTGAAAGAAATTCGAACAGCATTGGTCAAGGCATTCCCCATTTTTCACTAATTAGGACCGTTCACCGATCCCGAAATCAGAAACATACCCTACGCTTTGAATTTTTGTAAATAATAAATAATTATCCCAAATGTTTTAGTTCAAACAGTTACATCCAATTAGAGATTAATAAATTCAGTGTTTGGAGATAAACGAATCTGAGAAAGAAATGCTTCTAAAAGTTCAAAAGAAATAACGATTTTTAATGGTCGATTTTCGCCAAGACCTTTTGTAATGTTGATCTGTATTTGTACAGTGTTACAAATATTCATAGAATTGATTCTCTTTGATCTTTTGTCTTGTCAAGTTTATACTCGCTTACGATGGAAAATCTTTAACGAATTCTTTTTCTAGCTTTGAAGTTTATATTATTTTTTTTTTTGTATTTTACCTCCAAGATAAACACTTTCATGTCGTTGTATGTTCTGTGAGGTCTGGTGGAGCTGACGGCAGAGAAAGCAGTGTCCTCTTCGTAATGGTTCTATTGTTTGTTCTCCGTGATGATATATATACTGAGGCATTTTTACAAATCGAAATCCCAAAGATGTATCTGTCTAGGCCAGGGATTTTGAATGCTGGACACACGCCCTACAAGGAATCAATTTGACCCTACGGAGGTAGTTAATTCAGAATTTAAGTGTGAAGAACAAAAAACACTCTGGGGCTCGAAACTGAGTCATTTGAAAGGTCACCTGAATAATTTCTAATTATATGTTATTGTTGATTCCGAATTATACAAAAGTAATGATTCATACAAACCGAAATGACCTTTTCCCAACTCATTATCTTTGTCAGGTAGGAAAGCAATGAGGCAATTGCATCGTTGTTACTGAATTTGACGCAGAAAATACAAAAGATTAGTTAAGTTTCTCAATGTTTATTCATATATCAATATTTTTTACGAATAATTTACAACATGTTATTTGATAAAAAGGATTGTTTATAGTAAGGGGCGGGAATCTAGTCTTTTAACTGTCTAAATGAGTGAAAAACACTGGTCCAGGCAATTTTTTTTCATTAACATGAGTCCGTCCAAAAATTGAACGAATGAGAAATGTCTTAGCTTTTGAGTAATCAGCTAAGTAAACTAGCAACAGCACTGGTTTAACAATGCTGGTTGGCTATGTATATATATATATATATATATATATATATATATATATATATATATATATATATATATATATATATATATATATATATATATATATATATACATATATAAGTGTGTGTGTGTATAACGCGTATTGGCAGTTGCAATGGAGGGAGAGATGAACATTAATCCTTTATCATGTCTACGGAATTTTTTTGGTTGATTTTTCAACCCCCACCGTCGCCAAATAGATTTTCAGTGAGTGTTTCAGTTTCCAATTCAAGTTCATGCTAAATTGCTCTGTTTTGTCTGCCCGGCTGCATTCACACTTGTTTTTTTTTTTTTGTTTTGTTTTTTTAATCCAGACTTTTTGATGATCCAACCAAATGCAGGAGAAGAAACTAAAGTCATTTACAAATTTCGTAATTGATCACTCCCAACACTTTATATTGCAAAAAGTCATTGGTTAAGTTTCTAATAAGTGACTAACCAGACTTTCTTTCATTTGTATTAGATAAAACATTGTCAGCCATTGGTAATAATTGTTCCGTAGTATTTTTTTAAATTCTAATCTTTAGTTACTTTTTATTGTATCTTGCTTCAGTTGTCAATCTACATCGGTGGGGGAGCAGGAGGGTACAATAGAAAAATTAAAAAAATCTTGAGATATAAGAGAGTTGAAGAGAAATTGTTATGGTTATGCTTCATCTAAAAAAATCAGGATTGTCTTTGAATAATCATCAAACAATGTGACATTTCTATACCTACGTACTTCTGTCAATACTAAGGAAGTTAGTACGATCCGACCGGATTTTATCCAAACAACAAATATGAGGATATTATACAAATAAACGAATCGATGTTTTGGACCCTTTTTATCCATTTTGGTTTTAAGATCTGTGATGAAAATGATATCCCCACGTCGATGACTTAATAGCGCTTTAAAAATCATTACTTCTTGAATCTGTCAATTAAATCTGTCACTAAAACCTTCAAGATAGATTTCTTCAGTTTTTTGAGTTTGTCTAGTTTGCTGGAGATGTATATTTGTATGCATCGCTCACTCAGACTGCACGCAGGAAGATAGGGGTCTGAAACTATAAACATTTACTCATTATTATATCTAAAAAAAATATTTGTTATTTTCCAAAATACCCCATTAAATAGGTTTTTAGTGGAGGTTCAATTTACAATATGAGTTCATGGCAGATTGGTTCCCTCCATGCTAGTTTGTTTGAACGATCGTTGCCCAAGAATTGGCTAGAGAAATAATATATTTATTGGTATTCTTTTTTAATTGATCAACCCCAACGCGACATGCTTCCAAAACAAGTTAGTTACGCTTGCTTGAACTCTCTTAATGTCATATAACGACAAATCTAGAACAAACTATTTCGTCAACCTAAAAATCGTAATTTTCAGTCTATTTCAATAATTCTATCCGATACTAAAATGAAATGCTTGAGATAAAACAAACTAATTTTCATTGATAATTCTAGATTCAAAAATGTCCAATTGAAGCAAAAGAGGGAAAGTGAAAGAGACGACAATTCGTCCTTTTTTGATTTTTACTTCGAATCTGAAAGTTATCGACTATTGCCCATTTTATCCTCCCTAATAACTTTTTCAATGCAAAATCTGATTCCTTTTAAATACTACAATGGCAAAAAGTATCCGATTTATTTTGAAAGAATCCGTACAATTTCAAAATTGACTTAAATCAGAACATGTACTGAAACAAAAGCCTCATTGAAAGAGGATTTAAAATTGACAAGTTATGTACAAAAAATCAGGAATTTTTGGACCAGATTCTTTGAATTCTAAAGGTTTATAAGAATGATGAAATTTTGTAATTAATTGGAAACATTTTTCACTCTTTGTATGTTATTTTTGTAGTTGGCTTATTCTTTTTCTGCAAAGATCAGAGGAGGCTGATCTGTCAATCTTCTGTTTTCACCAGCCTCCCAACAGCATTTGTTGTTTAAAGTGGACATTAACTCGTGCACAATGAGTTCAATCTCTACGCTTGGTGCGTTCCTTATTAGTTAAAGTATTTAAGATGGCTAAGGCGACTGCAAAGGCATTAAGTTTTCCGTAGAGATATTTTTTTCTTTGATAGATTTCCATGTACAGGAAATGAATAAATCAGCGAAAAAAATAGAATACATAATAGCAGGGTTAAATCCGTTTAAGAAATATCGCTTTCTTAGAGCTTTGAAAGGTATTTAGGTTTCCTTTCAAATAACATCCGATTAAAAACAAGATTAATCAACCTCAATTTCATTTGTCAGATTTCTCTATCAGAGATCAGCTTAAATATTAGAAAAAAAGTCTGGCTAGTTACTCGATAGAAACCGTCATGTGACCCACGTCTTTTAATAGCATGCCATGTTAGGGGTGCTCAATTAACAAAATAAAGAAGGTAGCGATCAATGAATAAGTCACTGTTCTCGCCTTTTCTTAGCAACCTATCACTAAAAAATCCGACTTTTCATTAAAAAGCAAGGCACAAACTGAGGGGTCGATTAAACAGAAAATAACATTGCTAAGTGAAACCCCACTAAAGGCCTATTGAGAGAGTGAATTTAAAAAATAACAAAAACGTTTTTCTAGACATAATAAAAATAAAATATTGGCATTTTGAGTCACGTATCACAATAAGACCTGCATGATACATAGACTGTCAGCAAGCCAACAAGACCAGCTTCCAATCTGTAGAAACCTATATAGACGTTTTTGGTGACAGTTTTGGTTGACGGTCTCTAAAAATGATCTAAGTATTTTGAAATCACTATACATTGTTGTTCTTCCCATTAAACGCTTTCCAACCATTCAGTAAATATTTTTCCAAAAACACACGATTTCTTTAAGCACTTAGGAAACCAAACAAATAAAAGTGGCCGAATATCTAAATTAAGAGACTTTTTCCAATCAATAAACGTTTTCTCTCTAATTTCTTCATCTATAAACACAAACCTTCGATCTTTGGGAAACAACGGTCACAAAGCAATGAAATAAAAACTGTTATGTTTTATCTAACTGCTAATAAATGACAAGTCTGGTTGGTCACTCGAAAGAAACTCCCACTCGTCAAACCTTTTTGCAGCATGCCATGTTAGGGATGAGCAACTAAAAGTCAGAAAAAGGTATATTCATCGGATAAATTACTTCTCTGGTCTTTTGTTGGATCAATCGAAAAACAAGCATGAACACAACTGGACATAATTGAGTAACCAATTAGCACAAATCTATTTTATAAATTGAAACCCTAACTAAAAATATATGGAGAAGATAAAAAAACAAAAATAACCTAAGGAGTAAGTGTTTGAATGTGCAGACCTCTAGCTCAATAGGTGTGGCCTTTACATGTGACACATACATAGCCAGGTAGACAGATAGACCAGTTTAAAAATGGAGAAAATTTTATTAACATATTTGGTTGCAACTATGATTGACGGTTTCTGATATTCAATAGTATTTTCTCTCATCGAGACATGATGACAGACCGAACGGAAATTAAGTCTTTAATTAACAAAAACCGTTTCTTAAATGTTTGAGTGTAATGTCCTCATCTATCACTTGGATAGCGCAGAAGTCAATAGATCATGTTCCCTAGGTAGGGTCACACACAGACCCCAACAATAAGCTGACCTATAATTACTTAGTATTTTACATAGTTCTTATTATTCATATGTGAAGATGGCTTATGGAAAGGACGGTCGATTGGTACTTGATCTTAGCATCTATGAAAGAAAACGCTGACTTCATTCGTAATAAAAGTTTTGATAGTCGTAGCAAAAATATAAAAAGTATTTTATCATATATATATATATATATATATATATATATGTGTGTGTGTGTTTGTGTGTGTGTATGTGTGTGTGTGTAAAAGAAAGAGAGGTAAGAGAGAGAGAGAGAGTATGTGTGTGTGTGTAGAACGTTCATAAAATGATTGCTGCGAAAGCACCAATGTCTCCCACAAATCAATGAGAATAAATTAATAGAAAATCCAAGAATTTGAGATCGTCTAGACTACAATGGTGTTATGGTTAGCTAAATACGTAGGAAGGTGCTGGCAAGCTGAGAAGACTTGCTGTCTCTTGAGATAATCATCAGATATCTTCAGGAAAGATGCAAATACATGGAAGAACCATTGTACTTATAAAATGCATGATATGAATGTAATTTTTTCCTAATGAAAAAATATCGCTCATGAATGAGAAATAGGTTTTGGCGAAGATATGAAATGATGGCATAATCGGAACAAGAGGTGTGGCTGAAGGAGTGAAGAGATATTAAAAAACGATCCTGAGTCTGTAATGGATAGGTCTTGAAAGCTTTATAAATAATTATTCACGTACTGACTCTTACTGACAAATCTTGTAAAATATTGTAGTTATGCATGTGATTCTGTTGGTTCCTTTGTTGCTGGAAACTGAACAATGCCAAAAAAGTAACTGTAAGAAATACATCTTGGAACATCTCCAAAATTAAAGTATCCGTTTTTTAACCTATGGCCTTTGTTTCGACAAAATATCATTCAAATTCATTGAAAATCTCCGGGGATACTGCTTGAATGACACAATGTATGACAGATAACGGTAAAAAATTTCTAGATCGACCCTAAAATGTGACGAATTCTTCTGTAGCCGATGGCCTAACCTTCTGCAAAATGTCATTAAAATATATTACAAATATTTAGAGAAAATGTGTGGACGGGAAAACATATAGTGGATACGCTCAGAGACAAGCAGAAGCATTCATTCACCTTTCAGTTGAGTGTAAATTTTGAAAAATCTTGTTTCAAGAATAAAAAATGAAAATTATTCAACCCTTTTGCTATAAAGCCTCCTGAATAAATGAGCAACCCTACTGAGCAATGAATACCACCAGACAAGGGCTATTATAAACACTAAAGTTCTCTCCAAACAGGTTAGATACAAAGTTGTGAAGAAGCATAGATCAGGGTTGGGTCATATATAAAAATCCCAAACCTTAAACATCCCAAGAAACTCTATCAAATTCATTAAAAACATTCCGAAGGATCCGATACCTTTGCTTGCTACTGCATGCCACTATTCTAACATTGTTGGCCAAGGTAATGATTACGGGTATTATAGGAAGGCCAAGCAGTTATCATTGGTATCATGCTTGGGTCGTCCAATCCTTTTTCATGAATTCTATTGAATATTCGGCCTGATATAATCGATTGAAATTTCCCTTGGACAGAAATCCATGCTATCATCATCATCATCATCATTTAAACACTTTGTGCCTTCAGAGTATTTCTGCATTTGTTGATAATGCTGACATATCAAAAAGATGAGCTCCTTTTTATATCTCTCTTTCTTTTGTTCTGGTTGGTGTAAAAAAACCTAACATAATCTCTATCTTTACCTATGAATCTCTCTAGATTTTTTTTACTTTACTGATAAAAAGCAATTGTTTCTGAATGGAAAATGAGTTCGTCATCTTACATGGGCTATATAGTTTAAATATGTTACCTCACAAACATTAGATACGGGCATTTTGTTAGTAGCTCTTTGTACGAATATATCAAAGAACCAATGTGATTTCCCAGTTACTGCAGTAGCAGCTTTCACACTTTTTTCATCGTGTTTTTCATCTCATAGACTTCCATAAGAATAAGTAATAGTCTGAACAAAGTATCACACATCGAAAATAGTGCAAATTGAGTGCGCTTGTAATATAAGTAGACAAAAACGCTGAGAAACGCGAATATTCAGTATTGTTTTGGTTTTCAGTTCGTTTATCTATTTTTGAAAGTATGGATGTTCTAAACGAGCAAAATACACATCGAGACACAAAAAGCTGAAAAAGTAAGCATAAAAAGCTCCACCAATCTGGTCAAATTCCCGTAACTTTAAGATTGCATCTAATCTATGTCTTATCAATAGCATGAAACTAATATCAACATATCGGAGTATTACGAAAGACATTATTTATTCAATAAATATTAGCAGGAAAAAGTATTTTTATCTCTAAGTATTTCCCCAGCTGTGTTTCGTAACCAGAATAAAAGAGAGTGTAATTAATTTCCGATATTTCAGCATATTTTCATTTTTTTCTCGTCTTCTTCTTCTTCTTCTTCGTCTTCTCCTCCTCCTCCTCTTCTTCTTCTTCTTCTTCGTCTTCTCCTCCTCCTCCTCCCCTTCTTCTTCTTCTTCTTCTTCTTCTTCTTCTTCTTCTTCTTCTTTTTCTTCTTTTTCTTCTTCTTCTTCTTCTTCTTCTTCTTCTTCTTCTTCTTCTTCTTCTTCTTCTTCTTCTTCTTCTATTTTTTTTTTAAACGTGATAGTTATGTACCGAAAAAAGTTCGAGCGGACCGATTTCTCTTAATTTTCTTTACGTTGACTAGGCCAAGTGATATATTAACCGTGTAATGATAGGAGATCATTCCAAATACGAATTTCAATATAATATAGTGCAAACTACAATTAATGTCAGATCATGCATCCAATTCTTAGCATATATATATATATATATATATATATATATATATATATATATATATATATATATATATATAACTGTGAATAATCATTTCTATGCGTTGCTGACAGGCTGTATTTGAGTAATCCAGAACGATGGGTGGTCATGCTCTTTTAATGGCACCGATCTCTTGTAAAAAAACACTTGGAGACTCTCTTTCTGAATATGATGCGAACGAACCTGAAACGTAGCCCCGGGAAGAAATCATAATTAGGACATCTGCGGTAGAATTTGACAGCCAAACAATCGATATGAGTTATCAGTGACGCTGTTGTTCGGGAAGAAAAATGTCCATACTCGCACAAATCATACCTTATTTACTTACTCATTACTTACTGTTTCATTTGTAAATCCCTATATTTGTCTCCTAAAATGTCTGTGCATTTTTTTCTCTTCGTATTTTGGCTTCTCCTTTTGGATATTTCTCTGCTACAATTTGTCGTCCTGTCAGTTTGACAACAACATTTGACTGTCAACGAAGTTGCTAGTGTTACAATATGAAGGCTGATTGGGTCTCTTGATTGAATATTTCATTTTATTATTAGATATTTGATTTGAGTCCTAAATATTATTTTTTGTTGAATTTAATTTTTGCGTGGATATATGTGAAGCATACATATATCCTTAGTCAAAGATGAGATAAGTTACAATATGACACGAACAAACCTGATACGTAGCCCCTGGAAGAGTCCATAATTAATATAACAATAGCAGAATTTCGTCACGTGAAGGTTTGATTTTAAATCCAAAACCGAGTCTACCGCCTTGTGTTCCTTTCCCTTGCTTCAGCCACAATGAGAATATATGCAAAGGAATTAATCATCTTTCATCAAAAGTGTATGCATTTATTCGTGTCCGTCTCTTAGTCCACACAATGTCTCCAAACGTTGTAAATGCATTTTAATTGAGTAATGGTGAGATATAGGCAACAGGAGAAGTGATGCAATTCTGGGGTGGATGCAGGGATATTTTACAGTTCCTTCCCCTTTATCGTAGGTTTATATCCAGTTAATATCTCAAAACCATCTCAATGAATTTCAATGACATTATGTGGAAAGATAGACCATTTGCACGATGAGATTGAATCAAACTTCGGTGTGGATCGATGAATATGTACAGTCTCCTCCCCTGCTTCGTAGCTATAAATGAGCCAATAATTATCCCATTGTATGTAATTGTATACTACTGGTAGAGTCATGAGCTTACTACCTTTGTCGTCATCAATATATCAACAACATTTTTTTTCGTAATTTCCTACTTATATAATACGCCAAGTTTATTCTTATGTTCCTTGTCTGTAAAAATCGTCAAGCAAGCAAGCTATTGGATGCTTATTATGAAATGGTCTCCATCACTTAGAATAAATATCATCTTATGTTGATTTTGTTTATTGTTTGTTTGTTTGCTTTTTTACAAAGCGTAAAGATATCAGTTTTCATTCTAGTTGAACCTAAATAGGAATATACAGAAGAAACATAACGCTTTTGAAATATAGGCGTCTTTTTTTTGACTGTATAGGTAAACTAGTTTTATCATGATCATTCTTGTTTTTGTTTTTTTTTCTTTGTCTTTTCTTATTTCATTTAAATGTTTATTTTTCTCCCCTTATCGTTGCCGCTTTCCCGGCTGGTCGATCTGTCAATTTAAACAAGCATCAATAAATACTTTAATCGAATTGATAAGCCATTAATGAAATTCCGGGTTCTTATTGATCACTCAGATGTTTTTGATAGGCCGATAAATCGGATCGATCCAGCGCTGGAAATTGACTTTCGGATCGGCTATTATGTTTTCTCACTGCATTTATTTACCGATAAGGAAATCCCTGATTGATGCCCAATTTAGCTAAGGATATTAAAGCTCGCATACAGATAAAGAATACTTAATTAATCAATTGATTAATTACGAGTTTCATTCAATTAAAAGCGTTTGCGATGTTGCTGGGCTAAAAGATAGTCTCTGGATTGTTCACTTACGAAACTAGAAAGCACTCGGAGAACGCATACCTCTGCCAATGCCGTATACTAACTAAAATTTGAATGAATAACAGTTTATATTCACTTTCATGAAGGGGGTGTTCCGTTTTGATTTTCAGTATTTTAGACGATTTCAAATGAAAAATATGAAAAGTATTTTGCATTCAAAAAATAAATTCCTAGTTCTGTTCAGAAATATGATCAATTCTCTAATAACAGTCCATGGCACTTGCTCCCTCAAACTGTCATTGGAATTTATAGTGACTGTTTGGAGTTATTGTGTTGTAAAATACAATTGAAGGTAGAAACGAAAAATATCTCTCAACGAAATACTAATCCTCCGATTCGCCTAAATATAAAACCAAGTCTTTCTTACCCCTTTGCCTATACTCCCGAAGATTTCATTGAAATTCATCATGAACCTTGGCATTGTAGCGACATAGTGTGACGAAACAGGTGAAGTAACTCTTGAGATTTTTAGATCAACCCTAAAATTAAGTCAGTTCATCTTAAACCAAATATGTCATCGGAATTCTTTCACGAAATGTTATTGAAACCCATTGTAGACTTTTGTAGATATTGAGTGGATCAACAAAAGACAGAAAGACATGCGTGAATACATGTACCTCTTCCAACTTTGTTGGCAGAGTTTAATTAATTAAGAATCCCAACTGATTAAAAGCGTTGGCGATATCGCTGGGCTAAAAGAGTGGCTTTGGATCGATCACTTCCAAAATTAGTAACTGAGTTTAGTAACACAATACAAGCAGGCGGAGATATTTTATCGCAAGGAATTTCAGCTCGAATAAGCAGATTAATTAATATGGCTGATATAATGAAGCAAGTTCCTGTTTGACCTCATTCATTTCTGAAACTAAGATGTCGAACCGGATAACAGGATGTCCATGTATAGTGCCTTTTAGCTATTTAACCGTGGTAATTGGTGCATGAAAAAGCATTCTTAATCGAAATTATCTTTAAGTAATTGATTGAAAAACACTGAAATGAACTAATTGACGTCGGAGCGCCAAACCTCAAGTATTAAAATACATGCATCTCATTTTTCAATGACGTCATCATAAAACGAATTAAAAAAAAAAGAATAATTTTAAAATTGCTTTATTTTCTTATGATATTGAAAAAGTTTTGGAATTTCAAGGAAGCAATTGCATTGCAGGTATCTATCGCTTTACGAAAGATTCTTTTTCGATATTCTTGTTTTTACGAAGAAAAAAAAGTGGAAAGCAAAAATTGCACTCAGTATTTGATTCATAGTGAACAATAATAGAGGCAGCACGGACCGTCTTCCGCCCCCCAATTCAATCTCTTTTTTTCTCCTACATCTCATTTCCCTGTCCTTATCTCAACCACAAACCCTGATCACTCAAACAAACATTAATCACCTTTTGGTGAACCCAGGGATGCTTGGAATCGTTTCAAATATAAATTAGTTCTAATTACTCCTTCGCTTAACGCCGTGCGTAATGTTTTATAGGTGTTATATCATCGTATAGCAGGGAAAATCTATACTTGATGGATACACCAACCAAACCAATTAAGATTTCCGTTTTCTGATTGATGTTTTGTTGATAAGGAGTCATTGGGGTCGTTTTGCCATGAATTGAACCAACACCAAGGACAATTCCTTTAATCCAAATCCAAGTCCCAGAGTGTAACATTCTTAAGCAAGGGCAACGTTGGATTAACCATTTCGTCAGATTGCCCGTTTAGTTGGATCAATGAGGTAGACCAGGGCATGCTCGATCAAAAGGTGTACCCAATTTCATCGAAATCTTCAGAAGCTTCATACCTGAAATAATGAGATGCTATACTTTATTTATGACATCGTTAAATGCAACAATCAAAATAGTATTATTTTGAAAATACTGTAATGTAATCCAACGATTATTTGATTAATCTTGTTCAATAGAATAAATGGCCAGAAAAAAAAACTTGTTTCTCTCCTATTCTTTCTCTCTCTCTCTCTCTCTCTCTCTCTCTCTCTCTCTCTCTCTCTCTCTCTCTCTCTCTATCTATCTATCTATCTATCTATCTATCTGTGTGTTTGTGTCTCTGTCTCTCTCTGTCTCTGTCTGTCTGTCTGTCAGTCTGTCTGTCTGTCTCTCTTTCTCTCTCTCTCTCTCTCTCTCTCTCTCTCTCTCTCTCTCTCTCTCCAATCGTTCTTTCCATCTTCCTCAATACTAACCAAACCATTTAGATCTATAAACTCGCGCTCGTGAACGCTGGTGACGTCGTATATACTTGGGGAAGGACTACATCCATTTCAAATTGTATTTTTACTGTAGACAATCTTCATATCGAGACATGTAAATCCATGCCAGTTGGCGCTTGACACTGCTACTACCGGAACGATAGATATGGTAAATATCACCTCAGTGCAAGGGATAGTTTTCAGAGATGTCGTAAATTGAAGTGAACTTAGTCGAAATCGCCGTCGTTTGGATTGTCTGACGTAATAGGTCAAAACGTTAAACTACTGAAAAAACAACAAAAAACTTCTGGTCCACTTATCATACACTTACCACACATATCAAGATCAATGGATTTATGAAATAAAACTTTTTAACAAATCTTAGTCGGATTAAATGAGATTTGGAGTACAATAAGAAGGATGTTTCGTCACTTTTGCCACATTTCTCAATTCGATATCGAATGATGTAGAATGGAGGCTCTCGGAGTACCGAGTCATATTCCTCCTCTTGTAATCCCAGGTTTTTCTCAATTCCTCACCGATTTTGAGATTCCATAATGTAAATTGTTCAATTATATATCCCTGCCCTTGTCTGACATTCTTACAACGTAGCCTCTCCATTGCCATTTCAGCTCCTTGATTGTTTTTGGTATGTTCTCAAATATGATGTCCCGTTTTCCATAAGATCAACGCACTATACCGTTCGTCATTGGTATTATTGAAAGTATTTGCAAAAGGATCTTGTAATTTATAGAAATTTCAACTCTAAGTACATACCTCACGTATAGAAGAAATTTTCCCGAAAAAATCTGTGTAAAAGGATATCCAAGAAAAAAAAATTATTCACAAAGTATACAATGTACAAAATATGAGAACGAGCATACACAATCATAATTATATTTATGATGAAGTTCACATAATGAAAATTGAACATTTGTGAATAATTGAACAAAAAACACTCCGCATAAAAACCATTTTAAGCAATAACCCCGGGATAACGACGCTCACAGGACATAACAAGTTTCTTTCACAAATATATTGTTATTTTTTCGATCAATCAATTCCCAGTGTTTCCCATAAATCGGTTACAGAACGTATGTTTCGTTCAATGATCTTGTTTCTTGTAATCTTCCACAAGCTCTCGATGGGATTCAAGTCAGGGCTTTGTTGGTGTGTGAGGGTGTTTGTTAGGATTGATAGTTCAGTGATTATCACATTGGCGCAAAGCGTTCTGAGGTGAACATCCCCCAAACCATATCCCTTTCTCTTCCAAATTTACTAGACATCTTGACATAATTTGATTTAAGTATGTTGCTAGTGCGGTGTCGAACAAAATGTATGACGTCGGATACAAACTAAATTTAGTTTCATCACTGAATGACTGAATAGAGGCCAAAACCCATGTTGAGATCAGCTTTGATATGCTTTGAATTCTCTGCTGAGGCGAGGATGAAGGAATCATTTGAGGCATACCTTGCAATAATTCTGTTCTCCTAGGAGCTTGTCGTTCATGGCTGTGCATTTTTTTTTTTTTTTGTGGAACAAGTATAAGTCACTTTAAGGTGTTCCAGCAGGTCTGTGAACTGATTTAAAACTGGCAACTTGTTATTTATCGTTTAGTGGCATCCGTATTCCGTAATTCCGTGAGAAATGTCCAAAAAGTATCAAAAACCAAAGCTGTTCTTCTATTTTGTCCATTGTATTTCATCAAATAAAGGTTTTTCAAAATACCCTTTTTTTTTTGTAACCATTTAGCGATACATTAAAGATATTCAAAGAGCTACAATTTCAATGAATTTCCAGATCCAGTGATAATTACTTTCAATAAGAACTATACTTTAACAAATCGTCCTCCCACTGGCACTGTATCCTGTCTTCATAAGAAACTGCAGGTTCTCTAAAGTGCACTACTTTTAGATGCACTAACATCTATATCGATGATTTCTATCACCGACTGACATACCAAAATATGTTTTATGTCTCTTGATCAGTCGCATACACGAAATTTGCGTTACGAACCTTGCTCATTGTGCCAATTTGATGTTTTTCATGTAAATCTTGATTTTTCAAATTTAATTCAGATGTCAGAAATAGCTTTATAGATTATTTTCTATAAAATCAGTTATATTCTTTTTAAAGTGGGGAAATAAGTAATATTTCAAATAAATTGGATAATATCTTTAAAATGTTAAAGATTGAATTCACATTTATTTTATCATATGGTATGTAACATATTTCTAGATGATAAATACACATATATACATCTTTATATGTATGGGGAATTGAGATGTTTCAAGGTATTTTAAGATGTAAATTCGGAAATAAACACTGCTTCTGCTGAACCTTCACGCTAGAAAAGACATAAGGCACTTACCGTCTCCTGTTCAGACTTGATAATTAACTGACGAGATAACGATGTCCCAAAGCTGTTAGTTGCATTGATTTCATATGAATGTACAAGACATCGTTGGAAATTCAATAATTTTTACCAATCTGTCACGCAATCTCACAGTGTTCGTTTATTTTTAATATCAATTTTTTTTTATTTAAATTTCTACTGCTTTACAAAATTCCACTTTAATTGGCTAATTTCATTTAATTTTTTCTCTAGTTTAATATTCAGTTTTATTTCTCCAGTGTTTTAACAGAAGTAACTTTCTATTTGATTTGTTTCTGATTTCATTTTTTCTATTATATAATATGAATAGTAGAATGGAGAATCAGTACACCGACACGTTTATGTTTCTGTCCTATTCGGGCCCATTCAGGCGTATTATTAGGTATATTTATGATTCCTCTTAACGGCGTTAATTTCACAAACATTTTGCTTCAACATAATGGGACAGGCAAACAGTGAGGGTTATTCCCGTTGTTTTTCTTCTTACATAAAAGAAAACAAAGTCAACTCTAGACTTGGACTGGAGTTTGACAGAAAACAGAGTTTCATACAGTGTCAATACGAAAATGTTGTTTGATTCAGTCACTCTTGTGGACTTCCTGTGAAGCGTTGACAGAACCACGTTACTCTGTTTCCAGTAGCAAATATGTTTTTCAGGTTTGACTTACCATCCCCATCTTCTCCTCAACTGTCTTTGGGTCCATAGTTGTAGGTTCTCTTTGTCAGAGGAACCCTATCAGATGAATTTCGTTTGAGTTGAAGGGCTTCAACTGCGTTGTTACTTACTCATAGCAATGGAGAGAGTAGATTCGTGCCAAGAGCTTTCGTGCATAGTGTACACCAATACCCAAACTGGTCAGTCTTCTCTGTTTTCTGTTTTCTATTATGCCAGGGTGCATTCCACAACGTTTTTCCGGCTTTGTTATATTCCACACGAGGTTTCAGTTGTTGAATTCTGTGACTTCTCTTCAGCTTTGTATGTTTTCAGATATTTTGTTCAATACATTTTATCTCGATCCCTCATTCGTTATACTTGGTGTCCTTTTCCAGGAATGAATAATGGATGACCTTTTAATCGATATTTGATCACCTGGTATCCTTTATCAGCAAACTAGTTAAAGAAAGAAAACAGATCTTGAAGCAGTCCACTTTCAATACTGACTTAGAATAACCAATAGTAACTAAAGATAAGAATGAACGTTGACAAAACGATAACTTTCATGCATGAATCTTTAACTTTGCCCAACCGAATAAAAGCTTTGACCGAGATATCTAGTAGTTTGTTTGGAGGAGGCTAGTTCAACCCCTAGTTAGGGCAGTGCACGAAAGTCAGATAATTATGGTTCAGTAGAACAGAAAGACAGTGGACATCACAAGGACTGATAAAGAAGAATTAGCTGGTTCGATATATCCTCTGGTATGGACAGCGGAATTAAAACAATCTATCTCTAATTGAAATTCCCAGAATGTTGTGAACTACGAAAGATACCTAAACAAGATGGGAGGGTACAGCAGCTGAAACATTGTGATTTTAACACCCGGGAGATTATAACACGTAGCCAGAGAAAGAAGCGTTGGATGAAAACTGTTTGTATTCCAGGTCTAGGATCAATTCGGGTGGACTTCACACATGAGCGAAATCCGACAATTAAGTTTTGGTTTTATTTTCCAATGTAACAACAATGACGGTGATAATTACCAAACCAACAAACAATGACGCCATGCGCGAATAATAATGATGTAATGACGTAATCAAAAACTTATGACGAATGCACTCCCACTTTTGAAGCCCGACTCCGATCGACTTGTTTTGCTGAATTTTGCAGATTCCATTTGTAGGAACTACTTGAGAAGATGAAACGGGACATGTAGTTTAAGAATATGTAGCCATTTTGTGGATGAAATCGTGAATCAATTATTTCTATATTCTCAACCATTGCTAGATGTTTTGAAAGTCTTGTCCCAGGTATTTTACGAAAGTTGATTAACTATTCTGCTACAGAGAGTGCTCTAACAATTGTTCATTTATAAAGATATCTCCTCAGAATCATCAATTAAGTAATACAACACATGGATCAGGCTTATAACAATATATGAAATAATACAGTATGCTTGCACGATTAAAGTCTAACTCTCACCCAGCCACACATGAACACACGAGCGAAAATATGACAATTTGGGACCCGATAACTGACTTGCGCGATTTGAAAATCAATGTATTTTTCCATGCACAATTTTTTTTATTTAAGAAAAACAACTGATGTAAGAGCCAGAATGAGTTACGTCACTTTTCTTTCAAATTTTTCTTTCTTTTTTTTTTTTCGTTTGAATATCAGTCACGACCTAGAATATTTGAAAAATAGTGGTTTTCAGAAATAAAAAAAAATTTTAGAGATCATATCAGATTTTATTACAAAAGAATGTTGAATTAGTTGCACTGCCGTTAAGTCCCAATAAACAAATTTCAGTAAATAATCTAAGAAGTATCAATTCAAGGGTTTTCGAATAGATTACACACACACATATATATATATATATATATATATATATATATATATATATATATATATATATTCCATCTGGTATTTCTCCCGGTGTGAAGTCTATAGGCCGTTGCGTACAGCAAATGTTTCTGTGTAATTAAATTCCCAATGTTAATTAAATTTCAATCTGTGTCCATGTTCCCGCCAAAATAATTGACGCTGAGATTTAATTTCGATAAAATGGCAAATTGATTGGGACTGAATTTAGCCTTTGATTAATTGTTCATTTCACCCATTCAATCGAATGATTAGATTCAATGATTCATGTCGATATCTGCCCAGATTTCGAATTACAATGCACTAAGATTGACTTGTTCGCTGTAATAGCCATCTGGTTGAATCATCTGTCGCCTTCTCTAAGTTTTATGATTTCGTATGAGTGTGTAAGATCCATGAAAAGTGTACGGGAGCAAATTGTGCTCGGTGTCACATGGCAAAATCACAAGACTACACATGATATTAGAGAGAAAAAAAGAGATTACAAAACTCAAATGGCAATGGGCTAGCCATGTTGCAAGAATGTTAGACAACCAACGTATCTTACTACATTAATCTCCAGAGAGCTTATGCAAAACTTTGGCAGATAGCAAAAAAGATGAGGTGACGATTCAGACCGGTTGAGAACTTGAACCCGCCCCTAGAAAAAAAAAATTGGAGGTATAATTTTTAAAAACTACACAAAATAAGTTTTTCATAGACATAATTTTTCATATCTCCACCACTCTAGCTTCATTAGTAAAACCTGTACGTACGATACATAAGCTGCCAGCCAGACCAACTCAAAAACGGGGGAAAACACTGTTGATGTTGTCTATGGTGATTTAGACATTTCTCGTCATTGGTTTCTAAAAGACTCTAGTGATCTGAAGTTTGAAAGGTGTATCAACCAAAATGCGTTTAACCGAAAAGTGAAAATGTCTGAAGCAACACCGCCATCATCATCAGTCTTTTATCGTCCGTTGTTTCATAAAATCCTTATCCCGGATTTGTGAGATATCTCCGTCATTAGCGTCGCGGAGCCAATACTTTCTCAACGTGTATAGTTCGTCTCGATATCTTTATCCGGCTGGCCTCGGTTTTTCATGTGATCTCTTTGGATCATGTTCGGAATCTCTATGTCCATCAATTATCTGACATTCTTGCTGCATGACAACCCCATCGCCATTCGAGTTTCTTAATGGATTATCTAATGTATCAGGCTCCTGTTTTCCCATAATATATTATGCTGCCCTGTGTTCTTTCATGTGCATTTTGCATGTTTCTCAGTTTCTCAGTTTGAAGGTCAATCTCTTTGAATGGTTTCATGCTTCAGCTCTGTAGGTGTCAATTGGGAGGATGCATTTTTTGTATACCCCACGAAGTAGTATTTATGTAAGCTCTGACTGGGATGTAGTTAATGCGCGTAAAATACATTTACAGTGAATATCATGTTACCATGGATGAGCAAAACTAATCTCTCTCTATCCGTCCGTTTATCGATATGTCTATCTATTTATTCACGTTTTTTTACATGAGCTTAAGTTACAAAATTGCGCTTAAAAGTTGACATGGGTTTCTTCAGTTTCAAGTTAGCTGGCTGACTATGCATGCGTCATGCGTATAGGCTGTATCATTGGATATAATATGGAAAGGAAAACAGTTTGTTCATTGGGGATTTTTTCCAATCATTCTTTTGAATAGGCTTTTACTGGAGGTTCAGATAATAATGTTAGTTAATGGTAAATTGATCCTTTAGTTTGTATCACGTTTGTAGGCCACGCGGAAATTTTTAACTAGAACTATCAATAATCGGTTAATATGTTTTCATCGAGTCGAATGCACAATACCAAAATGTTACATAATTACAGTTTTTCCCAGAACTCCAACTGAGACCAGAATAATGATTGTTAATACAAAAATTGAAAGGAAAAATCACTTCTTTCTGTACATTGAATGGCTTGGCTCTCTATTTAAACGTTCAGTGAAAATAAAGAAAGATTAAGTTCTGTTCAGATTCAAAAGACAAAGTGTCAAAAGAATTATATTTCCTCCATTAAAACTGTTTGCTAACTTTGATTCCGTTATTCCTTTGAAGTCTGATTGTTTCGAACAAAACGTCCAGCGAAGATTCTGAAATGAAAGTCTATAACTAAAGGGCAATTCGAGATTACATTTTTATCAAACCCCAGTTCAAAGTCTGGAGCTGAATTTGTTTTGCTGTCGTAACGAGAACAACATGAACAATCCTCACCCAAATGAAGGTAAAATCCACACCCCTACCTTGATTTTTATACACGATCAACTGATTACAAGGAGTCTGCTTTACTGACTAAGCTAATTTTACATGTCTTATCAATTAACGAAAATCAATCACAAAGGCATATTTCATTCCAATAAATTAAATCATTTGGACAAACAATACATATCTTTTTTTTAACTTATCATATATAAAATGCAAAGGTTGCTGTTACCATCCTCAGTCAAAATGAAAGTTTTTGTTGAGTTTGACCCGGCAGTAACCAACCCTTTTTTTTCTATTTGCTACAGCTAAATCCAGAGATAATTTTGATTTTATCTTTTTTTTATGCAATTGTGGAAGGCACTTATTCATAGTTGTATAATATCAGCGACAAAAGTTGAAGTTCGAAATATTTATTATTCAATGAAACAAAAAAGGTATTTTTCAGTTGAATTTCTCTAATAGACACAGATGATTCGTCTCTAATTACATGATTTTTTCTGTACAGCAATTATATACCCAACTTTAATATCTAGATGACCGCTTACATGGTCTTGATATAACTTGGCAACTATTCATAGGCAACGTTACTGCGCATGCATGAACAGATACTCTCCCATGAGGTTTCCCAGTCAGCATTGAGACCTCGCATACTGCTTTGAGGAGTGGAAGTGGCTGAGAACGGTCTGCAAAGTTGGGAATACATGGGGTGAGAGTAACTGTATTTCTAAATGTGTGCTATTGGGAGCAAAACTGTCAACATAGGTTTCCTCACTTTTCAATTGGTCTGGCTGACTGACTATGTATTACACGCACATGACACACCAATAGCTAGATATTTAAATATCTACTCCTTATCATTTTCCATGTATTTTTTTGGGGGGGGAGTTTCTTAATTAGTCCCAAGTTTGTTCCTGTTTTTTGTTGTTTTTTTTTAATTCTGACTTTTTATGAGACCATAACCCAATAAAAAATCGTACGAAATAACTCATTCATTGATCCACCTTTTTCCAATTTTTTAATTGATCATCGTCACCCAAAAAAAACGTTGGTCACCTGACGGGATCTATTGAGTGAGAAACCAGACTGGATTTTTTGAAATATTAAATGGCTGGATACTTTCTGGACAGGCATTGCATATTTGCAATAATCTATGTAAGTCATTTTATGAATGTATGGAGCTTTATTTGAGAACTGATTATAGATCAGATTTTGGAGATACTAACAGAATGTTGTTCTGGACATGGAAAGCAATTAATGGCCCAATATTAGTTCCCAATCAAATTAGTATACACTATATAATAATCCCATGACAAAGATCGTTGTTTTGATGTAAACACTTATTTCGGGGCCAAAGGGCGCTGTATCTTATTTTTATTCGGTAACTATTCATATAAGACGTGCAGTTGGTCTAACGGTTCGTAGCACAGAAAATGGGATAGGCAAAGTAAGTTCAAACTCTGATCGGGACACTTGCTTTCATTTGCAAAATGCCTCATTTCATCTCCTCTCTGACCATCCATGAATGAATAGCTAGTTAGACCGTGCTTTTGCCTTGATTCACAACCAGTGTGTGTGACGGATAATTCTAAATTCAAATTGGGAGAGTTGAAACCCTAGTTGACCATCGTTGACTGTTGAGGCAGGGGTATGTTGAAGCTTCGATTGACGTTGTAAGGTAGCAGTGGATTGAGATGAATTGTTTGCTAAAAAAAGTGGAAATAAATCAGACGGATGGATTAATTAACATAAACGCTATCCTCATCTCTCGACAACACCTTGAATACATGAGGGAGATTTAAATAAATAATTACTGTAAATAAATAATTATTGTAAATAAATAATTACTGTGGGTTTTAGTAAACTATAAGTTCAAAGATTGCTCCATTCTCTGCAACTGGTGCTACAAGGCGTTATGGGTAGCCTGACTGTTTCTTTTTAATGCTATGGGGAGATACTGAACCAGTGCCTTCTAACCCCCTTCACTCTGAGATTTGGCAAAGTAATTTTTCTGAGACTGCAATATGAATCTTAAGCCTCATTGCTTGACATTTCCGAGCCCTAGTAAGCTCACTTTGGCTTTGGTATTGAATTGGCACAAAGATAACGCAGAATGCTCTGCGAGGAAATTAATGTAAGATATTTCAGACATAAGTGTTCATGGTATGTAATATTTTGATCGAGTAAAGGCAGTAAAAGATGACAATGACAAATGCTGGTGCTGATCCTACCGGGGTAAGATCCACGGAATCCAGACCCAGCCAATTCTGCTCGAGCAGTATATAATCATTTTTTGTCTTGATAAAAATAGTCACCAATTGAGCTAAAACATGGAATATAACCGAAAGATTGATCCGGAAATGAAACTGAAAACCATGCAATGTTCACATGAAAAAATATTGCCTAACATCACATGGCAAGATCATGAGACTGTACAGTATATTTGAGAAAAGAAAAGGGGCTGAGATATCATAGGAAAAGTTAGAAAAACACAAATGGCAATGGGCTGAACATGTTGCAATAATGTCAGGCAAGTGCTGGACATAACTCACGACGTGGATCCCAAAAGATCTTATGTGAAATTGCAGCCGACAGTGTAAGATGACGTGACGAGCTAGATGAATTCAGAAAGTGCTGGCTCTGCAATGCCCATGATAGACGGGTCTGGTCAATCTCGGGGAAGGTCAATATCCAACAACAGACACTGTGATGATGATGATGATGATGATGATGATGATGATGAAGATTCTATTGAGTGAATAGGTACGCCCCATCAAAACTTCGTTTGCAAAAGTAATTATCAAAGATAAACTTCGAGTCATTTGTTAGCTCTTGGTAGAGAATGTTAAAACCTTCAGGAATAAGAAAATCCTCTTGATCCTGAAAAGAAGGGTATAAAACCAATGCATCCCCCCTATGGGGCAGAAACATGGAATCTAACCAAAACATTAACCCTTTAACTAAGACGGCGTGACAAACTAGACAAATTAAGAAATTATTGGCTTCACGACGCCCATGTGAGAGACGTCTGGTGAATATTCGGGAAGGCCTATGTCAAACAAGAAGGGATGCTGAAATGCTGATGGTGTGGCTGGTTTTACTCCTGATATTTTGCGAGCTTATCAAGCTAAGTATTACACTCCCATTAAGTGACAAAAGGGTGCTTTAATCTAATGAGACATCTCTGAAAATATTTCATTGATTACTTGTTCTCAATCAACATATCATAACTGAAGATCAGAAAAAGAATTTTATTATCAAGTCTCTTATGAGATTTTTGGAAAATGTTCACATTTAATGCCCGAAAGAAGAATGTATAAACAGACATGGGATAATTCTCTCCAGATCTATTTTCTCTTGGAAGATATTTTCCTATTTAGCTATTGCAGACATTACTTTTCAGCTTAAATAGGTAAAAGTCTCTTTGAGCCAAACTTGGCTGATGCCCGGTTGAAGTGATTTTGTTTCTAAACAGAGAACACAAAGATTCCTAAAAATACTCACAGTATAATAAAAATAACCGGTATGGTGATTTGCTTGATTCGGACGGACTGAAAGAACCGAAATTCTCTGTCTAATCCTGGATTTGTAATTCGGAATGGGCCGGCAGCTTTTCTGTCTAAACTTTGCTACTTTACCTGCCGCGAAAAATCGTCTGCTTTTTACAAAAAAGATTAGTTTGGCGGGAATGACTTAAGCTAGTAATAGCAAAAAATGATTTGGTCTTTTCTTGTTGTTGACCCCTCCAGACACCTTATTCTTTAGATTGCATTTTGATGCAATTGTTGGGGCTTCGTGGAAGGAGGCTTACATGAACGATGAGATCAGCAACGAAGAGAAAACGCAGTTTCTGTTTCTTTCTGTGTCCCTGACAATCGACCCTTCCACTCAAAATAACAAATCTGCCGGTAGAATATCTTTTACCAACCAACTGTTTCAGCCAGTAGTTGTTGAACAGTGTTCACTGGAAAAGTTCCGATTTGAATTTTTTTAAAAACATGCATCTTCTCTACAAGGCACAAACTAATACACTCACGTTATAAAATCCCCTTCTCTGCAAAATCTCCTTGACATAAAGAGGAGTGAATATTTGGTTGTTCAGCCCTCAAGCTCAATTGGCATGGTAGTACAGGCGACACGTAAATTGCCAGCCAGAGAACCAGATTCGCTTGAAAACTGAAGAGACGTGTGTTGACTGTTTTAGTGACAATTTCGAGTGATTATGAGAATTTTGCTATAAAACTGTGTTATTCAAGTGTGTTCTACAAAACAAAGCGATATTTTTGAAATACACTTGATAGTTTTTGGTTATTTACGTTACACAGAGGCTGTTCGAACCTAAGCCGTTTGTATGTCAATTTTTCCTCAGTGAACTTCGTTATTACATCTTTATTCGGATGCGATTTTTGATATTTCTGTATATACACATTAGAATAATTCTATGAATGACATTGAAATGATCTTCCGTTATTACAGCGTGTGGTAACGAGAGATCATTTCAAATAAGGGTTTCAATATTATATAACGTAATTATTAATAATTCCGTTGGATCATATATCTATAACATCATTAATATTTGATATTTGTTAATAAAATATGCTAAAAGATATATCATTGGATTGAAATTGGAAAATACTGTCAGGCAAACAAATGTATCGTGAGATGATGAGAATCTATCGAAAATTCAACCACAACACACCTAATTAAAGGTGTTATAGCAACAATAGGAAGGGATGGATATGATAAAATTCTCTATGAGTGGACTGACGGTACATCTACGGTGATTCAACGTTTTTACATTTTGGCAAAGAATCAACAATTTCTGGTGAAATCATTAGGTATTGTGAAGGTGTTCTCAGTTAGTTGTACGCTTTTTTCAGATCAGAAAACATTTCTGACCCGAGGGTCATCGTGTGCTGAGGGCTTTCTCCCCTTAGCGTTGATGTTTTGGCAGTAAGCGTATGTGTTTAGGCATATACATGGCTTCTTTTGTTTGTATCGTTTGAAATTGAATAAAAACCAGTCATCCAGACCGAATTCAATTTGAAGTTTTGTTGTTATTGCAGTTCCCTCCACCGACCAAATAAAATCAGTCCGCAGGGATGAAAAGATGGAATCAATATTTGTCTAGCAAAGCAAAAGTGCATCATTGTTTGAAAATGGTAAATCTATGGAAAAAAACAGCACCGAAACCTGTAATAATTAATTTTTCTTGTCAGCAAAGTGTCTGTAATTTAGCGCTAATAAAATTATCTTTTCTCGTGTGGCCAAGTGTTGAAAATATCACCAGAAATCTTTAAAATATCAACTATTCAATAATGGCAAAGAGTTGCAGACTGTATTTTTGCCAAAAAAAAGATCTCATAACATCATCTATAAATGTTTGAACAGAAAAAAAAACCAAAGTTAAGAGAGGTTAGCCAATAAGCAGTCGATTAATTGTAAGCACAACCTATTCAAGTTGGTGCAAAAATAATTGCGATTTCTATTATTTTAAAGTTTGATACTTCTTCTGGAAAGAATGTTATTCATCCACGTTCAAGGGATATACTATTTCTAAGTGTGAATTTTGCAATAAGTTTATTCAAGCTGAATGCTTCCTTGTCACTATTTATGCTGGTTTATCTGTAGTTGTTGAATCGAAAGTGGGAAAATGCGTATCTATCAATTTTGTTGTATGAGGTCGAAATCGGTCGTGAAGCCACGGTAACTGCTCGCAATATCAACCAAAGATTTAGTCAGGGCACTATCAACGAACATACAGCTCGACATACGTTCCAAAAATTCGAAATCAGGGGCAACAGCCTTGAAGACGTTGACGTCCTTCTGTGATTGACATAAAAAAAAGTGGGGGCCATCATTGAGGTTGGCCGATGCGAAATAGCCTATGAGGTTGAAGAGGAGCCAAACGTTGACCATTAAGATATTGTATCACATTGGAAAAGCAAAAAGCTTCAGCCAGTCATGCAAATGACCCAAATCTAAAGCAAAAAAGCTCGCATGTGGAACCATTAACTTTGTAAAAATTGAACGAAATAGTCTACAAAATCCTACCTACTTCAAAACCTATCTGCAGGCAAAATCTTCAACAGGAAAACAGCGGTTTGATACCCTTAAAAGAATTCGATGCTTCAGAATTCCATGCTTCCAGAAGGGACTTTTAAGTTGACAAAAATGTGTAGATTCTGAAAGTTCTTATTCTGATTCATAAATTTCATTTTAAGATTAAGTATATTGCTTTAAGGTTGATGATGAAAAACCACAATTATTTTCACGCCATCAAAATATTTCATTTTAATGGTTCTGAGTCATTCACAATGGAATCTCCGACTTAAAAGTAGAAAATTTGACGATTAAAATATCTCCTACCTTGGGAAAATGGACTATTCCACTGAAATAAGTTTTTAGTATCTAATAGAATACAAATACATTTAGGTCCCACTTCTTGGAAGTAGCTCCACGACACCTTTCCGTGTTTCCGGAAAGGCAAAGGGTGAAAACAATGTTCGAGCCATTCGAGAGGGAATGCACACCCTTTACCTCTTTCTTCTACACCAAAGTGTCCCGTACCACCCATCACAAATGATGGCATACCATCGTAAGTATTTTCCATTAAAAATCTATGATAAACGCTTCTTCGCTTTACGTCATCTCACCATCCAAAAGGCTCTGGTAGGAACAACGTACTTACGGATAGATGGATAAATTGTATATCCGTGAATGTTTTTCATGGGGTTCACTTACTTTTTAAAATAGCACCAAGGAGTTATATCAACCCCCAACGGAAATACCGAAAACAATTTTTTTGTTATTTGTTATATAGATTGCATATTGTAAATCCAAAGCTTAATCAAAGGCAGAGGGTTGGGTGTTGAGCAAGCAACTCTTTTCTGGAAAATCCATTTTCTACTGAAATTGTGGCAGCAGCATCCCTTTGACCCAGTGATCACATTAGCGAAAGGGAGATCGTCAAGATACTTTTCCTGGTTTGCTAATGACGTATGCTGACGAAAGCTTGAGGAAATCTAGTTCTCTGAATAACCTTCTAATGTCAAAAGCAAAAACCATGATGGTAATCTCGAACATCAGAACTTTCTGGAGCTGAAAGGGATCAGCTGAACTGACACGGGCTTTGGAGGGGGTCAGTCGCCAAAATCTAAGTTCGCTGGTAGGTTAGTGACTATGGCCCTATGTTCCACAAGGAATTTACATGAATAAACAATATATTTATCAAAAGTAATTTGAAGAGAATTAAAGAGTAACCACTAAATAATGACAAACATTCAATTGAGTTAAGTTGAGAGGAAAGCCGCTTACCATTCACTTGTTTCTGATTTCAAACCACGATTAGGGATGCTTCATTTTAAATAACGCTTCAATTTAACA
Source organism: Thysanoteuthis rhombus (assembly GCA_963457665.1). Classification (NCBI taxonomy): domain Eukaryota; kingdom Metazoa; phylum Mollusca; class Cephalopoda; order Oegopsida; family Thysanoteuthidae; genus Thysanoteuthis; species Thysanoteuthis major. Next base: position 16,719,300 of record OY735232.1, on the reverse strand, counting down.
TGACGGAACGGGCAAACAATTGTTCTTGTTTTGTCCGTGTTACGGCAGTAAAACAAACTCAACTTCAGTCAAAGACTTGGACAGGATTTGACAATATGTTAGATTTGATATTACACAATAAGTATACTTGGAAACTAAAAATGCATATTCTATCTCATAAAGCAAATAGAGAAGTTGATACCTCGCATGAATCAATCCCCTCAGACCGTACTTGTACCGTGATAAGTTATCTGAAAAATCATATAAAATCATCTTTAAAAAAAGATATTTTATCAAAAATCATCTAAAATATACCAGCACGAGGTTTGATCTAAGTTGGACACGAGCACTCAAGCAAAGTAAATCCTTTAGCGTAGAAGTTATGTTCAGTTTGTCACAATAGTCTAGTATTCCTAGAGGATTAAAGTAGGTACTTTATATGAATATCTATCTAGTATAGCTTATACTGGTGTTTAGCTACAATTATCAGGTATATAGACAATATCGAACAAGTAATACTATCCGCAAATTGCACGATTAACCTTATGATTACCGCACTCTTGAGGGCAGTTGATTTATTTCAATATTTATTATTCGCAAAACATAATAATTTGACTAGTATGGTGTCCCGATAAACAGTCACATAGTCAGAATCAAACTACCAACCACCGGTTAAGAGATATGCTTTTTGCAACTATACTTATAAATAATAGTGGTTATATATCTCTGAATTTTTGAAATGAGGTATCATTATAATTTCATTGACACATAACGTAGTGGTTAGAGAATCAGAAAAAAATTACTGCAAGTAAACTGATGGTTTTAGGTTCAATCCCAGTGTGAGACAATAATAATAATACTGATGCTAAGAGAGGAGTGCGGTCAATATACCCCCGTCGGTTAAATAAAGGGTTCGGTTTATTACTTCCCCACTCCTACCAGATGATACCTGATGAAGACCGTAGAGTACAATGGCCGAAACGATGTATCAAAAACAACCAAGATGAGGATAGTCCGAATAATAATAGAAATAAGTCCTACTCTACTTAAACATCGATTCCGACGTAAAATGATTACTGCAACTGAAGTTATATAATTTTTATGAGTACAGTAATTTTGAAGTTATCCTCTTTGTAAAAATGAATTTGTTGATCGAATGAAATAAAGCCATTGATGATGATGATGATGATAGATTTTTTTTATATCTAAGACTTGTCAATTAAGCTCTGTTAGTAAAACAGCCACTTCGCAATCAATTGTTCGTGGGTTCAAATCACAGTCGGGGTATGTGGGTTTGAGATATGGGTTTACATTACAAAAATAATTTTATACATATCTGTATCTTCTCACTCATCATCTTCGTTTATTTCATTGCATCGATAGCTTTCATGAATCATCAAATACTCAGTCTATTGATTGATGAAATTATTTGTAAATTATTAAGTTGATAATAGTGTCTGCACTTAAATTCTCTGCTTTTGTTCCTCTAATGGTGTTTGCTTTCACTCCATTCGGTCACAGGGGGTAGAAGACCAGGAACAGTTTATGGTAGCTTCTCCATATCAGAAAGCTTTTTAGGCTTAAATTTAAAAAACACGTAAATACATTCTCATAGTGTACAGTCAGAAATGTGGCGGTTTGCTGAAAACAAAATGTCTGGGAATTGAAAGTAACAAAAGGACTGCCATCAAAAAGTTATTGAAACTATACCAACGATTTGCGGATGGTTGGAAAACTTCTTTCAATAAAATCCACATTCTTAAAACACAATGTGCACGCACACACACACACACACATATTAGTTTGTTTTTCATCCCGTCCATTGTAGAAGTACAAGTCTTTGAGTTCCATCTTCTTTTGATCCGACTAACATTTGCTCAAAACGTTTTATTCACACTATTTGTGTGGTTTCAGGTACAAGTCCTACTGTATGTCTTTCTTTGAATCTGCCCAAAATTTGTTGAAACTCATAGATCAACATTAACTATTTGTATTTCCATCAGCTTATTCTGCAAGTAAGAGTCTCGATGTTTGACACTCTCTGAATCTGTCCATGATTTGATAAAAATGTTTCGTCCACATTTACTATTTGTATTTCTATCAATCTATTTTAAAGATACAAGTACTGTAGCTTAATTTTTTATTAACCCAACCAATATTTCACAAAAAAATTCATTTCCATGTTGGTTTGTGTCACTATAATCTCGTTGTAAAGGACATTTCAGGTTCATCATGGCAATATTTGGCTTGAAAATATCTGCATGTATACTCATGCTCTGCTAAAAGAATGAGTGAATAATGAATCATCTGGAAAGAGGGCCAAGTGCCAAATTTCAATAAGTCTGGCCACCATTTCGATTGCTAACCCTCAAACTCATCTTTCATTCCTCTTTGATTTCCAGGCACTATATATTATAGTGCGAACGTTAGTTAAAGTAGTTGTTATATTCAATATCTTTTTTTTTTTCAAATAATATTTGACAATGATTCATCTGATAAGAAATGAATCAGGATGATGTAATAAATTCTACCGCCACGAGCTCTGTACGTGAAAAAACGATTATGGCACCAAATGATCACAGAAGGATGATGAATGGGTTTAAGGGGCCAAATTTGATATTCTTCCAAACATGAAAACCCTAGTATATAAACAGCAAAGGCAGTGCCTTACACCACAGACGCACGGTCAAGTTTCACTCAGAGCTTAATACTTTTGTCAATTAATTTAGGGAGATATATGTCTACAGTTGCTTCCTTCCGTCCATCTTTCAGCCTTTTATCTGTCGTTCAGGTTTCCTGTCTGTCTACACGATATCTTCAAAAGTATTCAATGAATTTTAATGGAATTAGGTAGGAAGATAGCCAATAGAATAACGAGGAATTAGTTTAATCTAATCCAGAAGAGATTATTCCGCTTGTTTTCATACATTCATGAATGAGCTTGCAATATCCAAAAATCTTTGAATGAATTTCAATGAAATTTCATAGAAGGCCTAGCAATTGGCTATGAAAGAGGTGCTTGAATACTCCGGAGGAGTCAAATGAATTATTTCTCCAGACAATGAAATCGGTACTTTTAATTTCTTTATCCTTCTATCCGACCTGCACTGTTTACTTACTGTTGTAGAGTGACAATCTGGGTGAAACTCGAATAAAAAGCAACAACAGAAGTAAAGATTGAAGGAATTGATAGTATGAGATAGTTGATGGTTGACAAGACATGGTTAAATCAAAATCAGGATTATATTTCGAGTCTCAATATTCAAGCCAATAACAATAATAAAAATAGAGATATTTTAACACATTCTTAATCATTTACAGTAACTCATATTGAAACAAAAAAAACAATCTCAGATAAAATCAATCACGAAGATGAAAAAAATTATTGTATATTAACAACTTATCTTAAAGTCTCAGACAAATATTACAACAGGGATGGGAATAGTCCGAAACATTCATGGAATATCAGCAAAAACGTATCTCGAAGTCAAACCCAAAAGCTACAGCAAAGATGAAGCTATCTGAAAACATTCATTGAATATCAACTCCATACACAATCTCAGAGACAACCGCAAATAATTAACTCAAAACATCCATTGGATATCAACAGCTCATCTTGAAGTCTCGGATAAAAAAGACAACGAAGATAAAGATTGTCGAAACATTTATTGAATAAGAAATTAAAATATTCATCTTCGATACTACCACATTCGAGTTTATGATTATTTGTTATGTATGGGCGATGAATTTTAATACAGTAACTATAACAAAAAACTCAAAATGACTACAAATATCTTAAGAAAAAAGTTTGAACCACGGATTATATTTGTTGTGATGTCATTGAATCTTAAAATTATATAATCATTCCAATTTTAGCAGGACTAATTACAATTTGTTACACATGAAGTATTTATCATGAAAATTGAAGCTAAATGTGAAGGATTTACAAGTGGCTTTTTTTGCAGATTTGATATCAACAGATATGATTCATCATTATTAGGTGTTTCTGAGACCTAAATAGTAATGGTGTGTACCCAAGAAGTTGGATTGTTTCCAAGTACGATTTCAAATTGGGATGTGATCGTATTGAAAATACTGAATAAACCAACAAAATTTTTCGAGTGAACACTACTACTTTGTGAACTTCCATCGACAACAATTGTCAACGACCCATGAACAACGGCTCGGGCAGTCTCCAGGGATTTAAGGATTTGAGCAGCAACCATATCACGTCTTTTTAAGGCAATAAAAAAAGTTGATAGTTCGGAAAATGTGAGCAACAGGAACCAAATAAAATGTTCCAAGACAGTTCATAATTCATTCCCTCCAAGCCAACTGTGTCTGAGCTTGGAGAATTGGGATATGAAGTCTTGAAATTTCCTTAATGTTCGCCTGACATTTCCCTTAAAAATTTCTTTTTTACAAGCATTTGGAACATCATATCCGAAATAAAAGTTTCAATACTGGGGAAGCCGTAATTCGTGCTTCCATCGATTTTATGAGCACTTAACTAAAATAATTCCAGAGGGATTACATAATGCCATTACGCAATAGTTGGAAAAAGAAATAATGTTTATAATGGTTCATATTTTGATTAAATATCTGATTTTGTTTTTGTTTATATCATCTATATACGTATATTTCTTATTTATTTTTGAAAAAAAAAGATATTTAGCACATAATGACACAATACTTCCTTCATTCCTTCTCAAGTAATAGAACATGAGAAAATTAGACAAGTTCTTTTAAAACTGGTTGATGGCTCTCCACAAAAACTTCTAGCAATCACAACGTAAATCAATTCTCGTAAGTTAAAAATATTGGATTTTAATTCATAGCTAGATGTGTTTAAACTGAAAAAAGATATAAATAAAAACTAACAAACTTAGCAAATTCGATGGATACAATCATGTATGGTGATTTCAATGCTAGTAACTGTGCTTCAGTACAGATTTATAAAATCGGGTAAATAACATTTCTTTTATGCCTCTCAGCACAGTGAGCATCAATACGATGCAATGTCATTAGGGCTTCCGCTGCAGACATTGAAACAGTCATTCTTCAAAAAATCTGGGAAAAACACAAAGAGATTTGTAAGGAAGAAGTCTTGCAAGAAGAACAGGAAGAAGGAAGGAAAAAGAGGAAGAACTCAAGAGAGGAAAATACTCAAAACATATGGCAGAAAACAAAGGAACGTGCAAAAAGAAAGAGAGACATTAAATGATGGAAAATAAACTAGGAACAACTAAGAAAGCGAATACCTCAGCCAATGTCATCGTCGGTAAAACTGGAAGAAAATCAGTTCACATATACCTAAAATGTAACGGTGTTAACAGCGAGAAAATCATACATTTGCCCAAAAGCTGAATCAATTCTTCCTTGGCTCATGGTCCACCTTTTCACAAAATGCAATTGAAACTCAATGAGGGACTTTTATATGATGTAGGCGACCCCTAGTGAATACATAATTGTATGGACAGAAATCAACAAACATCTATCAATCCGACAAAATAAATCCTGGATCCGATCAAAAATTTGATTGATTTTGACCCTGTTCCCATAGCCTACCCCAGAGAGCACAAACTCTGCCAATGCCATTGTCAGCGGGGGGGGGGGAATAATTGTACAGGGTTCCACTCAAAAAATATAAGCACTGTTCCCATAGTCCATTTCATTGAGAACTTCTGGAGATATTATGTTGAAAGTCATATAGATATGATTTAAGAAAGGTAACTGTTGTTTTTTCTTTCAGCTCATGCTTGCACTTCCACAGAATGTTATTGGTATCTATTGAGAACATTTAGAAATATTGTGTTTATGAACAGACAGAGGTACAAACTTGCAGACCAACTGGCAGACATACAACCACGGGTGAATACAAATTTGGAAAAAAATAAAACGAACAAAGAAATGAATTACGTTTCAAAGCAATAAAAAAGAAAACAACAGGACAGTGAATGCCTGGAAAATAACAACGAGACAGAACGAATAAATCGGATATGGGAATAAATTGGACAAAAACGGTACTGACAGAACAAGAAAATAGAAAACGGAGAAATACAGGAAGAACATGTTGAATAAAAGAATAATAAATAAAATAAATAGGTAGGAGAAAGAAAAAAAGAAGGGGAAAGAGAGAGAGAGAGAGAAAGAAAGAAAACAAGAAAGAAAGAAAGTCGAAATTCCATTTTGAAATAGCTTCTACAATCGAACTGCGCATGCTCTGCAACGGCTCATCACAACGCCTTACTTTAAGAACATGACAGATAATCGATGGATGAAGAGTACGGCAGACCGTCACTGTCAAAATTCCCTATGTTCATGATTTTTTTCATTATGCTTTCCTTATTTTTTTCAAAAAATCTCTTTCTATTTTTTCGACGTTTAGCCCGTCATTGTGCACCTTTAATACATTATTATTATGAAAATCTCTTATTGATTGAAAAGTGTGTTTCAGTTGTTCTGTCAAAGGGTTCTGTTGCATATTCTACGCATGCGTGAGTTTTCTCTTTCTCGTTTTCGAAAGATATTTCATTTGATGGTGAAACAACGAAATGCGATAGAGTTTTGTTGGAATGACCAGGGAGAAGATAGCAAGAGCAAGAGAAGTGAGACTAACCACAGACAGAGCAGGAAATATATATGCGTGTGTGTGTGTGTGTGTGTGTGTGATTGAGTGTGATTATGAATTGTGCAATATTATATTGAAACTCTTACTTGAAATGATCTTCTGTTATTACCCAGTGAATGTATCATTTGGTCTAAACAACGTAAATAGAATAAACAATTAGAGACAATGGAGCTGCCTAAAATATCAAATCTGCGATCGATACGGTAGTCGCCTTAACGTACTATGGCTGTTACAATTGAGCTGAAAATTTGTCAACGAAAAGGCCCAACTAACTGTTCCAACTCCAAATTCTGATTTTGCTTATTCACAGTCTATATCCGCTCAATCTGATCCATTCAGCGCAACAATTTTGGTTTTAGGTAAATGGATATATGATCCGACAGAATGATATTGTGGACAACTGATTATCGGAATGATTGAATAAGATATCAATCAAGGGTTTTGTTCAGTGAGAGCTGGAGATGTATAAATACCCGAATTTTTATCTCTTGGATTACATATTAATTAGGAGGTTCCTTTTCCATGTGAGTTACAAAATTTCTCGGGGATATTGTGACAACCAACTCTTGTATCAATTGTTATACTTCCTAAAGAGTCACTGGAATCACATCCAATGATGCAATACATCTGTGTCCAGGATCCATGAGCCAGGATGTAGAAAATCAAGCATAATTATGGATGATTGACTAATTAACATAATTATTGATATAATTATACAGTAGTATTACATAGATTACTCATCAAAAGACACAAGTTCCGTATAATGGCTCTTTGCAGTGAATAACTGTCATGGCGTCGGTTCGTTTACAAACATAATTGAGCGGGGCAAAAAATCCCCAAATGACAGTAAAGCAACACCATAAAGGATCAAATATATGTTTAGGAAACATTAATCCAAGTATGTTTTCGTTTTTTCTTTTTTTCTTTTTTTGGGGGGCTTTTTTTTTTTCAAAAAATGATTTCTTTGTTCTCGTAGGATCTGTCCCTAGGAATTTTGCGCTTGCACATGAATTTTGATCTGGAGACGATTTATCATGGGGAATATATAATGTTAAGAGAAAGAGAGAATCAAAAAAGAATTAAAAAAAAGAAATGAAGATTGAGCGGAGAAAAAAGCAAGAACAAATAAAGAAGTTGAAAATGAAAAGGAAATAAAAAAAACAAATCGGGAAGGAAATGAAAAGAAAAATAGAAAAAGGGATGTAGTTGGAAAAAAGAAATGAAAAACAAAGGAAACAAAATAAGGGATGAAAGAGAAAAATGGAAGAAAAAAGGAAGAAAATGAAGTGACAAGAAGAAGGGATTGGAGAGAAAAAAGCATGAAATAAATGAAAAAGACAGAGAAAAAAAAACTCTAAAAAGAAGTAACTACGAAAGAAAAAAAAGAAAATAGATGGGACAGAAATGAAGGCAAAAAGAAATAAACTCAACATCATGGTCAATAATCGAATAACCGTAGCATCAAGATTTGAAGTCATTTAATTCGTAATCAACCCAACAGGAAACAGACAACTTCTATGATGACTTGAACTCCCTACTCCAAGACACCAGAAAACGCTTCAATGTCATTATGGGAGACTTCAACGCACAGGTAGGACAAGGAAATGAAAATTGCGTCGGCAAATTTGGATACAAAGTACGCAACGAGAGGGGAGAAGACCTTGTAAACTTTGCAGCGGCTAATGGATTCAAAATCATGAACACCTTCTTCAAGAAGGGACCCAATAGGAAATGGACTTGAAAGAGCTCCAATCACGAAACAAAGAACGAAATAGACTATATCCTAACGGACAAAAATGATATCGTCAAAGACATCGAAATCCTAAATCAAGTCAATGTAGGCAGCTACCACAGAATGGTACGATGTAAAGTACGAATAAACACCAATAAAGATCGCAGGGGAATGTTCCATACAAAACTGCAGCCTCTAAACATACCAAAAGAGCACGTTCAATCTTTCAAGCTCGAATTGAAAAACAGATTCAGAATTCTTACTGAACAAGACAACACCAACATCAACGAACTAAGCAACAAAATGACAGCGTCAATAATTGAAGTAGCCTCTACATTAAGCCAATGAGCAAACAACCCATTAGCAAAATCTCAGATGAAACTAGAATTCTCATGGAAAAACTCAGAAAACCTCAAACCACCAACAACAACGAGAGAGAAAATTGAAGAGGCTGAACTAAACAAATTGATCAGGAAAAAACGAAGGGAAGACAGGAGGAGATACACGACGGCAGTCATCGAATCGACTCTTGAAAAAGGTCGGGGCTTCAAAGCTATAAACAAACTCCTCAACTCGGGACGAAGGCAAATAACTAGCATACTCGAGGAAAATGGAAACCTATCAACAGACAGAGACAGGATAGTCGAACATGCCAAAGAATTCTACCAAAAACTTTATTTGTCCAAACAAGGGCTACAAAACAATGAGCGAGATACGCAAGACATGAGCAATCAACTCGACGACTTCCCAAAAGTAACTCCATGGGAGGTGAAAGAAGCCATTAAACAGACAAAAAAGGAACTGCCCTTGGACCAGACATCATCATCATCGACTTATTCCGAAAAGCGGATAAAATCATCACTAAGAAACTTGCCGTCCTCTTCAACTTGTGTCTAAAACACAGTAAAGTCCCAGACGATTGGAACACTGCTATCATATTGCTTTTATACAAAAAAGGAAACCCGAAAGACCCAAACAACTATAGGCCTATAAGCCTACTCAACTGTGTATACACACTTTTCACAAAGATCATCACCAACCGAATCACAAAAACACTCAATGAAAACTAGCCACGTGAAAAAGCTGGCTTTAGAAGAAGCTACTCGACCATGGACCACCTGCACTCGATAAATCAGCTGAAAGAAAAAGCAGTTGAGTATAAACTACCACTTGCTGTAGCATCTATCGAATTCAAAAAGGCGTTCGACTCAGTAGAAATCCCTAAGGTCATGGAGGCCATCAGTCGCCAAGGTGTAGATCCAGTATATGTTGAAGTGCTGAAATATATATACAATCACGGCAGCTCCTTTATCAGGCTACATAAAGACTCGGACCCTTTTCAGCTCCAGAAAGGAGTAAGACAGGGTGATACCAGCTCACCTAAACTCTTCACAGTGTGCCTCAAGATGATCTTCAGAAGGCTAGACTGGGGGAGTAAAGGGATTAAAATAGACGGCGAGTATCTGAGCAACCTCAGATTCGCAGACGACATAGCCCTTTTCTCAGAGAACCTACACGACATCCAACTAATGATATATGAACTAAATGAAGAGAGCAAGAAAGTCGGCCTACACATGAACTTCAGCAAGACGAAGATCATGTGCAACAACCACATCGGGGATAAAAACACGAAGAACAAAATTGAGGACACACAACTGGAAGAAGTAGTCCACAACATCTACCTAGGACAACGAATCTCCATGAGACCCTTAAAAGAAGATGAAATCAAGCGAAGAATCACACTAGGATGGCAAGCCTTTGGCAGAGCTAGCTCAACCTTCAAAAATAACAAGATCCCATTGATCCTAAAGAGAAGGGTGTATAACCAATGCATCCTCCTAAAGGGGCTGAAACATGGAACCTAACCAAGAGACAGACCCGAAAATTGAGAACCATACAACGTGCACATGAAAGAATAATGCTGGGCCTCACTTGGAGAGACCACAAGACAGCACAGTACATCCGAGGAAAGACAAGAGTTAGGGACATCATGGAATCCATTAAAAATCTCAAATAGCAGTGGGCTGGCCATGTTGCAAGAATGGCAGACAACCGATGGACATCAAAACTCACAACATGGATTCCCTGAGACCACGTGCGCAACCGAGGCCGGCAAAATGTTAGATGGAGAGACGAGCTAGACAAGTTCAGGAAGTACTGGCTCCGTGACGCCCATGATAGGGAAGTATGGCAAATCCTGGGGAAGGCCTATGTCCAACGACGGACGTAAAAAGACTGATGATGATGAAAAAGAATTCCACCGAATGATAAATATAACCAGACAAAATTCTATATATGACACTTCCGCCGTTTTCGACTGGAGAATTTGTGAAATAGACTTTTGAAAAACAAAATCTGGAAATGCTTCGATTTTAAGGAATGTTGATGTTATTATTGAGCCCCTTAAGATAAAGCTCCCCCCTAAAAGAGTCGAAGAAACCCTTTTTTTCAAAAATCAAACAGATACTTATTCAAAAAAGGACCTGTTGGAATACTGATACCAAATTTCATGCCTGAAGACAAGATCGTACGACAGAAAGAGCTGTAACACATTAGCACACGAACACATTTAAAACGAAATAGAACTATCCGCCACCTTTGCTGGCAATGATTGTTCAATAAAAAAAAAGAAGACAGATGAGCTTGAAACCTTCATTAACTATTGAAATCATATTAACATAAGAGAAGTTTGGGGTTACGATAAAAAACAAGAATCTCAGAAAGGTTGTTATTATTCAGTGTTTGCTACTATCTGTCTCCATTTTAATTGATTGCTTACGGACGCTAAAAGACTGATGATGATGATGATGATGATGATTTATTCACTCAGTGCGGGAAGGGATCATCTAATAAAATCATTAAAAATAAAATTGGGTTAAACTGAATTATCACTTGTTGAAAAACATGGAACAGAAGAGATCGGATTGGGAGTGAGTTAAGGGTTTAATCTATAATTGGGCGCTTCACTGAGTTTAAGAAGTTCAGAGGTCGGGCATTCGGCGAGTCAACTTCCCGGCATAAGGGGTGTTGAGTTCGACTCCCTCTTCAAAATTATTTTTTTATCATGACCCAGGCTGTTTAATCTGAAGGGAATCTAGCCTGAGTTCAGTTAAAATAAGAAAACGCCAACAATTACAAAGAAGCGAGAGGGTGACTGTGGAAATTATGAATTGGTTTACCAAGAGAGTAAACAACAGCGAAATAATGAATAATATTGGTTTGCAATACTTCATCTAGTGAAATAAATAAAATGAAAATTAAATTGGATCCAAAGATATTGTTGGGATTTCTAACAATGGAAATGGTGGAAAGGAAGGACTGAACGAGTCAACAATAAAGTTGAGACAGGAAGAGGAAGAAGGGGTGGAGAAAAAATAACAGAGAACTAAATCTAGAAAAAAAAACATTATGGAGATAGGTCTGGTTATTCAATCAATAGAAACTGAGACCAATGTATTTTGGCAGCATGCCATGTTGAGGTGATCGATAGAGAATTGTGAAGAGTCATGAATGAATTAATTATTTGTTTCGCCTTATATTTTGTTACGATAAAAAGCAACTGCAATTAAAATGAAGTATGAGACTAACTGCAATCAATGGGTTTCGGGCAATGAACCTTTGTTAGCCCATGGGTTGGGCCCTCCTAACTCTCCTCCTTTCAAGTGCTATCTGTAAATTTGCTGTAATCTATGTAAATGTATGTTCGTGAGTTCATATATATTTATGAATTTAAAAATGGTCTGGATTTTTAAAAACAGACAAGCATGAACACTATTGGTCACAATCAAAGGGACTAATTGGCGAATTGAATTCCCGTGGGCAGCAAATAATTCATCGGGTACGATAGGGACTGAATATTAAAATTTTAGCCCTGTAAGTCGAATGGTGCAGCTTTTATGCGTGATGGATACATAACTGGCCAGCCAGGTAGTCAGCCAGCCCAACCTAAGGGTGGGATGGTGAGGACAGAGGGTAGAGAAGAATAAGGGACCGGGGGTCGGGTGAGACGGGGTGGGTAGCAAAAAGACAGATGGATGAAAGTGGATGGGAAAGATTGGAAAGTGAAAGGAGTACAACGAAGAGAGAGAGAGAGAAAAGAGAGAGAGAGAAAAAAGTGGAGAGGATGAAAGGCTTTTGGTGATAGAGCCAAAAGAAAGCAGAACACGGTGTGCTGGAGCCCCAGTTTATAGAATTTTCAACGGTACCCTTTCCAATCTTTGGATAAAACTAAGGCCCCAAACATCAAACTCAGACATTCAGAAACCATATTCCAATAAGACATTTAATATGATAGGCCACTTGAAAATACAAGATGGCAGCTATTTTTTAAGATGGTTGTCAAAGTGGCCTTCTACAATTGATCCTTTGGCATAGAAGTGTGCATAGTTAGTTGATTTGAATAATCTTTGTATATATTCATATGTTTCCAAGCCCGGTGGATTGGATTTTGATGATTTATATAGCGTCAGTCTGATTTATCTATCAGACGATATTGGCATAAACCAGTATCAAAATATGAGCTGGCTGATTTGCACTGATATGAAAACTTTTTTTGCATAATGCCAGAAAAAGATGCTTGGGGTAATTTAGAAATGGAGTCATCGGGTAGTACGTCCAGCTGAGAGCGCTCTTACTGTCCGAAGCAGACGTGGCTGTGTAAGCCATGCCTTACAGCTGAGTAGTAGTGTGGCACAAGGACGTCAGCATTAGGTTTAAAACCATATTTTGTGATTCATATCCACCAGGATTTTTTTTTTATTTATTTAATTTTACCAAACTCTTTCTAGTAAACATATTTATCTTATTGGGGTCAGCTCCTTTTGGGTGGTTCGGATAAAAAAATGTGTTGTTTTTTTGTGTATAGATATTGTACCTTGACTGCCCGACAAAAGCAGCATTGTTTACCCTTAGGTGAGAAAAGGAAATGAAAATATTGTGTTTAGAAATAGATAATAGATAATTGCAGTACCCGGCCAAGATGTCAATGGCCTGTTTCGCCGAATAACTACCACAAAGACTGAGACCATCATGTGTCACTGACACGTACACACACACATATATGGACATACACACATATGAACGCAATCACACAAACATATATATATATATATATATATATATATATATATATATATATATATATATGTGTGTGTGTGTGTGTGTAATGTATGCTGACATTCAAAAGCAGGTGGACTTCAGGACATTTGAGTAACATAAAACAGATAAGACTGAAAGTTTAGAGGGCAAGGACACTGTGTCCAACACTTAGAATCTCCCGAAGACATGTCCCTTGAGAAACGACACCAAAAAGTAGGTGAGAAGTTTTGCAAAGGGAATTCTGCAGGTCCAAAAGAGAATTTGCTGGCCTTGTGATCGCCTAAACATATGAACAGAACAAAGCAGTGATCAGAGACGATGAAGAAGCGATTTGATTGACAGAAGTTGCAGGGGACATTTTGTACGCAATTATAGCCTGACTTGAGATAAGTCGTCTAGCAAGGTCGTGCCAGATGTCAAAGATGGTACTAATAGCAACAAACACTTAGCACCAGCATATCTTTCTTTGATTAGATGGAGTATTGCAAGAGACAAGCAACCTATTCTTAACAGAGTCAGCTGACCTACAAGCACTAGACATAAAGAATATTGCAGACTCAATTCTTACTCATATAGTTCGTATACATCACCAGTAGGTCAAAAAGCATTTTTAGTCATTCGTGAAGCTACTACAGAATAGAGACGAATGTTCATTCAATCATCAAATCAAGAAATTTCTTCCTCCGAGTAAGTCTTCACGCAGGTTGGAGACTTTCCAAGAGGAAGGTGTTGAGAGATGTCAGTTGTCCTTCCGACACTCCATTTCATTCCAGTACAGGCATTGCGGCTTTCAACGATTCTTCAAGCATAGGAAACAGTCGCTCCTTCAATTTTTTGGTGACAGTTACAATTTTCATGGATATCAGAAGTAATAGATGGATAAAATTCTTCGAACTCAAGTGAATAGTTAACACAGAAAACCAATGAAAGATGCCGTTATCATAGATTGCTCAATTCTGATCAATACCTGCATGCACTTCAAAGAGTTTCGATGACTATGCAAGAGAACACATCAGGACAGGCACCAGCAGTCTTACTGAGAGGGGATGGATGCAGAAAGGGTATACATCGAATATATGTTGGTCAAAATTACCCCTAATTTCTGCCAGCTGTCAGGAACTGACCCCGTGCTCCTGTAATAAGAAAGTTGACACCTTAGAAGCAAAAGCTTTAACTCAAGGCTCCCATGTGAATAAATTTGAAAATGCACGTGTGAGCAGTTTCAACTAGACGTTTATTACATATGCACATTAACTTTTGCCAATAAGATTATATTGAAGTTTTTCGAAACTTTTCAATCACTAAAACCATATCATTTTATTGTGATCATTATAACAGTGTTAAACTAGTAATAATGTACTGTAGTATGTTCTAAAACATACGAATTGGCACCAAGATAACTTAAATCGGGCAAGAGACCAATTTGGCGGTCATCTTGAAAAATGGCCGCTATCTTAGATTTTCAAGAAGATAATCAGGCGGATTTCCTCAGAAAACTCTGGAGACCAAACACATCGTATTTCGTGCTTGTATCATTATTGGCACGATTCTTTTGTTATCTGATCCACTGCAAATATATCGTCAGAAATGTTAGAGTGAAATTCTCGGATGTATTCGATTTAAAGAAACGATCCCTAGATAATAATGTTCTATAATATTTGTTTTATAATTAACTCAAGTATTATTGCGATAGATTTCAGCAGTTTCAAGTTTCAAGCGTTTTACCAACACAGAGTGCATTTTTGTGAAAAGTTCGTGAAATGTTTCCGTTAAAAGTTTACAAGCACTCCGTTATCTGTCAGAAAAATGTGAATATTCTGGCACAGCTGACGAGATACGGTAAATCATGTAATTATACTCAACACATCTTTCTTACCTAAATCTAAGTTCAACAACTAGAATGAATTCCCAAACCAAAACAGAAAAATCTGCTCTACAACTGGATAATGTGCATTACCAGGGGATATTTCTTCTGATTAGTCAATGGTGGCAACTCAAAAATTGAACAATATTTTCATGCGAAAATGCTCAACAGGGACGGAACGCAAATTATTCATAGCTGTTTTATTTTCATATTTACCTCGAATGTGTGCAAGTAAGCATAAGTATACATAATGAAAAAAGTATCATACTTCCGTATCAACCAAAATATTTAAAATTTACTTGAAACTAGGAATATGTTTTATAAGGGTTCATATCAACAATTGAAATATATGATGATAATAAGATTATCCATTTATTACATTTTCTATATGTTTAATTATCTATTAGGTTATTATTATGGATTTTTTGTCTCCGATATTTTTATTTTGAACGAATTACCAAAATCCCATAGGTTTAGTGATTCACTTCGAATTTTCATCGAACAAGAAGTTTTGCAGAACGGATCGTCCTAGTCAACAAAGGCTCCTATATATATATATATATATATATATATATATATATATATATAGAGAGAGAGAGAGAGAGAGAGAGAGAGAAAAGAAAGAAAGAAAGTGAAAGTGAATATAGCACATTTCTATGGTTGCTTGAAGACAACTATATAATATTTAGAGTTTCAATTCATTGTATCAACGACTGTAGATATCTTTATATTTCGTTGTTTTACAAACACGACTTGAAATCAAAGACAGAAACCGTATACAGAACTTTTGGCACATCTTTTCACTGTCTTCAAAATGACTTCAATAATATGATTCAGTCTCTATGATGCTGAACAATGAAACTTACTGAATGTATAGATTGAATATAGAGACGTTATCTCACCAAAATATTGCAAAATAAGTTATTCAATAAGTTAATACGAGTCGAAATAAAACGAGAAGAAGTATGAAATTCGGAACCCATTGTCAGAAAAATTGTTGAATCGGAATACGTTCACTTCTACAACACCCGCGTATTATTTTAAAAATCGCAAGATCAGACGATAACTTTGCAAAGAGCAGACAACATATTGTAAAGTGCAGCCCTCTTGCATATCAGAGGTGAAAATCTTCTTCAAAAGGATTGTATCTTTTCTTTGATACAAAGACTTATTCTCTCTTATATTTCTTGGATATTTGCATTACAAAATCTACAGTAAAACCAAATGTTTCTTTACTCATTCGTCTCTGATACTTGGCAAACCTTTGTGCTATATGCTCGAATGCTTTATTGTGTAACAAGTAATGATAAATGATATTAAGTCACGCCTAGTACTAATCACTAACAACCAAAACAGTCAGCATAGTGCAGGAAATGTTTGTACGGTTTTTAATGATTCTGACTGGCTTATTATTTATGTGTCACGCAAAGCAGCTGCACCTATGGTACAAAAAGGCTGATGATTCATTTTTTTCCTCATTGTGTCCGTAAAAAAAAAAAAAAAAAGGTCCTCTTTTTTCTAATGTGAATATAGAATTCAAATAGTTTTTTGGGGGGGTGAATTCACAGTACAATTTTACACAAAATTAGTCCCTTGGTATGGTATGTGTTCTTCAACGGTCTACACTTGTTTTTGCTTTCGGACGTTTCAATGATTCAAAGGCTAAAGAAACACCGCAACCACGGAATACTGCCTAAAGACATTGGTCACGTGATGATTTCTCTTCAAAGACTAACCAGACCTGTTTTATATGAGTCAAAGCTTTTTTCAATATGCTCACTCTAATATTTCCTTGAATCTTCTTCCAATCTGTCAGCATCCTCTACATTCTCCAATTCGTCCAATATATTCTGCTCGATAAAAAAGAATCACATTTGTTCGGTATTCTACATACATGTACATTATTATATTGACTACTCACTTATTTATCAAATGTTTATTCTTACTTGGAGACTTCTTTTATTTCTTTTCCTGTTTTGACGAAATCAAAAATATTAGTTAAGGGAAAGAAAGAGTCAGAAACAAAATGCAGACAAAATTCGAAGAACACAAAGATCTGAATATTATTTTTGTATATGAATAGTAGATATTCAATAACAATTCCTTCTGATCTGAAGTCGATCAAACACTATTCATTACATTAGTGAACTTCATAGAATTCATATCAGTTCGATTCAAACTCTATTCATTTGCATCGTGAACACACAACCAAGCAAATGTAAAACCACGTGAAAGTTTCATTGATAGAGTGGCTAAATCGATACTTCATATAATAAAAGAATCGAATGTTTTTATAATGTATTGTGACGATCGTGAGACTTTGATTGGTTAATGCCCCACCATCAAAATCAAAAGACCCAATAATTATATATATATATATATATATATATATATATATATATATATATATAAAGAGTGAGAAGGAAACAGGAAGAGAGAGACAGTGAACAGTAATATATATACTAACATGTGTAGATGTATTGAATAAATCTTCAAATCCAAATTGAAGTCAATACAATCAGTAGAATAGCTATGAAATTCAGGAAAAAAATGTTTTTCTGATTCAAAACAAATTGTACTTTCTGTTCATTTGAAGAAAAAAATCAGTGAAACAGAACGTAAAATCTGTGAAATAATTTTTCCCCGTGTTATATCACATCCATCTGCTATTAGCAACTACACGAAGCTCTTATAAGTCTAGAATCGAGCATTCAGATGGAGAGGGAACTATGCGTAAATAAATATATCTCTTGATTTGGTCCGACGAACTATCCAGTTCTGCGTAGCACATGGGTGAAGCATCTGCCTCTAGGTCCACGAAGGTTTTGTCCCCAATTAACGGTACTGGAGGGGGATATCAAGTCTATAGCCACACTAAAGAGTTGTAATACAACGAAACAGCTGTCTGTTAGTGGCACAATTATTAATTATATATGTACATATTGTTTAAAAACTCCTGTAACAAAATTTTTTTTCTAATTTTATCTATAATCAAAGATATCTATTGTACATATTCGTGTATGTATGTGTGTGTGTGTGTGTGTGTTGAAAGAGTAAAGGATAGGCGAAAATCTCTTTAAGCTTATACGGAAATCATAATATATACACTTCAAATTACAAAGTATATATATATATATATATATATATATATATATATATATAAAATATATATATATATATATATATATATATATATATATATATATATATATATATATATATATATATATATATTCATTATACAGCAGTATATTTTCTTTGATACATCTTTCATTAAAACTGATGGAAGAGGGGTATTTGTTCAATTTCTTACTAATGTTATCTTGATTTCGTACAATTTAACGGATTTCTGGTTTCAATATAGCGCCTACGGTAACATCTTTTTTCATTATGAGTGTCACAGTGTAAACTTACTGTTCAATTTCATGGTAGAGTTGTAACTTGTTTGATTCGATTTTACGATTTGATTTTATCATTAAATTCGGTGTTTCTAATTTTCTGTCTATTTCTGCCAGTTGCTATTAGTGCTCCAGTGACGTCATTAGGCCAAGGGTAAGAATAAGAGATTTATTTTCCTAGCGTGGGAGGTTTCAAGTTATAAAATGCATTCGAGTAATCCATCAATTAATTTTTCATATAATTAATTACGTTTAATGTACCAGTGCCTTGACTAAAGAGAATATTGTTAGCTGTGTGACGACTTTACATTATTGTATTTGCTCGTATTATTCACTCTTCATAGAGCATATATATATATATATATATATATATATATATATATATATATATATATATATATATATACATATATATATATATATATATATATATATATATATATATATATATATATATATATATATATATATATATATATATATATATATATATATATATTCGGGTATTATCTACAAGTATATCATGGTTCAGTGGTTTTTTTGTTCTTAATTGTGTTCTTATTGCACTTTCATCTGAGAGGTAGCAGGTTAAGCATCGTGATAAGGGTATTCTCGTATGTCTTATATTGGAGCTATATATATATATATATATATATATATATATATATATATATTTCAGCGCTCCAGTTATCTGTGAATTGAATTTACTTTATTTTAGCTATTTATAATAGCTACTCTTTCCTCAATTCGTTTTTTTTCGGCAAAGTAAGATCAAACGCAAAAGGAATATAAACCAACTCCGCTGGAATCAAAACTTAGTTCACTGATTCTATTTTCTGTAACGGTTAACTTTAAATCTTTTGGTACAAGTGCATGTATAGATAGAAATTGATGAATACAATTTCTTTGAAAAAAACACACCAACAAGCGTGCAAATGCACAGGCACATGCGAATAAGCACCTGCACAGACACATATATATATATATATATATATATATATACATATATATATATATATATATATATATATATATATATATATATATATATATATATATATATATATATATATATATATATATATATATATATTCTTTCTCTTTTTTTTTACTTACAACGCTCTGTTTCATATATACACAGGCGGTAGGTAAGTTTTTCTTATCTGAATTTTTCCTTTTTTCAAATTTCAAAATAGGCGTTTCTTTGGCGTCATAACATTATGTATGCAGTGCCTACACCTCGAAATGATTTCTGTTATTTATTCAATAGATTGTTCAGTTCCTCAAAACATAGAATATTTTGCTTTTCCCCTAAATTTTCAACGTCTTTTTGTATGGGGTCACTCCTTTAATTCTTTCCAAATTTCATTTGTGGTGTTCTCTTTCAATAATCCATATATGCTCTAACAATATTGTATTGTTTTCGTATATTTGTTTTTCATATGGTTGTTAATTGTTTTGATACGTTTGTTTCCAGTTGGCATCTATATAAATATCACTTTTCTTCTCTCAGGTCTCCCCTGGTTATTCTTTTGGGTGTTCTTTGGTTTTTATAGTTGCTTTGTAAAAAATATTTCTTTCTTGGCAATCATCATCATGTGGACAGGTTTTTTCATTGCAGCAACTACATTTTGTTTTGAATAGTTTAGGGTTTTTTCTGTAATTTTTGTGCTTTTTTTTCAATTTATTTGTACAATATTTTCTATACATCTGTACCTAACTTTAAATGTGCTTCTATTGAATATCGTACGTTGTGCACTTGTTCCTGACGAAAATTTCAAAATTAGTTTTAGAAAATATTTTCCTTGAGTTTGTTTTTATATTTTTATTATACGGTGGATTTAATCATATCAAGTTTTTTCTTCTATTTCACTTTTCACTTTTAGGGCTGTATACTAATTTCGTGCAGAATCCATTATTATTTAAAGCTGTTTCGTATTCCTTTTTATGGAATATTTCTTGGTCTGGTGAATTCCATCTTAATCATCTACTAATTGATTTATTATTTGCGTCGGATGGTTAGATGAGTGGTAAATAAGCATCCTTTTTTTAATGTTTTATAAAGTTTTTTTTTGAAAATTAATGTTTATCCAAGATATCTACTTCTTTCAGTTGCGTTTTTATCTCTATTTTAAGTCTTATTTCGTTGATTTTCCAATAATCTTTTCCCTTAATTCATCTGTTTTTGCTTGTCTTGATTTTTTTCTTTTCATGGGATTTTTTAGAAATAATTTCTGTTTATGCTTTTCATATCTATATCCCTACTAGCTCACATGTCTCAACACCGTCGAAAGATACAATGTTGGGTCAAAATGCACGTTGCCTTTTTCTGCTATTTCATTATCAAAATGGATTGACTGTCTTACAGTTTTATTATTTTCAGATCTTGGTCATCTATTTTCGTTGATTCCCTGTCATTTTAATTGCTTTGTTTAGTATATTTCCTGTTATTGACGAGTAAAATTCTTTTTTATCTACTTGCATTTGTATGGATTCGAAGTGTTTTTAGTCGGTTATATTTTGGAACCAATTTATTAAAGCTTCAGTGTTTTTCTACTGGTTGACTTTTGATATTTTTCTTAATCCTCCGTCTCCTAATATTTTTTTTCTAATTTTCCTCTTTCATAATTGTAGAGTCAATTAATCTGTCCGACGTTTATGCTTTGAAATTCCTTTTTCTGGCATTTCTACGCTATGTATGCTTGTTCTTTCGGTAATCTGTTTATTCCGTCATATTATTTAATTTTTTTTGCAATTTGTTTTATTCCTATTTTAATTCTTACTTTTTTGTATGTATTTGTAATATTTTTGGTAGTTTACCGTATTCTTCTAATTCAATTTAGTATATAGTCTTTGTATATTTATTACATCTTTTCATTGTTTTTAGTTTTTTCACATCGATTTTGAATTTTCTCCGTTAACAGTTTTAAGGAAGGGGGACATTTCATGTTGAGACTAGATTTGCATAGGATATCAGCGTTTCTGAGGAACTGAGTAACCCGAAGAGAGAGTGGTTAGAAAGGAATCGACAACGTTCGTAACTAAGAAAGGAACCTGTTATTCTAATGCGAAAAAAAGAAAAAAATAAGTTACTTTTCAACCTTACTCTAGGTCATAATATCTATTTTTGAAAATCCATTCCTGATATAAATAATAGAACACGAGGAAGAAAGAAAGAAAAAAGGAAAAAGAAAGAAAGAATGAAAGAAGGAAAAAAGATCCCTAACAAAATCAGGTTTATAACTGATGTTCAAACATTTGGGGAAACAAAAAAAAATTCAATATTAGGAATATTTACAAAAACATTTGTTATCAAATACATTCAAAAGTTGTATATACAATGTTGCAGGTTTGAAACAAAGTCTATTCTTTTTCTAGTATATTACTTACAACACTCTGTTTCATATATTCATAATCGTCAAGTAAGATATTTTATCTGATTTATCCTTTTTCAAGTTTCGAAATTGAAGTTTCCTTGACGTCATCACATTATACAGGCAGTGTACCCTTTTTTTTCAATCGTTGAAGTTTTATCCCCGTTCTTCACACACACATGCATATATATATATATATATATATATATATATATATATATATATATATATATATATGTATAAAGGTAGATGAAATGGCATGTTCACTTTGTCTATGCACACATACATACGCATACATACACACACACACATATAGTCACACATAAATATCCCATGAAGAAAATACGTAAAAATAACACAGCAATTGAATCCATATTTTCATAGAGAAATTTCCAGATATCTTTTTTAGAGTTAAAAAAATCAAATTTGTAACTTCTCCTACGATGGCATTAACTCAGTTATTGCAAAAAACGAAGACATACTTCGAATAAAAAGATGCTCAGATCAAAGAAATGTACCATATCTTTCATCTCTTTGGATTTCAAATTTTTTAGAGATTGATTTTTTGTTGACGAGTTTCGTCCTGTGATCTGACAAAGAAAAAATAAGTGTCACTCGTTCATCCATTCATTTAAAAAGTACTGCATATGTAACAGTACACCTGCATTTCCAGTCAGCATATGCATATTTCCCTCGTGTGTGACTACACGCATATATATATATATATATATATATATATATAGACATATATATATATATATATATATATATATATATATATATATATATATATATATATATATAATCTGACAGCTGTTTCATTATATTACAACTCTTCAGTGTGGCTATAGACTTTCTATCATCTTATCCTGTACCGTTAAGCAGGATTGAAACCTTCACTTCAGACCGATATCCTACCGCTGAGCTACGAAACTGGACGGTCAGTGGTGCTGAATTTCATCGATATGATTATTATAAGTTAAGTTGCTGGTCCACCAGAGTGCTCTCTTCTTGAGGAATATATATATATATATATATATATATATATATATATATATATATATGTGTGTGTGTGTGTGTGTGTGTATGTGTGTGTGTGTGTGTGCCCTGATGTGCCAAAGGAAAGCGGTCAGAGGTGCACAATCAGGTGAGTCAGCCTCGAGGACTTTATTTTGATACGCTGGGTAAGAAGAAAAATCGATCAACTTTAAAAACAGTAAAATTTTTATGGTTAGTACACATCAGCAGTGGACCGAAGGGGCAGATATCATTAACCATTGGAAAGTCATGAGAAGTAAACGACGGTTTCCCACCAAGCAAGGGCCAACAGAAGGGCTTCTGGGGCACGGAATCCAGATAGTGCCTCTGATAGGAAGGCGAGCGTCGGAAAAGAACATTGGTTCAATGGAAGAAGTTAGTCTGTTAATTGAAAGAATAAACAATCGAAGAAAATGGGACTACCGCAAGGATCGAACCTGCAACCGCTAAGGTAACTGCTTCAGCGTAGCTGAACTGCTGCCTGTAATGCAAAAGCCTGAATAACCGTTTTCACTCGAAACTATCAGTTTGTTTATTCCCAGTCTCTATCTGCTTTTCTTGTTTCTTTCAATGCAACAACCACGTAATTAAAAAAATCCTGCAGTGGCCACATCTTCTTTAAATGTTTACCCTATTTACGTTGTCTAGGCTAAGCGATACATTCTCCATATAATAATGGAGAGTCATTTTGAAAAAAAAGTTTCAATATAATAGAACACAATTTATAGTAATTCTGACGGATCACATTAATCATATGTTGATAACACCGACACCCACCCCCACACACACACACACACATATATATATATATATATATATATATATATATATATATATATATATATATATATTCGTGTGTGCATGTAAATGTGTACATGTATGTGTATATATGTGTTTACGTGTGTGTATGTGAGCATGTGTGATCGTATGAATGAGTGAGAAAGTAATTATGGAAACTTCCTTATTTCTTTGTAAGAAGTATTTCTGCTCCATCTCTGATGCCTCCCTATTTTCAGTGGTCGTTGTTGATTGGCCGGGGGTAGATTTCTTTCCATTCTCCTTTTAGTTTTTCATTTTTTTAACAAAGATAAAAACCTGAACATTGATTGATACGATCACTTGTTCTGCATTTTTTGAAAGAGTGATATGTAAATATATATATATTGATAGATAGATGTGCATTCCCTTTTTTTAATCGAACGATATATATAAAAATACAAACATTGCATTACTAATATTATAAATAGCATGAATATTTAATGGCACGAAATAGATTTTCAAAAGAATAAAGGTCATAAAAAACATCTTTTTTTTTTTAATTTCCTTCCGATATCTCTTCATTTTCATTTGAATTCTTGCTAGAAGTTCTGCAGAACAATACATCGTGAATTTCATTATTTTTCCACGATTTGTCCAAATATCTTAGAGGAAACAAAATTATTGTTTATGCTCTGACTAGTTTGACTTTCTATCTTCTGTTAATTAATCACAACAATATTGTCGTTTTTACAATTTACGATCGTTAGGCAAGCTAATTCACAAGGTGTAAACAAACAATATGGCTCAGAAAAAACGAATCGCATATTTAAGAATGACGTTTGTAGATTAACTTGCATAGCCCAATCAATAAGGCACCCAGTAATTCTTTGGGACTTCCAAAACTAGGAAGTTTACTCTGTTTATCCCAATTAATGCTGAGCAACTACTCATTTTACAATGGACACAGAGCTTGAGTGTAGTGATAAAAGCAGCAAAAAACAAAACAAGAAAGGAAAAACTGAATTCAGAATGTCAGCTTCGAGTTCAAAGTGTTTTTAGGACGATTCAATTCCTTGTTGTCTGTGTTGTCTGACCGAATTTTCGGCCGATCCATTTTACGGCCTTTTTCAGATATACTATCTGAATGGTTATAAGCATATTTTTTCCAGTGGTGGCTGCGCTTATAACACTGGATTCGAGTGATATCGTCCCCTTTCCTTGTTAGGCCTGGATATCCTTACCTTTTTTCTCAGCTTCCAACAGCTACAGAATGAATCGGTTGAAATGCCAAGTTAACAACACAAACAAGGACTTCAATCGGACGAAAAATAGAATGTTTATTTCTCGTATCAAAACTTTAGACGTAAGCCTAGAGCAGTTCTGTCGCCATGAAACTAAATGTATAGACTTCTGTAAAGCTAACGTAAACTTAGTACATAAATATAATCGATACTTCATCGTTGCCTATAAGACAGTAATGTAGTCTCTAAGATAATTACTGCCCTAATGAGGTTGAGCTTCAGTGGGTACCACTCACTTTACCAGACTAATTCAAGCAGAGCAGATATGTGGAATACCCAACGTAAGACAGTGGTTATTGAGAATTCTAGTCGGCCAAAATGTCTGTAGTGAATTCAATCCTCTCAGTGTACTCAGTATATGTTGCATTTTCCTGGGATAGGCTTAGCTTTGCAAATATCAACACCCGGTTGTCTTTAAGCTGGGCTAAATAAAAATAAAGTTTAATGGGACCAAAATTGACAGCTTCAGTGCCTTCAATGGACATCACAAATCGAAAGAGAAAATTCATACCACACTATTTTAGCAATAGAATATCAACATTTCTTTCCGGGATGTTCTCGAATTGCGACGAGAAATATTCAACAATATTGTAGAAGGATGTGTACAGCAGCATTTTCAACCAGGCTTTTGCAAGAGTTCGTGAGAGGTTCTGAGAAAATATTATCCTCGTGTGAAATAAGTGCCTGACTTTTGGTTCATTTGACGGATTTCTTTCAAATACCACGTAGCAGTTCCTATCTTTATTGTGCTCGACATTATAAATGACAGAGGTTTTATCAACCAAAGAAGACCAGTGAGTTGTTATTTTTGCAGTAGTCATGAAATTAAGTTTTTATTTTTTAATTGATTTGGCTGGAGCGGTTTGTCAGGCCAAATGCATGTACACGTTGCAATACGTCACAATTTCTACGGATACTGGATAAGAACTCTTACAAAGCAATTTCTGTTTCATGAATTCCAGCTATTTATCGTTAAGCCGGGAAATATTCCCATCGAAAATGTTGTTATAAAAAAGAAAAAAAGATTATAAAAGGTACTTGAAAGAAAAGATGTGGATAACTCATTGCCCGATTGAAAGTACCCACTCAAAACTATCAATAAAATATACTGCTCAATATCTCTAAGGAAAAAAGTGAGTTCATGTTAGACTGTAAACAGAAAGTGTATTTTCTTTACTATTTGATTTACTATATTATTGCGTCATCCACAGACAGCTGGTGAGTTGTATTACAACTCTTCAGTGTGGCTATAGACTATCCATTATACCATCCAGTACCTCAAGGTAGGATCAAAACCTACGTTTCAAACCCAGAAGCTAGTATCTTACCTCTGCTCTACGGAACCGGACGGTCAGTAAGGTCGAACTTGAGCGATATATTTATTTATGCATATATTTCCTATTCACCAGAGTGCTCTATTCATATTTTGGAAGAGCATTGCATAAGCATACAATGAACGAGTTACCTCACTTAAAGAGTGCTCAACCCTGAATAAGGGAGCGTTAATATACATATATATATATATATATATATATATATATATATATGTGTGTGTGTGTGTGTGTGTATACAACAAATATCTAAGGGCATATGTTTTATAGATTCCCAAACTATTGCAATTTATGAATTGCAAATTTGAGTACCAAAGTTGCTTGAACCACCCCAGGCCGTATGATTGGTACTGGCAGGTCAAATTGGGGTCACAATTTTTTTTTCAAATTCGATCGTTCCAAAATGAAACCATTAGTAGCGATAATTGTTCAATGGTTTAAGTTGCAAAAATGTTATCAGCGTGTAATCAATAATTTTTCATTATTTTGATAGTATTTGCTAACGTTTTGATAAACGTTCAAACCTCACAAAAATTCGTCAGTTGTGAGCATAAAAAATAAAGATAGCAACTGTTTCTCTTCAGATGTATGATTTATGAACTTGCAAACAGTTGCATCTTACAGGCTGCAAATTTGAGTGCATGGGTCATTTTCCCTCTGAATGAACATAAGATTGGTGACCTCTAGACGTCAATTGAGAATTATATTAATTTCAGCATTTTCAAATCTTAGGAAGACAGTTGCATATTACAGACAGAAAATAATGTTCTTGCTTCCAATTTTGATATGACCCTAGGATGAACATAAGATGGATGATGCAGACCTCTGGTTATGTGTAGTTCAATTTGCGGTCAAAACTGCATGTATAAAGCCCCCAAACTGTATCTATTTGCATGAGTATCCAATCAATTCGATCGACTTAACTATTTCCCTCTCTCCCTCTTTCCTCCTCCTCTCTCTCTCTCTCTCTCTCTTTCTCTCTCTCTCTCTTTATGTATATATATATATATATATATATATATATATATATATATATATATATATACGACTTTGTTTTCTCAATAAAGAGATTCTTTCAAATTCTGTTTCTAAAGGGTAAACGTAAGTATTTTCTTCCAATCTTTTCTAGAAATATATTATTTTTCTCCGAACGGATTTTCTTTATAATTAAATGAATGCATTTAGAGAAATTCTTATATTTCTCTTACATTGAAATTTTTTAAATCCTTTAAACCAAACAAAGGAAGTGCTTTCTTCCTTTCTTTAATAACAAATTCATATTTATGGATATCCATCAGGCCAAATTATTGATTGTTTCAAAACATTCTAACACTTTTCCCATATTTTTGTAATAGATCTTTCCACACAAAAAGAAATGGAAGAAATCTCTGTGTGTGCACTCAATAACTGTCTATCGGACGAAGTCAGATATATTAAACAACACACAAGGTAATGCAGTGTATCAGTTCGAAGTTGTTTGGATCAGAAATTCCAAAGAGGCCTTGGAAAAAATGCATTACATATTTTTCTATGGATTATCTCCCTTGACCTACGCTTTGCTTTTTGTTAGAGCCCATTGCCAGAGATTTTACATATTTGAACTATTTTACGACTGAAACTGGCAACTCTTCCCAGAAAAAGGTAACTGTGCTACAAAAGACTGAGGCAAAAAAAATAGTGTACGTCAATAGATGGGATCACATATTCAATAAGATGTTTGTTTTTTACAAAGAGGGACGGCTACATTTAGCTTCTAAAAAGTTCTTGAGTTGGAAGAATCCACGTAGAATATTTATGTAAATAAGTTCATATACACCCTTTCACCTTATTCAAATAAGTTTTTATATGTCAGTCATGTAAATAAATTTATACACGTCAACTCACAATACATGTATCCTCATCTATCTATCTATCTATCTATCCATCTATCAATCAATCTATCTATCTCTCTTCCCCTCTCTCTCTCTCTCTCTCTATATATATATATATATATATATATATATATGTGTGTGTGTGTGTGTGTGTGTGTGTGTACTGAGCCAAGGTTAATGCAACAAAAACCTAAATCATGCATTTATGGGTGTTGAGAATTTCCTACGTTTGCCTGGGAGAGCAGCATTCAAAATGTCTCTCTCCTTATATATATCTATTCAGGGTTGAGCACTCTTTAAGTGAGGTAACTCATCCATTGTATGCTTATGCAATGCTCTTCCATAGGAATAGAGCACTTTGATGGATGAGGAGTTTCTACGTAAATGAATATATTGCTTAGATTCAGTCCTACAGACCACCCAGAGTAGTCCAGAGGTAGGATATCGGCCTCCGGGTCTGATTTGAGGGTTTCAGTTCTGCCTTGCGGTACTGGATGGGATAAAGTCTATAGCCACACTGAAGAGATGTAATACATCGAAACAGCCGTCAGTGGATGACGTAATAATTATATATATATATATATATATATATATATATATATATATATATATATATATATATATATACAAAATCTAATATTAAAGTTAGTCCGTGGGAAAATAGTAAGAAAGGTTTATATTCGATTTTACTCTTATCTAAAATCAAAGTAGGGATTAGTTTTTAAAGAAAGGGTCCACAACAAATGCATCTTCTGTATAGTCATCTATGAAGCTGAAACATTGAACCTCATCAAACAGCTAGCTTTTAAACAAGGAAACATGCGACATATACCAGATTAAACCATGTTTGATATCATAGGGGAGACTACGAGAAAGTACAGAATATTAAAGAAAATGCAGGTGTCATAGTTATCATATAATCTATCAGGAAACTCAAAAGGTAATGATTGGGTCATATTGCAAGCAAGAATGTCCCACAACCGATGGATGTCAATCTCAACTCAGGCTTCTCCAAATTTCATATGCGAAATTGTGAACACCGAAATTGAAGATGGCTACAATTTGGACAAGTTTAAGAGATATTAGCCGATTACACCCAAAAGCAATGTCAGATGGATCTTGAGGGTTTATGTGATAACTTAAAATCGCTATTGCATTTGCGTATCAATTTTAATGAGTAAAGAAGAGGATTACATACAGAGATACATTCAAGAATTCACTCATAAACACTTTATACATAGACAAACAGGCAGACAGACACATAAAAATCAACAAACCTGACTGCTGCAGGGCCAAACTCAAGTCAACACGCCGAAGGGGAGTGTCAAGTTGTAATATACGTTTTCGTAGATATGCGAGTTTGGTTCAGTCGGTGAGTTTGGGTCAGTTGCCTACCGATCACTTGTTTGTGATTTCAAATCAGGTATGGAAATATAAATTTTGTATATTGTTTTGGTTTAACGTGTTAGGACAGATAGACAGTGGAGAGTTTACTTCCCCAGATTAAATAAGAACAGTCCTTGTTCTCTCTGTTGTTACTGTAGAAAAGTCCTGCCTACGTTTTCGTCCAAAGTTTGGCAAAATACGTAGAGAAACTGAGAGACGAACAGGAAGAAACACCAAAAACATATTACTGGTCCTTTTTGCATACTCTCTTATTGCTATCATATGGCCTGGGTTTACCTCAGGGAATACCCACCTGGGATATTCAGACTGAGTTGATTAACGGACTGACCTTTTGAGCAACTGATTGTACGTTGAATCGGTAGTATCTTGCAGATATTGCACTGAGTTCATCTCAATCTTTTTTCAATAAATATATTTTTTTTAATGGAATGCTTGAAGGTTTTATGAGAAATTACTTTCATGTTGTAAAATGGGGGTAGCTTCATTACAGGAATACATTTATCGATAACCTGCATATTAATACTTTTTGGAACATCTGCATGACTTTAGGAGCATTTTTATGCCGTGTTTAACGACCATATTTTACATCTGTGAGACCAAGGGTCATCATCACCACCATTTCATGACGTGAAAGGAAAACTCAACCGAGAAATCGATATTCTGTTTGAAAGTGAAGATATGAGGTCACATTGACATGACTATTCACTAGTCACTTCCAGTAATTAACAGAAATGTTAATTATCCGAGCGTTGATGCCAATTAATCCTGTAGAAACAAATCAATTAAGGTGCCTGACGCCTTTTAAAAAAGGTATAAAAAGCCTCAAACGTGGTAATTTTTATGAATTAATTAAAAAAAATATTCTTTTATCAAATCAAACATTTTTCATATCTAAAAGAACCAAAAGCATGATAGGATATTTCTGTCCCAGTAGACATTCATTGTTTTTCTTCCATGTTGAACGACCGTAGCCATCAACTGTGGCAGATGGCTGAACAGCTGTAACCACCGAACATGGCGAAAGGTTCTATCCAATATATATATTTATATATAACATATATATATAAATATGTGTGTATGTGTCTGTCTGTCCGTTTGTCTGTCTATGTTTGTGTTTGTTTGAGTATTCCAAGACTCCTTGCCATACAATTTTGTGTACAGACTTCAAAATAGACGCCATTACTCCACTAAACCTTGTCTGATTTTTTTCAGTTTTGGAGGGGGGAAAACTTTTTGAATATTTTGATGAGTTCATAAATGATGCCATTGATATCATAGATCAAATCTATTGTAACCATATCTATTCTTCGATTAAATTTATCACTTGATTTCTAATTTTTACGCTATGGTTTTTGAATTATTGAATGTCATCACAATTTTATTTATCATTTGTTACTTACTTGTTTGTATTTTTAAGATATAGGGATCGATTGTAAATGGGGTCGGAGCTTGTGTCATAATTCAGATGTAAACTGTTGTACATAAATCAAACAGAATAGAAGAAAAAACTCCATATATATATATATATATATATATATATATATATATATATATTCATGTATTCTTTAATTAAAATGAAATAGGCTCTTGCGTATCAGTAAGATAAATTTCCTTGTTCGGCACAGTTGGTAAGAAAGCCAGCTTCTGATTGGATGAATGTCATTGACTAGAATGAATAAAACCTTTGCTTATTTCTAGCATATTTTTTCGCAGATATTGAAGACTTGTTAGCTCAGTCAGTGAAAGACACGACTACTAATCAGTATGGGAAAAGGTTGTTTTTCACTCTCCAGAATTTGGTGTTTTTGCTGGTCTTGATAATGTCACGGTAAAAAATCATTCAACTCCGGATTTCGACTTGAAGGATTATCAGCTCTGACCCCTTTCAAATTTTCTAGATCAATCCACTATGAGATAAGAATAATTTTGATAGGAATAATTCATTTCGGTTTGAATTTTCTTTTTCATTTTTCATTGGCTCACTTCCTTCGAGAACCGTCTACAAAAAACGGTAGCCAAAACTATCAACGTGTTTTGTTTGTTTTTTCAAGTTTTTTTTTAATCAATTCAAGCTGTTTGATTGGCTGGCTATCAACATATAGTAATCTATCTATCTATCTATCAATCAATCGATCTATCTATCTATCTATCTCGGTATCTATCTCGGTATCTATCTATCTATCTATCTATCTATCTATCTATCTATCTATCTATCTATGATTTACACGTACAATGAAGACAAGGAGCTGAGGATTCAAACATTCACTTCTTATTACGTGGAGAAAAAACGTTTGAATTCATTTTGAAAAACCTCTTTTCATTTTGTGATCTCCAGAAAAGGAGGAAGATGGTAGTACACAGTGAATAAATGACATATCATTCTATTAGAGTACCCGAGGAAGGTTCTATTAGTCAGTGCAAAGATATTTCTGCCAACAGCTCAGTACACACAGTGCAAACGCCCGCTTCCTTTAGCTGTACTGTTTTCATCTGCCACAGCTGGTTGATCAATTCATATTATAATACATTGTCGAGCAATTATCGAGTCATTGTATTTTTAAAATGGACTTATCATATAGACTTACAAGTTTTGATACATAACTATCAAATAGACTCTTGGGTCTCCCTCCGCCTTCCGGGTCCTTGTATAATGCACCGGATACGCCCTCCCTTTCACAGGCCCTGCACTCTGTTCTGTTCATTAGGTTGCAGTGCAATCAGAAAGGGTTTATGACGTGGGTACAAGATTGAAATTGGCGAATTCGGATAATTACCGTCACCACGGAAATTTCATCGCACTGATGGGGGTGCAAATTCAACAATGAAAGCTGATTTGTCGGGATTCAGCATTGAGTCACGTGAATCAACTGTTCCCTCAGTCAATAGTGAATTGGTTAATTCAATCAAAGAAAGTCAGACTTCAAATTACATCGATAAGTATTTGGCCACCTGCACCGTAAATTAAATCTGACGGACTCATTCGTTTTTTTTACAGACGATACAGTTGGAAATCGCACAGTGATTATTGAAAAGCATCTATCTATATGAGTTAACAGATGCTTTTCAATCTATATGTGTTAATATCGAAATATTTTTGTTCATGCTGTCATTATCAATGGCATGTATCACACATCCAGGAGCAGATAATAACATAATACTCTTTGTCTGAATCCTTGTATAAATATCAAGCATAAAAATATAACACATGTCGTCATGGAAATTATAGTGTTTTTATGAGAATAGAACTTTTTTAAAAATTCAAGCAACAAAAGACATGTTTAATCGAAATAGATTACATTTGGTTGATTTAATCTGATTGATTTAATTTTTTTCTAGTGTAACAATGTCATTTACGCCTTTACGGTAAAAACTAGAATCAGAAAATATATTGATACAAAACATACGATGAACAATGAATAATCATGGATTATTACATAATTCAGAATGTAATTTGTCACTAACTCTTTACATTTTGAATACAAAAAAGCCACTTTGGAACTTAATCGAGACTGATTTTAGAGGTCCCGTCCACTTTAACATACCTGCCACTCCTCCCTCTTGGAAGTGAGCATAATAAGGCCTGGTCTCGTTAAAGATAAAACCGGAAAATACAGTCGCATAAACTATATAGGAAAGGAGAGTTAAATGGACACAGTCTAACCTTTCAACAAGAAGAAATATAGTTTGAAAATTTAAACTATCAATATCAAAACAAATCCCTTCGACCGATTAAAGCCAAATAAAAGCCGATAGAAGCCAAATCTTTATTATCTGAGAGTAAACTCTCCGTGTATTCTGACTAAGTTCAAAACTTTTAAAAGATATGACCAAACTTAAACTAGTCGCCTAACTATTCATAAAATCAATTCGTGGAACCAGTTGATAAATCAGTCATTAATATGAGAAAAGGATCGACCCTGATCTGAACTCAAATGTGCTCATGGTAACTGTGTTCAGCTACCCTCTTGTTCAATACTTTGATACATGCAAGTTGAAAGGGGTGTGAATCATAGCTATACCACGAATCAAGAAGGAGATTGTCTGTCCCATATTCCATATATGATTAGTATCCCCTACAGCGTAGCGAACACCCATATCTACCTAATCAAGAGCGGATACGATGCTTGCTAAGAACCGGTGGAGCTCTCCAGCTACTCTGTTGAAATCAGTTGTGACCTATCCAGAAGACCCCTGTCAACTCACCATGAGCCAGCTTGGCAGGATATCGCCAAACACTCTCTATAGTTTTCACAATCAAAATTACTCCAACCATTCTTACTTGTTCATCGATTTTAAAGACGCAGACACATCTCTCGCTTTGGGTGAACGTGATGTGCTCCGAGGACGACCACCCAAACAGCACACCGAGAAAACAACCGTTCCTGCTGGGTCATTAGGATCCAAAAAGCCCACCCACATCACTTGCCTTGAAGGTAATGTGCTCCAGCAGCGACTACCCGAACACAATCCCAAAGCCATCACTTAGTAAACAACATTATACATTGGTACGTACAACGTCAGAACACTCTCAATAGTCATGCAACAAAGGGATTTCGAAGTCAAAAAAAAAACAACATATCTAATTTGTGAAAAGACAATATCCGGAGAAGTAATACAACAAAAGAGCATCTTTTTTCTTTACAACTACGGGAAAGAGAAAGTAAAACAAAGTGGAATGTGTTTTCTCATCAAATAAAGCACTCATAATCAGCGTGGTAGGCTTTAAAGCTATCTTGCACTGCATAACTAGTTTCTTGTACAACTTTCAAAGAGGTACAAACTGAACATCATCTAATTCTACGCTTCAACTTTGCAGTCAAGCAGAGAATGAATAGGTAACTTCTACTTGACTTGAATTCCCTACTCCAAGAATACCAGAAAACATGAATGTCATTATTGGAGACTTCAATGCACAGATAGGGCAAGAATGTGAACGTTGCGTTAGCATGTTCGGACATAAAGTACGGAACCAGAAAAGTGAAGATCTTGAGAATTTTGTAGCCACAAACGGGTTCAAAATCATGAACGCCTTTTTCAAGAAGAAATCCAATAGAGAATTGATGCAGAAGAGCCCAAACCATGAAACCAAGAACGAAATAAACTCCAACCTAGCAGAGAAAGGCGACAACGTCAAAGACATCCAGGTCCAAAATCAAGTCAATGTAGAAGCAACCACAGAATAATAAAATGCAAAATCCATATTAACACCAACAGAAAACCCAAAAATGTCCCACGCTAGACTGCAACTCATGAACGTACCGAAAGAAAACACTCAATCCTTCAAGCCTGAACTGAAAGAAAAATATGGACTTGAAGAGAACTGCACTTACATCAACAAATTCAACAACAAAGTAGCATCCTCTGTAATTGAAGTCGCCAGTTTGTTTAAACACAAAAGATCTCATGGAAAAATGCAGAAGTTTCAATTCACCGACAACAACAAGGGAGAAAATTGAAATCATCATCATTGTCATCATCATTCTTTTAATGCCTTTCATTAGACACAGACCTTTCCCAGAACTCACCTGAATTCTCTATCATGAGCATCGCGGAGCCAGGATTTTCTGAATTTGTTTAGTTCATCTGTCCATCTTGTATTCAGTGGGCCTCAGTTTCGCATGTGATCTCTGGGGATGCATGTGGTGAATCGTGATGTCCATCGGTTGTCTTTCATTCTTGCAACATGGCCAGCCCATTGCTATTCGATATTTTTAATAGTTTCTATGATGTATCAAACTCCCATTTTTTTCCTGATATACTGCGCTGTCTTGTGGAACATCACAATTGATCTACTCAAAAAAGCTGGTAAAGTCATCCCTAAAAGCTTTGCCATTCTATTAAATTTATGCCTAAAACGGAAGTAAAGTCTCAGATTGGAACATTCTAATCATAACACACCTATTAAGCTGGATCTACAAAACCTTAACCTAAGTTATCACCAATTGACTCACCAAAATGCTCGATGAAAACCAATAACAGAAACACGCTGGCTTTATACTAGCTCAACTAAATTCTTCACAGCCTGCCTAGAAAAAAATCTTCCAAAAACTAAACTCAGAAAATGAAGGAATTGAAATAGACGGTGAATATCTGAGCAACCTAAGATTTTCAGACATCGACCTTTTTGCAGAAAACCTCCAGGACCTAAAAGTAAAGCTAAATGAACTGGATGAAAAAACCAACGAACTTTGCCTACACGTAAATTTCAGCAAGACATAAATCGGAAATAAACCCACGACAGTGAAAATCAAAAAGGCAGAACTGGAGAAAGTAGCCCACTACATCTACCTTGGATAATGAAATCGTAAAAGGAAAACAAAGAATCACTCCAAGATAGCAAACCTTCGGTAGAGCATGCTCAGCCAACAAAAACAATAGAATGCACCCATTACATCCTTCGAATAGCTTCCTATGAAGCTGAAACATAGAACCTCAACCAGGGACTGTTCTCTGAACTGAGAATCATGCAACGTTCGCATGAAGGAATCATTCTCAATATCACATGGAGAGACCACAAGACAGCACAGTATATCAGGAGAAAAATAGGAGTACAAGACATCATAAAATCCATTAGAAAACTCTAATTGTAATGGTTTTGTCATGTTGCAAGAATGGCAGACAACCAATGGATATCATGACTCATAACATGGATCTCCAGAGATCACATGCACAGCAGAGGCCGGCAGAAAACAAGATGGAGAGACGAACCAGAGAAATTCATAAAATATTGGCACTGCGACGCACATGATAGAGAGCTCTGTGAAATCCTGAGGGATGTCTGTGTTTGACAATGGACGATAAAAGACTGATGATGATGATGATGATTCAATAAACATGAATTTGCATACGTTTACATAGTTTATCATCCGAAATTATGTATTCATGAATATAATTCAATAGTTTTCTTGAGATCAAAAATTATAGAAATTATATTCCAATGGCTGACTGTTCATACCGTCCACTTCCCCATGTTTTGTAGTTCGTACTGTTATTAAACAATTCAAATTGAAAAGACTCTACCAAAATAGTTCAATTTGAATTAAAAGAAAAAAACTGTTATGAAAAGTAAATTAGTCTACTCTTATTAAATAACTGTTATAGTCTGTAAACTTCAAAAACAAATCTCGCCAAAAATAATCAAAGAGGAATATCTGGTAATTTATCTGGTGACCTATTAATTGAATCAGTTGATCAATTTCTTTTCCAAATCGGTATAGATGTGAAATACGTCAACAGCTCGTTCCTCAGATTCTCCATAAGTTGACTGTACCATGTTTCTTTTCTGAAGTTCATGGATTTCACAATTCTCCACGCCTAAACTTCTAGAACGAACAGTTCAAACAAAAACCAATCCTTGGTCAAATACATGGTTGACATTTTGTGTCAGTAACTTTTTGACAATGAATGAACTCAAGGAGAAAAATAACACGATAATCTTTTCGTCCATTTTGTTTACGACTTAATGTTTCCGACCCATAAAGAAAATAGATTATTGGAAAATTACTATTACCTTCAAATAAAGAACTTTTTTATAAAAAGATATACAAAAATTGAGTTGTGGTTAATCATACTGTTAAAAACTATCAAGCAAAACTCTCACTAAAACTGTGAACAGGGGTTTCTTCAGGTTCGAGGTTGATCTGGCTGGCTGGCTGATTGATAAGCTGTCCGATTGACTGATTGTCTATGTATGTATCACACATATAGGAAACATCAATAGAACCAAATGGTTGAAATTTCAGGCGGTGATCCTTATTATTAAAAAAAAATACTTTAGGTTCTCTTTCCGACTAAGTCTTTAATGAGTTATGCTAAATTGTCCCCTCAGCTTACGTCTGGCAGCATTCACAATTGTTTTCAGTGATCACTGCCCTATAAGAGTTGAGTGAAGAAACTCATTCATTGATCACCCCGTCTTCCAATTCTTCAATTGACTTTCCTAACAGATCATGCAACCAAAAGACGGTGGTCATATGACAGTTTCTTTTAGGTGAATAACCAGACCTGTTTGTTTTGTGTATGAATACCAATGTGGGCAAGAGACTCCATTATTTTTCTTGACATTCAAATAGCTCCAAGGGTCCAGACATATCTACAGGCAAGGTGATGTTTTAAATCATTATGTTTAATTCATTTAGACAATGTTTTGTTCCCGACATTGAATTCTCAGTTTAATTTCCATTTTATAAACGGTATCATGATTTCTCCACTTGATTTGAATTGTGATCGGAATCTATGAATATTTGAATTTCTTCAGTAAAAATACTAAGGCAGACCCTTCAGACTAGAAAAAAATTCACTATCTTCCAAGTTTGTTTTAATGAACATGGGCTTGCATTGTCATGGTAAAAATTGACACTTCTATTGATCGAATCAGGACTTTATTCAAATGAAACATTTATCTTCGTTCGTTCTTAACAAGAAATAGCTGTTGTGATTGTTTTGCCTTAATCAAAGAGATTGACAATACCCACTATATTCCGCTGACTTTTCAACAAGGCGTTACAGATTTTGATTTAGATGTTACATATGTTTCCCATTTACAATACCAGAATATTTAAACAAAGAATTTAGAGATGTGTTTTATAATGAGTTTTATCTAATTATATTTTTCAAGAACAAATATAAATTTGCTACACTTGTATAGGTTTTATAGTTAACCCTCAAAATGAGACAGTATATATATATATATATATATATATATATATATATATATATATATATATATATAGTAAAATGTAGATTTGCTACACAAAATAGCTCATGTTTCTGCTCTCTTCAGGCTTAATCAGTATGTATTGAGCACTCTATGAAATAAATTCATTACATTTCAGAAGTGCCTTTAAGTTATTTATATATTATCATATTATGTTTTACTGCTAGCCTGATTTGTACCACATATACAGTGTATATATATATATGTATATATATATATATGTGTGTGTGTGTGTGTTTGTGTGTGTTGCTTTTTGGTTGAGAGTATATATATATATATATATATATATATATATATATATGTATATATATATATATATATATATATATATATATATGTGTGTATATATATATATATATATATATATATATATTTAACGCTTTTGAGAAAATATATCGTATATATACATATTTGGAAAATATTGATATTCATTGAAACCAAAGATCTGTCCACTTGTACGAAAACAAGGTAATAATACAGAAAAATCATCGTCTGTCATTTCAACGGAAGTTATATTAAATAAATCTTGTGCACGTTGCATAGTCCTAGTTTGTGGGTCTGTCTTATGATTAGATTCTATGAAGGAGCTCCATATTTTGACTACCGAGAAGATGCATTGGTTCTATATCTTTCTTTAGGATCTATTGGATTTCCTAGTTCTTGAAAGATTACTTTGCTCTATCGAAGGCCAATCTGGAGTGATTCTTCGCTCGATTAATCTTTCTTTTCAGGAGTAGCACATTTGTTTTACTGAAGTTCATGTGAAAAGCTACTTTTTGTTTCTTCATTCAGTTTATTTAGGATCAAGGGATCAAATAGAATTCCCAGCAAAAAGGACCGAGTCTATCTCTTGTGATCAGGTATTATTATTGTTTCTATTAATATCCGGACTATCCTCATCTTGGTTATTTTTCATACAACGTTTCGGCTGTTGCACTCTACAGCCTTCATCAGGTATCATCTGGTAGGTGTGGGGAAGTAACGAACCAAACCCTTTTTTTTATCTGACGGGGGTATATTGACCGCACTCCCCTCTTATCATTAGTAGTATTATTGTATTGTCTCACACTAGGATTGAACCTAGAACCATCAGATTACTTTGCAGTAATTTTGTGTGATGCTGTAACCACTACACTATGTGTCCATTACTTCCCCACACCTACCAGATGATACCTGATGAAGGCCGTAGAGTGCAGCAGCCGAAACGTCGTATGAAAAACAACCAAGATGAGGATGGTCCGAATATTAATAGAAATAAGGACTGAGTCGTCAGAAAATCTGAGGTTACTCTTTATCGTCGATTCCGATTTCTTTACTTAACCAGTCAAGGTTTCGGAAGATCATCTCGATGCAGTTGTGAAGAGTTTTGGTGAGCTGATGTCTCATTCTTTTACTATTTTTGAGCTGAAAGGACCAAGAAAACATGGATTAAATCCACTTTCCTCAACGTTCAAGTTTGTGGCAGCCGGTTATCTTTCGACTGGGTCAAAGTGACAAGTCTTTCAGATACGCAAGAGCGTGTTTCATTCTAAAGAATATAATAAATTTGTACTAAAAAATATAATTTTATAATTTTTCCAGGATTGCTATATACAAACAATGACCCTCTGTGTTACTGGGAAGGATTACAACAAATATGACAGCCATGTCTCTCCGTGCTTTAGCCGACGGAAATAGAAAAAAATGCTTTTTTACACTTTTGATTCACGGAGGGAAAAATGGTTCTCCCCTTGCTTTTGACCGTAAAGCCCGTGAAAAAAAAAGGTCCTGCTCTTTTTTTGGCACACGAAAAGGGAAGATAAGACTACTTTTTGACTTCGACTGCAAGGAGTGAGAAAAAAGTTCCTACTCGATTTTGACCTCCAAAAGTGAAGAATAAACTCCCCAAACTCGATTTTGACCCTAAAAAAGTCTAAACGAAATTCCGCTGGATTTTGACTTATACTATCAGTAGTAGGAGTAAACAGGATATTTCTGGATTTTACAAGCCAGTCAGATTTTGCCTCAAAACTTGCCAGCAAATTAAATCTGTTTTATTTCAGAATGAAAATCGCTGGCTAAAAAAGGAGGTTTGGGGTGTTATCTGTTGAATACATATTCTCTTGTGAACACGAGTAAAAATGATTATTGTTTCAAGTGCCTGACAGCTTCTTTTTCGACATTGATTGATTTGGTAATTCATATCAATTATCCAGCCAAAATAGTTTCCAAGTAATTTTGGTAGAACGAGAGAACCTTTTAATAGGGCATCTGCTTTTCAAATTAGAGAGATTTGAAGAGGAGTTTATAATCACAGTTATGACTCCTATTAATTAAACCAAAATAGACACGCTTTTTTACCACGTACACGAAAGAGTATGTGTTTGGTCAGTGCCCAAGTATCTGTTACTTGAATAATATCAAGATGTGTGGTCCCTTCTTGATAGGGAAAGGATGAAAAATTAGTTCAAGGAGATTGTAAGACGGGCTTAGGGAAATGGAGTCGGGTGTAAGGAAAAAGATGCAGGAAATATATTTTAAATTTAAGAAAAGCCTCAAATAGAGCTGATTAATTTTGGCCAGTGGGTGATTAATCATGACCTGTACTGCGTCGGACCCAACTCTGAAAAATGAGCGATTACCATAAAATGAGCTCATTTTCTGCCCTAAGGAGAAAGGACGGACACTGTCTGGTGACCAATAGTCGAACACCATAACAAATTGACTCGCAGCGACGAAAGGCAGGTGTTGGAACCTGAGTGTGAAAGCAGAAGCAACAACAAATCTACCCTCAAACAGACAGAGACAAAGATTGTATTTAGTTTAACCCTAACTTTTTGGTTGCAGTCTTGAACCCCTCGGGGCCTGCACTGACTACACTCGTCTCGTCCACCAATCTATAAGTTGAACGTAGAACGCATCAATTTGCCTCTGGTTTTGGGAAGAATTGACTGACGACGATATAACCCAACAGAAACAAAGAACTTTTTTTTGCCATAGCTCTCATTTGCAAGTCCTACTACTCATCCTTTTTTTTTACTTTTGTTTCAGAGAAGTTTCGACGAGTTGTCTAGCGTGAATTGGGCGATGGCGAACGGACGAGACGAATATGACCAACTCGCCAAATTGGAAAAAGGCCTTACCTTGCAATTCTACCCCTTGAAATGGGAAAATTCCTCTTCTTCGATTTTGACTCCTGTAAGCGAAAAAAGTAGTTATCTTACAATATGGCAGAAAAAAAATGAGACGAGTTCTCCTTGATTTTAAAGCTGCTCGAAAGGGGATAAATAGATTCCCTTGGATTTTGAAACCTCGGACTAAAAGAGAAATTTTCCTGTATATTTAGATCCTTACAAATGAAAAAAGAAACTTTACCTAAATTTCGACACGAAAGATTGAAAAATCCCCCTAGATTTTGATTCTAAAATGCGAAAAATATTTTCTTAGATTGTATCCTATAGCAGGACAAAAAATTCCACTCGATATAGAACCCTAAAAGCGGAGTAAATCCAGCCAAAAATGTCACTCTCAATTTTGAGCCAAGAAACTTCAGAGGTCCCCAAGATTTGGACCACTAAAAGTGAAAAATATTCATCTTAAATTTAAAAAAAAAGACATCCCATTGAATCTGTTCTGTAAAATGAAATAAAATACCCTCGAATTTTGACCCCTGGGAGTGAAAATAATCTATATGAATTCGCCTTGTATATTAGAAAAAAAATGACCTGAGAATTTTTTAATCTCTCCTAGAATTTGACCCTTGAAAGTGGAAACGTATCCCCCCTTGGATTCGACCTGTGCGTAAAATTTGATTGATTGAACGTGTTTTGACCCTTTAAAATCCTTTTGAATTTTACTTTCAAAGTTTTTAAAAAATCCTCTCGGATTTTAACCCTAAAAAATACCATAAAAATTGACACCTAAAAGCTAAATAATCTTCACCTGAAATATGACATGCAAAAGCAAAAGACAAAATTCCACCTGAATTTGGCCCCTGCATATGAAATCAAATATCTTCTCGAATTTTGACCCCAGAATTTTCTTTTCACAATCCTATTGTAATTAGAAATCTCATATTACCCCAAATTTTGTGTTCTGTAAAAATGATCAACTTGAAAGAAAAGGCTTACAAAAGTCACGTAAAAAAACTTCCGAAGACAAAATGATTGAACTAAAGTGGTGTGTTTACGACTGGTGTTTTCATTTGGCTGACACATCCTTATTCAGCATCACAGCCACATTGTAAATAAAAAAATACGCATTCTTTCAAATATCCTTAATATATTACAATTCATTCTATCTATATTTTTTGCACACCGCTGCATATTTTAGGGGTACCTTTAATCATCAGAGCCTTATGCAATGCACAGATGTGGTGTAGAGGATGAATAAAGTCATAAACCTTCTCGAATATTGATTAAAAAATAAAAACCGGAATTTCAGTAATCACTTTCATTCAGAAGTAGGGTTTGGCCCTGCGGTAGTCAGGCTTGTTTTGATTGTTCACCTCCAAACACAGCATACTGACAAGAATTCGTTGGTCACGTTGGTCTTGCAACTGCTTCTTTTGAGTGATTAACCAGTGATTGACTAGACCAGTTTTTGAATTATTTCTGTAAATGTGTATTGCATTTATTTGCGTCACGGTCGTATTTTTCCTTAGTGACAAATGTAAATTACAAGTGATAGACAGGGACAGGGACAGACGGACAAATAGACAGACAGACGAACAGAAATCGAGCTGGAAAAAGATTGTAAAAGACAAAAAGAGAGAGAAAAAATGAGAGAGAGAGAAAGAGAGAGATGATCCTGCTGCTCATCATAATCTACGAGTGAAAGCAAAGGGATATCTCCCTCGAATCCTATTTTCTTGCCTCAAAGCGATCTGCCTCGCCTTCCACTCCCACCCCTTTGCATCATTCCAACTTTCTCCACCTCTATCTATTTTAATTTTGTCCCTATCTCCTTCCATACAATTAAAATGAGAACATTGTTTCATATTGATTAACGCTGGTCCTAACATTTTCTGTCAAACTCCCGAAATTAAAGTGACTTTGCATTCCTACCGTAGCAAGCGCAAGAGCAACAAGAACAATCTTCACCAAAATTGGTGGTATAAACCAATACATGAATTCCATATCCTCTACCCTGATTTGGACACTCGGCCGACTGATTGCCAGGAAGCTTTCTTACTGACTGAGATAAATTAGCAAAGCTGAAAATTTAAGACACTGGTTAGCATTGGCTCCTTTCATTCTAATAAATGAACACACTAGAGCAGAATATATATATATATATATATATATATATATATATATATATATATATATATATATATGTGTGTGTGTGTGTATATATGTGTGTGTGTATGTGTGTGTAAATGAAGAATATACATATATATATATATATATATATATATATATATATATATATATATATATATATAATTTTTATGATATATACTATATAAAAATTGCAGCAATCATCCTCAGTCGGAAAAGAAGTAAGAGTAGAGTTCGTTACTCCGGCAATTAACTATCTTTTTTCTTTCCCTCTACTTCCCTTTCATTTTTTCCACTTTCTTTTCCACTTATGCTTCTTCATTTTCCCTTTATTTTAGTCTGTCTTCCACTTTTCTTCTT
Source organism: Thysanoteuthis rhombus (assembly GCA_963457665.1). NCBI lineage: Eukaryota > Metazoa > Mollusca > Cephalopoda > Oegopsida > Thysanoteuthidae > Thysanoteuthis > Thysanoteuthis major. The sequence continues at coordinate 16,675,181 of OY735232.1, read as the reverse complement.
TTCCTTTCTTTCTTTTTATCTTTCTATTTTGGTCCTCTGTCTCTTTCTGTATTATTTTGCTTTGCACTCTTCTTATGTCTTCTACATTTCCTTTCCTCTTTAGAATTCTCTTCCGTTTCTTTTCATTTTTTCCTGTTTGATTCACCTTCTCCTTTGTCTCTTAATTTTTTCTCCATCTTCGTTTCCATTTTTTTCTCCATTCCTTCCGTTCGTTAAATGTGAATGTCCAGAATCCCGATCAAATCTTCATTCTAATATTCCATACGGTATCTTGCGGTCTGAAACGGCCAAATTTACTCCAACGGGCATATAACCTAGATGTCTTACTGTGTCATCATAATCATTGTCATCTTCAGTCTTTTATCGTCCGTTGTTGGACATGGACCTTTGCCAACGCTCTCTATTGTTGGCGTTATCGAGCCAATATTTCCTCAACCTGTCAATTTTGTCTCGCCATCTCATATTTTGCACTTGATTCCTGGAGATTCATCTTATGAGTTGTGTTGTCCATCATCTGTATGCCATTATTGTAACATGACCAGCCTATTGTTTATTTGAGTTTCTTAATTATTTCTATGATGGAAAAAAATTCCCATAATATAATATGCTGCCTTGTGATCTCTTCATGTGATATTGAGCATGATTTTCTCATGAACATGTTGCATGGTTTCCTGTTTGAGAGTCCGTCTCTTGGTTAGGTTCCATGTTTCAGTCCTATAGGTGACTATCGGGAGGATGCATTTGTTGGATACTCCTCTTTTTAGTACAAATGGGATTTTCTTCTTCTTGAAGGTTGGGCTTGCTCTAGTGAGGGTTTACATTCCTAAGCAGTTTGTTGCTTGATTTCTTCTTTGGGGAATTGCATAGAAATTTGTTCTTGTAGATGTAGAAGTCTACTTTGTCCAGCTTCGAATTTTCGATTTGTAACGTAATGCGTTCAATTCTGACATATTTGCTGCACATGACCTCTTTTCTCTCATAACTTTCCATATGCAGCCTGTGAGATTTAACTCAACCTTTCATCTCAGTCGGATCAACTCTTTCGGGCAGGTTAGTTCATCAGCTTTTTCGGCCGCTGGTCAATTTTTTTTTTAAAGAGGGTCTGATATGCCTTTATAAAGAACAATATCAAAGATAGCAAAACTGCCCCAAATAAAATTGTATCGCACATATAATGATATGAATGAAATTATTATCTGATTGAATTTTTTCAATATGTTTTATGTTGAAATGTAATACAGTGGATGAATACTTGATACGAGATAATTGTATTAAAATCTAGATATTTGGGGGTCGGTTGAGAGAAGTGAACTTTCCCTCTTACTTTTTTGCTTTCAAAAAGAATCCTACTGGCTGTTCATGCGGGTATGTATTGGGAAGCTGACATTTTCGAATATCAAGGATTGCGAAAAATCTGTAGTTCAAATAAGCAACCTTTTCCAAATCACAAAACTGATCAATGGTTGATAGCTATCCGTTATCATCGGGTTTGAAAGCGTATATCATTAATACATTTTGGCTGAATACCAGAGACAAAGATTTGTCATAATCCAAAGCTTTTTTCTTCCGAGTGGCCATCTCCATGTCGTCCAAGGCGATACTTCCGATGCCTAAAAAGTTAAAAGATATCATACGGCATTCAATAAAATTAAAACCCGAACTACGGGCTCAGTGAGTACGAACACTTTCCCAGAAAAACGTATTTTATCTCCGTGTATATGTACACATTCATGAATGAACAGTTCTATCTCAATGTTTAAGTATATTTCTATCTTGATATGCGTGTAATCCTACGCTTACATATCTATGAAACTCGATTTCTGGCATGCCCCAGGCATAAGATATCAACCCTGCCCGGACCTTCCAGCGCATTGGTAAGAGCTGCATGGGGGGAATGGTCAGCGAGATTTAGATGTCTGCTTACCTCTGACAGAGAGTGACCAATGAGGGTCAGATACTTCAAATATTTCTATTGCATTTCTTGGTACTTTTCCAGTTTACTTCGAGGCACCAAGTAGATATTCTCTCCAAACTCTTGAAAAGTGAGAAAATATTCCGAATGTACTGAATGTATATATATATATATATATATATATATATGTGTGTGTGTGTGTGTGTGTGTGTGTGTGTGTGTGTGTGTGTGTGTGTGCCCGTGCATATGCATAAAAAATTCAGTGTTTTGCAAATACTCTGGCTTTCAAGCAAGTGGGTGCAGTTATCAGACTGTCCACTACCCCTAAAAGGGTGCTCCCTATGTATGGGATGTTCTAGGCCATGTGAGGTCGGGGCTGTGTGGAACGTTCTGAGTGAAAAGGTTCTTTTCTCGCCAATTGATTGATGTTCTGTTTCTGCTTTTTAGCTCATATAGTTAAGTCTGAGAAAGAGGTTTTATTAAAAACGTTATTTGATTACTTTCAAGTTAGGGAATAAAGACTTCTGGATTCACTTTGGAGGTGTTTAATTGTTAGATTATATCTAGTAAGGGTTACTCAGTTTTTCATTTCAAGGTGGGGCTGTTATGTTTTATTCTTCTTCATTATTATTATTATTATTATTATTATTATTATTATTATTTGGAATCTCACACCAGTTGCCTGGTGGTAACCGCTGGAGTTTGAGTGACAGCAAGTCTCCTCAAGTCTCCAGCCCTCCTCTCCTAGTACTCATAGGTCGCAGTAATTCTACGATTTACAGTTTCACACCGGTTGCCCAGTGGTTATCGCTGAAGGCTGAGTGACAATGTCTCCTCAGGTCTTCAGCTAACGTCTCCTCCCTCTTTCGCATATCATGACAGAGCTACTATTCGTTGCAGTACTTATATCTCTAGCACCTTCCTCAGTATCCATGCAGTTCCAAGTAGCGCTGTGGTCTGTACGGTCTCTATCCTCCCCCTAATCCCGATCTCCTCCAGTCTCTCCCTCAGCGTTTTGGGGACAGTTCCTAGTGCTCCCACTATGACCGGTACTACCCTGGTTTTCATGTTCCACATTTTCCTTAACTCCCTTGCTAGGTCCTGGTATTATTATTATTATTATTATTATTATTATTATTATTATTATTATTATTATTATTATTGTTGTTGTTGTTGTTGTTGTTGTTGTTATTATAATATGCATTCGCACACCAGTTGCCTGGTGGTCACCCCTGGAGTGTATGCAACAACAAGTCTCCTCAAGTCTCCAGCCCTTTTCTCCACTCTCATAGTCCACAACAGTGCTAAACAGTGCTGTGGATCAAGGTTCACACCAGTTGACCGGTGATTATCGCTGAAGGCTGAGTAGCAGTAAGTCTTCAGCCCTCATTTCATATCGTTCCCACCTACCACAGCAGCGCTCCGGTTCGAACTGTATCCACCATGCCTTTTTATTGGCTGTTAGGCTTTTAGAAATAACTGGGGATGATAGTAGTAGTATCATCATCATCATCATTGGCAGCATCAACAGAAGAAAGTACTTCTCTTTCCATGATGACATCAGCTGTGCTGAATTCTACCATGCCTTAGCGGCAAACTCTCTATCTTTTCCCACCATCTTGTGTCTGGTCTTTTACTACTGCATTTACTGCCCTATGAGCACCAATCCAGTTAACGTTTTTGCTCCATCTGTTGTTATTTCTTGCTGCTAAGCTAGACGCCCATTTCCCTTGTTGTGGACCTCATATTGCCTAGGGAAAGCGTCATTTTTATTGGACCCGACTTCAAGAGCTGCAAAACAAAAAAAAGGGAATGGAAGAAAAATTTTTATAAAAGAATTACATTTCTTTTCTGTCCTTTTCTTTTCTTTTTGTTGGCGTAAGAGATATAGAAGAAGATATCACGAATTCCAGGTAATGAGATATGAAGAAGAGATAGATGTTGTCTTGTAGGACAACTGACTTGATAAAAATGTGTGAAGAAGATCTTTAAAAAAATGCTGACAGGTTCCAAAAATTTCAAACAAAGAAATAAACAGGAGAAACATTGAAAAATATCTTCACATCTTTTTACTGCCATAGAGTCTTGCATTGATGACAGATGTGACCAGAAAAGTACGTTTTGAGGAAAAGTGAACAGGAGCAGACTAATGTAAAAACAATCTAATCGAGAACACACTCAGACCACATTCATACCTCTGCTAATGCCGTACAATAGCGAAGAATAAGTTCCTGGATCCACACAAAATTTTGTTCACTCTCTATGTAATCCAGGGGTTATTTCCAATAAAATTTCTGTGAAATTCATTTGAACTTAGGGAAACATTGTGACCAAAGACAGGGGTGTGTACATAAATATATTGGAAAAAGAGGAAGATATCTTACAAGCGATGGAATGTACCTGGATCTGTCTCCAAATTTAACCATTTTTTCCTTCGCCCATGGTTAGTCCAATCTTCCACGTAATTTTACTGAAATTCATTTTAACTCTTTGAGATATCGTGTGGACAGAAAGACGTAAAGACAGACATGATCAAATACATATACCACTCCAACTTCGTTGAATGAGATAAAAACAAACTGTTGGAAAATTAAATCTGAAAAAAAACCCCAATAAAATGAATATATAAATAGATAAATATCCTCATGAATACACGCAGGAAGTCCTCGGTTCGATTCCTGGTGTGAGCAAAGAGTTGGGAAAGCTTTTCATCGGTGCACTCAGCAGCTACTAGAGTGTACTCTTTGACTGTATGATCAGGGTAGGAGTATCCATTTAGTGAACTTGTATCGTTCAAATAGGGGTGTTGTCGAACGGACTTGACACTTGTAAGGATAAGTAAACCAAACGCATGAAACTGAGACCCCGCCATCGGCTGCCACACCCCGTTAGGGGTCGTCACTTGAGAGAATAACCTTTTATGATAAATAAAACAGCAATTATGGAAACGATAATAATACTGGAAGAAACAAAAAAAAATAGAAAATAAAGATAAAAGGATAAACAGAAATAATAACTAAAAAACGAAGCAATATGATTATAAAAACAAAAGAAAACCATCTTATTTTTCTATTTTGTTTGAGTTTTAAAGGGATAGATATGAACAAAAATGTAGAACAGAAACAAGAAAGAACAAGAACCTTAGGTTCAACAATGCATCAACCATCGTGATGGTAATTGTAAGAGAATGTGAAGAAGAAAGAACAGCAAGTAGGCTTTCTTTGAGTCAAACGATTCTTGTACTTGTAAAGTATTGTGATATGGAGAGATATTTCTCATTATATTTTCAATAAAAATCATGAATATCTTTTTAATACAAAAATGCCAAACTCGTTCATTCTATTTCTACACCATTGCAATAATAACATTCCGATCTATTTCCACCACTTAACGTAAGACCGACTGACAAACCGACTGACCGACCGAAAAGTGTCTAGTATCGATGCCTAGACACACTTAGAAAGCAAATATTCCCCACAAGAATAATAGGAATTTTTCTAGATTGATCGAACTGCAATGGAGCTGCATTTGCAGTGTCTCCCCATCAATCATGCATGTAATTGTTTATGCACTTCACGTCGAGATCGGACAGAAAGAGCATGCACAGAAATACTGAGAAGATACGGGTCGAGTCTTCATTGATTTGATCACAACTCTTTCTCCGTTTCTTGAAAGAGTCAAATCGTTATCATAGACCAACTGCACATGTGCGGCATTAGAATCCAGGTAGGCTCTCGTAGAAAATATGTGGAAATACATTGATTGTCAGATGTTGTCAAAATGATCGAACGATAATGGTTGCCCTAGGTAAGATGGCGGTGATTTGATGAAACAGAACTCTAACCACTTGGGAAACATATCAGGGAAGGTGGACAAGAAACTAACAAACAGGAAGTTACATCTTATTTCTGTCTACTTTTTCACTGATTTAAGAGATACTGGAAAAGATACGTTGAATTCCAGGCGAGCTGGTGCGTAGAAGAAAGAGCTGATGTCTTGTCGAACAACTGATATGGTAGCCATAAATATTTCTAAAAAATATAAGATGAGGGAATAAGCAGGTAAAAATAATTGAAAAATGTTTTTCAACATCTTTTTACCGCCATGGCAAGTTGCGTTGATGACAGATGTGACAAATGGAGAACGATTTAAGGAAGAGGGGTCGTTTGAAAAGTGAACCGTTTCAAAGAGACTTAAACAAACATACAGATCTGGTCAGTCACTCAATAGAAAACGTCCTACGATCAATGCATTTTAGGGGCATGCCTTGTTTAGGATCATCAATAAAGACATTAGAAAAAATTGTTTGGCTGTGATCATCAAAGAGTCTGAATTTAAAAAAAAAAGCTTCATACACAGACTAAAGGATCAATTTACCATGAATTTATGTTGTTAGTTGCACCCCTAAAAACTATTTACGTGTGTAACTTTTAAAAAACGGATAAGAAACTTTACCAGACATAATAAGCAGTTCAAATTGAAATCATCAACCTTCGATTGGTGCAATCCGTACATTTGATACATACATACATGGGCCGCTCATACCCAGACAGGCAGACAAGCTCAAAAACTGAAGAAACCTGTGTAGACAATTTTGTTGACAGTTTTGGTTGATGGTTTCCAATGAGTAGAAAAACCAACAGATAACCTAGAAAACAAAGGAGTAGAATTATTTTGTAGAACAGTTAAATAGAAAGATACAATTTCAAAAGATTCAGATAAAATTGAAATAAAATGAATTATTCAAAAGAAACAATATATAACATTTACAAAAACCAGGGAGTACTATTATGAAATAGAAAACTGAGCGATTTATTTTTCTCTCTTTTTTTTTTTGTTTTGCTCATCTGGTTGAAAGAGTAAATATGAACAGAGGGTGAAGATCAAAAATAGGAAAGAAAAATAGAGAGAGAGACGAGCAAGATTTTACTCGAGAACAGAACATATATTCATCTAGATCTATCAAAAGACAAAAGGCTCTCTGATGCAGCTGTTTTTGCATTGTCTTTCCATCACTCACGCATGTAATCGTATGTGCGGTTCGCATCTTTTTAGAAACCGTAAACCAAAACTGTCATCACAACTGTTAAAGGAGGTTTCTTCAGTTTTCAAGTTGGTGCGGCTGGCTATGTATAATGCATACATACCGCAGAAATGGGCCTTGGTGGCTGAAAATTTCAACATTTACTCCTTACCACAGGTGCCAAAAAAATTCTTTTTTTTTTTTTCAAATCCTCTTTCGATAGGTTTTTAGTATTATTTCTATTGATATTCGGACCATCCTCATCTTGGTTGTTTTTCATACAACGTTTCGGCCGTTGCACTCTACGGCCTTCGTCAGGTATCATCTGGTAGATTTGGGAAGTAACGAACCGAACCCTTTATTTATCCGACGGGGGTATGTTGACCGTACTCCTCTCTTTAGCGTTAGTAGTATTTCTATACTGTCTCACACTAGGATCGAACCTAGAACCATCAGGTTACTTTGCAGTAATTTGTCTGATGCTGTAACCACTACGCTACGTGTCCGAGATATACTAGGTTTTTAGTAGCTGTACAACCTGTAATATCAGTTGATCCCTTAGTTTGTGTCTAACCATATTCAAGTTTCTTCGTTTTGTTTTTTTGGGAAATTCAGACTTTTTTGGTGATCACTAACCAACGAAAACGGAAGTCATCCATTGATCACCCCTTTTCTCCAACATGGCATGCTGCTAAAAGACGTTGATCAAGTGACGGTTTCTATTAAGTGACTAATCAGATCAGTTACAGTCTTTTTCTACTGATGTAAGAGATACCGTGAAAGATTTCATGAATTCCGGGCGATGTGATGTGTAAAAGAAAAGCTTTCGTCTTGTAGGAAAACTGATTCGATAATGAATAAAAAAAAAAGAGTGAGACAGGAAAGAAGAATAAATATGATTTTAAAAACTCTTGAAAGTCAGACCATACATGCGTAAATTCTTTTCTTGCGTAAAATCTAGCGAGGCCAGTGTTGCTAACTAAAAAATTTTAAACTCAGAAATATCTAGATTTTTCAGTTTTTAATGATAAAACTAGGAAATACATAACACATGAATGATTAGATGTGACTGATCATCAGAATTTATTTTATTAAAATGTTTATTGATTTATTCAAAATACTCTTTAATTTATTGAAAATATCAAATATTTCATTGCAGCAAATAAAATCAAAATATTGTTTATTTCATTAAAAATCATCTGAATAGCGATTCTTCCCATTTAAACGCTGCCATAAACATCTAAATTTGAAAATGAGAGCAAGGGACGTAATTCACATCTCGTGTATAACACTGAGCAAGGGACGTAATTCACATCTCGTGTATAACACTGAGCAAGGGACGTAACATATATTCCAGTATAGCAGTCAGCGCCACCAATAGCCACGATGTATGTTAGTGAATCCAACTAAAAGACTTTTAAATATTAGATGAATAAAACATCTTTAAAAAAAAACATTGAAAAATATTTCATATTTTTACTGTTATAGATATTGTTGTTGATTCCAGATGGGTCAAATGGAGAAATAAGATGAGATTCATTAAAAAGTGAACTGTTTTAAAATTAGAAATAGAATACATTTTTTAAGAAAAGGAACTTGAAAAAAAATTAGAGGAAAAGAAAAGAAAAACGCGAAAAACAGATAGGTCAGACGATGAAAATAGAAAAAACGAACCATTTTGTTTTCCAATATTTTTCTAGTTGAAAACATATACAAACAAAACATAAAACAAAAAAAAGAATACTAGACAGAAGGGAAAAAAATTCAAAATTAGGCTCATGAATAGTACAAATATTTCCAAATTTATCAAATCACACAGCACCCGGATGCAGCTGCAATTGCAAGAGGAATAGAAAATAGAATATTAAAGAAAAAAAAGATTCCTAAAAATGTCGGATTAGGAAACGAAAGGAAAAAAAAAATTAAAACTTCGAAAAATACGACCACATCTTTTTAATGCCACGGTGAGTGGCGTCGATGGCAGATGAGAGAGATGGGAAACTATTTGGAGAAGTGTTTCCTTGAAAAGTAAACTATTCCGAGGTGACGACGACAATGATATGAGCCAGTAAAACGAAAAAGTAAAAATATGCAAATATGAAAAAAAAATAATAATAATAACAACAAATGCAAAAAGCAACAGCAATAATAATAATAATAATAAAAATAATAATAATAATAATAATAATAATAATAATAATAATAATAATAATAACAATATGTTAGAAATATAAAGACTGAAACATTAAATGTTAATAGAGACCCAACGGAGGAATGGAAATGAAAGCGGAAATGTGAGCCGCAGCACTGGCATGATGAGCCGGGGAGGGAGGAGATCTTGGCTGAAAACCTGAGGAGACTTATTGTCACTCAGCCTTCAGCAATGACCACCGGGCAACTGGTGTGAAACTGTAAACCACACTATTAGTGTGACCTATGAGCACTAGGAGAGAAGGGCTGGAGACTTGAGTTGACTTGCTGTCACTCAAACTCAGATGGATACCACCAGGCAACTGGTGTTAGATTGCAAATGATAATAATAATAATAATAATAATAATGAAGATGATGATGATGATGAAAAAAACAACGATGAAATGGAATGAATACTGATAGAACAGGTTTGGTTAGTCATTCAATTGAAACCGTCGAGTGACCAACATCTTTTTTTGCATATTGGGATGATCAATCAAAAAATAGAAAAAAGCTGACAATCAATTAATATGTTACTCTTCTTGTATTTTGTTGTGCAGTGATCACTATAAATACTCGGATTTTTAAAAAATAACAAATGGACACACGTCAAGGAATAAATTTTCATAAATTTACATTGCAAATACCCCTGGAAAATATCTTATTTAGGGGTACAATTTTTTTTAAATGCTTTTGTTATATGGAATACATATTTAAATAGTAAACCCGCTTGCTACGATGGTGGGGCCTGTATATGTGATAGAGACACACGTAGTCAGCCAACCAGTCAGCCAAAACAACTTCAAAGCTGGGGAAAACAACGTTGACTATTTTGATGACAGTTCTGGCTAACGGTTTCTGATGAACAAAAAACAATATATATTACTAAGAATTCAACAGAGGGGAATTATGTAAAATGGAAAACCAATTTGTTCCTTTTCCGGTTTTAAAAAAATGATGAACGAAAATCAAACGGAAAGAAAGAAAAAAAACGGAGAAATATTATAATTGAACATCACAAACATTTCCAGATTTATGAAACTACACAACACCCTGTTGCAGCTGCGTTAGTGTTATTTGCCATCACTCAAGCACATAATTATTTATGCACTTCACGTCCAGACTGAGCTGAAGAAGCAAGTGGAGGAATATTGAGAAGCTCTGCGGTAAGAAGACAATGCAGAAAAATCCCAAGTATAATAAATGTCTGCGTCTTATTGATGTATGTTCGACCTGTAACGTAGTCCAGGCAGCGGCGAAGCGTGTGTTAGTTACTTGTCTTCCTCAAACAGTAATGGATGTTTCTCGACTTGATTCCTCGATGGTTCTTTGAAAAGACAGATGTCAAAATAGTGGAGTAGGAATTATGAAGAATCGTAAACCACGGAGGGATTTTTTTTTTCTTAGAAACATTCAACCAAAACTGTCAGCATAGTCAACACAGATTTCTTCAGGTTTTAAATGGTTCTGCCATGACTGGCTGGCTATGTAAATATGCGTCACGCATAAACACTGCAACAATGGGCTAGAGGGCTGAAAATTGGAATATTCACTCTTCATGATGCCTAGAAGAGAGTTGGGTTTTTTTTTTGAATTTCCTCTATGAGAAAAGGTTTTCAGTATTGAGCTCAATTTACAATGTAAGTTTATGCTAATTGTTCTTTTTATTTGTCGAGCCCCTTTTACGCTGATCTTTTTTAAAAATTGGAGTTTTTAGAGATCACTTTCCAACGGTAGACGAAAAAGAAGCACATACTTTGATTTCTTTTTTTCTAATCTTTCAATTGATTACCCCCAACATGGTATGTTTTCTAAAGGCATTGGTCATGTGATGGTTTTTATTGATTGACCAACCAGATAGTTCTGTTTCTTTTTTTCTTTTTCTTTTTCTCGTTTATACAGCAAGAAGAATGAATGACATGGGATTGTCATATCTGAAAATAAATGTTTCTCTGATTGAACAATGTCAATTACATGTTGTTTTTGATACGTGCAGAAATGTCAAAGATTTTTGCTTCGGGTGGGAATCCTGAAATCTCCTGGAGATTTCCCAAGTGTTTTTTTTCCGAAACCATTTTTCAAAATTGAACAATTTTACAACAAAAACTTGAAAATTTAATCAATACTATAATAAGGACAAATTATAGCCTGGGTGCTCGTACCTGAAGGAAATCCATCCAGTACTGCCACAGTCAATAAGGGGTCATTCAATTATATATATATATATATATATATGTGTGTGTGTGTGTTTGTGTGTGTGTTCGCGTGTGTGTGTGTGTGTGTATGTATGTATATGTGTGTATGTGTGTGTGTATGTGTGTGTGTGTGTGTGTTTATGCATGCTAAAAAAACATTTGATGGAAGGTTGATGTTGTATGAGTGGAAAAAGTAACTTTGAGAACAATGGAAAATAATTGTCAAATTGTTTGGTTGAATATTCTGGTAGAGAATCGACCTGAAGAAGTTTCTTCTATGTAATTAGTATTCTCAAAGATGGTATCATAAGTTGGTTTGCATGCAGTCTGAGATTAAAATGGACGTAACAGTTTTAATATTCACATGGATGAAAATTCAATAAAAATGACACGAAGTACAAATCATGTCTGTAGCTATACTTACTGATCCTTCATCGTTAAAATCATTTTTTGGGTAACCTACGCAACTCAGCTTTGTTTCAAAAGATTCACGTGTAGGGTAAAATATCAATAAAGAATATACATAAACCTTTATATAAAATGAGAAACTAAATGCATGATACAAAATACATCATAAAAAAGGGAGGGGCGTTCAATCAACACTGCTTGGGGGCCAAGTTGATATAACTGCTTTGTTTTTAAAATGCTAAAAACGGTTATATGATGAATAACTGATGATCCAAATAAGACACAAGTTACATATAGTGCCATAATAACAAAGTGCATACGAGACAGAGTAAATAAAACTACGGAGAAAATCACATAAATTGCATTGACTGATACTGGGGAATTAAGTGACTGAAGTGACACAAAAATTCCGGAAAAGTTTTATGATGTTTATTGTTTAAACTTTCTAGACTGTATATATATATATATATATATATATATATATATATATATATATATATATGTATATATATATATATATATATATATATATATATATATATGATTGAATAATGGAATAGCTATACAAACACGTTTATGTTTATGCCCTGTTTAGGCTTCTTCAAGTGAATGATTTGAATTATTTTGGATCCTTGTTTCGGCCATTATTGAAAGAGGGTCTATTTTCCTGGGTGGAAAACCGTCCCTTTATTTTATCTATATTTATCTAATTTTCCTCCATTTAATTCTTATTCTCTGAGTGAACTTTATCACCCAAAGGAGGAGTGAGTTTGCAAGTGGTTGTAATAAATTACTTTGGATGTTTCAGCACTGTCTCTATTGATGCATTGTTAATCGACAAACTTTTGCGGAATATTTCCTTCCAGGGAGTATTCCTGTGTTACGCTTCAGTTTTATAGAAATTCACTTGTTTACGTTTATTTATTCATCTATTTATTTTGATACTTTTGCATCTATATATCTATGATAAGAAGGTAATTAGGTTGTTTTTGAATAGGCAGGGGCTGATATTACTAATAATGTTTAAAGTAATGCTACTGTTACCATCATTAATAACAAGAAGAATAAGATAGCTATGATAGTTGAGTTTTGTACGTCTGTGTTAAAGGAGTAAAATTATGTTGTTTTTCAATATAAATTTTGTGCAGTGCAAACATTTTGCAGCTATTTCATTTTTTTCTTTTTAGTAAGTCTGCTTTTGTAGTAAAGGTGAGATTTTCAAATTTCTAATTTAGGCATAAGAAGCATGGGGTTTTGATGTTCTATTTTCTATTTCACTGTGTCTGGGAGGTTCCTATCGGCTAGGTTTTAGTCAGGTGTGAACATTATGTATCGCTCTTGTATTTATCGTTTGTAAAAATAATGTATGATTGGCTAATCTTAATTTAAAGACAGTTTTTGTTATTCCTACATAATAATTCATTTCGAAGGAGTTACTTTAGGCTTGATATACAATATTCAATTTCATGCATTAGTGTTGGAAAAGGAGCCCGTGGCAGTACGTGCATTTGCAGTCTGGTTTGTTGATATTTCCTCCAACAGTATTATTCCTCATTACTTTATCGTTATGTTTCGTTGTGATTTTTTGAAGGTTGCTCGTACATCTATAACTAATTTTGATTTGTCGTTAATAAATATTTTACACAGTGGATTGATCGGGGGAAGTTTTTTTTCCCTATTTGATGAAGGATATTTTCGTTGCATTGGTTTCGACCTGTAGATTGAATGGTAGTGTATACCAGATATTCTTTTATACCTCTACCTTTCTTTGTTGCGGCGTTTTATCCTGATAGACTTCACCTTTTCATCATAATTAAAGCTAGTATCAGAGAACCCATGGATTTTTGTTGTATTTTTCTAACATTATTCCTTTTGAGGAATTGTATATTAGCATAGTTTCAATTGATTTCGGGATCTTCTTCATAAGTGATTAGATTCCTGTTATTTACATGTAATTTCAGAATTCTATTTCTCATGTGGTTTGTGAGTATCATTTTTTTAGCTTCTAGTTAAGTATGCATGAAACGTGCTCGATAGTCATAGGTGAATCGGTATACAAAGAAAATTCAGTTCACCTGTATACTTTTAGTACACACATATATATATATATATATATATATATATATATATGTAAGCGTAAAAATGAACTGAATTTTCTGTGTACAACTATTATAAAAACGACCCTTCCCGATTGTTTTCTTCTAAACAAACATATCCCAACAATAAACGAACAGTAAAATACAACTAATTAACTAACAACAAGGAATTGATCCGAACCTGGAACATTCTTTAGAAAATACTTCAATCAGTAATGTATTTATAGAGGATGATAGTAAAATTGGATTAGTAATAAGTTTATTTATATTGCAATGTAAACAACAACAGACGCAGAAGCCCAGTCTGACGAATAAAACTCTTAGCAGGTAGGGGGACAAACCAAACTATACACTCCGTAAGAGGAACCTGTTAATTTATTTCATTTACAGTATGATCACCTTTATAACTCGGGTTTAGAAACACTTATTTCGTATAAACTTTTATTAACAATTGAAATCTAATAAATATGCTTGACAAAATAATATAAATGATGGTAAATCAGTGTAAATACGAATAAATTTTATAGTTCATTGCAGTCAGATGAACATAATTCTCAGAACGAGGTCTTGATCGAGGAATCGTTGGCTTGAAAAAATCTCTATAATTATCTTGACACTATTCCCTTTGGCTACTTTCTCTGAACAGTTCAAACATCAAAATTGGCTGCTTTTTCAAGTATGGACGGATGATATAGGACAGGTGTCAAAATACGTGAAAGCTCGCTGGAATGAACGTGTGATTAACAGAACGAAAACATAGCAGAATGATCATACGGGTTTATTTGGGGGTTCAACACAAGTGTAGCTAACTCTGCATGTGTAGTAATAATGGTTAGAACTATTACAACTTTATTTAAATTGGTTACTTTCAGAATCAACAGTAAACAGCATACGCTCGATTTCTGACGAGTGCGATGGCACGAAATGTTTACATTCACCCACTGTATACATGTCTTTGTGATTTTATATATATATATATATATATATACATATATATATATATATATGTTTCGTAAAATCTTTTGCCGAATTGATGATCACAGTAAAGTTCGGGACGGATTTTTGGTCAGAATACATCAGATATTTCTATTTATTCAGTTATATAGCTATATCTTATTAGTATTGAACAGTTTATTTTCAGAACAACGAAAAATTTTTTATTGCTTAGAAAGTTTTACATGATATACTGGGGAAATGATATCATGGTACTATGTATAAACTTTTGACGTCGGAATTATCTGTTGTATACCCTAAAACAAAACATTTACATTAACATGGCTCCCCAGTAGTGTTGATCAAACACCACCTCCCCTTCTGCAATGATTTTAATAAATACCTTTTTCATTGGGGAGGGGGCTATAACATACTGCATGTAGATTTTATATCGTATTGTACATGAATGTTATATTGTACGACATTGTTTACTTTTTTGGAAATACAAGGCATACTTATGTTGGTCATCAAAACGTTTTCAACAATGAGGGATCATAAAGTATAGCAACTTTCGTGTCTCATTCTTCGTGTCACCTCTATTGAGTGTTCACCCATGTGGGTATTAAATCTTTTGTATCAGTTTTAATCTTGCACTGCATGCACATCAACTTATGATATCATCTTTGAATATACATTATACACTATTTCGTACCCATCAATTACATATTTTCATATGTATGTATATACGTTGTTCTGCAATATAAGGAAATAAGGAAACGTCCCAATATTTCAGTTCTATTCAAAGCTGTGCTGTTCAAGCTCATCATAATTTGATGTGCTCTTCTAGCTTAAACTCTGCTACATTATTTGAGCTGCAGTACCTTAACTATACTAAATCAAAACCTACACATATCAAAACAGCGCATTGATTGTGCAGTCTTGATTAATGTTGGTTTACATGCAGTACGTTATATATATATATATATATATATATATATATATATATATATATATATATATAATACAGATCAAGAATACAATACTGCATGATATCCAGTGTGTGATGGGTTTATCTCGTAAAGTGCTCGATACGTTCAGCATAAAACATTAAGTTAAGTTGATATTTGGTGAAGTAAAGGATAACTTGCACAATATATATATATATATATATATATATATACATATATATATATATATATATATATATATATATATATATATATATATATATATATGTATATATACATACATATATATATCCAGAGTAAAAAAAATCAGCTATTTTCCATTATATTTCATGATAACAAATGCAGAAAAAAAAATCAAAACAAACAATAAGCTCGGACAATCTTTTATCTCAATCAATATGAGATTGCATGTTCTTATGAATTCTTTAGACATTCAAGTCTTTTGATAATACTTGCAGAAAGCTTCTTACATCTGGAAATGTCAATATTGACATTCTGCTGGACAGCTTCCCGGAGATGATTTGCATTTGCAAACTTCCTTCAAATCATAGATTCTCCATGGGATTCACATGTTGATTTTGACCCTGTCATTACATAATTTTACGGTCGTTTCCTCTTAACCAGTATTTTGTGGTTTTTGCTGTGTTTGCAAGTACAATATCTCGTTCAAAATTAAGATTCTTGCGTATTTCACGGCAGAACACCTTGAACAATTGTAAAGTAACCCTTTCTTCCAAATATCCTAGTTCTCTTTAGCATTTAGTGATCGATCATATCTTATAAATTCAGCCACTCCAGCTGCAGAAAATTCACACGAAGCAATGATACCACTTCTTCCAGGCTTCACATTCCTTCTAAAATATTGTGCTGAATCTTGCCTATCGGATTTACATCTGGATTCTGACCTCACCAGTACATAGTTTCAAATCATATATCAGAAAACCTGGCTGGGTGCTCTCCTATAATACATTCGCTGCATAATCGGACATTCCTATCCATATTTCATCAAAATGCATTAAAATATGAAAATGTTGCGTTCAAATATATTGAATAATTTACTTCTCCTGCATTTCGTTGAGTCCATATTACTAAGATAAATTCCAGAAACAAGTATAAACAATTCTTGAAACAAACTAGAGTGCAGATTATCTAGCATCAAATTACATGGCAAACTAATCCCGATAAAAAAAACTATCTAGGGGATGGATTTTAAATTAAAAAAAACAAGAAAAATGTTTTTTAGACATAATGGGGAGAAAATACTTCAATTTCCAGCCCTGTTGCTCAATGCTTGCAACCTGAGAAGGAGAATGATATCCCACGTTTGTTTCCACAGAGGCAAAGGGGTTTATATACATTTGAAGTTTGAAACAGAGTGGTAATAGCAAGCCAATGTAAATTCTATTGTAGTGACACATTTAATACATGTTTGGCTTCTCTTAGATGTGCACATTCTTTGGACATAATTAAAATTCTCAGAAAGATTCTTCGATAAGCAGTGAGACAAAAAAATTGATGTTTTAGAAGTTATACCATTCTTGAATTTAGATCTTCAAGTTTTTCAAAGCCGAAAATGATTAAAGAGAAAAGAATACATGTTAAGAATGCCAAAAGTGAGCATTGTTCGCTTTTTAAAAACTAAGTTACCCCAAGCAGATACCTTTTGGACCCTTAACGCATCTAAGCGTCCATCGAAATTATTCATGCTGCAAAATTCAGACCGATAAATGAACTAGCTTTTCTATTTTTTAGATTTAATATTCACATGGGTAAACACTCAATTGATGTGACACGAATGCTAGTTACTACTGTTGATATACGTATGGATCACAGTTACTCGGTAATCTATGTAAGTAAGCCTTGAGTACCAAAAATACTGAATGATGTGTAATATGAAATTACTCAATAAATAATAAATTATGATAATACTAAATATAAAATAACAAACTACGTTTAAAAGATGATGCTTTAAAGTAACGATCAAAATATCTTTTTTCCAAATTAATGAGGGTTAACTTGTAAGAGTTGAAAAGGCTAAAATATGAAGGATGATAGAAGAATTCTAACAAGAGTGAAGTTTGATAAGGCATCTGTTCACTCTACATTTTAAGATTTCGATCATCAACATCAACAGTCTGTAAATGTCTGTCGTTGGATATAGACCTTCCCAGAAATTCTCCAAACCTCTTTATAATGGGCATCGCAGAGCCAGTACTTTCTAAATTTATCTAGCTCGTCATGACATCTCACTTTCTGTCGGCCACAGCTTCGAACTGGATCTCTGAGAGTCCACGTCATGAGCCGTTATTTCCCATCCTTATGACATGTCCAGCCCATTGCCATTTCAGTTTTCTGACATTTCCTATGATGTCGTAGACTTCTGTTTTTTATGTACTATGCTGTCTTATGTTTTTTCCATGTGAAGCCGAGCATGATTCTCTCATGTGTGCGTTGCATGCTTCCTAGTTCAAACATGTCTTTTGCACAGATTCCATATTTCTGCTCTATATATGACCATCGGTAGGTTACTCTTCTTTTTAGGACTTGTGGGATGTACAATTGTACGAAGTCTTTCTTTCAGTAAATTCAAGTCAATAACAGTTTTAAATATTTTTTACTCTATGTAGTCAGGTACAAGAGCGCAATGATGGAAACAAAATCATATTACAAAACGCTTTTAAAACATAATCTCCTCCCTTGTCAGTGGTGTTATTCCTTTGGTTCATTAAACACATACGCTAAGATCTGTGTCAGGCTACGTTTCAATTGATACACTTTTATTTTACGTTTCACCAACATTATAACACATAAGGGACACGTGATATTAATGAAAATTGGTTCGTAATCCATACTTACAAACGTATAGATTGATGATTCGTCTCGTCACAAATATACATACATGAAAGGGCATTTCATTTTATCAGATAGTTCCGAAATATTATAATATCGATGGAAGCAAAATGGTGTAGGACGTGAAAAATCTAGTCTAAGGTGTGTGATCTCGTCAAATTGTCGAATTTCTCCATTGAATATGTTGGTAGAAGATCAACAAATATTCTTAAAAATAATATAGTCATTCGGTTTGCATTCAGTCTGGAATTGAAACCAAAACAACAGATTTAATATTTACATAGGTAAACACTTAATAGATGTGACACGAATGCTAGTTACGTCTGTTGATATACGTAAGGATCACGGTTTCTCGATAATCTATGTAAGTAAGCCTTGAGTACCAAAAATACTGTATGATGTGTAATATAAAATAACTCCATAAATAATAAATTATGATAATAACCTATCTGAGATAACAAACTGCATTTAGTATGATGCAACCTTAAAGATAAATGAATGGAACTGTACATTGAGATCGTACCAAATGATGCTCGATCAACACGGCTGGGAGTCAAGTTGATAAAATTGTATTGTTCTTAATTCCTCAAACCAATGACATGGCAATCAACAAATGATCCCAATAACAGAAATTACTCGCATAATACCATCACATCAACTTCTGTGTCAAACATTGAAAAAATCACTCAAAAGAAATTACATAAATGACATCGACGGATATCGGAAAAAATTATAGTACGAGTGCTATTTCTTTTTTAATGTACTGCTTAAAGTTGTAAAGGATTCTAAACTATATATATATATATATATATATATATATATATATATATATATATATATATATATATATATATATATATATATACAGAGAAAGAGAGAGAGGGAGCGCGAGAGAGAGAAAACGCAATAATATATATATATATATATATATATATATATATATATATATATTATTGTGTTTTCTCTCTCGCTCTCTCTCTCAATTTATATATATATATATATATATATATATATATATATGTATATATATATATATATATATATATATATATATATATATATATATATATATATATATATATATGTATATGTATATATATATATATATAACAAAATGCATAGAATACATAGAATAAATCGATGCATTAGTAATATAGAGATATATCCATAAGAGAAAGGATGAGAGATTCATACATTGATGTATACAACGATACATAGATAAATTATTTTGTTATATTCTTTATGATATTCAGAAAACAATTCATCTCGTAGGATATATTATCAGTTTGCTCCAAATGTTATAATGAAACACGTGCTTCATTTCATGTCGAATTTGTTCATCGTCTTCCGCCAAAGCAAAATAGAAATTACTGTATTTGACACACGAGAGAAACATTAACAATTAATTATCAGCAAAAAAAAATGTCAATTCTGCGTGTGTGTTTCGCTTTAAGATGGTGCGAAAATCTGAATTTTCAAGATGTCTTGAGAAAAATCTATATCACTCTAATTAGATTGTACTTTTGTTCATTTATCAGGAACGAAGCATGTTTTCAGGGAAGAGAAAAGAACTTTTAAATTTTGAGCAACAATGAGATGGTTAATGAATTTTACTTTTCATGTTTGCATTTCGATATCAGCTCTGATTTTCCGTTGAGCATACATAGAAACTCAGATTCACCACTGAGCACGGGATATCTATGTATATCTAGACACCCACCCACCACTATCTCACACATACACACACACAAACACACACAAACATAAACACATACACACACATGCACATACTCACACACACACACACATCTTTTGTATAGCGTCAGGAGTTTTATGATTTTATATAAAAATCAAACATGTATCCTTTGATTGACTTCTTCTTGAGTGAAGTAGAAAGATATTAATCATAATTGGATAGAAATTTTTTTAAAAGTAGATTTAAAGTTTGATATCAGAAGCTGACGAATCAAAAATAATATATGTATACATGTAAGTTGTGTTATTTTTAATATATTTGGAATATATTGAAAACTACCCATGCCTTTCAGCAGATATGTAATTAATTTGCTCAACATTTTATGAACTAACACGAGCATGATTTTTAAGTTGAATTCGTTCTCACCTTCCATCAAAAAATTATGCTAATTAATATATTTGTCACACAAGAGAAATTTTAGAAATTAATTAACTGCAAAATATTTTGAAAATTCAAATTTTTTGTGAGTGTTCCACTTTAAAAATGTCCAAAAATAGGAGGGGGGGAATAAGAGGAACCACTCTTGAGAAAAATCTCCATGCCTCTTAATTTGACGATGAAGACAGTGATGATAAATTAAGTAATCAGTGCTAATTAGTTTTGACAATGCAACAACAGCTGGTAAATGCTGCTTACACCATTTTCAATGTGTGAAATGCAGACAAGCAATAAAAGCTGATTCATTATTAATTAAATTCAATTAAAGAAACACTGAGTGTAATGAGATGAAATATACAAATGAATACATGTGATAGTATGCATCTCTATTTCAGATGGGAAAAGAAAAACTTGTTTCAGATTTTTCTCTGAATTGGTTCTCATAATTATTCTTTTTGAAATCAGATTTATCAACCTGTTTCTTAAATTATTCACGGTAGTAATTAATAACTATCCATCAATCTTGAGGTAGATATATGAATAGATAGTTAGTTATCAAAAATTCCCCTTCAAAAAGAGGATTTATGTATGTACGTATGTATGTATGTATGTATGTATGTATGTATGTATGTATGTCTCTTTCTCTCTATATATATATACGTATATATACATACATACATACATACATATATATATATATATACATATATATATATATACATATATATATATATTTATATATATATATATATATATATACATATATATATATACATATATATATATATATTTATATATATATATATATACATATATATATATATGTATACATATATATATATATATATATATATATATATATATATATATATATATATATATATATATATATATATATAATTTTTAAGATTGTGATGATTAGATAAAAGAAAAGAAATACTGATTAATTTACAGATAGATAGATCAGGTGAGTCACCCAAATGAAACTGTCACCTGAGCAGTGTTTCTTGGTAATATTTCATGTTGCAGAATTTGTGATAAAAATGGTGTCATTAATGTACGAGTTACTTCTTTTTTTGTTTGGCGGGAGCATTAAAAAATGAATTAACCACTTAGAAACTTCTTTTGGGAGGGGAATATTTTTTTAAATTGTTCTTTTTTTTCCAGCACAATAAGATGTATGTTCAGCCTTGTAGTTCCATTAGTACATGAGATAGATAGATAGATAGATAGATAGATAGATAGATAGATAGATAGATAGATTCGGTTGAATATAAGCATGGATATCAACAGACCAAGACGGATAGATATGAACAGACTGAGATAGATAGATAGATAGATCGATAGATAGATAGATAGATAGCCAGCCAGCCAGCCAACCACCCAACCAGTCCGCCAGCCAGTTCCACTTCCAGTCAAAACATTGTGCAGTTAACGACGATGATAGCTGTTTCATGTCAATGAAAATTACATCTAATGGTCTAATCTTTTATCCCTTTCACATAATTGTTACAACATAGCTGATGGTCCCGTGGCAACCAAAATGTCTCTAATGCGATTGGATGCTTCTAAGATCAATGGGAATCTCCAAGAAGCGATGATGCCCTATGCCAACGGACCTATGAAGGCTTTGGACGACCCAGATTTTGAAAAAAAATCTTTTCATTGCATAAAATTGTAACCCCAACCCATACACTTACTCTGTACACCTTTAAAAAGTTATCAAAAATGTTGAAAAATCGACATAAGTTGCTTGGAAACAAGCCAGAGTCTTTGGAACTGTTTCCATAACGCATTATATAAGCGTATCTTATATTTAATGTTTGTTTATTAACAATTTTTTTTTCTGTTTTGAAGCAAAGTCGTTTGAAATCATAGATAGCATTAACAGAGAATTCAACTAAAGAGGGAACAGGAGAAAAAAATATCCAATCGATTTTTATTTGGACATTCGTGACTTGAAAACTAATTTCACTCTTTAATGCAAAAGCATTCTGAAAAAGTTAGGATTACCTCTGCTGGTGGCGGTAGATGACTGATTAATAGTCAATTAGTCTTAGATAAGTAGTCGACGCTTAAAAAGCAATATTCAAATAATTATATACACGCATTTGGGGAGCAAGTGGTGTAACGGAGATTACAATGGAATCAGCGATCTAGGTTCAAAATCCAGTCAGAGCTGTTTAATTTCTTTTTTTTCAGAAATGTCTCTGAAAAAAAAGCACGAATCTATCTCCCTGGATAGAATAAAAAACATACTGCGTTGTCTTCGTTGCAGGGCAACAAGTCCGTAAGATGAGACTGAATTTAAGAACTACTCACCAGAAAAAAGAGATAAGTACTTTTCTAAATTCCTGCATGACCATACAATTGCTATGAGGCTAGAATCATGGATTCGTTGATCCAGCAGTTGAACTTAAATGACTGCTTGTTCAGAACAAAAAGGGGAAAATTAAGATAAAGAAATATTATAAATTTTTTGCCCAAAATTTTTAAAAAATCAAACTCCGGAACCTGAGAATGTGAGTCATGCCGTAAGCACTGGTGCTCTGGTCTCAAACCTTTTGGCGAAACATGCAAAATCCTCGGAGCACATAGTTGGTAAGAATACTGAGAGTGGTCCTCTGGATTTAGAAGGACTTTCTTCCTCTTTAGATTGATGTCATTCCATGAATATATAAAAGCGTTCATAAAAATAACGTTCTTTCAGTTGTAATTGATGAGAAAGCTTGATCACAATGACACAAAGAACGCACGCACATTAAATCATATATAATCTAGAAGATGTGAACAATCAATTATTTCCAAAAAGATACAATCAATTGAAGATTTTCAAAGTGTTTTATGTTATACACAGAATTAGATATCATACTATATGTGATTCTTGTTTACCATGTAACCGTTTCGAGTATTTGAACACAACACAGTCATATTGACATGGCCCTCAACAGTGTTGATCCACTAACACCTTGTCATCAATGATTAGTTTTTGTATATATATATATATACATATATATATATATATATATATATATATATATATATATATACACATATATATATATGTATATATATATATATATGTATATATATATATGTATATATATATATATGTACGTATGTATGTATGTATGTATGAATGTATGTATGTGTGTATACCATCATCACACACATGCATGCATCTATATATGTGTATATGTATAAAGAATTAAAGATTTTTGTAAGATAATCGCCTCAAAAGTATTTTTCGAAACCACAGGCAGTAAATACCTTATTTGTACTTCATTCCTTTTTACATGCTGGAAATATGAGGAGACTTGCTGTCAATCATTCTCCAGCTATAACCATCTGGTGTTATCATACAAATAAATGGAATGTAATGATATAAAATCATTTTTTTTTTAATGTTTGTCTGTTCTGTTACTTTGAACAATACTGATATATGAAAGTCGCCATCACAGTCAATAATTTAACACCGGTAGCGTCAAAATTTGAAGTTATGTATATAAAATAAATCCAGTGGAGAAAAAAGCATAGAATAAATTATATTCATGACACCACTTGCGTTTTCCACTTGAAAACATCAAAATAAGTCTTTAAAAAAACTTTCGGAAACGTCGAGAAATGTTTATTGTTTGGGGAATATAAATGTCATTTATATACCCGTGACGATAAAGCCTCAAAAATGAAAAAAGAAAATTAAAGGGTACTTTTAGGAAGAGTTCAGTGGAATGGTGGTACCAATTTCCGAATCTGTTAATGGAACTGTGTGACCAAGAGAGCTGGGAGACACAAAAACATAAACAGACACAAACGCATGTACATATTTGGAAAAAAATAAAAAATGAATAAAAAGGGTGGAACCTTTCACTACCTCTGTTGGTTACGGTGGTTTAATCT
The DNA here is from genome assembly GCA_963457665.1 of Thysanoteuthis rhombus. NCBI lineage: Eukaryota > Metazoa > Mollusca > Cephalopoda > Oegopsida > Thysanoteuthidae > Thysanoteuthis > Thysanoteuthis major. Next base: position 16,650,571 of record OY735232.1, on the reverse strand, counting down.
ACTTTTCCCAATTGCTCAAATAATCAGTAAGCGCCTTTCTTACCAACGGAGCCAAACTGACAAATCTTACCCATCTACAAAAATTCATTTCAAGTAGATGCAAGGTCCTATTCTATTGTGACAAATAGATACATTTATAAAATGATTATTCCTACCGTGATTTGATACCATGGCCAAGCGATTGGTATACAAGAGTCTATTTCGTTTTAATAATTACAAATGTAAGTTTATAGATGTTATACAAGTACAAAAGTTGCAGTAATCATATCCAGTCGGAATATTAGTCTTATATTAATCTTATTCTGCCGCAGTTAAGCTTTTTACGATCAATGGTTTGCTCGGAACTACCAAGCATTTTTTTTTATTCATAGATCGATAAAGGTTCTTTTCAGATCTTTATCTTCTGATAATTCCGATTGATGTCAAAGGAAAGCGATGAAAGATCTATAACTTCACTATTAAAAAGAAAACACATCCATACGACGTTTTATTTTCCCGGAAGAACAAAGGCGAGAGAATGTTAATGTGTAGATTCCGATTGAATGTAGAAGAACACTATGGAATTCTGAGAGCTTTCTAAAGAAATCATGAGCTTTTAGCAAAAGAACCGAAAGGAAACAGAATTTCCGGAAACATCTCCAAGACAGGGTATCAAATACTGTCAATCTATTCCATCTGAGACATTACCTAGAACAATATGGACGTTTTTCACTCCAGGACGATTCTATGAAGTCTCTGTGTAATTGAACATAGGCATTTATCTTCTTGTTTATGTGCGAACTTCTGTTCCAACCGTTTCCCAATTGTTTAAAACAGTCGAGTTAGAAATACGCTGCTTGAGATTTATTTTATGACAACATTGTATCAGGTTCATGTCACGAAAAACAAAGTGAAAGCATTAATATTATATTCGAAGACATTGTAAATGCTCAGCCATTCCAAAGTTTATGTGAAAGATGCACTATGTTTATCGTAGTGGACGCTCTGACTCGCTTTCACGCTGATTTTTATTGGAGTTGATAAATGCCTCTGTCTATTGATATTATTCACCATTGAGCTTTATGTTAAGAACAAATACTGCAACTGGTAGTATAGAAGGTGGGTTTTCGACAGTCTATACACTAAGACTCTTATTTTGTAAACCAGTGGGTGACTTCTAATGAACTGAATTGAATTTTGAATTAAGCATCCCTGAAAGAATGCTTAAAAAAATCTTAATGATTTACAGCTTGATAGGAATAATAATGCATGTTCTGCTCACCAACACTCCCAAAACGATCACTCAAAAGGAATTACTACGGAACGCTAAATAAGAGTAGTCTCCCATATTTATTTAGTAGCAAATGCATAAAACTCGACTGATATCGGGACTTTGAATTTATTATTCGTTCTGGTCACATAAGATTGCTGCTCTAATTACTCAGAGGCTAATAATGTTGCCTGCTAAAAGAAGGCGAAGAGATTATAATTGAAACCGAATCGACTAAATATTGATTGAAAATTAGCCAAATTGATTATTTCTGATGAGAATAAACTGATTATAGATACAGAAAATTCATTGATAGTTGATAGTCAGATAAAGGTTACTTGCTTATCACTGGGGCAAGAATAAACAATTAGAATGCTAAACAGGGATTTGAACTGATTTCATAATCAATTGTATTTTTGGAATTCTTCAAAAGACATTACTATTCGTGTCACAAAATGGAGTACGAGAAAGAAAAAAATGTTCAAACAAGTGAAAGCATAATCGTCTGGCAAACAAAGCGTTCGTCTTTTCGTGGTATCAGGTCACGTGTGTTGTTGGCTAGAATTTTTGTGTGTGTGTGTGTGTGGGTGGGGTGATTGAAACTAACAGATAAAGAGATAAAGGGGATGGCATTATATCTGGAAATCACAGAAAGACCGAATGAGTAATTTCAACCATCTGAGTGTAATCTAGGAACCGAAAACGATGTCGTAGGGGTCGCAAACACACAAATACTAAGAAACACACGCACACATACACACGAACACACACACATACATACATATACGCACAGTGCACACGACACACATTCATGAAGAAATATTTGTCATTCATCAAGACAACGGTCAGGAATTTTTGTAAATTGAAACTTATAAATTTACATTCAACTGATTTCTATTTAGTTTATAGTTTCACCACCAGAATAAAAATGAAACACTCACATACAAAGAACATAAACAGACGATAAAAGCCTAACCCTCTTACGCTACGCCCACAAAGAAACCATTCATGTTTCAAAAGGAGGGATTCCCGGTTGCCATTGAGAACGAAACAAAAGTTGCAATATATTTTAAAGTTATGTTCAAATTTTTATTCTGGTAGTGGGAAGAGAAAACTGAATGGAAACCCGTAGATATAGAGTCAAATGTAAGGGAGGTAAAGTTATATGTTCCGATTTTCCATATTTTCTGACTGCTGTCGGTAAATGACAAATATTTCTCAATGAAAAAAAAACTGGGATCCGTTCGAAATCTGACCAATTCTCCCTTTGCCCATGGCAGACCCTTTGACAAAATCTTATTAATATTCAATTAATTCGAGATATGGTAAGAATAGACAGACATATATACATAAATAAAATGGATACTTCTCCTGAACACATTGATTGAAAGTCAAACTGTCCATTGTTTTAGGAACCGTTAAATGGAATAGTCATCAGAATTATTAGCATAGGTTTCATCTGTTTTCAAGTTCATTTGGCCAGCTTGCTAGTTGGTTGAATTGCTATGTATATACATCATGTGTTTAGACGGCACCAATGGAGCTAGAAGTCTGAAAATTGAAACATATAATCCTTGCTATGTTTACAAAAGCGGGTCTTTTTTTTTAAAGTTCCTTGTTAAGTGGGTTGAATTGGCAATGTATTTTTTGCTAAATCGGATCACTATTTTGTGTTCGGCAGCATTCAGATGTGTTTTTATTTTGTTTTTTTTTTGGTTTCTTTTTTGAAAATTTAGACTTTCTTTCAGTGAAATGTGCCAAACAAAAGGCAAGAGCAGTAACTCATTGACCGATCAGCCTTTATTCAATATTTTTTTAATTGATCCCTTCAAGACGGCATACTGTCAGTCAGACTTTTGTCACGTCATGGTTTCTATTGAGTGACAACCCAGACCGATAGATATATTTAGTTGAAGTTTTGATTAATTCTTTTTTTTTTTTTTTGACATTTATTTGTTGATTCAACTGAATTGAACAATCAAAATGACAATGCTTGGAAGGAAGAAAAACATGAAATGTAAAGATTGCTTAAATATAGAATGCTTTTCTTGTCCGTTAAAATGTCTTTGTGCCCAGAAAAGTCAAAGTTGGTGAAATGATTAATGTTTACCGAAAAAGACAGACAAAATAGATGAGGCAAAATGGATCAGAATATTCGATAGATTTTGCAATCGGGTGGTTCAAAGGTTTATCCCAATTGATTTTGAAAAGTCACAAATTTTCATGAATTTATCTCAAGTGCTCTATGTCGACTCTGAAGCAATAAATAATCGTACGTAGCCGCCAGCAGAATTGATGTGAGTGACATTAATAGCACTTGAGCATTGTGCAGATTTGCTGTCACTTGATCTCGATGCAAGTGCAACACTGTAAATAAATGAAATTCTCAAAGCATAAAGGTCCCAGTCAAGAGACGGAGAAAGAGAGAGAGAGAGAGAGAGAGAGAGAGAGTGGAGGTGAAATAATCAATTCTTTATTAAGGCCGATAACGTTTAATTTCTTTTTCAAATCATAAAAATTCTAAAGAACGTTAAATACTTTCATTACCAAAGAACATGTATAACAATGTCCATTCTGGCTGTTCAAAAGTTGAATATTTTTTTTGCATATTGATGTATGGCTATTGCATAAAATATAATCGGACGATTGAACTGACCATGACTCATATATTATCCAATTCTTTAGGTTTTGTAAACATTATTGTCAAAATTCAACAGATCGGCAGAGATTTGAGACATTTCCCAATTGTGAACAGAAACAACGTTTCCGCTTATAAAATGTTAACAAATAATTGGATCGGCCTTAATGCACCGTCCCGTTTGGAGAATCCCAATAAAAGCCTACACACAGCATTTTATTGAAATACATATTCAAAAAGTACGACTTGCCTTCATCTTGGTGGGACAATAATTGCACACAACAACGAAAGGTGACTATGAGACGAACATTAATAACATTTTAGTATTGAGAATATGATGGTTGTCACTTGATCCCCAGCATAAGCTATTGGATAATACTGGTTTTGAAACTCAACGAGGTCAACGATAGTGATAATAATCAATCAACTAACAAGCCTCTTTGTTGCAAGATAAAACTCCATTCTTCTCTTTTTTTTTTAATTCAGGGAATAAAACTCTTCATTGTTTGCATTTCCAATATTCTAATATTCTAATACTCGAAACGAAATCAGTGGATTTCAGTTTCCCGTGCACTTAATCAAAGAACTGTTGGTACTTTCACCGATTTTCCTAATTGATGAATTTTCAAATAAAAGCTTACAAACTTGGAGAAAAGTGGCCTAACTCTGATTTGACATCCAAGGAGCTCGGTTGTCAGTGCCATTTATGCAATGTCAATCTTACGGTGATGTTACCCTTATAGACAAATTTGCAGTTGCTGATGTGAAGTTGTTTCAGAGTCTACTATACGTATATATGCATGGTAGGAAAACAAACATTATCATCATAAGTCTATCAACAGCCGTCCTTGGACATAGACCTTCCCCAGGATTCGCCACACTTCTCTATCATGGGCGTCCTGGAGCCAGTACTTTCTAAATCTGTCTAGCTTATCTTTCTATCTAATAATCTGCCAGCCTCGCTTCTGCATGTGATCTCGGATATCCATTTTGTGAGTCATGATGTACATCGGGTGTCCGCCATTCGTGCAACATAGCCAGCCCACTACCACTTGGGAATTTTTTTATGGATTCTACGATGTCCTTGACTCTTGTTTTTTCCAAGATATACTTTTCTGTCTTGTGGTCTCTCCATGTGAGGTCCATCATAATTCTTTCATGTGCATGTTGCATAGTTCTCTATTTGCGGATCTGTCTCTTAGTTAGGTTCCATGTTTCAGCTCCATCAGTGACTATTGGGGTAATGCATTGGTTATGCAGTTTTCTTTTTAGGATCAATGGGATCTTCTTATTTTTGAAGGTTGCTCTGCCAAAGGCTTGCCATCCTAATGTGATTCTATGCTTGATTTTTTCTTTTGAGGGTCCCATGGAGATTTGTTATCCTAGGTAGATGTAGTGATCGACTTTTTCCATTTCTGTGTCTTCGATTTTGATCTCTGTGTTTTTTTCTCCGATGTGGTTGTTGCCCATGATCCTCGTCTTGCTGAAGTTCATGTGTAGGCCGACTTTCTTGCTCTCTTTGTTTAGTTCATCTATCATTAGTTGGAGGTCATGCAGGTTTTCTGCGAAAACGGCAATGTCGTCTCCAAATCTGAGGTTGCTCAGATACTCGCCATCTATTCTAATCCCTTTACTCACCCAGTCTAGTCTTCTGAATATCATCTCGAGACAGACTGTGTGGTTCGTAAGGAAAAAAAAACAAACATTTGCTGCCTTTAAAGAAATAGGGATAGTTGTACGTAACTTTTTTCAACGAATACATGGATATACACTCTGGTCATAGACAGGAGGGCAAGGGAGCAATAGTTTGATCTTACGCAGAGAATACGGATGGAAAATAAACAAAAAAAAATGAAATAAATGTGTTCCTCGTAAAAAAGGGATGAGTTGATCGTATATGAATCAAGCAAGCTAACAGAAAGGGGATACAAAAACTAAAACGACAGAGTAGGAATATCGATAGATTGGGAATGGTGCAAAAGAATAGGTTTCTTCCATACAAACAAATACACAGAAGAAGCTGTCCTAGAGTATAAAAAGGAATGAGATACTCTAGGACTTTTGTATCGATACTGTCTATCTTATCAAAGCAATAAGAATAAAGTTGTTTTTAGCCAATACCTTTTTGCTAAATCATAGGCGTGGATGTACCAACAGACAATCAGACACTGAAGACAAAAGAAAACAAAAAGACAAGGAAATCACCACCTGATAACTGAAAAAGTCAAACAATATGAAGATTAGAATCGTGCCCTCTATGCGTAACCGGGATACTTAGAAGAATGCCAGCCATACTGGAGGCAAGATTGAAGGACTCGGATATTTGAGGAGAGATTTGGACAGTCTCTAGTCCAAGGGTTAGAAAACTCTCTTGGAAATGTGCCTGATTGGCAATGTTTTCAGGATTTGAAAGCCAAGAAAAACTCCAAATAAAAACATTGATGTATATAAAACTAAGACAACACTATATTTTTTAATTACTAATCTTAGACCGTATCGAATATATTTTCCATAACGAATAAATATAAATTTGATACATTCCTTGCTTGATAAAATGTAGTCATCGAAGAAACAATATAAAAAGGTACAATAATGACACAAGTCCAAAACTGTTATTTTTGCAGAAAGCACTTTCATAGTTTAAGTAAAAATAGGATAAACACACCTTGCTGCTGTATTCCTACTTTTATTCCAACTGAAGATGATTATTGCGTCTTTTGTATTGTATATATGATGAATAGTAGGATACATTTCGTTGATGTATAAGTTTGCCTCAGTCTATTTGAGAGCTGACTACCTTCTAATCACCGTAGGGGAATGTTAATTTTATAAATCTATCTATATTTTACTATGAAATAAATCTTGCGTTTTTCTTTCATAGATATTGGGAAAATTGAACAATTGTCAGTTTAGCTCAATTGGTGAGAGACACTATCATCAGTTAGTTGTGATTTCAAATCAGCGTACGAGAATGTTACTTTTTATTACCTAAATTTGTTGGGGATTATTTTTATTGTCTTTGTTACGTAAAATAAAGTTATCTCTAAGTCTGGAAATGATACTGACAATGAATAATTGGTACATTAAATTCTTATTTCAGTTTTTCAATTGTATTGTCCTTTAGATTACGAAAAGTTTGTGTTGATTCTGTAAACATTAGTTTCCAATTATAGCCACAAAGAGAGATTAACTTTTAACGAATCTTGAGTCAGGATGCATGATTTGTGGAGCAACATGATCTTATAAGCAGCCAACACCATCAAAAGAAGATATCAAGCGAAGAATCATTCTAAGACGGCAAGCTTCCGGTAGAATAAGCTCAACCTTTAAGAACAAGAAAATCCTATTAGTTTTAAAAAGGAGGCTCTACAACCAATGCATCCTCCCAATAGTCACCTTTGGAACTGAAACATGAAACTTAACCAAAGGATTGAATTTCAACCTGTGCAACGTGCACATGACAGAATCATTCTCGATATCCCATGGAGAAATCACAAGACAGAATTATCTTAAAGAAATACTGTGGTTGACCTATACGCCTCGTCGACTTATTGACCAGCATATTCAGCATATTTCTCCTTCAAAGATTTACTTACGATTGAGGACCATTGAAAGATTACAAATAATAAATTATATTAAAACAGGTTTAGTTAGTCATTCAATATAAAACATGGCGTTATCAAGGTCTTTTGGCAGTGTGCCGTGTCGGGGTGATCAATTCTAAAATGGGGAAATAGTTGATCAATGTAAAAGGTACTATCTCACAGATTGATTGGCAATTATCACTTGAAAAAATCTTAATTAAAAAAAAAAATACGAGCGTGAATGCTACTGGACACCAGTTGAAGGGTCAGTTTAACATAAAATTATGTTGCAAATTGATCCCCCCCACAAAAACCCTAAAGGGGTAAAAATTTGAAAAAAAGTTTCTGTAGTCATAATAAAGAGTAAATATAGGAAATTTCAGCCTTTTAACTCCATCAGTGCAGTTTTACGTGTATACATGCATACAACGATACATGCATAACAAGTGCTGATAACCCAACTAGATAACCGAAAAAACTTTGGATTTTCAATAGAAAAATTATAATAAAGTGCGATCACAGGCAATAATTGAACGACCGTAGCGTCAAAATTCGACACCATCTAATTTCATCGAAGAATGAATCTGGTCTGAAAAAAAATCTTTTTCAGACATCACTGGCGTTTTCCACTTCAAAACATCTAAAAAAAAGTGAAGAGATATCTAGGAACATTTATTGAACCCATCAAAATAAGCCCCCATACCCCCCCTCAAAAACCCTTACGAAGGGTCTACTGAAGCACTGATGCCAATTAGTCAGTAGGCAAAATGGTATGGCCAGGAGCATTGGAACAAACAAACAAGCACATAAACACACAACCAAACACAGTCTTCAGAGGGACATGTATTTCCGATGCTGCAAAATAGTGTATAATTCTTTTTTTTTTCTGATGGCGCCTACTGGAGACACAGACACATATTAAACAAAGATTTTGAAGCTTTCACCATTTTTAATAGCTGCTGTGTTCAATACATTGTCATGAACCTTTTGTGGAGGTCAAGAGATTTTTTGATGCAGATCGTAGTAACTCTAACATATTAGAAACTGTCAACCAAAATTATCACCAAAACTGTCACAAAAAGTTTCTTCCATATTCATGTTGATCTGGCTATGTACGCATATCTCATATAGAGGCCACAACAATGAAGCTGGAGGGATGAAATTTCCAACATTTACACCTTACTTTATGTCCACAAATTACTTTTTTTGAATCACTCACCTAAATGACATTATGTGGGGTTTCAATTTACAACGTCACACTTTGTCAAATTGATCCCTCAGTTTGTGTCCAGCAGTATTTATGTTTTGTTTTTTTACAAATTTGGATTTTTTTAGAGATCACAAAAAGCAAGAGATGTAATTTATCCAATTATCACCACTTTTCTAAATTTTTGATTGATCATCCCCAACAAAGCTCTCAGAAGACGTTAGCCACATCATGGTTTCAATTTGATGACTGATTAGTGTTTTTTATTCTTTCGATATTGAGCAGAGAACTTTAATCTTTTCACTTGATGGTGTCTCTTTGGTATATCCAAACCGTCAGCATTACTACACTTTCGTTCTAAGACCATCATCATCATCATCATCATCATCATCATCATCATCAGTCTTTTAGCATCCGTCGTTGGACATAGACCTTCCCCTGGATTTGCCACACTTCTCTATCATGGGCGTCACGGAGCCAGTACTTCCTGAAATTGTCTAGCTCGTCTCTCCATCTAACATTTTGCCAGCCTCAGTTGCGCATGTGGTCTCAGGGAATCCATGTTGTGAGTCGTGATGTCCATCGATTGTCTGCCATTCTCGCAACATGGCCAGCCCACCGCCATTTAAGATTTTTTATGGATTCTATGATGTCTCTAACTCTTGTCTTTTCCCGGACGTAGTGTGCTGTTTTGTGGTCTCTCCATGTGAGGCCCAGCATTTTTCTTTCATGTGCACGTTGCATGGTTCTCAGCTTACCATTATGGGTAAATGTCGTCATCATCATCATCATCATCATCATCATTCTTTTAAGGTTTGTCATTGGACATAGACCTTCCCAAGGATTCGCCACAATTCTCTATCATGGGCATCACGGAGTCAGTATTTCCTGAATTTGTCTAGTTCATCTCTCCATCTTGTGTTCAGTCGTCCTCGGTTTCTCATGTGATCTCTGGGGATCCATGCCATGAGTCGTAATGTCCATCGGTTATCTTTTATTCTTGCAACATTGCTTACCTATTGCCATTTTAGTTTTTTTCATAGTTTTTATGATGTCTCAGATTCCCATTTTCTTATACTGTGCTGTCTTGTGATCTCTCCATGTAAAGTTGAGCATGATTCTTTCATGTTCATGCTATATGCTTCTCAGTTTGTAGGTTTGTCTCTTGGTTAGGTTCCATGTTTCAGCTCTGTAAGTGACTATCAGCATTGGCTAGTACTCTTTTTTTCAGGATTATTTGGATCGTTTGGTTTTTGAAAATTGAGCTTGCTCTGCAAGTGGCTTGCCATCCTAGAGTGATTCTTCGCTTGATTTCCTCCTCTTTGAGGGTCTCTTGGAGATGGGTAAATATCGTGTATTGTTTATATCCTGGCTTGACCTGGACTATCCGAGATCGTTTAGGGGTTGACCGCTGGTAACTAAAATTGAAAAAAAATCATTCTTGCAGATAATGTGGGGTGCACTGGATGTTGTGTAAATATATTTACTATCTAAAACGTGATGTAAAATAATCTAAAATGCACATCACAGTTGATAGCCGGTATGGAGCCAACTTATAGTCATTGAACCAACATGGGCAAGGATCAGGATAAATATACAAACATATAAACGTAAATTGATTTACTGGACAAACAGCAAACAAGCGAATAAAACTTGGGACATTAGGAAGCAGAGAGAAAAATCTATCGACTGCTCTATAGAGATCAGAACCTTATAAAAGTCGACCTTCCTTTGTCCTACTGCAACAGCTACATCCTGCAATGTTTTGCGTGAGAAATTGAGAAAGATTTGCGTCTTAGATGCAACAAAATACACTAAAATTACTTTTATTCACAGATGGCACCTTTGGGACCTCAAACGTTGTGGCTTCACGCCAACAGACCCTCCTCCATTTGTCTATCTTTTATTGCCTGTTTCCTGGATCACTAAAGTAGAATTTTGATGAGTTCTAGGTCTTGGGTTATATTGTTCAGGCAGTCGGCCTTTGGAACGTTTTAATCCACGCTTTTGGATTCAAAGACATCATTTCATGATTTTTGATAGCAAAGTTCCTTTCTGGTTATGTCTCAAAATCAGTAAACCTATCTATCTATCTATCTATCTACCGATCCATCGATCTATCTATCTATATATCCATCCCCAACTCGCTATATATATATATATATATATATATATATATATAGAGAGAGAGAGAGAGAGAGAGAGAGAGAGAGAGAGAGAAGGGGGGAGAAGGTGTGTGTGTGTGTGTATGTGTGTGTGCGCGCGTACGTGCATGCATGCATGCATGCATCTGTATGTGTGTATCTGTTATATAATATATGAATATCTGAAAAGGTGGAAATTGATTTATTAATATTTCATGCTTATTCCTGCCCCCGGAACATGTGATTTTTCGGAATATGCACATAACTATGCACTGAGGGGTTTGTATCCAAGAATTGATTTTGAAATCGAATTCCCTGTCCATGTTTCCAAACGTCATTAAGTAGGATGTGCTATTTGAATAATCTTCAAAATTTACAGCTATATTTGGTCGACATTTAGAAAAAAAATGACATTTTTTCTATGAGCCCCCTATTGTTGCGACTTTAAGTAAGGCTTGGATTAAATCATGTGTGCGTGTGTATGTGTGTTGTATAGTAGGCGCAAGAGGTGGAGAAACAACTACCCTCTGACCCCTCCTTTCATATGTCCTTCTTATTTCAGACTAAACTCTACACTGATACAAGTACCTTCTCATCGGCTCCTACTCCAACTAAGGAATGTGTAAATACCAATATTTCATCCCTCAACTTCAAACATGTGAACAGCAAAATTTTCTCAGGACTGCTGCAAGATTTTATGTGAATAAAGATGGTTGGCATTCGTCGAAATGCATCAAAACATGCCCACCTGATGATAAAGATATGTAACACCTGATTTTTCTCGAAATATTCTCTCCACTTTTCAACCGTCTCTTTCATCAATCAATCATAATCATTATCAGACTGTCAGCGTCCGTTGTTGGACATAGACATTCACAAATAATCGCTAGACCTCTCTGCAATGGGCATCTTGTCGCTCCAAAGCTTTGTAGCAGATCTCTGGAGATCTATGTGAGTTCAGCAGTTGTCTGATATTCTTGCAACATGTCCAGCCCATTACCATCTGAGTTTTTTTATCGTTTCTATGATGTCTTGGGATCTTGCATTTTTTCTTGTGTACTATGCTGTCTTGTGATCTCTCTATGTGAGATTCAACATGATTCTCTCATGTGTACGTTACATAGCTCTCAGTTCGAGGGTCAATCTTCAGGTTAGGTTCCATTTTTCAGCTCCATATGAAACTATTGTTATGATATATTGGTTGCATGCCGTTTTATTTAGAGCTAAAGTCGTTTTCGTTATTATAAGACGAGCTTGTTCTTGTGGAATCCTGCCAATCTGGTGAGATTTTCCACTTCATTTCTTCTTTAAATGACTCAATGGAAACTTGCTGTCCTATTTAGGTGTAATGGTCTACCTTCTCCAGCTTTGCGTTCTCGATTTCAATCGTTGTGTATTTGTCCCCAACTTGTCTGTGGTAAATTACATTTGTTTTGCTGAAGTTCATATTGAGGCCAACATTCAAGCTTGCTTCATTTAGTTCGTCTAGCGTTATTTGGAGATTGTGAATGTTTTTTAGCAAAGGACACGATCTCGTCAGCGAATCTGCTCTTACTTAGGTCTTCTCAATCGACCCTGTTCTCTTTGTGTTCCCATTTTAAGTTCCAGAAGATCATGTCATAGCAGGCTGTTGAGAGTTGAGATGAGCTGGCATCATCCTATCTTACTCTTTTTTTATAATTGCAAGGGCTTAGAAATTTTATGTACCCTGAATAAGGACATGCTGTCTCAGTAGATATGTTGCAGTACTCTGACATATTCAGTGTTTACACCTTGTTGTATTATTGTGTCAATGACTTAGGGGATTACCACTGAATTGATGGTCTTTAAAAAGCTAGCAAACACCACAGCCACTGTTATTCTATATTCCTTGGTTTTCTCTCTTTGTTGGTTCACCGAATAGAGATGGTCGATGGTTGAGAAGCTTTCTATGTACCCAACTTGTTCCCATGGTTTGTTTTCATCGAACATTTTGCTGATTCAGCTGATTTACAAGAGAGGGGTGTTTGGTATCAAGGGTGAGGCGTGTATACATACAGACGGTGTGAAAAAAGAAATTAACGCTTCAGGTTCCTCGCAGCCGAGATATTCAGGTACACGCTCAGAAAATTCCGACAGCGTCGAATAGGAGTTAAAACTTTTGATATCAATGTCTACACTATATAGATATGATGAGTCATTGAAATGCAATACAGAAATATACAAATGAATGTATGTGTTCATTGGTATTTTGTATGACAGCAAGGATGATTTCTCACCTTCCTTCAATGTAGGCCATTAGCAGAAGATTACAACTACGAGACACTCTGTCGTTCGGATGACATTGTGACATATATCCATGGATCATAACAATATGGGTCATTCAATATGAACTATATACACCACAAATGAGTTGTATATTGAAATAAATCATTGCGATATCTGACACTGGAAATCAAGGAAGAATAATTTTTCATGAAAGAACTAGATAGGTTTGTGTGTGGATGTCTCTGTTTCTCCGTGTGTGTGTGTGTGTGTGTGTGTGTGTGTGTGTGTTTTCCTGTGTGAGGTGCGTGTGTGTTTGTGTGTTTGTGTGTGTGAAAGAGAGAGAGACTGATGGAGAGACAGACGTTGGGATTTTTCTCTAAATAGATACGATTTCGGAGCGAGGTTGTGTTTACGTCCAATCCTTGGAGGAATTTCATTCACAGATTTCTTTTGTCCTGGCCTTTTGACTTGACCCCTTCGTTGGAAGAATTTCGACTGATTTTGATCATGAAATAGAGTCTCGTCTGCGACAATGAAAAGTGAGAAAAGCAGAAATATTTTCAACCATTTATTTCGACGCTGCACCCCGAGAACATGATAGACGTGACTTGAGGATAAATTTCTGGTGGAAAAATGCCTTCATTTTGTATTTCTGTTCTTCCTCTGTTTCTCTCCCTCTCCTTCTCTTTCTCTCTATATATCTATCTATCAATCTTTCTTCCTGTCTCTCATTCTCCTTGTCTTTCCCCTTTCTCTCCTTTCTCTCTATTCCTCCTTTCACTCTGCCTACTTCACTTTCTTTATATATACACATGTCATAAATAAGTACACACTCCGTTCTTACTCCAATTCTCTCGCTCTCCCTCTCTACCTTTTTATATAACCTTTCTGTCTTGGTTGTTACCTCTGTATCTCTCTCCCACATTCCCTCTCTTTCACCTTCTCTCACTATCTTTATATGTAAAATGACATCAATGTACACATCATTACTTTATTCTACTGTTCCGTTCTCACCTGCTTTCTCACTCTCTCTCTCTCTCTCTCTCTCTCTCTCTCTCTCTCTCTCTCTCTCTCTCACTATCCCTTTCTTGCCGAAACTCCCGTAACCTTTTTTCCCTCTTTATATACATTCCTTTCTCCGTTCATGTCCCTCTCTTTCGCTCTATTTCTGTCCCTCTCATTTCATCTGTATTAACAAAGAGAGAGAAAAGAGAGAGGGAGAGGGTTATTATCAGTTATTATATCCTTTTTAGATGTCAAATCTATGTAAAATAAGTTTGTTATAATGCATGTTATATAAAGTATACTTCAATATTCCCAAAGGAATTGACCTCCAACACTGATGGTGATGATAACTCTGCTCGTCCCTTAAGCAATCATCATTTTAGAAACTTCTCCCACAGTTTTTAAGTGATTCTACCTAATTGGCTATCAATGTATGTATATCTTTGTCATGTGTACAGGTTGCACCAATGGAGGTAGGATGCTGGATATTCAAATATTTACTCTTCATCATATTTATACTAATGTGGCTTTTTGCTTTTTGAAAATAATCCTCCTCAAATATGGTTTTAACCGTGGTTCAATTTACAAGTTCGATCCCTCAGTTTGTGTCCAGCAGAGTACATGCTTATTCTTTTTAATTCTAACTCTTCAGTTTCCTGAAAAAAAGGTTAAAATGTGAGTCATTCATTGATCACACTTTTTCCAATTTTTTAATTGATCACTCCAAACACAGCATGCTGCTAAAAGATATTGGCTGTGACGATTTCTATAGAATGACGAAACAGACCTGATATGTCGTAATTTTTTTGTTGTTTTTTTTTTTGTTTCGTTTCGTTTGGGGGGGGCTTTTTGTGGGGGTGAGTTGAAGGGATGTCTCTCTTGATAGCTCTTCTCAGCTTCCAGGTTCCCAAGGGATACAACACGAATATTTATCATTTTTTTAGTATATTCAGATGTGCAAGCCCATATGAACCCAGTTGGGAATAGCTGGGAGACACAATAGAATTGAACGTTAATGAGTTATCAAAGCTAGAATAGAAAGAAATTTTGGTCATCAAATGGCATCAAAATTCAGTATTGTATTTTCAGCTTCAAACAATGTGGTTGATTAATTCATTAATAATAGAGAGGAGACAGCTGTGTCCATGGATGCCGATGAGATCATAAGAAAACCACTGGATTAGGTTTGCAAAACAGAACTGATATCAAAACACCCTAGATTGTAAAGATATCAAGTTTGAATTGAAATATAACCACCGGAAAACATATTAAATAGAGTAAAAAATCTAGAAATATCTAAATTCTGGAGAATCTAAATGTCGTGAAAAAATCATTTAAAAAAGGTCCTTGAGGTCAAAAACCTTTCATAATAAAAAATTTTTAAAATGTTTTTAGAAGCGATCAAGGGTCTAACACACAAAAACTAATGCAAAAAACACACACGTATTGAATAAGGATACAGCCCTTCGCCAGATTTGAGGGACACTCTTGTTCAACTGTTCCTGAATCAATGTAGCTAAAAAGATTGCCCCTCTGCCCAACCAGCCAAGTGAGCTCCAAATTCTTCTCTTTGCTTGTATCCGTGTATGTATGCATGTGTGTGTGTGTTTGTGTGTGGGGGGGGCGTGTGTGTGTGTGTTGCCAGGCACTCCAGATCATATTTATCGGATTACAACCTAGAAGATTTACATGATTATACCAGCAGACACCATCAAAAAATGTTTGAAACTGTTCCTCATTTTTTCACTGAAGTGCTTTTGTGGGTTTTATGGCTATTTGGTACCAAAAACGCCCAAATCTTATGCCAGTAATTTTTTTGAAATAACTGTAGATGAAAGACATAATTCCTTTGATAAATTAAGTAATCATAATTTTTTCACATAATGTTTTACATGATTAGTCCTGCTAAACGTACAGGCTGCAATCATCCATTTATGCAAGGCACAGATATATTTTTCTTACTTTTATATATAGATCAGTTATTACCCACCGTAAATAATTCTTCTTGAATGGATGAACGATTTCTTTCTTGTTTTTTTTTTCAAACCTTCACTAGTATCTTTCAATTAAATCTCCTTCTCCGAATTTCTTGTTTTATTACTCTTGCATAGAGCGTCCCATTTCCTATGCTTTGCAATGTGGTTTTAAGGAATTAATGTTTCGTGTAGAAATGATTTTTAGTATTTGAATAAATTTCAATAGAAAAAACAGGTTTCAAGTCTCAAAACATTTTATTATCACGTGGGCATGTTCTGATGCATTCCAACAGTTGCCAACCAGCTTTTTCAAAGAACTTGCAGCAGAAAAAAACTGTATGTGGTACACACGTGTGATAAAAATTATTTTCAAGAATTGATTTATCCTTGAGTGGACTCAGATAAACTTTTCTAAAATATAAAACCACGATTGCACCTAGTTGTTGATAAAAAAAAAACAGATATAGGGGGAAGACTCAGCATTGGCAACCGTAACTGTGTCTCATTTGAGTCAGCCTGAGACCATCACAATCGTTTCTTTGTCCAATGAGACTGGAAATAAGACAGAGTATAGTGGGTTATTCACCGAATAACTGTCTTATGGTATCTTTATCACGCTGTTTATGATCATCATCATCATCATCATCAGTCTTTTAACGTCCATCGTTGGACATGGACTTTCCCCAGGATTCGCCACAATTTCCTATCATGGGCATCGCAGAGCCAGTATTTTCTGAATCTGTCAAGTTCATCTTTCCATCTTGTGTTCTGTCAGCGTCGGTTTCTTAAGTTATCTCTGGGGATCCATGTTGTGAGACATGATGTCCATCGGTTGTCTTTCATTGTTGCAACATAGCCTGCCCATTGCCATTTCAGTTTTTTAATAGTGTTTATGATGTCACGAACATCTGTTTTCTTTCTTATATATTGTGCTGTCTTGTGATCTCTCCATGTAAGGTTGAGCATGAAACCTAATGAAAGACATTCCCAAACCTGACATAATTCAGCAAATGGAGTTCTTAAGGGGCTAACGACTTTCCAAGCTTCTATATGTATCCGTCTCAAAGAAGTTGAATCACATTCACTCCAGCAACATGTTTTGCCTTTCGGCTTTATCAAATCAGCTATTTCAAAATCGAAATAATCGTCATTATATATCAATGTGTAGTATCCACGATCTAATTATATATACATATCACTTTTCCAAACAAAGTAGGTATTTGTTTTGTGATTTTAGAAGCCAAAATTAAATGTCTAATTCTGGCAAAGCGCCCCATGACATTTTTCATGAATCCATTTTTCAACCGATAATTCCTCAAGCAACGAATCTGACATTTCAATAAAACGAACTCTCCGAACAATGTTTCTACGTTTGTCTAAGCTGACAAGCTTGTCACACAACAAGTCTTTGCAATTATTAGAATGTCACTTCAGTCCTCAGAGATTTTAGCATGAACGCCTGGGATTCTCTTCTCAATAAAAGCAACCTCTTGAAGGGATACCGTTATATAAAATGGTATATCTGACTAACCTTCACTCCAAAACTTATATCATGTCCATATCCAGAGACTATTTTTGATTCCACTATATCATTGATATGAGTTTTCGAGTGCTGGTAATTGGAATTTCCCCTATGTTTTCAATCATCTGAATAAACAACTTATGGTCATCCACTTCCAGGCTTCATTCCCAGGGACTGGTTACCAGCTCTAAACCAGTTTGGGACTTTATGGACATAAATAGTTTTATTCCCTTCAACTCCAGAACTCTGCCAACAGCGTACACCCAATTTCAAATGATGTCATTAAAAATTCCAGAATATCAAAGCTTGCATAAAACATTATATCAACAGAAACAAAAGGTATAACTGACTGATATCGATAATGATATGAAAATAACAATATGAGTGATATGCTGGACTCATGGGCTCTAGATATGTACTTGAAATAAGATTTCGAGTGAACGTCAGCAGAAAACGAAAATGCTTCTGATATACTGTAATATCCAGAGCAATAGTCAAAGACATAACACTTTGCTATTTTGCTCATTACGAACTCTAAAGTCATGGGTTCAATTTCTGTACCCTTCAGTGTGAAAGGATGACCACTGTTTAGATGGACGGTCTTATGCCTTAGAGTGCGAAACTAAATTGACAATAGAGAATTATGTGTTCAAATCTCTTGAAAAGATGCTGTGGGTATATGAAGCAAGATATAATCACAATATATATATATATATATATATATATATATATATATATATATATATATATATATATATATATATATATATATATGGAAATGGAAAGATGCTAGATAAAGCATGATATGATCACATAATATGGCTGGACAACTGATGAAGTGGAGAATTTCCCCGATTTTTTCGGATGCAACATGCAGTTCAAGATGACCAAAGAGTACACCGGCCGATTCGTCGTTAAATCTTCTTTCTGAAAATGATTATTTCTTTTGAATATATATATGAAGCAAATCTCAGTCTTGAATGGTGTTGGGAGCACGATTGTGTTACACCAATTTCCAAATGTTGGAAGCCCCACCAGCATAGGAAATCAGCATTTATATCCCAAACTTTCACGTAAGGTGAACACCGACCACAGGCCCCACATTGACTTAAGCCACTATCTCAGCTAGATAATTCACATAATGATCTCAACAGAGCGTGGCATAAGTAGGGATTCGCTTAACCTTTTGAACCCTAAGACCTGAACACATGCTGGCACACTATTTTTTAAACATTGTCTTAATCATAAATCATTTCACAGTCACGTTCGAGCACTCAGGATAACACTTGTTCAGTGCTAATGAAGCTTTTTTCTCTCTTGAACGATCGGTTTGATCAGTGTGTTTATTCATTTTTGTACGAACATGACAACATTTTGAATTATTCACAGAAATATGTTAACAATGTGTGCAGCCATTCCAAATATTATGTTCCCGAGGCTGAAGAGCAGAACTACCTTGATTACTGTGTTTCGAACTATTTCATCACTAAATTTAAGATACACATCTCCCAGATTAACGGTACTGAAGTAGTTAGACACTAGTGTATTCGAGCAGTGAAACTGTGTTACAGGTTCAACGGGTCATGTCCACTGACCTTTGCCTTAGGAGTGGGTGTTATAATTTACAGTCACTTGGTTTTGTGTCTATTGTTTTAGGAGGAGGTTTTGAATATCGGTTTTTGCTGACACATAGTGTGCCAACGGAAGCACCAACAACCTTGCTAAGTAGAGCAATTCAGTGGTGCAGTAGTGAGTTCGATCTCTGTTAGATGCCACATAACTGTTCTCGGGTATCCTAAGGTTACTGGATAACAGTCACCTAACATAGTGATTAACAGGCTCGTATCTTGGATCAACTTGCTAATGAATGTCTTTACAACCTCACTTGATCCTTTACTATGTAGCAGAAGTAGAATTTGCTACGGGCCCCGCATTTTTAAGGGCCCCACGCTCAATGAATTGCAAGCAATCGATCCGAATACGGCAATTTTACTCTTTCTCTATTATTGTCCCACTATATTACACTCAACAGGTATTTGAGGTTAGCGATTTCAACCAATCATCACTTCATGAAAGTGCAGTATCTATGTTATTTATACGACGCATAAATACGAAGTTATTTGAAACTTGAGTCATCGCCACTGTACAAAGGTCGAAACGAAAGCAAATCAATACTATGACTTATATGTCAGACATATTTGTTGTATTATCTGACTGAATAGCAAATGGGCAAAAATTAATTACTTTACTATCTTCACCAAGAGACAGACTCATGAACTGAAAAACATGCCATGCGCACATGAGAGAATCATGCTCAACCTCACATTGAGAGATCACAAAATAGCACAGTATATCAAGAAGAAAACGGGAGTTCGACACTTCATAAAATCTATTGGAATCCTTGAATGGCAATGGTCTGGTCATGTTGCAAGTATTGCAGGCAATCAATGGACATCACGACTCACAACATGGATCCCTGGAGATCACAGGCGAGCCTGAGGTCGACAAAATACAAAATGGAGAGATGAACTAGACAAATTCTGAAAATGCAGGCTCTGCGAAGCCAATGATAGACAAATGTGACGGATCCTGACGAAGGTCTATGTCTAACAACGGACGTTATAAAACTGATGATGATGATGCAAGTGACTTGTTAATGAGTATTTAATATATATGCGTGATAATAAATTTAGGGCCAATTTATGAATTATATTACAGGCCCTGCATTAGTTAAATCCGGTCCTGAAATTGTGGTTTTGAACTACCTTGGACGCCTCATAAAACTACAGTACTGTGAATTGGACAGAAAATTTAATGTCTCAAGTATCGTTCAATCCAACTTCTGCATTTAAATAGAGAATGAGAATAGACTAAGTGCACTTAAAATTATGCGCTACCGTTCTTGTCGAAATGTATTTTATGTACAATCGAACGGAAAATAGATCACAGACCTACAAAATTAGGGTCAACAACATTTGTTTCACTGAGTATTGTTTTGCTCTTGCACTCATGGAAATGACTAAAAAATACATTTAGAATATTTCTACCCATCACATCGCATTCCAATAGAAAATCAAAAGGAAGCTGATGAAAATAAAGCAAACTATAGAGTATACAGAGAGCGCGTACGTCTTCTAACACTATAGCCAAGGTTGGTAATTATGCTTGCATCTGACTTGGAATTTAATCATCTATTTGGTAGCCTATAGTCCATCCTCGTGTTAAATTTCATTCTAATTTTTGGAGAATCTTTGGAGATATTGTGTAACAGTCATTACCTTTTGGCAATATTGTGTGGTATGGACATACAACTAGGGCGTAAGGGGAGATAATTTGTCGTGGATCTATTCAAAAATTTGATCAATATCCCGGTAGCCTATCGTCCATCCTTTTACAAACTTTGATCTAAATACCTTCGGGACTTTCGGAGATTTTGTGTAGATAAACATGTGTCTATACGTGAATTTATGTGGGGAAACGGAAGAATGTCTCTCTATTGAATAGAATGTTTTGGATCCGCCCCCAAATCAAACAAATCTATTCACACCCCATTGCCTACCTTCCAATGAAATTATATTGTAATTCATAGAGTGCTTACGAATACTTTGTGTGTGCTAATAGACGAGGAAGAGATTCAACCTAATACAAATACCCCTTGAATTTCGTTTACAGAAGTTTATTATGAATCTGAATGGATCTATACGATAATGTCCTAAATCACTTATGTATGGAAATATTTTTCCAATGACATTTTTAAACATCAACTTCATGATCCTCGTTCTGTTAGTGTCTGTCGTTGGATATAAACTTTCCCGAAGATTCGCCAGACTTCTCTATCATCGTGATTTGGTACTTCTTGAATTTATGGGATTTTCTTGTTCTTGAAAGTCAAGCTTGTTGTACCGAAAGCTCACCAACCTAGTGTGATTCTTGGCTTGATTTCTCCTATTTTTCTTGACTTCATGGAGACTTACTGCCCTACGTAATGTAATGATGTACTTTCTCCAGCTTTTCGATTCCAACCGTTGTGTATTCGTGCCAAACATGTTTATTGTAAATAACATTCGCTTTGCTGAAATTCATGTAGAGGCTAACTCTCGCGTTCGCTTCGTCTGGTTTGTCTGATATTATCCAGAGATCGTGAGGATTCTCAGCAAAGAAGACGATGTCAGAAAATCTGAGATTAGTAAGGTATTTGCCGTCTATCCTGATCTCTTTGTGTTCCCATTCTATGTTTTGGAAGGTCATCTCAAGGCAATCTGTGAAAGGTTCGGATGAGCTCGTATCACCTTGACTTTCTCCTTTTTCTAATCGAAAGGACTCAGAGTCTTTATGTAGCCTGATGAATAAACTGCTGTGTCAGTAGATATGTTGCAGTAATCTGACTGATACGGAGCCACACATTGTTGTGGGATTGCGTCGATGATTAAGGGAATTTCCACTGAATTGAAGGCCTTTTTGAAACAACAAATGCTACTGTTAGTGACAGTCTATATTCAGCTACTTTCTCTTTTAGTTGGTCCACTGGAATGGTCGATGGTTGAATAACTTTTTTCTGAATACAGCTTGTTCACATGGTTGGTTTCTATCAAGCGTTCTTGTAATTTGTTTGATGATCACTTTGCTGAGGAGTTTGTAGATGCACTTGTATAAGCTTATTAACGTGTAGTTTTCTTTCAGATTTCTCTTTTGAATAACAGCATTATGATTGCAGTGTTCCACTCTCCTTGGACTTCACATTGTTTTAGAAATAAGTTAAATAGGATGGTTAGTTTTCCAGTAATGACGTCATCAGCTTCCAGAGGGTTTTCCTTTATTTGTTAGATATATTGCTCTATTTCCTGTGGAGTAACCTCTGGGAAATCCCCAAATTGAATAATCCTAGTTCGTTTTTCCTGTTCTCTTTTCAGCGTCCTTTATTTGGTGAAATAATGTTTTTTTGTAAACTTCCTGAGTACGACGGACAATTCGGTTTCTTTCTGTTTTCAGTTTCCCATTTGTTCCGAGTACAATAGTCATCAGCTTTCTTCCTGTACTGAGAGAGTTTTCAATAGTTTTGAATCACTAACTTTTTTCAAGAATGCTTTCAATGACTGCTGTCTTGTATGTTTTGTCTCTTCAACATTTTTAGAATGGTTTTGCTCACCATAGTTGCTTCTTTTTTCTCTATTGATGTTGTTAGTTGCTTGAGATTCCTGCGTTTTCCCATGGGATTTTTTGTTTCTTCTGAGAGTTTACTTTTGTCTCAGGCTCAAACGTATTAGCAGCTTCAATTAAAAAGGTTGCTGAATTATTCCTGAGCTCGTTGATGTTCTCTTCTGGTTCGATGAGGGGTTCTTAGCTGTTTTTCAATTCAAGCTTGAATAATTAAGTGAGTTGTTTGGTTTTTGTTTTGATCAGAATTGGTCGCATATGGTGGTGAACACCTTCTCACCTCTTATCTTGGTTTTAATTTGAATTTGAATTTTTGAGCATACGTAAAGCAATTAAATATTCACAAGGGAAAATTCAAAATGTAAATCCAAAAAGTAAATTTCAAGACTCACGTCTCCTCGATAAGTTGATTTATATATTTTTCACGGCTTCTTTGTAATTTGGTTGCCTACAGTATTCTCATTACTTCTTTGAATGATACCCAAGCCTTTTGTTCAAGGTCGTTTATTGTACCATCAAATTTTGTATCAGAAATTAGTTTTCTATTCTCAAGTCCATCATTCAATTTTGTCTCGGATACTTATGGCATGAATACGTTAAAAAGGTTCAATCTTTCGATGGAATTCCACCAAACTGCTCCGTTCATCCACACTTTATATGAAGTGGGGCTAGTAGCATTTTATATGACATGAATTAGTTGATTCTAATCGTCCAGCCATTCTTTTGGAACCGAATGAAAATTGTCGGCTCTTTTGTCCCACTCATGGGATTTTCCATAACCCTACGACTGACCAAGTAAGATACACAGAACTTCCAAGTCCCCATACAAGGATCAATAAGATTGATTGTAGTTGGTTTCCTCAAGAACATTTGCCATATTCTGGTATTTTTGTATATTTATCATCATTTTGAAAAAGTACCGTTTTGAGGTTTCTTTTAGACGAATCTATGAATAGACCCCATTTGTCTGCATTACAATCAATGCCAAGCTTCTGCAATAGACCATTTATGTCAGTGCAGGTAAACTGAAGATCAATCTTTCTTAAAATACGGTGCAAACTCTTTTACTCTATCTCTGTATTTAGAGGAAGTTCTGACTGAATGTAATAAATCTTTTAATCGGAATCCTAAGAGCTTGCACCAACTTTAGGAAGACCAAGGCTTCTCAGTAAGTCTTTAAAATCTGCTTGAGAGAATAGCTGTGGCCTTTGCTGGAACTGGGGGGAATTTGTCGTCACCACCTGCAGCATTTTTCTCTTCTAAGTCAGTTTCGACCTAATCACGATTTCCAAGCAATGTAGGGATTGTTAGATTACATCCATATCATGCAAGTGTTATTTATGCAAGAAATATGATAAAGATTTTCTTTCTTATTCTTTTTGTCGCATCCCTGAATATTGCAGAGACAAAAATATCAATCGATACTGTGATTTTGGGTTCCTTTCGATATAATTGGAATACAAAAAGCAAGAGAATTCTTTTTGTCTTTTTCCATTGTCTCAGTTCAACACTAACAAGGCAAATACTGTGAGGGGTCAAAATCTTGTCCTGGCTTCTAGGTTTTATTCCAAAGTATGCGTTCTCGCCTATATATATTGTTCTGTCTATGATCTGGATGGTTTGCACGGCCTATGGACGCCATTATATAAGTGTTATGTGAACAGAAATAGTCTAATTTATCCTAAAAGAAAACGTATCAATCAATACCACGGCTTCCAGTAAATATCCCTTTGATAAAAAAAAGGACTTTTAATCAACTTGGTCACACTGAGATATACTTCAATCACTCCAAATATCATATCAATGATGGGAGAATCCTAACTAATGCGAACATCCGAAGAGTTTTTGGACGATTGAACTCCTTATTGTTTGTGTTGTTAACACGATGCTATGGTCGACTCTTTCTACGGCCTTCCCAAGGTGTTATATCCAAAGGTGATGATGGTAAAAAGAACTTTTCAATAATGGTAGTAAGCAGAGTATTCCGATTGTAGCTACGTTACAAAATAGGATTCAGGTAATGTCAATTTCTTCCTCTTCCCTTGTTCAGCCTCGATTACAATACTTTGTCCTTAATGCGCAGTAGAAATCACATCTTGCACTTGTCTGTGGTTTTGAAAAAAAATTCTGTGGTATAAAAGAACAGTCCTCATTCTTTCGATCTAGCGGCACAAATACTTAAAGATTCAAGTGAAGTTATTGATAGAATTTTTTGTTTGATTTAAAAAAATTTTTTTCATCAAAATCTGTAAAACTGTATATTTATCGATAAGTAAGATACCGCCCTTTCTTGATAACAACGTTTTGAAAAAAATCCAAGAAGCACAGCCATTATCAATTTAATGACAAACTCAAAAATATATGAGGAAAAAAACTCCAGCTTATTTCTTTGATGAAAACAAAAAGCATACAATATTTTTAATGAAAAAGCAACAAAAACTTTTCAAAAAGAGATTTTGTCTTTTCCTTGAATTTTTTTTTCCGATTCTAAGTCAATTAAGGAACACTCTACAGCATGGAATAAACTTCTATCGTTTATATAGATAATTTTAGTTGATAATTTTTCACACTACTTTTTCCCCATCAATAACACCGAGATTAATACGGTAAAATCAATGTCAATACGTTTTAGTCGACACATGTCACTGTTTTGTCAGAGGCCGTGTATATATTATAGAATATATACATACATCTATTATTCATTAGATTTTTATAGGTTACCGAGTGTTCCACATGGGACAATAAACAGTATTAAAAATATTGAGGAATGAGACAGGAAGGTAGAAGAAATAGTTCAATAGGAAAATAAAAAGGAACTGGAAAGATAATAATGTTAGGTAGTTTTATGAGAAATTGGAAAAGAAAAAGTAAATAAAGAAGGTTCAATGAAAGGAAAGGAGGGTTATAAAGTTAGGTAGTTTAATTAGAGGATACGAAGGGGAAGAGAAAAAAGAGAGTTTGATATTTAAAACAAGCGTACGAAGAGAATGGAGAAAAAAGTCGAGTATTTAAAAAGAAAATAGGAAGGGAGACGAGGAAAAAAGAGTTAATTTGAGCGTGTAGTAAGGGTGAGACTGATGGCTGCTACTAAGACCATAGTGTGACAGACACGGCTAATTATTATATGACTGCCGTATCAGGTAGTTTTTAGTTAGTTCGTACTATCGTCCCTCCACCCTAATCCCACCCAGGGATGCCCATTTTCACCCTCGTATAAACTGAAAGTCCGCCCTATCGAGTGGTTCCAAGCTTGCATGTATGTTTATATCTGTATATTGAATAGTTTCAGCTTAGCATTATAGTTACTTTGTAAAAAAAAATCTTCTGAAACCCTTCAAACTCTTTTTAGAAAAAGGAAATATCCCAGGTTCTTCTCTTTAGTCTATGTATGCATATCAACTTTATTTGAGCTACGTCAAAGCTGCGTCAATGAACAGAAATTAGATATTCAGTTTCGTATTAGAGCTTCATTCAAACAGGACACGCCCTAAAGCCTTTGATCTTTTATTTTCAAGAACCAAATAGTATTAGGTTCTTCACTTAGTATATATACCAAATTTGTTTGAGCTGTGTCATCTTCAATAGGAAGGCACGCAGGCAGGCAAACAAATAGGACCAGTTATACGTACATATATATATATATATATATATATATATATATATATATATATATATATATATATATATATATATATATATATATAAAGAATGAGAGAGATGTTTACTAATAGGTAAAAATTTCCCAAGTTGTCGATTTTTCTACGTCTTTCAGTAAAGACAGAGTTAAAACATGCGGAATTGGCTTCAATTTAGATCATACCAACGTTGCTCTATTCCAACGCCAATCATCCTGTTATAGATTTTTTCCAAAATTACCCTGCATTATTTAACACGAGTGTTCTCAAACGTTTATTCATTTGCGGCTTTTTTTGATACAACGAAATTTTTGTGACCCTTTCTGATAAGACGAAATCTTTGACGACTCTTACCTCACTGTCATAAAAAACAACTGGTACTAAGACTATACAGAATCAGTATTTAGCCATAATATAACCAATAAAAAATGAAAACAGATAAGTAGTGCCTAGAACTATTGGAAATTGCAAGGTTTCTAACGTGAGAAGATGCATCAATAGATCCTTCCAATAGTCATGATGGAGCTGAAACATGGAACCTGACAAAATGAGAATAATGCAACGTGTACAGGTGAGAATTGTGCTCAGCATCACACAGAGAGATCGTAAAACTCAATATTTTAAAGAACAAAAAAATCATAGATATCATGATACCCATTAGAAAACTCAAGTGAGAATATGTTGAAGTTGCAAGAACGCTAGACAACCTTTTGACATCAGGACCCACTCCGTTTTTCCGTGGAGTTCGTATGTGAAACTGTGGCCTATGGAAAATAAGATAATGAGAAGGATTACATAGGCACTGGCTCCGCGAAGCTCGTGGTAGAGAGATCTAGCAAATCTCAAAAAACATCTATGCACACCGATGGGTGCTAAAAGGGTGATGATAATAATGATGGTGATGATACTAATACTTAACAGTATTTATTACAAAAGATATTCTCTAAACTACTGGAACGTAAATTTTGCACTAGAAAGAATAAATATTTGTATAGCAATTGGAAAAAGAACTTTACTTACATAATCATTCTTTGAAGGAGATTTTCAAATACCAGTGCGACCCCAGATAAACGTAACACGATTCCCAGATGGCTGTTGTGAATAATATCTTATTCGTCATTATCTGATTCTAAAATCATTAGAAATAAGCGGAATTTGTTTTAAAAATCGAAGTAGTACCATTACTAATACGATGCATAAAATATCCATCAAGAACTTCCTGCAAAAATGCTGATATACAGCCGAGCTAATTCTCTGAATTCTGATCTTT
The DNA here is from genome assembly GCA_963457665.1 of Thysanoteuthis rhombus. Classification (NCBI taxonomy): domain Eukaryota; kingdom Metazoa; phylum Mollusca; class Cephalopoda; order Oegopsida; family Thysanoteuthidae; genus Thysanoteuthis; species Thysanoteuthis major. The sequence continues at coordinate 16,622,940 of OY735232.1, read as the reverse complement.
AAAGAATATCATATGCAAACGAATCGCAAGGAAGATCTGATTTGTGGAGAAAAATATACATTGTAATATATATATATATATATATATATATATATATATATATATATATATATATATATGTGTGTGTGTGTGTGTGTGTGTGTGTGTGTGTGTGTGTGAGAGAGATTACATAAGTTTTTTTCGTCAGGGAGCAGAATATTTTCCCAAGTCAGAGAAAGTGAACGATTCTCATCTTACAAGTGGAAGGTATATAAATTACCTTTGAAGATTCACTAACAGAAGTGGAAAGGTGTGAAAAGCCCTGAATTGAGCAACGAAATACTAAGGTGGAAATACATATGTTTAAATTACGTTTTTTGCATCTTAATTAGCAAAGAGGAATTATTGACTTTTAGTAAAAGTAAAGAAAAAAGAACTTTCAATATTCCAATGAATAAGACTGTTTTAAGCAAAATAATCCATCAATACACAATAATTAGGAGTTGACAGTTTGAAAGGACCTCTCATCAGACTTATTTTCGGTTTCTGTTGGTGGCTGTCAGTAAGGCAATATTTATGACTGAAAGAACTTGTAACGACTGCATCAACAATCATGTCAAAAATAGCTCTTGAACGTTAAACAAAAGTACGGACAGAATTACTTTCAACTCAACTGGTTTACCATCAAATTCTGATGAAATGTAACCAAAGATCTATGGAAAATTATTTGGAGATCAATGTTTTCCATACAGCTTTTTCATTCTTCAAAAATTAGTTTATTTCGCTAAGGAACAGCCGAAATACTGAAAGAACTGAGGAAAATACAAATAATTCATGAATTATATGAAATATATATAAAAGCGCTGTAAAAATGTTTCATGCTGATATTTTTATCTTTTTACGGATAATACCCATAAAACCAACACCTATGAATAAAACTAGATAAAAAAAGGAGAAAAAATTTTACTTTATTTTCCATTATTGTTTTAATTGCTATGGCTATCGCACGGAATCTTTTGAATTTTTACTTCAAATGAAATTGATTAATCCATGAACTTTAGAATGGCTGGAAATCGTAAATGTTTAAAGATTATGAGTATACCAAAATTAGTGAAAGTATGTGATCATACTGCAATCACATGGAAAATTATTCTCCTAAAACTTGGAGTTGAAACTTCATTTTTTTTCAAATCCATCATTCCCTACATATGAACAAAAGGATATTTATAATCATCATCATCATCATCATCATCATCATCATCATCATCATGCATGCATGTATGTATGTATACATATAGTCAGCCCATTGACGTTTTAAAAGTTAAAAGTTTTGAAACAGCGTACCAATGAGATATTTCAAAACGCTCTGACTGATATATGATGTCAGGGTGACCTCGACCTTTTGTAAAAAAAAAATGCATCAATCCACGTTGGTTAGTTCACGAATGTTTGTCCAATTTCCTTTTCTCAAGTTAAATAATTACGGTTTTAGAAGTCATGTGATTCGTGGAAATAATCGCCTAACGGTCCTTTGAGTTTTTCAAAGAGGCAAGTAAAAGTTCGATTAAGAGGAAAAATAGGGATAAATCCTGTTGCATTTATTAATCCGTCAGCAGTTCTGGCAACAACACGGTTCATCATCAGTTTTTCTTTAAAAAAAAACACTGCTTTCACAGATTCCTACCAATTTGGAGACATTGCAGAGAGTTGGACAACGATTTCCAGGATCATATCAAGTACTAAGTCAATCATCCTCCATTGACGAAGAATGTCATCCAGACTTGGCATCGTCTTTGTTGAATTTTTTTTTCTGATTTGAAACCAAATACCTGTCACAGTGCGTACGGCTTCGACAATCAACCCGATTGTCTTGTTGCAAAATTAAAAAAAAAAAATATCGCCAAAGTGTTTAATTGTGTGTTCACTCAACCTTAAACCTATTCTCTCTTTATTGACTCTACTTAACCTGGCCTGTTTTAGTATGATTAAAGTCTGCTAAATATCTATACTTATTCACGGAGAAACATGATATTTTGATGAAGTACAAAAGGTGCAAATTTCGCAAGCCATTCATAGTGGGTTACATCCTCAGTGAGTATTCAGCATCGTTCAATAATTGATCAACTAGATCTGATGTGTCATTCGGTGCATGCTCTTCGGATAGCTAATCCTAAATATATGCATGCATATCTCTAAACTGATCAAGATAGATTGATACATAAACAGATTGATAGTTGGTGAGATATTGTCTCCCCTAAACTAGCTGATGATTTAAACTGTACATGGAGCCGGATACAGTTGACACATCTTTGTATCTTTCTCACTCTTCTGATGATCTCTGTTGTGCACTAACAAAGCGTCTAATTGAATAAAGAAATCTCATTTGAACCCTACATGTCCTTCTGAATCTTTTCCTCACTCTCATACTGACGAGTGAATTATAATCCACATCAATACATAGATAGATATATAGATATATAGATCATCTATTTGTCTGGCCATGTGACCGATATATAGGTCGAAAATTCAGCACGCTGCATGTACAAAACTTTGTATAATGGGAGAACAAAGACAGTATATAGTTTATTCCAGCTCAAATGAAGATATAGTAAGCTGTGAATATTAGATATTCCCTCTCTTGCATTATTAACGCAAGTGTGGTCTGGCGACAATAGAGATTAAATGAGATTAAGTTAACCTTAGGGCTCAAAGTGGAGAGTGCTGTTGACATTTGATAAAGGTTAGATAAATCTGCAGGCTGTTTTCGAGTTTCCACAATCATTCTAAGCCAAAAAAATCTGTCCTTATATTAAAGGTTGTGCAATAACTGACTGTTAAATTAAGAAAATCTGGTTATAGATATTTGGATTTAGAAACTGCCAACTAAAATAGGAAACATAGGTTTATCGAGTGTTTAAATGATTCTGGCTGGCTAGCTGTCTGGCTAGCTGAACACGTATGTGTCGTGTATACAGGTTGCACCAATGAAGCTAAATAGCAGAAAATTGAAAGATTTGTTCCTTTTTATGTCCCGTAAAACCCCCCTTTTTTTCGTCGTTTTGGAAATCTCCCTAAATAAATTAATAATGAGGTATTCAACTTACAATGTTAGTTTATGCTAAATTGGTCCTTTACTTTGTCATCAGAAGCGTTCACGCTTGCATTCTTAATATTTGGACCCTTTAATGATCCAACAAATGGCAAAATAAGTAACTTAACCATTGACCCTCTTTTTGATGAAAAATAAATCACAACATGCAGCCAAAAGACATTGGACATATGACAGTTTCTATTGTGTGACTACCCAGACTTTTTCTGAAAAAAGATTTCCTATTGTGTAGTTTCAGTTTCATATTATGAAGTAGAAAAAAAACCAGTTCAAACAAAATTGATTTTTTACATTTTGTATCAAAATGAGACTGGTCGCCGAAGAGTCAATGTCCTTCCCAACATTTATTCCGGCTAAAAATAATTACTGTAACGTTTATAATGTATTCATAAATGAAGATAAATTGAAATATATTTGGGGGGGTAAATGTACTCATTCAACAGAAAGGAATGAACCCATATGCATCTGTGTGTTAAATTTTCATCAATACGCAAGAATTGTCAATTTAGTAAGCAAGATTCCTGTTGGTCGTGAATTCAAATGTCACTTGGGCAATGTAGATTCATGTATCAGTATACATCCCTTATTTTCGTGAAGATTGTTCTTATTGTTCTTATTGTTCTTATTATGGTAGGGAAACTAAGTCGACCTTATACTGGATTTCGTCAAGTATTCACTGGTGTGATTTTGTGTGTTTGTTTGTTTTTTTTGTTTTTTTTTTTGTTTGTTTTTTATACTCCTGTAATATTATTAGTACAGCGTAGGGCTTACCTGTACCCAACTTACTGGGACGATTCTGCTTTGGTTTCAGTAGAAAGTAAGCTTTTACTGGGTGAAGCTGATAAATTCACACTTAACCTTTCTCTTTTACACAGACTTTGGACCAGCATATAGTTTGAATTCAGAATTGATCGTCTCGTAGACTGGTTGCAGATCAAGGCTGAAAATCCCATTTAGTCATACTTTTTACTCATAGTTGGCGAGACATATTGATCCATCACTTTTTCAATGACAACAGTGTGAAGTGAGCAAAATCTCAGGAGTTTGAACTTGGTCAACCAATCTCATTTCCTTGTTGCTAGCCGCTTGCCTGCGTACACCTCCGCTGCTCGCGTGAAAAAGGGTCCCTTTTCGATTACTGTAGCAAAACAACACTTCATTTTCTTCGCTCCAGGCCTACATCTACGCCAAAAGAGCGTCGGAGTATAACGTTATCTAAATTTCAACATAATAGTTTCTGCCCATTCAAAAAGATCTTATACTATATAATCAACAGACATTATTTCAAAACATGTCTGAGATTTTAGGCTTGCAGTTAAAACCCAGATTATGAAAATGTGGATTCAAATAGAAATATAACTGTATCTAACAACCGTAGTCATCAAAAATAGCGGAGGGTTCTTTCCTTTTTCATATCTTATTTGTGCATGAATTTGTTTGCTTGTGTATTTGCTTGCAGCTGTGTTTGTGTGTTCCAGCGATCCTGACCACACTGTTAAATCTACAGACTTGATAATTGGCATCAGTACTCCACTAGACCACTTCGGATAGGTTTTTTTTTTTTTTTTTTTTTTTAAAGGAAGCTTCTTTCGATATTCTGGGGCCTTATTTTAGCAGATCCATCGATGACATCTAAATTCTCCAGAATGTTGACGTTTCTTTGTGTTTTTATGCTATTTTGGATGTTTTGTAGTGGATGGCGGCAGTGATGTCATAAATGTGATTTATTCTGACTATATTCATTCTTTGATGTGATTTTTTATGACTTCAGATTTTTATGCTACAGTTGTTCAATTATTGACTGTGATGACGAATTTTTCCTTACCTTCATATGTATTATCATATATCACTCCTCCTTCCCTTCCATTTTTCGTAAAGTAGGGAACAGTTTTTAATAATGTCAAAAAAGCACCATCCATCTTCTCTTTCACTGAAATAAAATTCTATCTATACAAGGCCATGAACTGTCGCTTCTCAGAAGATCATCAGAAGTCTACAACAACAAGCTCCTGACGACTGCTACTCTTACTAAAAGTGTGAGAGACGGTGGGAAGGAAGAGGGGATAAAATAGATAGTTCATTAGAGGGTCAGTACTCCGACGAGAAAGTAGGGAAAAAGAGAGGAGAAAAGAAAATTAAGCAGTCCAATAAAAGGGTAGGAAGGGAAAGTGTCTGATGGCTTCTACTGATATTATAATAGTCACAGTCCTTATAGTACGTAGGATTTTATAAATCTACCTTTTTTCTAAATTTCAACCGGTTTTTCATCTCTGTAATTATCTTTCAACTCGTTTAGTACCCAATGAACATCACACTTGAGAAGAGTATTTTCTTCAGAATCTTTTTCATACTGGGTCAGTTTTTTATACATCTGCTTTGACTTTCCACACCCTCAATATTAAAATATACTTATAACAAGAATAATGTCTTGGTTGTACTTTCATAAGTTTCAAGAACAAGAAAATCCCCTTAGTCCAAAAAAAGATAGGTATAAAACTAATGCATCCTCTTGATAGTCGCTTATAGAATTGAAACATGGAACATACCTGAAAGACTGACCTTCAAACTGAGAACAATGAAGTATCTACTTGAGAGAATCATGCTCAGCATCACATCGAAAAATTGCAAGACGGTAAAGTATATCATATAGAAAAAATATTCAGAGATATCAGGGAAAAAAGTAGAAAAATCAAATTGCGATTGGTTGGTCACGTTCCAAGAGTCTCAGAATATCAATGGACATCACAACTCATAACTCAAATCCTTCGAGATCATATGCAAAACTGTGGACGGCAAAATATGAGATGGTGTGACGAACTATACAAGTTCTAGAAATTTAATTAATCTCTAAATATTTTATGTTCAAAAAGTTAAATGAAATAATCATTAAAGAAATTATCATGAGACATATGAAGTTATGTAGAGAATTATACATGATAGTCTTCATATTAAGAGTACATATCATGAGATGATTTAACTGGCCCCAAGCTTATCATTATTACTGCTCAAAATATGAATTTCACAAACTCTATTAAATTAAAACCGTAAAAATGTTAATGTTTATTTGCATTACATACTCCCGTTTTCTATCTGATAGATTCTGACTGTATTCAGTATCTTAATAAATATTGATCGCTGTTCCTGATTCGTATCTATTGTACATTTTGATCATCTCTTTATCTTTGCCTGTTTATATCTAGCTATATTTTTATCTATCTATGTATCTATAGAGTGGATGAATTCTCACTCTCACTAGGAAATTGGTAATAACTTTATTATTCATTGCAGTGAAACTTCCGTCATTTGCTCCATACAATAGTAGGATAAAAATATAATTTGTTTCATGAAGTAAAAGCAATATCTACGGAGGTTACAAACGATTTTCAATAGAGAGATCATTCTCACCCATTTAATATATTTCTATATTTTTCATTCATTCACTTCAAAATACAATCAATTTGACAGTTATTATTTTCGGTAAGTTACTGTAAATGATTTCCGCTATGATTTCAAGAGCACGTTTTTGGCCAAGTTTTTAAAAACTCGAAAACAAAAATCTCATTCCTTTCTGATATGGGTAATTAATTTTCCTCTTCGCTTTTTTTTTTTAGAGGGACCAGTTTTGATATTAAAATATATTCTGTACAGAGCCATAAACAGTTGTTAGAATTATACATTGTTTACGTAAGCTAATAAAAAATTACATATATCACTTTAACGAGGAGGGAAAAAGAAAGAACATCTTTTTTATGACAAATCATCGATTTTTTATCCCTTCAGATGAAGTACTGCTTGCAATTATTAATGTTTGACTATAATTCTTTTCATCTTCGTTTTAGTTGCTTTTCAACTAATCAAACTGTCAGTCTACGGCTATTAGTAATAACATTTTATTGATTCTTTGCTAAACGAACCATTATCGACTATTATAGATCTTTACTACTATTTTTTCACATCCTAATTTCCGTTGCTTTTCATTGCAATCACTCAGACCGTCGGTCTACAGCAATTAGTAAACAGCTTATTCTCCATTTTCCTGACGTGCCGTTTACTTTCTGTTGTAGACTGGTGGTATAAGTAGTTGTGATACAAAACGACTAGAATAAGGATGGAAATATTCAAATAAAAATCCATAACGGTTGACAAAACCATCAAATTTACGTCTTTCTACGTACGTCAATGCAAATCTCTTTTCGGTCAGCCGGTCCAAAATATGTTAATTATCAATTTCCCTAGTCGTATAAAGATGGATTGATATGAACCTTATTCCAGATCTATGGGTCATCATCATCATCATCATCATCATCATCATCATCATCATCATCATCTTTCTCTCCTTACTATTATGGGTGATGGATTCAACGGTGAACTTGTGGTTCTTGTTTTCTCTTGTATTTCGTAGACTCCAATTATACCGACTGGAACTTTTGAGGCAAGTTTTCATAGAATTTCTCATTCCCCACCCGACTCAACATATTCCGTTTCCGAAAGAACGTATCTCTTGAGACAGATGTTTTCCGTCTAGTTGATCACAGAATAGTTCTGTTGCAAAAAGGAAAGTAATGCCCTTATGCTGGCTAAGACATCAACTGTCTTGAAATAGCATGTTCCTCCATCTCGATTGGACTTCGGAATTCTCCTAGGGTTTCAAAATGTTTAGAAGATTTGAAGGCGACTAGTGGTCTGAATGGTGACACTCATTTCATCTTCCGTCATTTTACCCATAGTTGGGAAGAGATATGGATTCATGCCCTTCTCGAGGGCATTACTGCTAAGTGAAAACAAATTGTGTCAGCCAGAGTTTGAACTCGGCAAGCTGATTCCATCCTCCATATCGTTAACTGTTTGGCCATCCTGTCTCCCCATTCAATTCATAATTAGTTCCATATCGAGTTAAATCCATGATGGTAATTATAATAAAGATGTTCATCTGCTTCTGCCCGCCTATATGCATTATATCCATCCAAGACCGCATCAGTTACAACAGATGCTCTCTTCCTACTTTGTCACTAAATAATTCTATCGGTCAATACTTCGTAAAATAGGAAATTCCTTTCATATCGTCAGACGTCATTCATCTGTTATAATTCATCGCTTAAATATTTTGCTGATCACTGCTACTTCCAAAGAATCAAGAAATCGTGGTCTCTAATTTATTTATTGTTTCGTATTTTTCTTTGATACGTATTCCCATTCAAGCATTAAAAACAGATGTTTGCAATCTGTTTGAACGAATACTTTGTAGCTCTTTGAAGCTGGATCTAAACAACGCTTTAATGCCTTTTCGTAAATGGTTTTTTATCAGTACATCTTCTGGTTGCATTTTAGTTTAAAAGAACCTTTTGTTTTGTAGTTTCATCTCGTTTCATCTCACGATTCAAAGCAGCTGCCAGGCGAGATATATTTGTAAGGGAGAAATGAGAGAAAACATTTACAGTATTTACAGAACTGAATGGTATATGTTTCTTAACATTTACAACGGAATTTATAGACGAAAGAAGCAAGTTGTAGCCTATAAAAAGAGTAAATAACACATATATAATCTAAATAGAAGTGAGTTGGTGAAAAAATGATTGATATGAGTATTTCAACGCGTGTATGATATCTTTGCCAACTGGACTGGAATGAAAGTGCATGAGACATTTGCCAAAACACTAACAAGGCATTTGTTTTATAATTTTGCCGTTTGTATTTTTTAAATATCTTTTTTTTTTCGGTAGTTTCCTCTTGTTTCTAAAGAGCTGTAGAGTGAAATATGCTTGTGACCGAGATTAGGGAATATTCACAGCAGTCACAGAACTGAACGATACTTTAATTCTTTTTTTAATTCTTATTCTAATGTAGTATTGTAAAACAGTATTATCACTCTTTTGTTACTAATTACAGGTAGTCGACTTAGCTAACGAAAACGCTAAATTGGTTAGGCTCTAAAAATTTAGCGGAAGCAGGTATAACTGCTAATTTAAGTGGATTTAGCTCCGGTTCGTTTTTGTTTGCTTTAAAACCATCAATACAGATCTAAAGAGCTGAAATTTCAAGATGTTGTTGCTTCGACAAGTTTTTCTCAAACCTTGAGTCTTTCACACGAAATTTCGTTTCCTTCCTCAGAGTTTCAAAAAAGTTGGAGAAAAATGTGCCGTTTAATTTATAGTGGAACTCATTTATAGTAACTTACCGATGATATTACTGATAAACTGATTGTAGTTTTCAAATGAATGAGCGAAAAACATCAAGAAATATTGGATGGGTGCGAATGAACTCTATTGAAAATTGAATGTAACCTCGGTAGATATTAGTTGATTTTAGAATTTTGTATAATAATTGGGACTTTTTTTTATTTACCATCTCTGTAGATAGACAGATAATTAAATAGATAGATATGGACGGACTGAAATGAAGAGAAAGAGAAAAGGAGGTAGAGAAATTGATAGATAATTGAAAATACGATAAATACAAGTCATGGACACAGATTGATGTTTCATGAAGATAATGCAATAAAAACGAAGGCATGCAATAAGAAAAAAATGAATTTCGTGGAATTCATATTTCAAATAATAATAATAATAATAATAATAATAATAATAATAATAATATTTAAATGGGGAAAGAAGGCAGGACATGAAACCTGATGCCACAGAGGCTAAGAACTATTGGAATAGCATATGGGGGCACCCAAAAAGACACAACGTAACACCGCAATGGTTAGGAAACATGAGAAAAGAACTAGAAGATATAGACAAGGGGGAACCGATAGTACTGAATGAAAACACATTGAAACATACTCTTAGGAAAGTAGCCAACTGGAAAGCACCGGGGCCCGACGGGATCCATGGGTATTGGTTCAAAAAATTCACCACGTTACACGGCAGACTCACTCACCTACTCCAAAATTGTCTAAATGAAGGCAAAGCACCAGAATGGATGACTAAAGGCAGAACCACCCTCATCCTAAAAGACCCGGGAAAGGGGAACATAGCAAGCAACTATAGACCAATCACGTGCCTACCACTTATGTGGAAAATCCTGACCGGGCAAATAGCAGAGAGAATATACATGTCAATGGATAGAAGGGGACTACTACCAGAAGAACAGAAAGGATGTAGGATAGGAACCAAAGGGGCAAACGATTTACTCTACATAGACCAGATGATCTTAAAAGAAGTAAGGAAAAGGAGAAAGAATATCGCAATGGGATGGATAGATTACAAAAAGGCATACGATATGATTCCACATAGCTGGATACTCGAATGCCTTAGAATGTTCAAAATTAGCAAACCGGTGGTTAAATTCATTGGTAATTCGATGGAAGACTGGAAAGTAGATTTGACAGCCGGAGGGGACAAACTAGCCGAGGTAGGGATAAAAAGGGGAATCTTCCAAGGAGACTCGTTGTCCCCACTATTATTTGTTCTAACAATGATACCGCTTAACAGAATCCTGAAAAACAGCAAAGGATACCACTTCTCTAAAACAAAAGGAAAGATCAATCACTTAATGTACATGGACGATATTAAATTGTTTGCAAAAAACAGGGGAGAGCTTGAGACTCTGTTCAACGAAGTAAGGGAATATAGTGAGGACATAGGAATGGAGTTTGGGATAGAAAAATGTGCAATCATGGTGATGCACAAAGGAAGGCTTTCAATGACTGAGGGAATTGAACTTCCGGACAACAACAAGATTAGGGCATTGACTGCACAAGACCGATACAAGTACCTAGGTGTCCTTGAATGTGACACGATAAAACGGGAAGAGATGAAGGAGAAAATTAAGAGAGAATACCTCAGAAGGATAAGGAAAATATTAGAAACCAAATTAAATAGCAGAAATCTAATAAAAGGAATGAACACCTGGGCTGTGTCAGTAGTTAGGTATACAGGACCATTCCTAGGATGGACAAAGGAAGAGCTCCAATCAATGGATAGCCGAACAAGGAAACTTATGACGATGCATAAAGCATTACACCCTAGGGATGATACAGATAGACTATACGTTAAGAGAAAAGAAGGTGGTAGGGGGCTCATCAGCATAGAAGATTGTGTCCAGAGAGATAAAGTAGTCCTAGATAGATATGTGCAAACAAATAGTGAAGAAATCATAAAGAGCGCGAGGGATAGTGCAACAAACAATAAAGTAGAAAACAATGGAACAGTACAGCAAACTAGAAAAGAAAAGTGGGAAGGGAAAAAATTGTACGGCGAGTTTAAAAGACAGATAAAAGATATAGCAGACGAGAAATCATGGACGTGGTTACGAAAGGGAAACCTTAAGAGAGAAACAGAATCGCTCATCATGGCAGCCCAAAACAAAAGCATAAGGACAAACTACATAAAAGCAAAAATCGACAGAACACAGACAAACAGCAAATGCTGCATGTGCGGTGAAAGAGATGAGACAGTAAACCACATAACTAGTGAATGTAGTCAGCTCGCCCAGAAGGAGTATAAGCATAGACACGATAGAGTAGCAACGATGATACACTGGGAACTAAGTAAACAAATGGGATTCAACCATGGGGAAAAGTGGTATCAGCACAAGCCAGAGGCAGTTTTGGAGAATGACAACCACAAACTACGGTGGGACTTTGACATCCAAACTGACCACCTCATCCAGGCAAGAAGGCCGGACTTAGTAATAGTAGACAAAAAAAGGAAGGCCTGCCAAATAGTAGACGTTGCTGTACCTGCAGACCATAGAGTAAAAAAGAAGGAGGGTGAAAAAAGGGAAAAATACAAGGACCTAGTAAGGGAGTTAAGGAAAATGTGGAACATGAAAACCAGGGTAGTACCGGTCATAGTGGGCGCACTAGGAACTGTCCCCAAAACGCTGAGGGAGAGACTGGAGGAGATCGGGATTAGGGGGAGGATAGAGACCGTACGGACCACAGCGCTACTTGGAACTGCACGGATACTGAGGAAGGTGCTAGAGATATAAGTACTGCAACGAATAGTAGCTCTGTCATGATATGCGAAAGAGGGAGGAGACGTTAGCTGAGGACCTGAGGAGACTTATTGTCACTCAGCCTTCAGCGATAACCACTGGGCAACCGGTGTGAAACTGTAAATCGTAGAATTACTGCGACCTATGAGTACTAGGAGAGGAGGGCTGGAGACTTGAGGAGACTTGCTGTCACTCAAACTCCAGCGGTTACCACCAGGCAACTGGTGTGAGATCTAATAATAATAATAATAATAATAATAATAATAATAATAATAATAATAATAATAAGCTCAAATAAAAGCATTAGGACAAACTATATAACAAAAATCGATAGAACAATGACAAACAGCGAGTGCCGCCAATACGGAGAAAGAGATGAGACTGTAAATCACATTACTAGTGAATGTAGTCAACTCGTCCAAAAAGAGTATAAGCACAGACACGATAGAGTAGCAACATACACTGGGAACTGAGTAAACGAACGGGATTCAACCATGTGGAGAAGTGGTATCAGCACAAACCAGAGGAAGCCCTGGAGAATGACAACTACAAATTACTCTAGGACTTTGACATCCAAACCGACCACCTCATCCAGGCAAGAAGACTGGACTTGGTAATTGTAGATAAGAAGAAGAAGACCAGCCAAATAGTAAACGTGGCTGTACCTGCAGACCATACAGTAAAGAGGAAGGAGAGTGAGAAACGGAAAAAATACCCGGACCTAGCAAGAGAACTAAAGAAGATATCGAACATGAAAGCTAGGGTTGTGCCAGTCATAGTGGGCGCACTTGGAACTGTCCAAAAGACAATGAGGGTGAGACTGGATGAGATCAGGATAATGGGAAGGATTGAGACTGTACAGACCACAGCACTGCTAGGAACTGCACGGATACTGAGGAAGGTGCTAGAAATATAAAAACTGCAATGTTAATAGTCAACAGTGATCCAACAAAGGAAGGGAAATGAAAGTGGAAATGCAAACTGCAGCCCTGACATGATAGGTGAAAGAGAGAAGAGACGTTGGCTGAAGACCTGAGGAGACTTATTGTCACTCAGCCTTCTGCAATGACCACTGGGCAACCGGTGAGAAACTGTAAACTGCAGTATTACTGCGACCTATGAGTACTAGGAGAGAAGGGCTGGAGACTTGATGAGACTTGCTGTCACTAAAATTCCAGCGGTTACCACCAGGCAACTGGTGTGAGATTGCAAATAATAATAATAATAATAATAATAATAATAATAATAATAATAATAATAATAATAAAAATAATAATAATGACGATGATGCTGAAGATGTTTTTCACATAAACTCTTTTGCTACAGCCTCGGCAAGGCGAAATTTGAACCTGCTAACTAAATAGTTCAACAATGTCCTTGCAACAACAGGAATTTCTTTCGTTAACTTACATTGGATTCCTGCAATCCCAGCTCAACACTTCCTCCATATAAGATATCAACGTTCACTACACCACTCCATGTAACCAATTCATCGGCGTTTCGTACAATTCTTTGGGATCGTCCAGTTCTTCAATTTCGATTTAAATTCGTTACCGAGCACGTAGCACACGCGTCTACCTCAATCATCACCTTCCAAATATTCACAAAATGATTCAACCTGCAACGATCGAGAACGTGACCCACAAATTGTCCGCAGCCCAATCATCTCCATATCTCGATCTGCTCCCCGATAATCTCCAATGTTTTTAACTGCAGTGTTTCGGTCCTCCTATCTTTCCCTCCCTAATTGCCTCCTTCAGTCCTGTCTATACTTTCGGTCGCTATACTCGATCTGCTTGCATCCATAATATTTCTTCTTTTAAAAGGACATTCCAGCAAGATGACTAGTACTTCCACCACTTCAGTAATCAAGTATTTCTGGTAATTTATAAATAGGATTCTCCGACTCCTTACGCGCTCTCAATGTCCTTGAGAAATTGTTAGGCTGACTCAAATGCTATTGTAATTTCGAGGGTCTTCTCTAAAGTCAGTGTTTTTTCACTGAGTAAGTGCTGTTTTAGTTTTTCACTCTCCACCCCCAACAACCAGTTTGTTTTGTATCAATTCATTGAGTTTGTCTCCACGATTGCGCATTTTGAACAATCTTCTGAGTGACGTGAGATATTGGCTAATGGATTCATAATACCTCTTATCCCTGGAACAATTCAGAAAACGCTCATGAACTTCATTGGGCGATTGGATAAATGTGCTGACATCGTTCGTCAAATATCTTTTCACTTGATCTATTATCACCAAGACCTCATAAAGCAGCCTTATATTTGACCCAAACCACTGACAATAGTATCGTCTGCTGCCTCCCATCGTCTTTGACATCGTTAGCGACAAAATAAATCACTCAACACGATTTCTCCCATAATTGTCTTCACTGTTCCATTCTCGATCCGTTTCAAAAGAAATAAAGAAAATAATTCAAAAGTCACAAATTCTGATTCATGCCCTGCTTGGTCGTATCTCCAATTCTTCCTTCTTTGTTTCCAATTTTGTGCATCAAACCAGAAAAAATGCAATCCAAAATATCTGATCCAACCCTTTTCAGCTCTTCACGTTCGCAGTCCAATTTATGATGGCTTCCTTAAGAACATCAACTGATGAGTGACCGAGGATGGTAACTCAAAACCCCCAAAAGACAGTTTTTTTATATAGATTCAATTCATAATTCACGATAATTGCAACCGATAACAATAAAACAACGGTCTGATTCCTTTAATGTATTGCAAAAGTAATATCGATATAGAATAGCCACTATAAAAGACGGTATCAAAAACACACAACATCTGATAGAGGTAGATTAGTACAAAACCAAAATTCATAAACGACACATTTTGAAATTGAAAAGATATCTTAATTACACATTTTAAAATTTTTGGATTACTTACTCACATATTCAAATATTCAAAGTACATTGTAGACCCACACACTGTTTTTCTCAAGTGACATACTTACTGATACACCAAACCCAATACTCACACATAATTTGCCTATGTGGACACACAAATATTGATCATCAACACAGAGAAACGAGATATATCCTCAACAGCACAATTACCGATCTGGACCCTCTATCGTACACACAAGACTCACCAACATATATAAACACTATTTAGAGCCTATTTAAAGATACCCTTAGCAGAAACCATTATAAACCCACTGTTGGACAAAAGTCTTTGCATCTCCCCCGCTAATGACGATAACAATTGAGCTACCCTCTACTGTGTCTTATCTACGGACTCAATCTTATTCCTCATCTTGTATCGGGTCTTTTCTTACCATGCCCACTGCCTGATGGTTATCAATCGTTTAGCCTTTTGCACAACCTTTCGTCATTTATTTTTGGTAAGTATCCAGTACATCTCTATTTCTGTTTCTTAATAATTTTATGATAACATCATTCGTATCTCTGACCTATGCAAACTATTGCAGCTATCATGCATTAATCGTATACTTCACGCTTTAAGCATATTGGCTAAGTTCTCATTAATAATTATTCATAATGATTCCCAGACAATCGTTCTGCGTAGTTTTATTTCGCTTCATGACCTGTCCCTAACATTAATAGATGACTTACGTAAACGTATTCATCCACTATTCTCCTGGTTCTTCTAGATCTTTATCATTGAATATTACTTTTGTCTTTGTTCTGCTTATTTTGACCCTCTTTTTTACTTCCTCTATTTAGATCATTCAGTATGTCTTGTTATTGATCTGATACTTTTGTAGTTATGGAAACGGTATAAGTGAATATCTAGGGACTCAAATATTTTCTGCCTTTAATTACTCCCATTTCCTCCCAGTCAGTTTTCCTAAATATGCTTTCGATGTCCATAGTGAATAGTTTGGTTGATATTGTATCCCCTTCGCTCATTCCTTTTCCTATCTTCATCTTTATTTAGTATAATTATTGCTGTGACATTTTTGTAAATGTTCTGAGTAACTTGTATATAATTCTGGTTAACACATTGGTCTCTCATTGAGTTGAAAACTAGTTTGTGTTCTACTGATTCAAATGTTTTTTGGATTAGTTGATTTATTATGTGTCGGCGGTCTATCGTCGAATTGCTACTTATGACAACTGTCTGCTTGCATGGTTGATTTTCATTTAAAGTGCCTGTGATTTTAAGTATGTCGATGAATAGTTTATTTGTGTTATGTAATAGTGTAATAGGATGGTAATTGCCAAGGTCACAATATCTTCTCTTTTGTTGTGTAAAATTACTATTCCTAGATATTGTACTATTTTCCTCGTATGTTGAGTGAATAGTTGTGATAGTCCTTTGTGAAAGATCTATTCTGCATCTTCCAAAAAGTCTATTCTTATGCCATTTTCTCCTGGGTATTCCCCGAGTTCCATATCCCGTAGCGTAAACACTACTCCGTCATCTGTTATGTCTTGGATATCACTGGTGTCTATCGTTGATCAGTTTATGGCACTTCCAGAGCGTACCGATTGAAGCTGTGGCGTATTCCGAAACCCTTTAATCTTTCCAATACCCTCTACTATCCTCTCCTTGGTTTTCTACTCTTTTTTCCTTTTCTAATTCTTTTGATCATTTGTTTGTTCCTGCTCTTTTGGTTCCGTTCGACTTGGCTCATGCCACTATATTTCTCCCCTTTTCATGAGGCTTAATGTTACTTTTGTGTATTCTACTGCATTGCTTGCGTTTGTAATAACTTATTATTATAATGTTATCACGGTACAATGTCTAACTTGTCACTTGTTGAAATCATCCGCTGTTTACCATGTAACGTTACGTCGATTTTAAAAACCAATCAATTGTACTGACATGGCACCCCAACCGTGTTGATCAAACACCATCTCCCTTTTTTCAGTGTATAGATTATGCCATACGTGTACTTTGTCATTTTATAAAAAGTTTTATGTCTATTGTATATTGATATCATATTATACTACATACTTATTTTTTGAAACAGGGTTACTTATGTTGCTGACACAAAACGTCATATATATATATATATATTTATATATTGTTGACACCTCCAAAAGAAGTAATGTTTTGGGGCACTATAGTCACTAAAATATTGGATAGTTCCAATCGTGTTCGCAGTAACTAGCAATGGGATCGACGAGATCTCTGGAAAGGGAAAACTCCGAATCTATTTCAGCGTTCTTTCGGGGGTCACCCGGTGCATATATATATATATATATATATATATATATATATATATATATATATATATATATACATACATAGATATTCATGCATAAATTCCCCATCCACCTGAATGCTCTATTCCTATAGAAGAGTATATATATATATATATATATATATATATATATATATATATATATATATATATATATATATATATATATAATGGGTCCCTGTTAAGCTTAATCAAGCGCTGTCTCTATCTAATGTGGTTCCGTACTGATTGGCCGGAAAATTCCCCACAAATTTTATCAACGCATGATTTTCCGGTACATCACCTGATTTTCAACTGAGATCATTGTTATTGATTTTACAAATAATTTTCCTTCATCTTAATCCTTCACTAGCTTTTTATTTTAATCATCCAGCCTTGGCTAAACAATGCAGATCACAAAATAGCTAACGTCCCTTTTGCAGGAGTAAAGCCTACTTGCACACATCAGCTGCTCTAACCATATGAGATGCAAAGATCTGGACGGCTTGGCATAAGATCAATATAACCCTTAATCTACCTTCAATTCTCCTTGATCCTCTCTCAGAGCCACATTTGCTACTATCGGTACACCAATAGTATTAGTAGTAGTTATTTTATTTTTATTTATCACTGTTTCTTTGGAACAAGCATCATCGAATATTACTATTGTTATTTTTACGAGTATTTTCTCTTGATTTTTAGTTTCCAAATTAGATATTCCCTTTCATCTTAATTTTTTTCTGGATCGAGATGGAAGGAAATACTATTTAAAAACTAATAATAATAGTTGTTAACAATGCTTTATCGAATGCAAAAACATCAAATAAAGATAAAACCTCTATTCTAATTGCGTTTGATTTAATTCCTCTTCATTAAAGGTTCATAAGCATTTTCTGAAAGATTTGCAGTTTTTCCTATTGCTTAATTCAATTACGCTTCAATCTTACTCGTTTTTCTGTCTTCAAACAATCAAATTTTGCATCACAAAGCAAAAAAAAAGCCATATTGCCTGATATGGTAGGGAAATTTGCTGACTGATTTTGAAACGCTGATCTTATTTTATCCGATTTCAAAACAAATTGCAAACGTCAGCGACATTAATTAACGTGATTGATTAATTAATTAATTTATTTATTTATCAACTTGCAGATGGATCAAATGATTGGATTTTTCAGATTGAGTTAAGCATTTACCGGCTTATTGAAACCGTCAACCAAAACTGTCACTAAAAGTGTCAACATTGGTTTCTTAAGTCTTTAAGTAGGTCTCCCTGACTGGCTGTCTATGTATGTATCCTTCATAAAGGTCTCACCAAATTACAACTCTTCATGTGTAAAAACACAGCAACAGCCTTATCATTCAGGCGTTCAATCAAGAATGTTAGTTTGTTAAATTGGTACCTTAGTCTTTGCCCCGTAGCATTCACATTTTTCGAAACCCTAGACTTTGTTAGTGATCACTGCCAACGAGAGGCAAGGAGAATAATATATCCATTGACCACCTTTTTTTCCAATTTTTGATTGATCAACCCAACATGCAAATGAAATGATAATTCTTTTATATAAAATCCAAGATATATGGAATCTGTATTCACCCAGAAAAATTAGCACAAGTCATTGTTGTCTAAAATGATCTTAGAGACTCGCAAAAAAAAAAAAAACATTTTTTAATAGAAAAATGCCTTTAGACGGCCGACGGTGCCGATCTTATACAAGATTTCAAGACGATAGCCCTGAAAATGTGACCAGAAGCACTCAAACATACATACACAATCACAATGAAAGACAGGCATGGAGAGAAGAATGTGTATCGCACTTGGCTATTTTACAGCGATTCGATAATCATATAAATAATTTACATTGGCACACATGAAATGCTGCTTTTATATATATGCATATATATATATATATATATATATATGTGTGTGTGTGTGTGTGTGTGTTTGCGTATACATACATGCATATATATATATATATATATATATATATATATATATATATATATATATATATATATATATATAGTTGAGAAAGTTTTACAGCTTTAAACACCTAACATAAAAAACGGCTTCTCAATAGATTTCTTGTGCCTTGTCAATATAATTTATGTAATTTTCCTCAGTTTTTTTTTCCTTGTTCCCCCTTTATTTTGTTATTATGGTACAATGTATGAACTGTCTCTTGTTGGCGTCATCAGTTGCTTACCGTGATACCGTTCCACGGCTTATAAAAACAAAACAGCTATATTAACGTCACCCAACGTCAACTTCTGTGGCCTACACGTTCCAAGTTCTATCCGTCTATCTATTTATATGTTTATCACTTTCTATCTATCTCTTTCCCTCTCTCTCTGTCTCTCTCTCACTCCCCCTCTCTCTCTCTCTATCTCTCTCTCTCTCCCTCTCTCTCTCTCTCATATATACGTGTTCATATTTATCCGTCTATCTCTATCAGCCTAGCTAGCTTTCCAGCTATCTAAGTAAGCCAGTTATTTCTATGTATCCATCTGAATTAGTTTCTATCAATCTATCGCATTTTTCTCTTATCTATCAATCTGTTTCTGTCTTCATTAGTCTTCCTTACGTCATCATATCTCTCCTGTGTCCTTCTGTAGTTGCTATACTGAT
This sequence comes from Thysanoteuthis rhombus, assembly GCA_963457665.1. Taxonomy (NCBI): domain Eukaryota; kingdom Metazoa; phylum Mollusca; class Cephalopoda; order Oegopsida; family Thysanoteuthidae; genus Thysanoteuthis; species Thysanoteuthis major. Next base: position 16,603,123 of record OY735232.1, on the reverse strand, counting down.
AAGCAAAGGATATGTTGACATTTTTTTTTTTTTTGGTAGTGATATGTTTTGGGGGGGGGTACTCTAACATGAATTAATTGATGATAGACAGAAAATTCCCCTTGAAAAATTTGCCTCCATCTCTTTTGAGCAATCTTTATAAACTACAAAAACCACAGAAGTTGAATGAACGTCACTTGAAACCCAATCGGCCATGTGTACTTCCTCATTATCTTATCAATTCAGCTTCTTAAACACCTGCATTAACGTAAGTTTCATGCGAAAAAAAAACTTGCAAGACCATCTTTGGCTCATCAACATTATACCATATTACAGAGGTTCTTAACCTTTTCATGGTTCCAGACCTCCAGTGCATCTGTTTATTATCTCCATGTACCCTCTTCACTCCACCATCAAAATCATCAACATCATCGTCATTATTAATCGCAATAAAGCAAAGCAAATAAATGAAATATGATTGAATAGATTCTATGTAAATATTAGAGTGTAGCACAGCATTTAGTAGTAATTAGATTATTTGGATTCAATCATAACAGCATGTGTTCATATTTCCTTGAAACAACATTTCACAATTTTCTCCGGTCGTGTTCCATATCCAGATTGTGCCTCTAACACCCTATGGGGTATGGATATCCCAAGGTAGGAGCCCCTGCTCTATTGGAAACAGTCTAACTGGCTATATATCACGCGTATAGGTCATCAAACGAGTTAGAGGGCTAACAATCCCAATATTTACTACTTATTATGTTTAGAATAACGAGTTTTTTTGTGAGACAATATAGCAATACTATTAATGCTAAGAGGGGAGTACGGTCAATATACCCCCGTCGGATAAATAAAGGGTTCGGTTCGTTACTTCCCCACACCTACCAAATGATACCTGACGAAAGTCGTAGAGTGCAACAGCCGAAACGTTGTATGAAAAACAACCAAGATCAGGATAGTCCGATTATCAATAGAAATGAGGGTTTTTTTCTTAAATTCCTTCCAAAAAAATTTTGAGGAAGGGTCAATTAACAACTTGAGCGTACACTAAATCGAATCCTTTGTTTTTATTTCATGATGTACACGCTTGTTTTTTTATCTTTAAGGTGATCACTGGCGAACAAAAGGCAAAAGTAACAAATTCATTGATCACTTCTTTTCTAATTTTCGCTTGCTCACTCTCAGCAGGCTTAGCTGCAGGATGACGTTTAGTATTCATTCGATATTGTACGTCAATTACATTATTGAGTATAGTTTAGAGATCGTTCTCTTCATTAGGATTCATCGGATATCCCCGGGAGACTCTCTGCATGACCATCATCTCCAGCACCGGATATTTCCAGAGGGTCTCCCATCTAGACACTGACCATGCTCGATGTTGCTTGTTTGTAATAATAGGTACGAGATCCGGTTTGTCCAACGCCATCAGGTCAATAATTATATTCTATGTTTATCAATATATTTAATATGATTTGATATTTGCATATTAGCATGATACCCGTAAAAAATGAAATACGATGTGTGGAGAGATTCTATCGAAAGTATTCCCAAACATTTTATCATGAAATATATCCTGGCAAATAAGTATTAACTTACGTAATGTCAGCAGGTCAATTTGGAATTTTATCTATCTCTTGCGAGTAACGCTAGTATTTGCAAGTTTACTTTGCGTACTCGTGGAGCTTTTTTTATTGACACACGAAAGGATATTTTATGACTGTGTAACATTATCTCAACAAATTGCAATTTGTTTTGTTTTTATTGCCAACACGAATTCATTGCTTGATAACCGGTTTGGCTCAACAGTAAAAAAAAACTAAACAGGTCTTATTAGTCACTGAGTAGAAACTATCATTGGACCCAAATCTTTTTGCAGCATGCTGGGTATGGGTGATCAATTAAAAAATTCGGAAAAAGGGGGTTCAATGAATAATTCATTGACCACTAAAAAAAGTAAAAAAAGGGAATAATTTAGCCTGAACTTACATTGTATACTAAACTCTAGAATCTAAATGGAGGTGATTTGAAGAAAAGGGTTTTTGTAGATATGATATGGACTGAATGTTTCTATTTTTTTCTAGAGATATTGAGAAGGTAAAGTTTTACTCCTCTAGCTCCATTGGAAGAGCCTATGCGTGCCATACATACATAGCCAGCCAACCAGACTAACTTTAAACTGAAGAAACCTATGGTGACTGTTTTGGCGACAGTTCTGGTTTCCGGTTTCTAACAAATTCTGATTTTGAGTGGTGAATATTTGGAGAATATTTTACGATGAAGTTTTTTTCCCATCTTTGGAGAAGAAATGATTTGATGCCAACAACAAAAATCAAGAAAAAAATCAGACAGGCCTTTCACGATAAATTTTATCACAGGCATTTTTTCAAATGTTTATTCGATTTCTTTTGGCGAACCGTCTGCGTCCAAATCTCATGAAACACAATTATTCTTGAATCTACTTGTAGTTCTTTTTCTAAATCTTGAAATTGCTGTTAAGGCAGTTCGTCGAAAATGTGATCGGTGCATGACGTTAACCTGTGCCTACATCATCGAAGATGACGCCCCCTATTTCCTGCAGGGAAAAATAGGTCTTCGCAGAAGATACTTCATTGCTGGAGGGGCTAAACCACTAAACAACGGTTCTATTTTAGCCCACCTAGTCAGAGTGTAATTGCTCAATCGTGATGAGTGGGTGTAGTACTGAATTGTCAGATCGTACGTCTTTCGATGCCCACCTATGTCATATCTTTACTGTGTTGGGTTATCTCAGAAGATACTACATTGCTGGAGGGGCTAAACCACTAAACAACGGTTCTATTTTGGCTCATCCAGTCAGAGTCTAATTGCTCACTCGTGATGAGTGGGTGTAGTACTGAGTTGTCAGATCGTACGTCTTTCGATGCTTACCTATAGCATATTTCCACTGTTTTGGGTTGTCTCTCTTAATCCTTCCGTCTTCCACAACTAACACACATGGCACTAGAGCAAGGCTTGGTAGGCAAAAACATGAAAACAAGTTGTGTATAGCTCGACATTCAACTCCCCAAAAGCTCGAAATCATCATGTTCTTTCTGCAATTATAGGCGTCACTGGGATCGAACAGACATTGAGTGACCAGATTCTAAGAATTAAAAAAAGGAGGCCAATCTCTTCAGAATCAATTGTAATGGCAGAATTTTCAAAATAAAACAAAATTTAAGGGATAAACTTTTATTAGGGAGGTAAGCATTCAAGTAATACCACGTATTCAAACATATTAAGCTCTTCGTTTGTCAACAGATGATTAGATAAAACTATGCACCCCATCACCTCAAAATTGTATGGTGCAAGTATTAGGACCTTATAGCAACCCTTCAAGTCTATTCCACTCATTTACATCGCGACCTCGGATCAAATTCACCTTTTAAGTATCGTTGTTTGTTAAGGGCTTTAAAGCTGAAAGGAGGACATTCTTAGGAGAAAAAAGCCCATCGTATTTCAACTGAAAAGTCAGAATATGCTCTCCCTTCGGATACATTTTGGTAACCCTATAGACCTCTGTTGAACTCACCACTACAGTTTTTTCACTAATTTTCATTATTCTTTTTTTAAGCCGATGCATGTCAGTCCAAGTCAAAGAGTTTTACTGCGTGGGTTGTTGCTGACAAACCGGAGGTTTTCTCTTCCGTTAGCTACGCTACCAACCTTTCGAATAGGGTATGTTGCAACTCAATTTTAAACTTTTCCACCCTAATCATACAGTTTCAGATGTACTCACTTAGCTGCTGAGTGTACAGAAAAAGCAGTCCTAATAAAGAGAATCCCATTCAATTTCTTACAATGGAAACATTCAAGACTATCTTATTCAATGGCTGACAAGAACCCCTTATATCAGCAGGGAATATCTAAAAAAGATATTTCCATCGATTTTTCTCATGTATTACACAAAATTTCGACTCCCACGTAAGTTCGTGCTAATTTGGGGCAGGGAAACAAGGGTTATATTTACCACTTTGCCATTTTTAGGGGGAGAGAGGTGCCTTACATACCGTCAAATACAGTAAGTTCTGTGTACATGGACCTGCTCAATATTCTACATATTTCTCACTGGCGCCAGTGGTAAGTGTTCAAGTTCGGCTGAAAGCCAGGAATACTATTTTTATAGAAGTTTTTTCTCTACTCAGAAGATCATTAGTGCAACATAGTTTTCCAAATAGATGACCTTGCTTTCTCTTGTATATACAAACCATTTTTCTACCGTGTGCGCATTTGTTCGGATTTCCTGTCAGACTGTTGTATTCGACTGAGGTTGATCAATATGAAATCACGAAGTGATTGCCAAATTTTCAAGGTATCAGACCAGAAAAAAAGTTATTACGGTAAGCTCTATTTTTCACAGTCTCTTGTGCAAAAGTACATTCTTCACTTTATGCAATCTAGGGCTCAAGGGCATCATCCAGAAAAGATGTCGACAAAAGTTCGAACTATTAAGAGTGTACAAAAGTATCCTATTTTGGGAAAGGAAGACTTGATAATCAAGTTGAAAACCACTTCAACTGGAAATTTTTGCGCATACCTAATATATCCATGGGCTATTCAAAACTCACACACACGCAAATAATACATATAACATAGACTATTCATGGTGAAAGAGAGTATAATTTTACACTGGGAAGCTTTAACCCTTTCTAATAGCCCAGTCATCTATACAACCATCGATAATCATCCCATTCAAATATACCCAGGTATTATCTATGAAAGCAAATTAATTGAAGCAAGATTGGACCATTTGAAGACCAAAGAGGAAGCAAGACATTTTAGACTGCACGACTGGTATCAACAAAAAAGATGATCATTAAATTCTGTTGGAAAACTTCAAAGGTATTTCAAAGATTCTGATTAATTAATTACTAGAAAGTGGTCTTTATAAATAGACACATCTTTCTCATCTTAGTTCAATCAGTGCTCGTTAAATTTTAGGAAAAAATATAAGTTTAAACCCTAGAGTTGCCAACTCGAGAAATATTTCAACGTTAGTTTGATTGCCAGAAAGCGCTAAATTTGAGAAAACGAATGCAAAAAAATGCCAAAATGGCTGAAATGAACAAAAAGGTGCTAAAATGGTTCTAAAACTTGCGCCCCCTATGGACCAAATATGTAAGCACACTGCACCAAATTAGAACGTTTTTGTGCTGCCAAAATAACAAACTCACTGTTATTTAGCGCAAAAAGCGCTTAAGTAATACCATCGATTCACTTAACATGGAAAAATAAAAGAAATAATGTGCTGAACCTCTTTTTAACTCCCTTCTCTCTTCTTACCTTTTTATTTTGCTACTTAAATATCCGTTCTCCTCTCTTTTCTCACGGTCTCACTTAATCGCCTCATTTTCTTCACTTCCCTCTCTCTACTTATATTTTTATCAAACAACCAAACCTTACTTTTTCTCTTCTCTCCCTTTCTGTCCTCTTATCAAATAACTTAACTTTCAATTCCCCCTGTCTTTTTACCCCTTCATTAAACTGCCTAACTTTTCCCCCCTGCCCTCTCTCACCTTACTTACTTGGTAAGTAACCTTTCCTTTCTTCCATTTTTCTTCCTCGCCTCTTATCAAACCACCTAACCCTATTTCTCTCTCCCTAAATCCATCCAACTCTCTCCCTACCCCTAATCATACGATGTAAGTACCCTCCTATCAAACTACCTAACCTTCTTTCTCCCATTCCTTTTTCCACACTCCTGTCAACTACTTTCTCCCCCTTTCTCTTCCCAACCTCTTTTTTAGATTGAACCAGAACATTCCAACTCAGGAAAGAATAAGTATAATAGTCAATTAGTATTTTAGTCAGCCTGTGTCCTTACGCTGGCTACAGCTTCAGTTGCTCCTACCCAGGCTCCACTCTGCAATAGCTGCGAATGAATTTAGACGCGATAGGCATCCTGTACTATTTCGCCAATATTTTGAAGTGAGAAGGATTCTTGCCTACTCCAAGGGCATTGGTATTAATTTATTGCAAACTCTCCCAGTGGGAGGTTGAACAAAGCTCGATTTTACTCTCCGTGCCTTCAACGGCTTGACTACCCACGCTTCCGTAAGCAGAATGACGTAGATTACTAACAAACAACAAGACGCCATTTTCAAACTTCGCTTCAAGGGTTTTTTTTTCAAATGATTTATATTGGTGAAAGTAAAGTAATTAAGTAGTGCAATTACGCTGGTTATGGCATCAGCCATCCTGAGCTCTGCGATTTGTGGAATAGACCTACAGGTGTGAACCACCTGAAGTGGCACTATTCCCTTCATTACACGCTATTTTACCTGGGAGAGAACAGACGGATTCATGCCTTTCTCATGGGCATTAGTGCCAGTCTCAATGGCAGTAGGAGTTTGAACTCGTTTCGCCGAGTCTACCCACCAATCGGCCACTGGTATTTCCTTCATATCAATGTAACGATGTTTTTAACAGAGCTCGATAGTTCCCGCTTTCATTACGATTCTCAGTGAGTTATGTGTTTTAGAAAATCAGCACCAGCTATTCAACAGAACCGTACCAATTCCAATCGCTGTCGACGCCAGGCTTCCTAAATACCCTTCCTGGCAGCTGCTGAAGATTTGTTTACTCCAAGACCAGAAGGAAAAAGAAACAATAAAAAGTTTTCACATTCACTTTATGAAAATTCCTCTGAAAAGGAATTAGAATCTAATCAATACCTTTTAGTGGTGCGCAGATGGAGAATAAACACTGACAATACAAGAGACTGGCAGAAGATTTTCGAAATCTTTGATAAAGAACTGAATAATTTATTTGTGTCTTTGAGGAATCGATTCAATGGATTTGGCTTTCATTGTTTTCCACTTGCTATTCTTTAACTTGCCTCATTCTAATTTTCAAATTCTCCTCTTTGTATCCACATAACTCTGGCCTTGTACCAAAATATGCCAAGTTTAATAAATATCTCACAATAATTTGAGACATCTCCGCACGCATGTGTGTGTGTGTGAGTGTGTGTGTGTGTGTGTGTGTGTGTGTGTGTGTGTGTGTGTGTGTGTGTGTGTGTGTGTGTGCGTTTCTGTGTACTTTGAAATAATTCAACAACTGGCTATTGTACAAAGTTGTTATTCGCAAGATATGTTGGTCCTTGCACCGGACAATGCTGTCGTTTGGGTCAATGGTTTTCGACATGGAGGGGGAAGATAGATTAACAATAAAATAAAAATCAATACTGAAGTGAACACAAATTAAGCGTAAAAAGTGACGTTTTTATAACTCAATGTGTGCCTCTAATCATTTCTATGTGGTTTCGAAATATAATTTTTTTCCGGACGAAATTTTCCATGGGATGATATCAAATTTAATAACGTAACAGCATTTTTTTTTATTTCATCAAACTCAGTTTGAGGAAATACAGTCGCTCATTTTCCGTTCATTCTTGTTTTTTTACCATTAGTTTTTTCATCGGAAAAGGATATACAAGGAATAATTTGTTCATCATTACAGGATGGGTGAGAGTATATTTTTCCCATTTTATTTATAGATCTACATTTGAATATGAAAGATCTATACTGAGAACACTGGAGAAATTTAATGGAATACATCGAAGCTGTAGTTTTGAACGACTGACAGAAAATTATATTTCTTAACTGACCCCTTCCTATCATCCACGTTTTTAACTGACATGCCCATGTCTGTATTGAATATCCACATATATAAAACACATCTTATATATATATATATATATATATATATATATATATATATATATATATATACATATGTGTGTGTGTGTGTGTGTGTGTGTGTGCATATGGAAGATGTGTTGTTTTCTCTAAATATGCAGTGCCTAATATTTATAGACATACTGCTATATATATATATACATATTTTTAAATATGAGATACATACCCCGATCAAATTTATTCCGCACTTTATAGCGCGTTTCAGTGGGGTAAAATCATTCATATTAGATTTTACCCAATTGAGGAGTACAATAAAGTATGAAACATATTTTAGGGGGAATATTTTTTATATAGTGTAGCACTGTTCAATGAGCACAGATACTACATTCTGATCGTAGACAGAGGGCCTTGGAGTGACACCTTGATCCTAGGTATATCACACATGATCTGATATAAAGCAGAAGTGCAGATTCAAACGTAAAGAATCATGCCAATTTGACAGGTACTACTCTTGTAATAACGAAAATGAAATTTTCACACAAGTCGTGTAAAAATACCGAAACATATTTCAGAAAAATATTCAACACACAGTGGTCCATAACATCCAACCATAGTCCGTTGTCCATTATCTCAACCCAGGGTTTTCTGTCCTCGGTACCGTGTCGGAAAGGTGCCTATATTTCCGAGGACGTGTCTTGGGAGAGATAACCCGATGGAGCCTATCCCTCGTCAGACGTCTTCGATCATATGCTGAGTGCTGAGTGCTCGGCAGAGAGGAATTGAATACAATTTTTAGTATTTGTGATGATCTGATCATGGATTGAGCACACAACCTACCAGACGAGCACTCTACCACTGGGCCACTGTAACATCAGTTGGAGACAAGAAATGTTCTTTGAAATGATCCATGGGGAAAGGCTTAGTGCAATGGTTTCGAAACTTTGAAAACTGGAAGAAATCTTCTGTAATAATTCTTGTTAGACCTTATTAGCATTCAGTTTTTCGACGGTAATCCATGAACTACGATAGAGAGCAATTTTCAATCTTGAAAATATGTTTATTTACAATTTACTACAAGGTGAAAGTCTGTGCAAATAGTTCCCGATAGTTGTGCAACTGATGATGATGATGATGATGATGATGATCATCATCATCATCATCATCATCATCATCATCATCATCATCATCATCATCATCATCATCATCTCTGTCACAATATTCACAATTTCTGGTTCAGAAGGACCACTGCTGAACGCCCCTCGTGGTCAGCAAACCCCATTTTCTAAACCACTGGCCTAGTCGTTTCAACCGAAGTAAAAAGAAATAACTCCCTTTCTTATGCTACCGGCCTCACCTGCTGATCAAAGGCTGATAAACTGGATTCGATTTTAACCAATTATGACAACAAACGCACACACATGTACATAAAAACACATGCATACACACACACTCATACGATCACGCAATGCACTCAAACGCGTGTACAAACACTTGTATACAAATGCACAAGCATAAACACACTCACAGGCCCGCATTTATATACATACACATGCATATTCGTGCACTCACACATGCGTACATATAAAACACATGTGCACATATGCAAACACATACATACACATGTAGGCACATGCACTTACTCAAACATGCGCAGAAACATCCTTCATACTCTCTACTGCTCTCTTCCTTGAAACTTTCCCAGACTAGCGCCCGTTTTTAAAAATGGAATCCACGTCTGGCACTTTATAACATTCCAAATCCTCAAGCAAAAACAAAATTCATTCTGAATAAATTTTTGAGCACCTTTCTTTCGAATCTTGTCACACATTTTTTCCCTCGGATATTTTTTCGCGAAATATTTTTTCTCACTTTTCTCACCCTCGAACACAATGCAAAACTAATCATCTCTTTCTTTCAATAATTAATTATCAACTTTTTCTTACCCCCCTGGAACATCCATATCTGATTGATTGAAAAAATGTTTCTATAAATGAGCGAACGCTGAAATGTTGAACTCTATCGGTTGCCCAAAACTGTTATGCATCTTTTGAATTAGAATAATCAACGATAAGATCACCGATTCAACGAATAGGAACACGTGATTCTCGGTAAATTCATTGCTGGTAATTACATGACTCTTTTAGTTTGTCAGAAAGTTATAGGAGGCTCAAGAGTATGATCTGCTGTGCGTGAGCGCTTAGTGCGGACGGAATGATGTGCCCAAGATATACTCTTTAGTTTACTCGATTATGTCGAATGCTTCCAAAGGAAAGAAGGGCTCAACTCGTCTGGAGATCTGCATGACTGCTGCGGATTCTACCCTAACTGATTACGGCACTTAGTATTTCCTGAGGGTCACCTATAATAGTACTGACCGGGCTCAATGTTGCTTAATTTCGGTGATCGTGGGATATCTGGTGTATCCAAAGCGATTTGATTAAATGTGATCTCATCACAGTATTTACATTGCCTTTCAATTCACTGCTTGGAAAATTCATCGCCTGGTAAATTCATCGCCTGGTAAATTCATGGCAAAATCATTACATCGTGAGCCAACGCACTTTCGGCAAAAACTAGGTTTGCATCATTTGCCAATTGTATTTTGGGTGATTAAATTCTATTATTGCGTACTTTCCCCTAACTTCAAGTTCAACTTCAAATCCCAAACCCAGTTCAAACCCCGTAGGAGGGGGGCTATATTGTATAAATGGATGCATAGTGAGTGATTATAAAATGTAAATTAGGTTTGGCGAAAAATTCCATTGCAATAGAATTACTTGACAAGGAATTTACTGCAGTCAATTTACCACGATAGTTATACTGCGATAAATATGCCAGACACATGGATACGTGCTCGTCGAAAGAGAAATGCAACTGACTGATAATGAACTGTATTTAATGACATTCTGAGACCCAAATGTTAGGAAATACTCCCTCCCCTATAAGTTCAATAGTCAAGCTTGTATTAGTATAAAGGGTGTATATGCGCATACTTGCATGTGTTTCTGTACATGTCTGAGCATATGTGTGCGTGCGTAAATGTGTATGTGTGTGTTTGCGTGTGTACAGGTGTGTTTTGGATGAGTATGCGTGTGCATATGTGAGTGCACGCATGTATGCAGGTGTGTATATGAATTCATTCAATAATGATAATAATGATAATAATATTGATAATAATAATCCTACATTTCGGTGTAGAAATACTCATTTAGGTATCTAAGTAGAAATTCTCTCTCTCTCTCTCTCTCTCTCTCTCTCTCTCTCTCTCTCTCTCTCTCTCTCTCTCTCTCTCTCTCTCTCTCTCTCTAGCCTTCACAAAAAGCTGATATTGGACAAAAGTGCTAAGTCCGAAATAGTTTGGATCAGCGGTTCTCGAGAAACATCGGGAAAATTGAAGAAATCTAACGGGGATGAATGAATGAGAAATTAAAGATATCATCTGAATTTAGATAAAAAAAAATATCTCAATTAGCACCACTAAAAAAAAGTACAGGAATAATTCGGAGCAATAGTTTCATACGACGGACGCAAAATTATTTTAGAGAACTATAATCAAATTATTATGACATGTTGATCGACGTACATTAAATCCCACCCTTTCTAAACATGCTCTCTTGTAACAGGATCTGTCCTAGTAATAGTAATATAATGGAATTGACCTTACATTGGTTACGGCAAATCTGTCCGTGCCCAGGTATCACATATCGTATGATCTCCACTCATCTCCGTCCCGGCTCATCTTTGAATTAAACTAATTTAGAGGCGATACGTGCCTTTAATGGGGTCACGCAATTCACCTGTTATTTGAGCTGGGAAGAGAGATTGATTTACGCCAAAAAAAATTAGTGCGAGGCGAACGCAGATTGCCCAACTCGTTTGAACTCGGCTCGCCGAATCCATTCTACACGCTACTAACCGCTCAGCCACCGGTGCCTCGAACCAATTTCGATAAGACCAGAAATCAAACCCACTTCCTGTTTTCTCCGTTAGCGATAGACGCTGGCAGATGACGCTAAATGTGACAAGGCAATCTGTTATGGTGTTTGGTCGATAGAAGTTCCTTACTTTTTTCCTTTTTTTTTTTTTCTCTCATCTTTGAGTTCCAGCCTGTGTGAGTAACCATGACAACGCATGATTTCAAATGATCATTGTGCACCTGATGTGGGGATAAATAGAAGAAAGCAAAAACCCGTGTAATTACACGTCTGCTTGGTACATCTGTGAGTCTCAGTTCTTTACTTCAGTCAACGATGGCCTCTTGGAATGGCAGCAGTGGAAATCGTAATTTAATAGGTTCTTATACATTCATTTTTTTAAGTTAAAATGCTGGCTGGGACAGATAGTATTAATTTCGCACTAATAACCTTGGGAAAGGCATGAATCCATCCCCTTCTGGCTATAGGTGAAATAGTACAAGATGAAGTGAGTGACGCCACTCAGGATTCTTGTTGCCGATGAGTCTATTTCACGTATAACAAACGAGCCAGGTAAGTTGTAATATGATACGTGGAGCCGAAACAGGGACGACCCGAGCCAAAGCCATAGAATATTGCTAAAAATAAAATATTCGCTGATATGATTGTACTTTTCGAATATTCAATGTACACAGAGATATAATTCGTCATTATTAGAGGTTTTAGAACTCCTTTCAGCAATGGCGTTTACTCACAGAGTCAGAATAAATTTGAGTACAATTTTGAATTACAATATGATTTTGTTCAAGCTGCTGATAGCGTCAACAGAGCATTAAAACTGTGCGATCGATTCGACTTTTTTTAACCTAATCCAAATGATGAAAGATTGTCGACTGCTATTGCCAATGGCTCGAGAACAACGGTTTGAAAAATTTATTGAGATTCCATATCCGTAATAAAGGGTAGAATAATTAGCCATGATACGCGTTTTCAATGGATATGCAACCCCTAAACCTGGAGGTTGTTTTTTTTTTTTAATTCCATATTTCTGATTGCTGTTTGTTCGAAAAATTATTATTGATTCAAATGACTCATATCTTGATTAGTTATTCACTGATTTTTTTCTCACCTCATCATTAAAAACATTTTATACGTAAGAATCAAATAGGAATTTGAGATTTTTTTAAATCACGGTCAAACGGTTTTCTTTGGAACGAATAACCTGGATTCATCTTTTTTTTTCTATGTTGCCAATTTAGATGCCTCATTTAGACTGAGCTTAGTGAACACCTAGGGACACGTAGTATTAGACCAACAATAAGCAAGCTAACCTCAAAAACTGTAACTATCGTAATGAGTTTGATCCTCAATATGAACCCTACACTCGTTTTTTTATATCACCTTAAATCTACTATTCAAAAAATAACCCTCTTTGTGAAACAACCTATTATAAAGGGGGAAGAAAAGTAAGTTTTTGTTTAGATCACAGGAAAAAGGAGTGTTTTCAGAACAAAAAACTTTGATGAACTGAATTTTACGCTCGGTCGTATATGATGCATCCCAATTTTACTGGTGTATTCCTGAAAAAAAAAAGAACGCCCTCCTCCTTTATTCTGATCCTCATACTTCTCCACGCATATCCAAAACTTATACGGTCGTCTAGATCAGAATTCACATACTGCGTTTCCCGAAAAATGAGGCATTTTTTGATAAAATTTGATAAAAATTACTTTATGAAAAATGGTATTCATCATATGGGGAAGGAATATTACGCTGGCGCAAAAACTAATCATTTCAACGCATATGATGTATCTCAGTTTTTACAGGTATATTCTTGAGAAGATAAAAAAGAAACTTCCTTCCTTTTCTTCAGATCTTCATAGCCTTCCCTATTTGGTTATTCTATTTTACTCTTATCTATCCAAATGTATATTAACTCCTACAGTGTCTGGCTGTTTCCATTATTTGGATGATGCACTAACGCAAGTAAACAACTAAATAAATATTTCGACACACGAGTCACCAGAAAAGTGCATCTTATATGCCGCAAAAGACTGCATCTACCTTTCCAATTTGCTTGTGTTGGCTTCGGTCAACTTGTTGGAGGTCAAAAGTGTACTTGAAGTGTACATTCTTCGGGTGCCTTCATAAGAGTGCGTACTTTAAATCTATACCATTATTCTACTTGATTGTATGTGCGAACAAAACTCTTATCTATCGTCGATACGAATTTAATATCTGACTGAACCCCGAGCATTCAAAACAGGCACAAGTTATACTCTCTGAGATTGGGGAACTGTATGATAGTATTAAGCTGGGGAAGAGTGTTGGAAAGGGAGAAAAACACGAGATGTGAAGCAGATAACACTATAAATATATGTATACGTATATACATATATGAATATATAAATGGTGTTGCTGCAGGAATCGATCCTGTCACCAATAAAGTCGTCACTTCATCATAACGATGCTTTTACCTTTGAGCTAAACAGCTGCCAGGAATGCAAAAGCCCAGATAACTGTTTTCGCATCGAATTCTCATCCCACTTCTCTCAGTCTATTCGCTTCTTTCAACGTGAGAGTTATATAATGTTTGGCCTTTGCATTACCGCTGTCTGTTTAGCTCAATGGTTAGAGCATCGCTCCGTTGGAGTGGCTACTCTATGGATGGATGGATGGTTCAATCCCTGTAGCATCTACAGTCGCTTCAATTGTTTATTCTATTCACGTTGTCTAGGGTGAGTTATACATTGACCGTGTAACGATGGGAGATCATTTCAAAGATGTTTCTGTATAATACAACGTGATTTAAAATTCGGTCTGTCGGACCATCAATGTCAATTTCTTTTTCATTAAAAAATTATCTTCAATAAAAATGCCAGCAGAGGATCAGGGTATAGTTGGACCCGAACGATTATTGAAGCATCCAAAAAGCTCCTTTTAGAAAGGAAACGGAGAATTTTCAGATTGTTCGTAGTGGTGTATTCAAGGGGGTGTTGATCATTGTAATCGAAAAGATTCGATCAGGAGCGCCTGGAAATACACAGACGAGAAAAAAAGGATCTGTAACCATTCGTGGGAATTTCTATTATTACACACACACACACATGCTTGTATGACATTTGGATGAAAACATGGACAGACCATGAAGATAGGAAGCAATAAGGAAGAGAATAAAAAGATATGGGTGAATAATTAAAGAATACCAGAAGCATAGAATGATGGACAATTCTAGGAATTTCCAAAAGTCCAGATTAGTTTATTATCATTGTCAGTAGTAGAAGTAGTAGTAGTAGTAGAAGATGAAAAAGAAGAAGAATTAGTAGTAGTAGTAGAAGAAGAAGAATTAGTAGTAGTAGTAGTAGTAGTAGAAGTAGTAGTAGTAGTAGATGAAGAAGAAGAAGAATTAGTAGTAGTAGAAGTAGTAGAAGAAGAAGGTGAAGAAGAAGAATTAGTAGTAGTAGTAGTAGAAGAAGAAGAATTAGTAGTAGTAGAAGTAGTAGAAGAAGAAGGTGAAGAAGAAGAATTAGTAGTAGTAGTAGTAGAAGAAGAAGAATTAGTAGTAGTAGTAGTAGAAGTAGTAGTAGTAGTAGATGAAGAAGAAGAAGAATTAGTAGTAGTAGTAGAAGAAGAAGGAGAAGAAGAAGAATTAGTAGTAGTAGTAGTAGTAGTAGTAGTAGTAGTAGTAGTAAAACCTGCTTACGTCAGATAATGAAGAGTGGAACAATGATCCACCTACGTCAGTGGTTCTCAAACTTCTTACAATCGAGTAGCTGAACCTTGTCTTAACGCCACGCGTTACATCTTCCACCATATGATTAAGAATACGTCGTAATTGGAAGGACAATAATTCAAAACTAATACAGTCGTCTAGATAAGAATTCTGCAATAGTGATTTCTACGAAAAAAAATCTGCAGTTCTGCGAAAAAAAGGAGTTTATTGATCAAATTTGATGAAAAAAATTCTTTCATCAAGAATATAGTATTCACAATTTTCCAAATAGTAGGTTGGCGCAAAAAGTAAACATCGTAGCAGACTGAACAATGAATTCAATTACTCGATAATAAACCAAATTTTCAGCGGATACTGGAGTCCAATAAGCAGTAACATAATTCCCATCGATCTGCTGGTACTAATCATTTTCATAATTGCAAATTTATAACAATTATGTTTCGTTTATTATACGTATTTTTACATGAATAAATTTTCTCTCTAAACATTTTTTGTTTCACTTAATGTCTTTGTAAAATTGTCCATTATACATAGTTATGGATGCGACGATTATTTGAAAATCGTATAAGGGTTCTGCGAGAAAATAAGTTAAGAAACCACAGGTCTAGATAGTTGTACTTTCTAGCATTCGTTGCAGATGTATTAGTTTGAAATAGTTATCGCAAATCAGCAAAGAGAATGAATGTTGATATATTATGTTCATTAATATACTATGCTAACATTTGTTGAGAGATTTCTGGGATAATCAGAAAAAATCGCAATCTTTTGACATTAATTATCGAAAAACACACACTCCCAAAGATTGCCCCATCCCCACCGATAAAGAATTACTGGGTAGGCATTTCGTCTCTGCAGCAGCTGCTTTCCAAGTAACACATGATTAGAAGAATTGACTGAAGGCAAGGCACACCTTGTCAAACAAATCTGTTCTCCTTTGAGAAATATCCTCTCGCATTGATAAAACCAAAAAGGCGACATGCAGTGAGTAATAAAAGCAGATCCAAATGATCAAGCTATGACCGATGGAAGAGCCAAGAATGATAACCCTGCTATCAGGAGCAAAAAAAAAGGCCTAGGGTCATCATAGTGAGGAAGATTCCCAAAACTAGCTGACAGAAAATCGAGTTGGTGTTAGGATTAAACAGAAAAACGAAAGCTCTAAAGGTGTAAAAATATCTTCGAGTTTACATTAATAACATGGGAAGGTTTCATCCGTCCTCAAGGGAATATCATCCTTATCTTAAAATCGATCGACGGCTTCGAAAAATGACCGAGTGATTCTGTGCCAAGAGAACAGCAGGAATTACAAACCGAAAAATTTTAGAGCGGCTTTCTTTTTGGATTTTGGTTATTTCAAGGAACATTCGATGCGAAGAAAATTGTGGCAAATGAAGGGAACTTCAGTAATGGGTGCAACAATGCTTGTGACTGTGGATTATTTTTAGAACAGTTCAATTACGAATCATTTCGTCGTCTCTGGGATTGAATATAATTGTTGGTTGCACGTCTGAGTTCAAGTATTGCCGCCCTATCTTGCTTCGAGATATTGGCAACTCTTCGCCAATGGTATTCATTGGAAATCATCTCCAGGGAATAAGAATTAGGCAAAGTCAACAACAACCACATACACTTACACACGCATGCACATGCACATACACACACACATAGAGACATATATATATATATATATATATATATATATATATATATATATATATATATATATGTGTGTGTGTGTGTGTGTGTGTGTATATCATTAAAAAAAGATGTATGATCCAACAGAATGATTATGAATTGCATTATATTAATTGAAACTCTCATCTAAAATTATCTTCTGTTATCACTCGGTGAATATGTCATTTGCATAACCAGCAGCTTTTTATATCAATGGTAAGAGCTTCGTTGTCTTGACCAAATGATATATTCTCCATATAATAATATGTTTCCATTTTAAATAAGATTTTCAATGTAATACAACACAATTCCGAATTATACACACACACAAACACACATATATATACATATATAAGTATATAAATGTATACATATGAATGTATATATAGATGAATATACACATATATAGATGTTCGTATATGTATATATATATATATATATATGTATATGAATATGTATATATATATATATATATATATGTGTGTGTATATATATATATATGTGTGTGTGTGTGTGCGTACTCATGAATATGCATAAATGACTGAAGTATAAAGATCGTTAGATTATTAGTAATGAAAGTAAACAGCAAATTCTTACATTCAAGACAAGAGTCGAGGACATCACAGAATCCATTAAAAATCTCAAATGGAAATGGGGTTGCCATGTTGCAAGAATGGCAGACAAATGCTGGACATTGCAACTTACTACATGGATCCCCAGAGATCACATGCGCAACTGAAGCCGGCAGAATATTAGATGGAGACACGACCTAGACAAATTCAGAAAGTACTGGCACTGTTACGCCTACGGTAAAAGAGTTTGGCGGACCCGGGGGAAAGTCTATGTCCAACAATGGATGTTAAAAAACTGATTTTATATATATATATTTATATATATATATATATATATATATATATATATATATATATATATATATATATATATATATATATATATATATATATATATATATATATTGATAGGTTCCAGTCGTTCCTATTTTGCTCAGCTCTGACGTTACTCAGTGGTAAATCGAATGACCAAAGATCATTTACATAAAGAAAGAAATGAGCGTCTTGCAGGGATTGAACCTGCATTTACCAGGATAAGCCAACACGGTATGTCCAAATATTGTCCTGTTCCATTGTTTAGAGCTGTTTCATTGTTTATCTTCGTGGACAATTATATCATTAAAAATGGATCTGTAATCCGACTGAATAATTATGGATGCATTATTCTCATTTAAAACTAAGTATCTTCCGATTATCACATGAAAGAACAGCATATTGAGGGGGAAAATGGGAGTCCGAGACATCATACATTTTATTAAGAAAACCAAAAGGCAATGGGCTGGTCATGTTGCAAGAACGTCAGGCAACCAATGGACATTATTACTTACAACATCGATTCCCAGTGACCCGAAGGATCAGCTGGATTCCCAGTGGTCAGGATATGAGAATGGCAAAAATTATTTGCTCTGCAACAACCCAGGATAGAGAACTAGCGAATCCTGGGGAAGGTTTATGTCCAACGACGGGCGATAAAACACTGATGTTGATGATAAGGTACTGATTTACCTTAGAGTTCATGCCTACAAATGTTAAAAGTTTTGGAAATCAAACGCGTTTCTGTAAAAATCCATGTTTTGTTCGTTCGCACAGGATTTGTGCCAAAATTTGATGGAACAAGTTTCTTTCCATATTTGTGACCGTAGACGAGTCTTGTAATTTTGATTAATTTTGGGAACTAACTCTTATTCGCAGGTTTCGAGAAGTATCATGGAAATTGTGTCCCATTTATCAAGAGTTTTAAGTTCACTTTGTTCTATCTTTGTTTTTTGTGTGTGTGCTTTTATCAGCACGGATTAAATCTTCTTAAATACAAAAAACCCTTTACAGGTCTTTAAAAAAACTAAATTTTCATCACCATCAGGACGGAGTTTGGGGGGTTCGGGATGATGGAGGTGCTCTTCTTATCACGAAATACTATGCCGGAGGAGTCAATTGCTGATCCGTTCCCTCCCCCAGGTTTTTTTAGATCCTTTGACCCTCACGGTTTTTGTGATATCAGCAACCTATTTTATCACACGCCATCAACAGAACTGATTCAAAGATGGTTGTTATCTAGTAAACTCCTTTTCGACCAACCATTTCTTTGGTTTCTTCTTCTGTGTTCCAGACCAAATATTCCTAAATATTTAAAGAATTTCTGATTGAATTCTTAGACGGAAGATTATCATTATGCATAGGTTTTGGGGGAATATTGCCCTTATCTCTGAACACAGTTTCGGCCGTTCTACCCCACTACCTTCTTCCGGTGGATGTCATAATTGGATGTTTTATGAATGGTGAAGACATTTACGGTGAGTGCGTCGATGGGGGGCCCCGCTCTAGCATTTGGGATAACAACCAATTATGATATGCGTCTGAAGAACGCCGTCGGGTACAACGGCTGAAATGTTCAGTTCAACAAATTGACTGATGTAAGGACGATAGACTGAAAAAAATACACATGACATCTGGAGACTAGAAAAATCGAACGAATTAAGCAAGGTTAAACTAGAAAAAGACTCTGTTCAAAACCTACAATCTTGAATGTACAATTTTTGACATCATTTGACAATGTTTGTCAACATTCGTTTTTTTTTATATAACTATTCCTTTCCAAATGAACTTTCAAATTGATCCCTGTAGAAACAAATAGAATGAAAATAATCATCTTCAAAAATAAAATGAATGATATCATACAAAATGCAATATAATTCATTGTAGGATGAATAAGTTATAGATAAATACGTAAAGTATATACATTAATTATGAACACTACATAGTCTTATTTCGTCTTTTCTCTCTCGTATCTAAATAACTAAATAATTTATTTTTACAAATTGTTAATATATATATATATATATATATATATATATATATATATATATAGTCTAGAAAGCTTACCAGCTTCAAACTTTCAACTTTAAAGAACTTTCCAAATATTTTTTTTACGTCACTTCTGTCATCTATTTACCAATATCTGTCAATCAAATTTGTGTAATTTTTCTCAGTAATTATTTCCTTGTTTCACATATGCTATGTTATAATGGCAAAATATGTAAATTTCCTTTTTTTAGGATCATCAGTTAATAAACATTTTAGTATTTCGGAAATTTCATGAATAAAACGGTTATATCAACATGATATCCCAGCAGTTTTGATCGGACACCTCCTCCCTTTTAAGTATTACTTTGATATACAGTTTATGTCATCCATGCAGTTTGTTGTTCTATGCAGGGTATTATCATAATGTATTGTATATAAATGTTATCTTATACTACGCATCATCAATTGTAGGAGGAAACAGGTCTTACTTGAAAGAGTTACTCAAAAAATATATTTAACAATGAGGGAACAGTTTGCTTAACCATAGACATGACTCACTGAACGTGTCACTTCAGTCAACTGTTCACCATTGTGAATATTAAATCTGTTGTGCCTGTTTTAATCTCAGACCGTATGCAAACCAACTTATGGTGTCGTCTTTAATAATATTAAAACACAGGAAAACTTCTACGAGTTGATTCTCTACAAACATATTCAACCGAATAATTTGACAATTTTTTCCACTGTCCTAAAAGTAAATTTTCTAGATTTTAGTAACATTTAATAACATTCCCGCCCGAGGGTTTGAATGCTATACGACAAAAATCATATTTCTAGCAATAATGGGAGATTTTATTCTTTTTTTTTTTCAATACGTACTCCAAACGATACACGGTGTTATTCACCCATAATTTTAAAATTATTGATCACATACCCAAACGTTTAATACCAAATGATACCAATTTGAAATTGGAATATATTACACCAGCCCCGTATTGATGTGATTCTGCTGGGCCCAAGCTCGATTGGCCATGTATCCAAATACAATACCAAATGGGATAACTTGGACGTTGTCGTAAAGTTCGACCGTGAGTAATTTCTTGAATGTGCTATTTCTGGTATGGTATGTCTGCTGTGAATATGTTTTTGCACACGTATAAGATAAAGAAGTATCAGTATAGGATATTGGAAGTTATGATCTGATGTAGACAAGTTATCATTGTATCCCTATATGCAGTATTCTTGTACCAGATAACTCTATATAAGTGCACACGTCAGTGTGTATAGAGAGTATAAATGGTTAAGAATACTGTATAGTCTGCTTTGTTTCTTTTTCTTGAATATTTTCTATCTTTTTATCTCGAAAATTGATTTTCAAATTATACACTTGCTATATCATGTCTTTCTATTCAGCGACACCTTCTCTCAATTATTACCCACCTTCTCATTTAGATAAAAGCTATGTTTCAATACGGGGAATGCTATCAATTTCTTTCTATCCTCGAAGTCCGGCCTTTTTTCAGTATATTTAGTGATCATAGCCCAACAAAAGGTGAGAGAAGTAATCTGTTATTTGACCCCACTTTTTATTCATTTTTCTATTGATCATCAATGCTGCTAAATAATTTTGTTTTTTTATTCTAACACACACACACACACACACACACACACATATATATATATATATATATATATATATATATATATATATCCTAAAAACACATACTCACACAGCACACACCATTGAAGATGGGAAAAATCCCGAAACATGTCTGGACCATTTAAATCTAAGGATTGATAAACCTTACCTCAAAACACTTTACTCCCGAGTCTGTCTCATTCTGTATAGTTCATATTATATATATATATATATATATATATATATATATATGTGTGTGTGTGTGTGTGTGTGTGTGTGTGTGTGCGTGTGTGCGTGTGCGTGTGTGTGTGTTGAACATTCTTTCATTTGTTATTAGCATTGATTTTGATATAAACATACATACTTTCCTTTCATTTTTCCAACTTGTGTTCACTTTCATATCAGACAAAAAAGATGAACAACAACGAACAGTCATGAACTTTTGGTGCAGGAACTTTCAAAGAACACAGTAATTTCAGTACAAGATTCTGCACCTGAATGAATTGACCTTTGATATACTCAAAAAGCCAAACACTATACATTGCAGACATTCTAAAAAGTTGATTCTAAAAAAAAATATGTCTATGTAGTTTCTTCATTATGACTCAAACAAACCCAATCAGATGTACCGACATTTCCGGCTAAAAACAATTAGAAAGTCTGATTGGTCACTTAGTACAGACTATTATGTGACCAGTGTTTTTTGGCAGCATGCCATGTTTTGGGTGATCAATTGGAAAATATGACAGAAAGGATAATGAGCAAATGAATTACTTATTTCACTTTATTTTTGTTGTCATCGTTGAAGAATGCTGAATTTTAAAGATTAATCCAGTCGGACACGAACTGAGGGACCTATTCAGCATATAATCAGATTGTGAATTTTACCCACCTCTTACAAGACATTTATTTTAGGCCATATTTTTTTCTTCTTTCTATGCTAAATAAAGAGTAAATGTAGAAATCTTTAGCCAACTAGTTCAATTGGTGCAGCATTTATCGTTAATACATACTTAGCAGTAGACAATGGAAAAACACAGATGTAACCTTTTCAGGGTTTCAAGCCCGGGCGAAGCGTATGGAACACGATATATCTTTCATCAGCTTGACTACAGGAGCTATCCACTCCCTGGTTGGGAAACGGTAATCTTTGTCCAGTACCAAAGGGCCCCCCAAGCCCGAATCGTCGTCTACTCTTGTATTCTACCCACGGGGAGGATTACATGGATTCATACCTTTTGTAAAAGATCAGGTGCAGAAAAGACGTTGATAGATTCGTCTGGAGTTTGAACCCGGCTCACCGACTGATACCATTGTCTATACCCTCAACCACTTCCCTATTCGTGACCCTGAGAGTAGAGGACGCTCTGTAATATGCAAAGCTTTAATCAATTCTGTCAAGTGATGTTCTGTTCATTAACTAATGACACAAACGTAATGAGAAAGTTCTCACGTCGAATTAGATACCCTTCACTAGATTTGTATTTTGAACATCTGTTCTTGGATTTTTGTTCGAGCAAGAAATTCTTTGTCGGTTTCAAATTATAGTGTTCAGTTTAAATTTAAGATTATTTGGCAGTCGACGGCAAAGAGAAGAAAACCTGTAAAATTCATTAAAATATTTTTTGAAAAAAAAAAACTTTAATATCTAATTGTCCCTATTTGAAATATTTCCGTTGTTGTTGCTCTCCTCCACAGATGTGATGAAGATGAAGGAGGTGGAAGAAGTTGATACCTAAAAATAAGAACTAGATGCCGTAATCCCGGAGGAAAGAGCACATAATTACACATAACAGATCACGCATTGAATGAAACATGAGACCATTGCCTGTGGAAAAGAAGTCTCCCTAATTAACGCAAACATACAGGAAATTGCAGAAACTAGAAAGATCAGTGGGCGGCATAATCAAAAATGTTATATAAAAAAGTCATAGGTGGAACTTAGGTGTTTAAACGTCGTTATTATTTCTGTTGATGTTAGATCAGATAATCCCATGGGACTCAGATGAAAACAAGTAAAGTTGGGACATTAATTAATATGCTAATGTTATTTTACATCATTACCATTGGATCATTATTTTTTAACAATGCATTGATTAAGTGTACTTAGTTGGTGATTCATGTTTGAGTCACTTGATAATCACTGAGTGATATCGATTATCCTAAACTAAATGAAATGTCCGTCTGTGCTTGCAAAATATCTGAGGATTATAGTCAACTCTTGGGCTGAACCATAGAGCCTAACCAAGAGACTGACCTGCAAACAGATAATCATACAGCAGGCGCATGAGGGAATTGTGCTCACCATTACATGGAGGGGTCACAAGACAGCACATTATATTAGGGAAAAACAGGAATCCAAGACATCATAGAATCCATGACAACTCAAATGGCAATGGGCTGGTTACATGCAAAACCCAGGCCTGCAGAATATAAGATGGATAGACAAACGAGACAGAGTATACAAAGGTCTGGTGAATCGCAAGAAAGGTTTATGCCTAACGATGGACGATAAAAGACTGATGATGATGACGATAATGATAGGAAAAATCCATTCACTTTTGATTCCTTTGTTCGGGCAAAAACGTTTCCCATCACTGGTGACCTTCAGAGGTTGAAAAAAAATTTTCACTTTTGATCGCTCAAAGGAGGAAGATGGTCTCTCTTCAGTTTTGATCCATTAAAAAGGGTATTTCCTCACACTCGACTTGTCGGTGAAAAAGTCCCCCTGGAAGAGAGAGAGCCACCTTCACATTTGACTCTTGGAGGGGAAAAACGAAATTAAAGAAATGAATTACGTGATATTTATATGTATATATTGAACAGGAAGCTGTATACGTCTTATAATTTGGTGAGTGGTATAAAAACTCCAGTACTACAGCCTGTAATTGACAAATAATGATTCGACAATAATTAATTTACCCAGCAGTACTGTGATATAACAATAAATGTAAGTACGTAGAAAAAGGTGTGAATTCTCATGAAGGTTTCATACGCCTCTGCTGCTCTCTCTGTACTTGGGTATGTGGCACATATACATTAAGACGACGAACAAAGTATAATTGAAGTCTTTGTTTGATTGATTTCTCCGTCAACTGTGCCTTGGTAATAATGATGACTATATGAGGCTTTTTTACCAAGAGACCACTGCGTTGTTTCATTTCTTTGAAAACATCCAGTTATTCAGTATATATCTGAATTTTTTAGGTGAGGTATTATTATTATTTCTATTAATATTCGGACCATCCTCATCTTGGTTGTTTTTCATTCAACGTTTTGGCCGTTGTACTCTACGGCCTTCATCAGGTATCATCTGGTAGGTGTGGGGGAGTAACGAACTGAACCCTCTATTTAACCGACAGGGGTATATAGACTGCACTCCCCTCTTAGCATTAGTAGAATATTATTATTGTCTTACACTGGGATTGAACCCAGAACCATCAGATTACTTGCAGTAATTTTGTCTGGTTCTGTAACCACTACGCTATGTGTCCATGTTACTTCCCAACACCTACCAGATGAAAGCTGATGAAGGCCGTAGAGTACAACGGCCGGAACGTTGTATGAAAAACAACCAAGATGAGGATGGTCCGAATATTGATAGAAATAAATCCAATCATTCACTCCCCAGATTGCTGCAAAACGTGAAAAAGTTTTCCTTTACGCTATATTCACGAAACTTCATATCATCTTCATTCGCCAAAAGTCCATCCGTCTATCTTTCTGTCTGTCAGGTTGTCTTTGTGTATCTGCCTACCACAAAAACTACTTGATATAAATCTATGAAATTTTCTGCGAGTACAGATTTGATAGCTGGAAAGAGTTTTTAGCTAATTAGTTTTTTGAAACCACTCCTCAAAATATGTTTAATCATAAAGATGATTATTCATCAATGGTAAAATAAAATACTCTTTGATGATGCAATAAAAGACTGTTTCATTCTTTCTTCTCAAATCAATTCTCAGAGATAAAAAAATGTGACGTAATTTGTGTCTTTCGTTCATAGAGAAGCAAAAATATTCTATCATGTATCATCGCCCGATATTCATTGGTTGTATATGGATACTTTGTGCATAGCTTGATGTAATATGGTTGAAGTACAGCTTTTCCAAAACACGGAATATCGAGGATCAGAGTACATGCCAGATATTAATCGAAGGGAAATGTTATTCTTCTGTTTCAGAGGTCGAAATCAATGAGGAACCTTCATTTTTAATTCTGTAGAGACTAAATCTAAGAGAAATGATGTTTTCATGGGTCGAAAATAGGGAGGGAGATATTTTCTCAGAGACTTTTTTTGTACTTTTTTAACAAGGGAGTATTTTCCACTTCTAAAGGTTAAAGGCGAAGGGTATTTTCTTTTACTTTTAGGGGTCAAATTCCGAGGGAATATATATATATATATATATATATATATATATATATATATATATATATATGCTTCTAGAATCTAAATCGATGGGAATGGTTTCAGCTTCCTTCGTTTCAAAATCGAGAATGGATACGTTTTTCTCTTTTAGAAGAAATAAACGTCTCCTTTTGATTGCCACATTCGAGACGGCAAGTTTTCATTTTTAGAAGTCAAAATAGAAGTTTTGGAATGGAACATTTCCTCATTTTCAGTGGTCAAAATTGAAAAAGAACATGTACTTTCATTTTATGGGGTCAGAATAAAGTTGAAACTTCCCCCTCTTTTTTTACCAATAACCATTTCCCCTTCCCAACATCCATTTCAAGAGCTTGTTTTTTTTATTTGTTTTTTGAACTATTTGCCCAATATTTCAACATTAGTCTCCCTCTTTTTCAATAACTGACCCTTTAAATCTCAACATGACTCCCCTTGCATTAAGATTAACTTAACATTACTAGTCCTTTTGGAGATTAGCCCTCCTTTTTTTTTGTAGCAATATCGCCCGCTTTTAACTTTGCCTCAATTACCCTCTTTGCATACTATTTCCTTTTTTACATTAGCCCAACCCTTCCTCAACTTCACATTAGCACCCTACGTTTTCAATATTAGCACCCTTATGTGTGAACGGTAGTACTGAATTAATTTCAAAAACAGATAAATCAAACGCTATCTAATTTCCATTCATCTATCTTTCTATTTTCTTTCTTTTTCCCCTTTGGACATCAATTCAATCCACCTATTAGGGCGGGTATCTAGTCTACTGATGTTGATATGTTATTGCAAGGAAAGCAAAAACTTTCGTCTACAGTAAAGCGTCCATTACTACTTTCATTTCAAAATTGTTGCCGTATAAGATTAACATTCCCAGACATCGACTCTGCTAACTTCAACGATTGGAGGGTGTGAAACATGAAATGGTCGATGAGGATATAATTACTTATCGTGACTATTTTTAATCATAACATGACTTCATGGTATGTCCAACGAGGTAGAAGCTGATTTCAGCGTCGTCGGTACATCACTATCTAAAGTAAAAATAGGCTTGATATAACTAAGCGATGGTGACTTGTGGTTAGAGATGACTAATTTCCAACCCAATGTGTCTTTGTTAGCTATGATAGCAATGGTGCTATTTAAAAACGGTATGTGTTTGCTAAACATTCGACGTCATCACCATTACACGTATCTCAATAGATATGCTGAATCTACTTTTTGCAAAGAACATGAGGTGAAAGCTTTATCTTCCATTATATCGTATGCTCCTACTTGGTAACATTTTCACCAAGAGGGATAAAAATGAGTTGTTTTTTCTTCCTCTTTTTCCATTACGTATTTTAATTGAATATTACACCACTTAATTGAAAAAACTATTGTTCTTGCACCTTATCATCTACCGCTAGATGATACCAATTTGAAATTGGAATGTATTACACCAGGCCTTCCAAGATGATTCAAGTGGGCACAAGCTCAATTGACTATGTACCCAAATACAATACCAAGAAAGATCACTTTGAGGTCGTCAAAAAGATCGACCGTAAGTAAATTCCTAAAGAAAACCAGATTTCAAAATAACTACGTTAATTATTCCTCGTATGTTTTATCTGTTGTGAGTATATTTTCCTTTATATTTGAAGTAAAGAAGTATCAGGGTAGTATATTGAAAGATATAATCTAATATGGACACGTTTCCTGCGTACATCAAAGGATACAAATTCAGCTTTTTGTGCATTATTATCATTGATTTACCAGAAAATACGAGTTCTGAACATATTTTCTATTTAAACTAGTCAGGAACAGATATTTATCTCTTATGAAATACAAATTTGAAAATTATAGAAGTTGTTTCGTGAAAAATTGTCTTGTTATTGCCTACCAAAAATAAGATGCAACGGAATATGAAGACAATACTGTTGTTAGCATTTATCCAGAAAAGGATGAACCTTCTGAACAAGAAGCAGCAATTAATTGGCGGGCTTAAAAATTGTAGAGCAATAAGTACTTTTTAACCATGAAGTACCACGCTATCTTTTCGGTACACATACAAGTCCCTTACATTACTTTCATCAGAGAATCTCGCCACGTAAAGGCTAATCATTTGATATTTTTGAGAGAGTTGAAATTATGTTGGTATCATTTCGAACATGTACTATACAATTTTGTAGGGGAAATCTTCCATGTCAGAGTGAGCAGTTTTACTTAAAAACATCCCCTTTGGTCAATTGAATATGAATGCCAAATTTTGCTGAGCTGTGTCCATGTTCTGGTAATTTCTTATGACAGGCAAATAGACAGATATATATAGACCCACTTATACAAACTCGTTTCAACTATTGAATGTGTTTGAACGTTCCCAGCAGAAGCCATTGAAAAAGAGTTCTTGAAACTTTTGAACACACCTAAAAATTATAAAGCATTGCTAACCTGCATTTATAATTTGCAGTTTTGAACCTCACTACTCCACCCACTGTCAAGTTACGCAGTGGAAATGGATCCTTTTTCCTAAGCAGAGATCCAATTCCTATCAATGGTGCAACAGGCGTATGCTAACTGATTTGCATATTATGGGATTATTGGCTCTGAATCTCATTGACCTCAACGTATGCCTCTTCAATCTTCCTTTGAATTCTTGAGGCGAAGTTTTCAAATATTCCAGTCATCTTTCTTCTCTCTTCTGTTCGAGCGATCTTCTGTTTTCAAAACAACAAAATAATCTGTTTCCATTTCAAATTATTTGTTTTTGCCCAGTTTTAATTTCTGAATGTTACATTTTCTTTAAAATACTCCCACTTTGCCCCCATCTTCTTCGTATTTGAATGTCTGTTTTTTCTCTCTGTATCTCTCTGTGTCTCTTTTTCTCTCACATGCACATACACACACATACATACATACACTTCTTTCTCTCTTTCTCTGTCTCTCTCTCTACCTATCCCCCTCCCCTCTCTCTCTCTCTCTCTCTCTCTCTATATATATATATATATATATATATATATATATATATGTATATATATATGTGTATATATATATATATATCAAGTGTTTCAAGGTGGATAATAATTCCCCCAACAATATTATATAAAAGCCAATTTAGAGAGTGAGTTTTGAAAGTGATTGGAACAAAAAAAATCACCGTTAGATAGAGTGCATATTCGATTATGGTCAGGTTGAATGTTTAAAATACTGGAGAAATCTCATTTGTACACGACATGGTCTTGTAAATTGTCTTTCCACTCTAATATACGTATATAGATATGTTTTTTTTTCTGTCAAGTCTGACCAATTGATTTATCTATCAGAATATGTTTATACCTCTCTCTTCCAGTCTGTTCGCATATATCAGTCATAGCTTAGTCGTGTCTATTTATCAGAATCAGTGTATATTCTTATGAATAGCCTTCTCAATCTCAACGGTGACTGTGCTAACCTCTGCAATGTCTTAATAGCAAACTGTTCCATCTCATCTTTTCATCTTTTTTTTTCTGATTTTTTCCTGCTGCATTTGCTATCTTTAGGGCACCAATCTGTTAACCTTTTGCAGCATCTGTTTTTCTTGCTTCTCGCTCAACATCCAACCAATTATTTTTACTATACTAGATATCCGCCAACGCTAAAAATTGCTGTCCAAAAAAGAAATTGGAAGATAGATGAATGGAAATCAGATATCGTTTAATTTAATTTGTTTTTTTTTTAATTGATTCAATGCCTCTTTTAACACTGTTAGGAAAAGGGGGAACTGTCGGAGAAGCAGGGTGCTAATATCAGATTCTATATTCGTCTAATATGAAAAAAAGGACGGAATAATGTAAAACGGTTGGGGTAGTGGGAAGAAGGGTGATTATTCGAAAAGGGGTCATGGGAAGAGGTTAAAAACAGGCATTAATGTTGGGAAAAAAGTAGTGATTATTCTTATGAAAGAGTGGGGCGGATGTAAAAATAAAGGGAGGGGGGTCAGAAGTTGGAAAAACGGTTGAAAGTTAAAAAAGAAAGGTGTGATTTTAAATACGAGGGCTTGATGAAAGAAAAAGTTGACTATTGTTTAATAGAGGGTCATGTTGAAAAAAGAGGTTAATTTTCAAAAATTGGGAAAATAGTTAAAAAAAAAAAAGGAGGGGGCTAATGGCATTGATGATTAAAAGTGGAGGGAATAAAGTTAGAAAATGGGATTACCTCCTTGAATCGATTTCGTCAAATAAATGAGGAAAAAAGTCCACTTATCGGTTTTCACCCTCAGAAAGTGAAAACGAATCTCGTCGCTTCAACTGTTTGACCAATAAAACAGAATTAAAAGTCCTTACTCTTGATTTTGATCACTTTAAAAGGAGAAAAAACAATTCACTCTCGATTTTGACCCTAGCAGAGGATAAAAACAGTTCCCCCTCAATGTCAAAATCTGGAAGCGAGGGATAATTTCCCCCCTAGATTTAACCTCTAAATATGGAAAGAAATTTTGTCTGCAATTTTTCACCAAAAAATGAGATGATCATCCCACTTTGACCTCTAGAAGTGAGAATAAACGTCTTTCAATTTTAAAAATTTCCACTTGATTTTGATTTTGAATTGAAAAAGAACTCTCCTCTCTATTGTGACAAACACAATGATTGTTAAAGAGAGATAAATATGCATCTTTGATTTCAACCCCCCCCCTCCGATATCTCCCTCGATTTTGACCCTTAAAAGACAAAAAATGGTTCCCTTTCAACTCTGACTCCTAAAAGAGAAAAAGTTCTCTGTCGATTTTTGCCCCTAAAAATGGATGGAAAAATCATCGTATTCATTTTGACCCAAAAAGTGAAAAGAATCTTTCACTTGATTTTGACCCTGAACGTAAGAATAATCATCATTTTGACGCTTAGCAGTGACAAAAAAATGTTTCTTCTGATCGCAACCTCTAAAAGTAGGAACATTTCACAGATATTTCGACCCTTAAAAGTGAAGACAATCTCCCCCTACATAACAAAAAGCAAAAAAATGAAAGTTCGATATTTTTCCCAAAATACAAAATATCTCCCCCTTCCATTCATACTCTCAAGTATAAAGAGTCGATTTTGATTTAGACCCCTGATAATGAAAAAAAAATCTTTTCCCCGATTTTGATTGCTCCCTCGTCAATTTTAGCCCCTCAAAAGGAAAAGAGAATACAAGATGCCTCTCAATTTTTCTCGAAAAAATCTACCTTTACGATTTCAAATACTTTCCTGGTTTAGAAAATGTCCTCCAACAGTGCAAACATGCTCTAATCAAAGCACATTTATATGAGGTATCTATGTACAACAAATAACATCGGAATATGAGATGTGTCAAAAAGATTTTTTGTTTTTTCTGAAAAAAAGGAACTCAATCTACATCACATTTTTATCTCCCAGAATTGATTTGAGAAAAAAGAGTAAAAAAAAATATTTTATTATGCCATCAAAGAGTATTTTTACATTGATGAATGACCATGTAAATAATCCTTCCTGAATAGAAACCCCCTAAAAACATATTGATGTAGTCAAAAATGTATAAACTAAAAATACTTCCGGAGATCAAATCCGTATCCACGGAAACTTTGTTTGATTTATAACAAGTAGTTTCTGTTGCAAGTGAGTACATGTAGACGCTGAGACAGACAAACAAACTTTGAGCAAATAAGATGATAATTTTCGATGTGGTTGTTTATGTGACCATTTTGAAATTTCTTCTCTCTTACTGATTTCATAGCATCGTTCCTCACCCCCCCCCCTGAGATTGTTTACAAGTAAATCAGTTTGTTCCCATGTTTTACATCCATCCGCCATAACTGGTATTATACATGCAATGCACATCGTGTGTTTTAAGCATTTCGGCAAGGTTCTTTTTGATATGTCTCTATATTTACTAAATGCTTTCTACCCAATCATCATACGTCGTTTTACGTTACTTTTATGGTCTTGCTCTATTTTCACCAACTTATGAAAGTAAATCTACCTTCTTCGGAATTTTTTCCTTCAATGTTATTCTTGAACATTACTTTTGTCCTGATTCTGTCAATTTTTCACCTTATTTTAAGGCTTTCCAAACATAGAGCATATTTACAGCTCATCGAATGGTTCTGAAGATATTGCAATATGATCAAAAACTTTGAATGGTTCGAAAATTCTCCGTCAATATCAACACCCAATTAATTTTTGTGACTATTAGCTGCAAATCTTCCGGGCGGATGATATAAAAATAGGATACGCGATATCATTCTGCCTAAACTATACATTTATATGCATATTTTACATGGATATAGATATATGTATGTATATATGTGCGTATGCATATTGATATATGTATGCATTAAGTATATATGTATGTGTACATGTGTATGTATACATGTATCTATATGAATATATGTGTATGTATATATGTATGCATATATATATATATATATGTATATGTATGTATGTATGTATGTGCATATATGGATGCATACGTGTAAATATAAATACATGCATATGTGTAAATATAGATGTATGTATATGTATATATATATATATATATATGTGTGTGTGTATAAAGATGATAATGTCAGTTGGAAGGTGAAAAGAAAAAGCTATTAAATCTCAAGTTTGTTTTATTATTCGTTGGGTGCATTCCGATGCATTTCGACTGGTGCCAGTCATAGGAAAATATTTGGACAGAAAAAGCCTTCTGCTGTTTATATTTATTTGCTGAAGAAGAGAACGTGGATATTTCTGTGTTGTCTGGTTGTTTAATCGGAATGAGCGTGGAATTGTTTGTATCCGTGTAAATGAGGGTAATATGGTTTGAAATGAGATGATTCTGTGCTAGGCAGGGTGAATGGCTGTTTGAACCCTATCTCTGGCTGTTTGGTTTATCTTAGATAAGAAAAGCAGTGAAGGCTAAAACAAGTCTTCATCAAAAGATTGAATGTAAACAAAATATCTACTTCCACCCTGCCCTACATATATCAAAACCTATCCATTAAATGCAAGACACATTCTCTCTATCCTATGATACAAATAGCAAAAATCCTCTTCCTCCGAGATATGGCTTTGGTAGCCTCCTGACCCTGCCTCTCAGATCTATCTCATCTCAAGCCTAATGTCATCCTAATTTCCACAGATGCAAAGACGCCCACTTTGGCTCCTACTAAAGAACCAAACAACACAGAAATATAAACATTTTCTTCCTCAGCATCGAGCATGTAAACAGCAAACAATGTTTTTCTCTGAATACCATCGCATATATCTTTTCTCTGAAAAAAAAATGGCTGGCCCCCGTTGATATTCATCGAAATATGCTCACATATGATTATAGGAAAAATATATGTAACACCTATCACTTGAATTTTTCGATTGTGATTTTCATCTACATTCTAAGGGATCACTTGACAGCCACGATATATATATATATATATATATATATATATATATATATATATATATATAATGTGTGCGTGTATGCACGATTGCGCATGCGTGCATCTTTCATTATGTATGACAGCCTCGAGCATTTTCTTATATTGTTTGGTAACGTCTATCATGTTTTCAATAAATTTTTCGGTTCCATCGAATTGTATTCGGTTTGATATTTATTTTTTGCCGTCGAATTCGACATTTGCAGTTTGTTATCTTCAGTTACCGTAGGTTTTAGAGTGACGTTGTTTGATGGTTTGTGAGTATTGGAGAATTTTCTCTTGCAAGAAGAATTCAATCATTGAATATATCCTAGTAATTAATTAGTCTTTTAATTAGCAAATGATTAAATAATTTCAAATATTCCAGTTATAAACTACAGTTAATATATCAGTGCATGAAATATCTACATATATATATAGGTATGTGTGTGTGCATGTACTTGCATATGTGTATAAATATATGTATATAAATATGTGCAAATATATATGTGTATACATGGGATATACATACACATATGCATATCTATGTATATATATATATTTACACACGCTTATTTATGTATGCATGAATATATGTATACTGTATACATGTCTATAGATGTATATTTGTATATACGTGTGTGCATATCAATGTATTTATATATGTGCATATATGAATGTGCATATAGATATGTATGTATGTATGTATATATATATATATATATGTGTGTGTGTGTGTGTGTTCACATATTTGTGTGTGTATGTGTGTGTGAACATAGTTGTGGATTTATATGAGTGTGTGAATATATATATATATATATATATATATATATATATATATATATATATACATGATGAAATAATCAATTTGCTGCTTAGATATACTTAATTGGTTTTTTTTTTTGCATCTTATGGGTTTCTTCTGGCGAATAGTCAGATATTTTTTTATCCCTATTCAAAAAGTTATTTGGAGGTATGTTTTCTCCGGTTGATTCTCTTGAATAAGGATGTTAGAAATATCAAACTATTCACCCAAAGTAACTGATCGAGCAGGAACATGCATGTACTGTGTTGCTATCCAATTATTAATCATATTAGTGCTCTACTTTAACTAAATGTTTCCGTATCGAGTACTATTATGAAATAAACCAAACCCACATCATATATTGATTAATAGATTTGTACTTTGCTATGCATATATATGTATATATAGATAGATATAGATACCGATATAGTCTTGAAAGCTTTACAGATATGAGCACTGAACATTAACACCCATTTTGAATGGATTATCTCGTGTGTAATTTCAGTCACCTATTTTCCAATATCTGTCAATGAAATTTATGCTGTCTTCCAAAGTTTTTTTCCCCGTTCTCCCTATACTTTCTTATTATTGCACAATATAAAAATTGTTTCTTGTCGGAATTATCAGTTGTTTACCATGGAACCATTTCAGTAATTTAAAAAACAAAACAGTTATAATGACATGGCCCCCAGCAATATGATCAATCATTACCTTCATTTTATATTATATATTTTATACTATACATGTAGTTTGTCATTCTATATAAAGTTTTATAGCTACTGTATATTGATATTATTTATACTACGTATTTATTTTTTGAAACAAGGCTTACTTATGTCATATATTGATATTTATAAATCTATATATGTTATCATTACATTGGACCTTACATATCTGACAGAATGGGCTAATTGTAGAGACGTTTTATCGAGGATCATATTCCGTTCAGTTCCTGGGTTAATCGGTGGCAAATCGAACAGCCGACTGGGTAAATTACGAAAGAGTATAAGCTCAATGGAGAATTCGAATCCCCATTCACCATGAACTAACTTTAAAGCTTCTGTGCTCTGCCATCCAAGCTAACGACATGGCTCAAATGGTAAAACATATATGCGCCAATGGTGAATGCAAGTTCTATGTTGAAAAGGTCAACTATAGTACTGGATGGAATATAGTTCCTAATAAAATTACTTAACAATTGGTCGGAATTAGATGTGTCTTTCCAGCGACATGTCTCTGTCTAATCCCCTATAAAATCATAGAAGTTTATCGAGCAAAAATCTGGGTCCAATACGTTTATCAGTATGTATAATTGTTTACCAGCAAGATCTGCAGTACCTCTATCATATCTGTCCTCATTGTCATTATATCTATCAATAAACTTCGTAGATTTGTATATATTTCAGTTAATTAATATATATCCGTCTATAAGTTTGAACTCTTTCTATCCATCTATCTGTTTACGTATCTATTTATCTACCTATTCAACTCTCTGTCTATTCATATTTATCCCATTCTCTCAATATCTATCATTTGTTAAATCTAAATTGGTTGATACAGTCGTAGGGATGAGAAGTAATTGGACACTTGCATTGCATAAACTTGTATTGTATGTTAACAAATATAACTTTTTCCTTTCTGGTTAATTTTTTATCGGTATGAAGTAAGTGTAATCATATATTAAATGAATAATTGTAATTTCACATGTGAGAAAATACTTATTCCCCTCCCCCCATTGTATATACCTCCATATTTTTATGTCCATCAATCTCTATTTATATGTGATCTCTGTGGTTTAATGTTTAGTCTCTCAAGGGACAATCTTTTTACACATCTTTAGGAATATCATGTTATTTGTGGCTTGTAGTATGTATGTGCATCTTTATGCTCATGCAATAGAAAGTATACATATATAAATATATGCGTGTGTGTGTGTGTCCCTGTTAATCTATATAATGACTCTCATTTTGATCATATCTCCCCATAAATCAAACTTCAGTCCAAACTTGATTTTGTTTTCTTTCAATATGACAATAGTAGCAGCAAGAACGAAATGAAGCTTCATCAAAGTTGGAGGAATGAACCTTAACATTCCTCTACCGTGATTTGAAATCACGACCAATTCATTAATTGTCGTGCCTGTCTCCCATACCTGCCCAGATGTATGTTAGAAATGCATGAGGGCTTATTTCATTCTTATAAATAAATATATAGATGGCAAAAACATTTCCTCACCGTGATTTGGGATCTCATTGATGTATAAATGCATTTATGATTAAAATGTATTTGTTTATATATGTAAATTTCATATGTACAATACAAAGCTGCAGCAATCATTTCCAGTCAGAATAGAAGAAAGAGTGAAGTTTGACCCTGAAGCAGCCAGACTTGTTTATTCAGTGAGTGCAAAAAGTATCCGATACATTACATTCAAAATACTCATAAAGTAGATGTTGGAATAAATGTATTTTCAATCTTTAAATACTTTTTGCACTTACTGTATATAGTTAGAATTTCTCTCCCTTTTCTATCCAAACTATCTCTCTCTGTCTCTCTCTCTGTCTCTCTCTCTCTCTGTCTCTCCTTATCTCGCTCTCTTTCTCTCTCTCTATCTATCTCTCTATCTATCTATCCGTCTATGTTTCTATGTATATATATATTTCTTCTTCTCTCTCTTTTTTTCTCTCTCTCTCTCTCTCTCTTTCTTTCTTTCTCTACCTTTCCGCCTTCAAAAACTTCTATTGCACTCCCACCTGCATCCTTTCTTTTTACCCTTCTTTCTTTCTTTTGTTTTAGGCTTTTTGAAAAAAATTATTAATTTTCAAAATTAGCTTAATTTCATGTTGCATCATATTGAATAACTTTATCAAACCCCCGTCTAGTTGACATTACATCGAAGGCTGGCCAATCACTTTGATAAATCCATTCTTTTAAAAGTAATTGCAATTTCCGTTCTGAATTTTAAAACTGATTGATTTTAAATCACTAATGAATCATCAAAGGACAGGCTGAATAAACGGGATATTAAAAGATTAATCAACACCAAATTGGAGAAGGGGGAGGTGCAGAGTGCCATGATGGTTACTGGCATTGGAAATACAATCAATGGATCGAGTTCAAGTTTCAGCCAAGGCTGTTTAATTCTCTTCTTACTAATTAGTTTTGTAAAGACATAGATCCTTTGGTCATGTAAAACAGTGCATCCATGAGAAAGATACTCTAACGAAAGAGAAATGTATAGTCTTGACAGTTATCGTAACTGAGCTAATTCATAAACACCTACTGTTTTTGTTTTTTTTAGTGTTTGGGACCCTATGCTCCATAAAAGGTCCAGAAGAATAAGCCGACAACAAATAGATTGAAATTGATCCAGCTTTGAATATCTTGGCATCTGCTATTAGGATTATTTTGTGCTAAAACTCTTGCGAGAAACATTGGAGTGTATCATAAGCATTTTCAATTTCAGGAGCTCCTGTGAGTTTTTAAGTCAATAAAATGGTTTTACATAAGTTATCTTTCGGTGATCCTAGCCTTTTGAACTTTTCTGAAAAGCGTCTGAAGCAAAAAGCACATAAGAAAAGTATTGGCAATGATACATTATATTTGATAATAATATCAATAGGATAGTTGAGTGATTCATAGTCTGTAGATGAAGTAAGGTTTGCTACTAAGATCTTTGAAAATTGTAGAACGTTATTTACAGTAATAATTCATTGAATAACAAACCAGTTAAAGAAAAGACATTCATTTTATTATTCCTTCCGTCATTCACTGTTTTTCTTTCTCGTTCATTCTCATTTACTCCATTCTTTTTCTCGCTTTTTGGTCTGCCTTATATTCTTTGAATATGACCTTCTTCTCTTTTTTTTTTCATTTTTTCTATTCTTTCATTTTTTCTCCATCTTCGTCTTCATCATTGACCTCTTCCCCATTTTTTCATCTCCATTTTATTCTTTGCATTCAGCATCATTCTCTGTTCTATTTTCTTTCATTTCCATCTTTTCTTCATTGATCTTTTCTACTTTCTCTTTTGCTTTCCGTACTTAGTTTTCTCCTTCTATTCTTTTTTCTTATCAGTCTTTCAAGACCCGTCGTTGGACATAAGCCTCTATTACTGTCTTGTAATTCATGATAATAACATTCAAATAAAGGAGACACATAAAAAATATTTGAAGGAATAGCATCTAAAGTTTGCCAACATCAAATACAATGTTTCTGTGCTCAAAGACTTCTTGGTTTCCTGAAACTGGAACCACTAAAATATTTTCTGGTCAAGCAGAAAAAACAATGACTAATAAAACAGAACCATACATCATAGAACCGATAATCAAAGGCTGTATGCGTCTTGAATAATAATGATAATAATAAATACAACAACAATGGCAATATCAATACTACCACTACTACTAATAATAATGATAATGATATTAATAATAATAATAATAATAATAATAATAATGATAATAATAATAATAATGATAATAATAATAATAATAATAATGATAATAATAATAATAATGATAATAATAATAATAATAATAATAATAATAATGATAATAATAATAATAATGATAATAATAATAATAATAATAATAATAGCAACAACAACAACGATGATAACAAAGATAATAATCTTATAATAAAGATTTGCTTGATCTCTACGTCGCGAAGTTTCTCCTTGACAATTACGTTTTAACCCACCAAAAAATAGTTCTGAGCTTCAGATATTCCACTACCGATGGTTTTGCACTATAATTTCCCAAAAAATCAAGTGATTTTGGAGGCAGAAAATGCATTCAAAGTCCCGAACAAACAGTAAATTTTAGATTTATGAAATACGGTTCATCCTTGGTTTTCATAACTAAAATTAATCAGCGCAGTCGAAATTAATATTCTTTTGCTAACATTTACTACATAAACTAAATAACAAATAATTAATCGTATGAATCATTTCTCATAGTTAAAGATTCTTTTTCCTTTTGGTTTTAAGAAAATATTTTTTTCCTTTTTGAAAAATCAAACAAACGATTACACGTACTTATTCGAATTTGATTGTCTTCTTGAGGAATTTCCACTCAATGAATTAAAAGAAAAACTGTTAAGTACTTCACCACAGATGAGCAGCCTGTAAAGCAATATAAACAAATAAGTTTTGCGTTCTCAATCTAAAAGAACTTGGTTTCTTCAGAAAATGAATTTCCAGATTCTAGGGGGGGGGGTTGAGTTCCATTCACGTATAATGCCTATAATACAATGTATTCTTTATTTAGAAATGGACAGCCAAGTTTAAGTAAGTTTAGGTTAGGTTTTACTTACGATATCTTGATAAAAAAATAAGCGTACGGTCAGACAATTTAGTACTTTGAAATTTGGTTTTATAAAATTCGGTGTTATGGAATTCGGTGTTGTAGAATTAGGTGCTATAAATTGGGTCTCATGAAATTTGGTGTTATAAAATTCAGTGTTATGGAATTCAGTGTTGTAGAATTAGGTGATGTAAATTGGGTCTCATGAAATTTGGTTTTATAAAATTCGGTGTTATGGAATTCGGTGTTGTAGAATTAGGTGCTATAAATTGGGTCTCTAACATGAATTTCAGTAGAAACTTTTTAATTTAGCTCAGTAGGAAAAAACGCCTCTGCCAATCAGTTTCTCCTGGTTTCAAATAACAGTTCATTATTTATCCCAAAATTTGGCAAAGATTATTCTTGTTGTTCTTGTTACGATGGAAAAACAAAGTCAACTTCTGACTTTGACAGGAGTTTGACGAAAAATAAAACGGGTGGAGACATAGAAGAGAGTAGACCGTGAAGCAATGGAGACAATGATGAATCAAATTGAATATGGCGTAATTGAAAAGATCTTTAAAACTTTATGTAGTTTACATATTTATTAAACCTAGTTTGGTATGGCAAAAAACAAAAAAGGAGAAATGGGTACAGGAGAACAATGTTACGTAGGTCTTCCATATGAACAGAAATTGCCTGAGAAGGGGTGCCTCGAAAATAAAAACTAAAAAATATGGCTCCTGCCTGTGTAAGAACGCTGACTGCTGGCACAGTAAGGGAATACGAATCCATCTAACCTCCTTTCAAAAGCTGACCAAACAGTTTGTGCTTTTGATGATCTCCTAGGGTTGCCAATTCAGAAGTGACTTCTACTGGAAGTCACTTCCAAATCTGAAGAAAATAATAAGAAACAATACTAAAAACATTTGAAAAGGCGATCCCTGGATTTATGTTACTGCTATGGGAGATTATGAACATGCAAAAAGGTGGGTATTTCTCTATGATGAAACGCTATCTTCAGGGATAACGGCTCACTGTATTTAGAAGCCTTTAGGACGAATTGTTTGCAAAAATACTTGGAAAACTATCAGGAGGTCAAGGTAGCCTAAAATTTAACCGTACTAAGAATTGATAATGGAATCAGGGAACTGTGTTCACAATCTAGTTCGGACGATTTGTGTTAATTTTGCTCTACTACCCCTGGGAAAGGGCAAAAATCCAGTTTCCCTGCGAGCTATTGATAAATAGCAGGGCATTTATCAGTATGGCAGATAATCTCGGCCATTGGAATGGTAATCTGGTTCCGTGATACAAACAATTGCTATAACAATGACAGGGTTTCCATTGTACCTTTGAGTATTACTCGAACAATCAATGGAAGATAATGATCATCGTTACAGGTGTCTTGTAACATGGTGAGTACTTGTTTTTGTGAGGAGGGTGCTCCCAAAGGTTAATACCGCTCAGTGCAACTTGTGTAAACACCATTGCTTCTTATATCCAACTCTGGTAGATGGTCTCACCAGTGATAATACGGCTGCTTTGTTATATGTGCATTTTTGGTAGTCAACTGTTTACTGAGTTTGACCTTTTTTTTTGCCTAACAAAAATGATTATTTTGGATTTTCAGTCAAGACTAAAAAGTGAAATGTTTAAAATTATGAGTAGAGAAAGAAAAGAGAGAGACAGACTCCATTTCTACATCATCAACCAACGAAAGGATTAAGAAAATATGAAGAGGGGCAGGAAATGGAGAGTGGGAAAAAGCGAGGAAGTAAAAGAGAGACAAATAAAGTGAATAGAAAGGGAGAAAATATATATAAAAGAAAGAAAAATTAAAAATCTATGGACACTAGTTTTCATTTGATATCTAAATCGCCTCAAGTTATACCTAGAATCTAAATATTTTTCCAGATTAATGGCATAAGAATCTAAATAGTCAAAAAGAAAAGTTCATGAATAGGTATCTACATTCTAATACTATTTAAATCAGCCCCTCTATGGCTATATTTAAAGATCTTATTTCATTTAAAGAAAAAAAAACGTTTTCTACAAAGGTCAGAAAAATTTTTCAACTTATAACTTTCTTTCTGCGTAGAGTTTGACCCTAAAGCAACCAACCTTTCTCTCTTTTTTCCATATAAATG
This sequence comes from Thysanoteuthis rhombus, assembly GCA_963457665.1. NCBI lineage: Eukaryota > Metazoa > Mollusca > Cephalopoda > Oegopsida > Thysanoteuthidae > Thysanoteuthis > Thysanoteuthis major. The sequence continues at coordinate 16,561,636 of OY735232.1, read as the reverse complement.
AGTGTTTTATAGGTCAGCAAATATACATATTCTAAAAGTGATCTTCCTTTGGCTCGCCAAAACCTAAACTTACACTTATCAGCGTTGCGGCTGTGAATATAACACTGAAAGAAAATACCAAAAATATCGGTTCCAATTACGAGTTGTCAACAGAAATTATCCAGCGCGGAAAAGAAAAAAAAACAGCCACCTTTTCGATTATCGAACGTAAACTCAGATTCTATAAAAATAACTATCGATCCTTTCATGTCTACAATTTTATGCTGCAAATTGAAGCTGAATTGACACAATAAGAAACGTTGCTATTCTTGTTTCGCTGTAAATTTTGCGTAGATTTCCATCCTAAGAGAATATCATATCTTTTTTTTATCTCTGCCAGCAAAGTTGGAGGAGCTTTTTATATTAGTTGCATTGTGTCTGTCAGGCTGTCTGTTTGTCTACAAACTATCTCTCGATCTCCTCATTGAATCACAATGACTTGACGTGAAAAAGTTGTCTAAGGAAATTTTGATTAAATTTTGAGGTGGAGTCAGTTATTTTACTGTATTGGCACCGAGTTTCTATGTCCACACAATATATCTGGAAGATTTTAATGAATTTCAATGAAATTTATTGGGCTATTGCGGCAGAAAAAAATTCCATGAATTTTAAGTTGGATCCAGGAATTTTCTTCCGATCCAGGGATATTTTTGTCAAATTCAAGTTAGAAGATAGAGCTGACCTTGACAACAACAACAACAGCAATCTTAATTTACAAATAATAAACCCTCCACTGTATGTCTGTTCCGTTATGTTTAACTAAACGTATTTTCGAAATCAAGATTTCTCTACAGTGATTTGAAACCAAAAAAACAAGTAATCGAGAGGTGGTTCTCTCACCGACTAAGCCAACTGACGAGTCTTTTATGTCTACAAGATGTATGTTACAAATATGCACGGACATATTTGATTCTTATAAGTAAATATATTTGTAAAATGAACATTTTCCGATTGTGAATTCAAATCATGATACAGTGATCGGCAGCTCTTCTGTTGACTGAACCGAACTAAAAAGCCTTGCATGTATATAAGCAATTTCATTCAAGTAAATAACATATACTAAAAAATATATTTTCATATCTTTTTATATGCACAGTACAAAAGTTGCAGCAATTACCTTCAATCGGAATTAGAGCTGCAACCAGCCTTGTTTTACTTATTTCCAAACATTCATGTATTTTTTCATCTTCGTCCACACTATATTTTCAAAAGTTATCAATGTGTTCCAATGACATTTTTAAGAAGAATAAGTCCTGAACTAAAAAGATGTCATTAAATTTTATGGCCAATCGTAGAAGTTTCCTCACTTCTACATTGTAGCTATATATTTCAAATCAATTCTATTGACAATGCCCTTAGTAAAGGGATACACTCTGTAGGTGTATTTGGAGTAAATATAGAAACAGCACGAACTAAACAGCACTAAGAAAGCTTATGCCTTTGTCAACGCCTTTGTCGAAGGGAGTAATTGTGCTCGGATTTGTCCAAAAACTGAATCACCTCTTCCGTAGTACATAGTTCATCCTTCAAACAAGTTTTATAGCGATTCATCGAGAAATTTAGGAGATATCATATGGGCGGAAATGGAATTTTGGCAATACTTTGCGGTGTTAGCCTATAACCATGGCGGAAAGAGGATGATTATGGATTTATCCGTCCTAAAACTCAATCACCTGTTCCGTTTCGGATATATCAGAATCTATATATAAATGTATGAATAAAAATGGGGAATGTATTTCAATAAAAAAAAATGGAATCCATTGAGTATTTTCGGAGATAACCTGTAGACAGAAATACAAGTAGACAGAAGAACAGTGGAGAAGCAGACGAAAAAAACACCATATATATATATATATATATATATATATATATATCCAACTTTATTGGCAAAGGTAAGTAAAGAAGTCTACTACAGATGTTTTCGTGCACTTGTTAAACTGTAGACGGTTCTAACCGAAGATTTTCTATACCTTTCTCCCAACAATGAAATGGATATTGGACAAGCTGCGCCTACATATTCACTTTTATTAATGTTTTTCTTGCATTAGAATGTTTACGCAATGTGCGTAGATATTGTCCTAGGGGATCGAATGACATCAATTCATTTCAATTCTCAAGATCTTTCTTGTATAGCCTTGCAGACCCTGCATACATGTTTCCATAATATTTTCTCTGTAGGTGACATTGCCAACTGAATAGAGATACTTCTAAATTCCTAGATACCAAACAACCATTCACAGTATAATTTGTCCCCATTACTGACAATAGCATCCATTGTAGCTGCTACTGGACTCTAGGCAAGGTTATGGGAAAGAGGAATATTTTGTTTTTCTTTTTTGGTTTTGTTTTGCTTGTTCAAACAAATTAGGCCATCTCCATAGTTACTTCTAAGCTGTACGTACACATTTTAAACCCATGCACAATGAAAATTAAGGTGTGCACAAAAAGGGTAATTTCGTAATGTAGAAATCAATAATCTTATTTGTAAGTCTAATGATATATTATAATGATACTTTTCTGACAATAATCGCTTGGATAACTGATTCTGTTGACTAGGTGGTCGGATATTGCACAAACTTTCAAAGCACATACTTTTATCACAGGAAACAAAACTGCACAATAATATTTGTTTAACTACTAAAAGATATTGGGAACACTGGACACCTGCTACCTGTAATTTTTCACAGCTTGCTTAAAAAATAGTAAATTGTCACCATCATCATTATCATCATCAGTCTGCGTGTTCACGTCTGATGTCTTGTGATCATCACTAAATACATCGTCCGCCCAAGTTCCCAATCTGCCACCCTGTGTTCTCGCAGTCAACACGAGTGCAGCGGTTGGTACTTTCTCATCAGGTCTACAGTCGTCCTCTCGGTGCCCTTTCATATTGCATGTGGTCTGTGCTGTCCCCAGCGTCCCCTGCTTTCTGAAGACTTATACCAGGCTCAATCAAGCTGTCCGGCCATTTCTGTCTGGTCTCTTGTTTCCAGTACCCATCTTAGCATTCTTTTAAATCGCAATAATGTTGTGGCTTGCAGAGTCTCAATCCTTCTTGTTTTCTTCAACTCAACCAACCCTTACTTCAATGTCTTTAACACAATTCCAAGTGCTCCTACTATTATTGGAACTCCGACCTTCATGTCTTATACCATTCTCAGCTCCTGGGCCAATATTCTTTGTTTTCATTCTCTTTTAGTGTTCACTCTGTGGTCTGCTGGCACAGCCAACTCTATGATTTGGTATGTTCCCAGTGCACAACTATGAATTCTGGTCGTCTTGCTTGGATGGGGTGGTTTGGATGTCGATGTTCCGGAATGATCTATGGTTTCTACTTTCCAAAATAGTATTTGGCTTGTGCTGGTATCATCTGTCTCCATGGCCAAATACTATCGTTTGCATAGGTTCCCAGTTTATGACTGTCCATCCCCTGTTTTGCCCTCCCTTATATTCCTTCTTGGCCACTTTGCTGCATTTGCAAGTTGTTGTTGTTGTTGTTGTTGTTGTTGTCTCTGCATGGCAGCACCAAATCTCTGGTGGTCATCGTTGGAGACTGAGCGACAGCTTCTTTTCAGTTTCCCCTCAGTCAACAGCGCTGCTATGATTTTCACTTTGTCACTAAATGTTCAATGGCGATCGCTGAAGGTTTGGTGACGGTAAGTCACCCTAGGTCTCAAGCCCTCTTCCCAGCATCTTCACGTATCATAGCAGCCCTACGCCTTGCTCCTCTGGGGGTTTTCTTACACAAATGCTATATCCTTTCTGGCTGTTAGGTCGTTGCTGGACACTGGAGGTCATATGTATCACATATCTAGTTACGCTTTGAGTGTTTGGACAAATCACAATAGTACTGTAGTCTGCATAGTCTCAATCTATCCTCTGATCTTTAGCTCCTCCAAACCTTTGGCACAATTCCCGGTGCATCCACTATTGTTGGCCTGAACTTCGTGTTCCGTACATTTTTAGCTCCAAGGCAATTCCTGGTATTCTTACAGCTTCCCACTCTTGTTCATTTTCACTCTGTGATCCGTCGACACATCCACGTCTATGATTTGACAGGTTTTCCTTCCTTGCCCACAATTAGAGGATCCGGTCTTCTTGCTTGGATGAGGTGATCGGTTTGGATCTCAAAATCCCAGCGTAATTTGTTGCTGCAACTTTTAATGACAATCTTTTGTCCGTGCTTGTACCATGTGTGTGTGTGTGTGTGTCCTCAAATACTAGTCGTCTGCTTAGTTACCAGTGTAAAACAGTTGCTACACTGTCATGCCAGTCTTTGTGTCCCTTCTGGGACATACACTGTTTGTCTGGGTTCAATCAATTTTGGCCTTGACTTTTTCCTGATACATTTGTTATGGGCTGCCAAGGACGAGTGATGCTCTTTCCTTACCCAAGTGTCTTTTGAGTAGCCATCTTCATATTATTATTATTATTATTATTATTATTATTATTATTATTATTATTATTAAATTTCCAATTATTATTATTATTATTATTATTATTATTATTATTATTATTTGGAATCTCACACCAGTTGCCTGGTGGTAACCGCTGGAGTTTGAGTGACAGCAAGTCTCCTCAAGTCTCCAGCCCTCCTCTCCTAGTACTCATAGGTCGCAGTAATTCTACGATTTACAGTTTCACACCGGTTGCCCAGTGGTTATCGCTGAAGGCTGAGTGACAATAAGTCTCCTCAGGTCTTCAGCTAACGTCTCCTCTCTCTTTCGCATATCATGACAGAGCTACAATTCGTTGCAGTCCTTATATCTCTAGCACCTTCCTCAGTATCCGTGCAGTTCCCAGCAGTGCTGTGGTCTGTACGGTCTCTATCCTCCTCCTAATCCCGATCTCCTCCAGTCTCTCCCTCAGCGTTTTGGGGACAGTTCCTAGTGCTCCCACTATGACCGGTACTACCCTGGTTTTCATGTTCCACATTTTCTTTAACTCCCTTGCTAGGTCCTGGTATTTTCCCTTTTTTCACCCTCCTTCTTTTTTACTCTATGGTCTGCAGGTACAGCAACGTCTACTATTTGGCAGGCCTTCCTTTTTTTGTCTACTTATTATTATTATTATTATTATTATTATTATTATTAATAATAATAATAATAATAATAATAATAATAATAATAATAATGAACAGCCCTAGCCAGCAAAGATAGTGAAGGGTTTTAACGTTTTTTGTATTCGTGTATGTTTGCATGTTTGTGTGTTTATTTACGTGTTTGCGTGTTAAAACGCTCCTGCCCATATTTTTGAGTGTGTACATTTGAAAACTGACATCAGTACTCAACTATATCGTGGATAGATTTTTGTAATTTGGGGGCCTTATTCTGACGGGTTTATTCATAACATCTAGATTTTTTTGAGTAACTCCAAGTCTTCATGATACGGTTGTACAATAATTGACTGTGATGGCAAAATATCATCATCATCATCATCATCATCATCATCATCATCATCATCATCATCATTATTATTATTATTATTATTATTATTATTATTATTATGAATCTCACACCAGTTGCCTGGTGGTAACCGCTGGAGTTTGAGTGACAGCAAGTCTCCTCAAGTCTCCAGCCCTCCTCTCCTCGTACTCATAGATCGCAGTAATTTTGCGATTTACAGTTTCACACCGGTTGCCCAGTGGTTATCGCTGAAGGCTGAGTGACAATAAGTCTCCTCAGGTCTTCAGCTAACGTCTCCTCTCTCTTTCGCATATCATGACAGAGCTACAATTCGTTGCAGTACTTATATCTCTAGCACCCTCCTCAGTATCCGTCCAGTGCCCAGCAGTGCCGTGGTCTGTACGGTCTCTATCCTCCCCCTAATCCCGATCTCCTCTAGTCTCTCCCTCAGCGTTTTGGGGACAGTTCCCAGTGCTCCCACTATGACCGGTACTACCCTGGTTTTCATGTTCCACATTTTCTTCAACTCCCTTGCTAGGTCCTGGTATTTTTCCCTTTTCTCACCCTCCTTCTTCTTTACTCTATGGTCTGCAGGTACAGCAACGTCTACTATCTGGCAGGCCCTCCTTTTTTTGTCTACTATTACTAAGTCCGGCCTTCTTGCCTGGATGAGGTGGTCAGTTTGGATGTCGAAGTCCCACAGTAGTTTGTGGTTGTCATTCTCCAAAACTGCCTCTGGCTTGTGCTGATACCACTTTTCCCCATGGTTGAATCCCATTTGTTTACTTAGTTCCCAGTGTATCATCGTTGCTACTCTATCGTGTCTATGCTTATACTCCTTCTGGGCGAGTTGGCTACATTCACTAGTTATGTGGTTTACTGTCTCATCTCTTTCACCGCACATGCGGCATTTGCTGTTTGTCTGTGTTCTATCGATTTTTGCTTTTATGTAGTTTGTCCTTATGCTTTTGTTTTGGGCTGCCATGATGAGCGATTCTGTTTCTCTCTTAAGGTTTCCCTTTCGTAACCACGTCCATGATTTCTCGTCTGCTATATCTTTTATCTGTCTTTTAAACTCGCCGTACAATTTTTTCCCTTCCCACTTTTCTTTTCTAGTTTGCTGTACTGTTCCATTGTTTTCTACTTTATTGTTTGTTGCACTATCCCTCGCGCTCTTTATGATTTCTTCACTATTTGTTTGCACATATTTATCTAGGACTACTTTAGCTCTCTGGACACAATCTTCTATGCTGATGAGCCCCCTACTACCTTCTTTTCTCTTAACGTATAGCCTATCTGTATCATCCCTAGGATGTAATGCTTTATGCATCGTCATAAGTTTCCTTGTTCGCCTATCCATTGATTGGAGCTCTTCCTTTGTCCATCCTAGGAATGGTCCTGTATACCTAACTACTGACACAGCCCAGGTGTTCATTCCTTTTATTAGATTTCTGCTATTTAATTTGGTTTCTAATATTTTCCTTATCCTTCTGAGGTATTCTCTCTTAATTTTCTCCTTCATCTCTTCCCGTTTTATCGTGTCACATTCAAGGACACCTAGGTACTTGTATCGGTCTTGTGCAGTCAATGCCCTAATCTTGTTGTTGTCCGGAAGTTCAATTCCCTCAGTCATTGAAAGCCTTCCTTTATGTATCACCATGATTGCGCATTTTTCTATCCCAAACTCCATTCCTATGTCCTCACTATATTCCCTTACTTCGTTGAACAGAGTCTCAAGCTCTCCCCTGTTTTTTGCAAACAATTTAATATCGTCCATGTACATTAAGTGGTTGACCTTTCCTTTTGTTTTAGAGAAGTGGTATCCTTTGCTGTTTCTCAGGATTCTGTTAAGCGGTATCATTGTTAGAACAAATAATAGTGGGGACAACGAGTCTCCTTGGAAGATTCCCCTTTTTATCCCTACCTCGGCTAGTTTGTCCCCTGCGGCTGTCAAATCTACTTTCCAGTCTTTCATTGAATTACCAATAAATTTAACCACCGGTTCGCTAATTTTGAACATTCTAAGGCATTCGAGTATCCAGCTATGTGGAATCATATCGTATGCCTTTTTGTAATCTATCCATCCCATTGCGATATTCTTTCTCCTTTTCCTTACTTCTTTTAAGATCATCTGGTCTATGTAGAGTAAATCGTTTGCCCCTTTGGTTCCTATCCTACACCCTTTCTGTTCTTCTGGTAGTAGCCCCCTTCTATCCATTGACATGTATATTCTCTCTGCTATTTGCCCGGTCAGGATTTTCCACATAAGTGGTAGGCAAGTGATTGGTCTAAATTATTATTATTATTATTATTATTATTATTATTGCTCGTTGAATTTCCGCACTAGCTACAACTAGTGAATTATATTCATTATCATCCTCATCAGCCTTTCAACGTCAGTCGTTCGATATCCACCTCCCGTAAGATTTGCTATACTTTTTGACCTTGGGTGATGTTGATCAAGCAATTTTTGGACTAGTCTACTTCGTCATCTAATCTGATTTTTAGCTCTCCCAATTTTGGATATGATTTTTCGTGGATCCACATTGTCAGTCATGATGTCTATCGGTTATCAGACATTATAGCAGGATAACCAGCACATTTTCATCCGAATCTTCTCATGGTTCCTATGATACCTCTGATATTCACACATTCACTGACACACACACATAGGTATAAATAATAAGTCCTGGTGAAAAAATTCATGGATGCCTTTGGATTTCTATTAGATGATTTTTGGGGATATTCTGAAGTTTGTTGGTTAAAACAGTGGATAAGATATCTTTTTTATGGGCAAACATTTTTATCTTCAAGTGGACAAGTTCATTGTTCCATAGGCAGACGAACAAAAAGTTACTCTGTTAATCATCATATATATATATATATATATATGTATTGAACAGTCACTTTTCCTTTGTCGGCCTATGTATCAGTGGACTTCCTCTCTCTCTCTCTCTCTCTCTCTATATATATATATATATATATATATATATATATATATATATATGTGTGTGTGTGTGTGCGTGTGTGTGTGTGAGACTGAGAGAGAGAGAATTCCAAGATTTCATATTATGGAGGCTATTCTCATCGAAACAAAGCAAACAATTATCAACAAGTTACTGTTTAAGCAGGTGACCTGAAGTTGGTTTGATGCTCCTAAACGCAGGTGATAAAATTTTATCGCTGAAAAATTTAAAAAAGATGGACAAAACGCCAATATCAGCGATAGCAGAAAATTTAAACTCATCACTGAAACAATACTGAAAAATAACAAAGAATTTCAAAATTCGCACGGAAACAATCATTCTTGAAAATAATCAGTTGTGGTCGAAATGGCTCCAATTCAAAATTTCACATCTATGGAAAGTTTTCACAATGTTTCAATCTTGTTTTGAAACAATATGTCTGCAAACAAGAAAAACTAATAACGAAGATAAACAGACATTTGCCAATTGTTTTTAACACAAATGTTTTGAATAAAATGATGCCTCGATACACTGTATATATAGAGAGAGATAGATAGATAGATATACGTAAAACATTTTAATCATATATATATGTGTGTGTGTGTGTATCTGTATGTGTGTATGTGTCTGTGTGTGTGTGTGTGATTAGTATGCTTTTGTTGGTAACTATACTACTGCAAAGTCAAAGCAAAACTACTTAATTTCTGATATATCGCAAAACTTTTGACTCTCCAATTTCCTTCAAACTTTCTATGTGAAAAATTCATTTTTAATAACTATTCGCCATTTATTGAATAAAATTGTTGCGCATAAGCCAACAAGAAAATGGCAATGTTTACACTATGTTATATTCCCAATGATTTTTGCTTAAGTAAAACTTTGGACAGTCAGACAAAAGCTTTTATCTGCAATAAGGTCTCTTGAGATCAGTGTGTAGTCATCAGGTCCGACACTGGAGGAATTAGACAACCGAAAACACACAATTTTTAAGAAAAAAACATTTTTGCGTAACAAAAGAATAATGAAAAATAAATAGATGGTTATAAAAAGGAATTGGAAAAGGAAACATTGAACATTTACAATACTGTAAAAAGAAACAGCACAATTTGTTCATTATTGTGACTCACACGCAGAGCAAAATTGAGTTATTGATTATAAATGCCTCTTTTTCGCTGAATCACTTGTGTACGTATAATTCTACAATTCCACGGGCATATTGGATGGGATTTTATTATCAAAAGTACAAAAAAGGTAATTACAGGAATTGGAAGCATCGTGATTAAAGCAATTCAAATACCCCCAGACCGCCTGAATAAATTATATATATATATATATATATATATATATATATATATATATATATATATATATATATATATATTGAAGTACACACATTGTTATACATGCATATATATCAATAAGTATGTATATAAAGAGATTTATGTAAATCAAAAAAATATATATCAAAATATATACTTATATCACTTATACATATAATACATTATCATTTGATTTACGTTGTCTTAATTGAGTGATATATCAACTGTGTGAGAGCAGAGTTAATGGCAACAGGAGCTCATTTCAATGATGTTTCTATGTAATATAACAAAATTTATAATCTATTTTGTCTACCCAAATATGTCCATTTCTCAATACATAACTGTTACATTGAAAGAGACGAAGACAACAAAAATGAACGAGATGAAATATTTAGTTGGATGCAATTATTTGAATTTTAGCATTAGCTCAATGGTAAGAACATTGCAACTTTCAAGCAGCTACCCTATCGGTGGCACGTTCAGTTTCTGCAGCATGCCCATTCCCTTTGATTGTTTATCTTAATTATGCTGTTCTGAACTGAATGATATAGATATATTAACTATATATATATATATATATATTGGAATATATATATATATATACATATATATATATATATATATATATATATATATATATATATATATATATATGTATATATATATATATATATTGGAATATATAAACGAGCTTATATATATTAGTATAAATATACATATATGTGGTTGTGTGTGTATCAAATATTAGAATATACGTATTGAGATATATATACGTATCAAAATATATGTACAAATGGATACTAATATTGATATATATACTTAAATTAAAGAATATATTGATATATGTATGTATATACATAAAATACGTACATATATATACTAAATATATATATATATTGATATATGTACATCAATATGTATATATATATATATATATATATATATATATATATTTATATATATGTGTGTGTTTGTGTGAGTGTGTGTGTGTGCGTGCATGAATATGTACATACAAAAAAATATATCCATATATTAATACGTATATATCAATATATATTCATTGAAATATATATATATGAATATGTATCAATGTATGCATCAATTCATATTTATCAATTGAATATATATATATATATATATATATATATTCATATATACATATGTATGTATGTATGTATCAATTCATATTTATTAATTGAATATATACATATATATATATATATATTTATATATATATATATATATATATATTGAAATATATATCCAAATATATACATATCAATCAGATTAGATATACGCATGTGTCCGTGTATTAAATTACAAACAGTACAAATCAGCATTGCTATATGATATAATGTAATTTCTAATGTTTATTCCATGGAGTGTCTGTAACATTCAACTCAAAATTATTAGTTTGTTTGGAATAGATTTAGACACATTGAGGAATGAGGATTTGCTATACACACTCATTCTGTTTATGTCCTGGTGAGCCTTTTTCAGACGAATGTTTACGTGAATTTTAAATTCCTGTCCGGCAGGTGTGTAACATTTAGTTGGTATTGTTTCTCATTTATTTCTATTTGATTTGTTGTTTGTGTATGTTTACCGATGGTTATAGATTACCATTCAAAGGGTATGATGTGAGTGTTTACTTTATCAACAAGTGGTTGTTCCTAATTTTTGGTATCTAGTATGCTCTTACTTAGATTACTGAATCTATTTCTTCATTCTAGAATCCCTTTATATGAGCATAGTAGGTTGTATGATTACTTACGTATAATTGGAGGCAAAGCAATAAAAACTTTAAAACATCTCTAAAATGGAAAATAATAAAACAAACACTCGTACTAAAAAATATTGAGACCTCACGCCATCTTCACCAGAATAAAAAATTTGAGATCCTCAATTTTGCCAATTGAATAAAAGAACATAGAACTGATTTATTAAACACAACAAATGGAATAATGATAAACAACGCTCAAATTTCTATTAACAAGCATTACTTAATAATTCACATACAGATATACTAAATATAATAAACAGTGATATTTTATTCAAGAGGACATCTCAAGAACTATCTAATCAACATAATTACCTCAGACACAAGGAAATAGACCAAAACAAAGATATCATACAACTTCGCCTGGAGAAGTCTAAACAGGCTAAAAACATAGACGTATTTGTGATGCAAATCTTCATTCTACTATGTATTAAGTATATATATATATACATACATATATATATATATATATATATATATATATATATATATATATATATGTGTGTAAATATATATATATATATATATATATATATACATATACATATATATATATACATATACATATATATATACATATACATATATATATATACATATACATATATATATACATATAATATATATATATTAAGATAAATATATCATAAAATATATGTGTATATGTATCTTCATATATAAATTATATATATATGTATATATATATACATTCATAAACATATATATGTATATATATATTCTTATGCAGATATGCATATGTATGCATAAATATTGAAATATACATAAATATATACATGTATATGTAAATATATACACATATATATTTATAAATAAATATATACACAAATACATATACATATACATTTATATATATGTAGGATGATAATGAAATAAACGATTTGCCACACAGTTTGAGGCAGAAACATAAACATGTTCGTGCAGTGAATCCTCGATTATACCTAAAGCTGTACTCTGACTCAGTGTAATGATTAATATTAATGAATTAAGTACTTCATAAAATAAACAAATAACACTTTTTGTATTATAACATATATCGTTTTCCGAATTTGGATCGTAAATATATATATATATATATATATATATATATATATATATATATATATATATATATATATATATATATATCAATACATCTACATATGTTCATTTCTAATGAATGTGAGTTTCATACATGCATTGGTCAGCGTGAAGTTGGCTAGAGCTATTACAATTGGTACTTTATTTTAATAATTCAAGAATCCTAATTTCAAGATTTCAAGTGTTTAGGTTAGAAATAAAGTTTCAAGAATCCTATGGAGTCAAGTTAGTTGTCGTATCATTACAAATGATATAATTCATTATTTTTTTTGTTTGTTTTAATAGCAATGTTTTTTTTATCTGACATAAGCCAGTTATATATTAGTTTAAGTTATGACAGGAATTAGACGAGACAGCCGTATAACTGACTGTACAATTAAACACACGAGTTTGAACATATATATATATTATATATACATATATATGTGTGTGTGTGTGTGTATGTGTGTGTGTGTGTCAGTCAATGTATCTGTGTATCTGTGTCTATGTGTGCATGTGTGTGTAAATGAATAAATAGAAATCTAATCGTGTATGCTTTGAGAAGAAACTTGAACATACTATTACAGTTGAAAAAACGGTACAGTTATGGTGTGATACCCATATAATACAATTATCATTTAATTTTCTTGGAATGATGTTTTATTAGAATTAAATGTACTGAACCCGTTTCATCTGAAGAGCCAATTGATAAAAATGGTGGCTGGTGATATTTTTATGAGTAACATTTTTACTTTCAAGTGTACAAATCCATGTGTACTGGTGGTATGACTGCATAATAAAAGAAGATGCGTTCACTTGAGTACTTTTTTCTAGACAAAATATTCCCTGAACAATCTTAATGGTATTAAAGCAATAATCATGATGCGTCCACCATGCTTATGTCCATATCAGTGATTTTCTATTCAAAAGATTTGAAGTATTAATAGCATTACAACTCATCGTAATGATAGCAGGAAATAGGTGGAAGAGAAGAGAAGAATGATTCATCCGTAAATCTGGCAATAAACATAACTAAGTGTACGCCGTTTATCAATAATTTGTTCTGGGGTTTCAGTGTGTGGTAATTTTATGTGGGCTTTGCAAGAATATATCTAACTTTCTTTCTATAAAGTTAAATGGAAATTGAAAGGTGATACCAATGTAATTTCGTGGACAGTTTTGGCTATTAATAACAAACGATTCTTGGCAACACTGTGGGAACAAAAGCTTGATACGCCGTGTATTCATTTCAAATGAAATTACATCACTTTTCTGAAGACATATTAGCAGCTGGTAAACAAGGGTCAGGGACATCATAAAATCCATTAAAAATCTCAAATGGTGGTGGGCTGGCCATGTTGCAAGAATGGCTGACAACTGATGGACATCACGTTTCACGACATGGATCTCCCGAGATCACATGCGCAACTGAGGCCAACAGAATATTAGATGGAGAGACGAGCTAGACAAGTTCAGGAAGTACTGACTCCTGCGACGCCCATGATAGGTAAGTGTGGCAAATCCTGGGGAAGGTCCATGTCCAAACGGACGTTGAAAGATTGATGATGATGAAATAAAATATAAAACCCCTTTCTACCCTTTTCTGATGTTTAACAAAACTCGAACGACGGACCAACACATTTTGAAAAAATTGATCAAGTTTTATTTTTGTTATTTTTATATATCGTTTACATTGATTGAATCTATGACCAATTTACATGTATGTATGTCATGGATAATCTGAGAGTGATTTTCCCAAAACCCAAGACAGCAGCCTCTTCGAATATTCCGAAATGTATTTTTCTTTCAGAACAAATCATAAATGCTTGATGATTAAACAATGAATTTCCACGAAATCTAATGATGAGTAAATAATTGTAATGTAAAATTAATTAAACAAACATTTCAAAACTTTCATTTACTTCGATGATTACATATAATGACGTTATAAATACTAAATACATAAATCGAATATGCGTTTATGCAAATATCCTATAATGCATTCACCGTGTGAACACAGGAAAGTGAATCAAGATTGTAGACTGACACAGCAGGAATTTGATCAGAAAATTCCACTGTATAATTTTCGATCCATATACATAAAGGAGAAGCGTTCGGTTGAGTGCATTGAGAAAAGAGCAGATTATATTTTTAGATATTTGTTACCTATACTGTTTTCATCAGAGGGCTATGGACTCATTGATGTACTCACATATACAATCAATATGGAATCAACAATTCAAAAAGTTGATCTTTTGAGATTCAATGTTTGATTTGCTGTGAGGCAGTGCGCATCCTTTCCCTTTCTCCCACAACCTTGTCGCTTGTACCAATCCAACTTCCAGCGACTCAGTCTAACATACTTACATCAACATATTTTGAAATTGAAAACAGTCGAAAATAATTCCCATGTAAATCAATAATAATCAGGTATATTGCTACCCTCTCTGCGATAGATTATCCTACTCTAGAAGTTTGCAGACCTCACAAATGTTGACGGCTGTATTCATTTTCATGAATTTCCAAATTTTCTCCGATCATATTTTTCCCTTTTAAACATTATCTATGATATTTTTTTTCAGTTTTATTTTCAAATAGAAGCCGAAAACTTAACAATTTGAAAGATGAATTTCATTGATGAAAAAGTTGCTCTCCAGACCAGGGTATGAGCACAATGCAAAGTTTCTTTACTTGACGAGCTATTTGGCGCTAAAACAATTTACCGTCTTACGTAATTTGTTTCAGTACCGTGAATGGTTTGATAAAAAACAAACAATCAGAATGAATTTAAAAGTGAAAGTCTTTGAAAAAATGGAAACTTTTGAGAGATGTCAACTTTGTTATTTACAAGATTTCCGAACATCAAAAAGGATACTCAGTATATAATCAATAATCCCTCGGGCAGCCAATAGGGGTGGTACCAATATATCCCTTATTGATATAAAGAAAATTGTTGGACTGCTTTTTTCGTCAAACTTGTCATTATTGCCGTCCATACAGAAATGATAGTGCTCAACAGTTGTGACCTTGTGCCCAAAATACGCTAATATTGATGATTATCAGAAACTGTCAACCAAATCTTGCGAAAATTGACGTCATATTTTTATCAGTTTTCAAGGTAGTCTGGCTGTTTATGTCTGTATGCAAGTATGTATCGCACACACAGATCGCATTCAAACATTTATTCTCAACATGTCATGGAATGATCCCCCATTCAAAACCCCTACCGGAAGATACGTCTGTTAGCATTGATGATGCTTTTCTTGTTTTCTTTCAATTCGAACATTTTTTGTGATCACTGCCCAAGAAGCGGCGTAAAAAATAACTTGCACATTCATCATTCCTTATCCAATCTTTCTGATTGATCTTTTGATAATGCCGAAAGACAACCTGTCTTCATCAAGATTCGGATAAATGCTGAAATAAAAACTCTTATGAATACATTATATTATCCATAGCTGTCATTAGTTCTTACTCTCTTTTTAACAACCTATATTTTCTGTCTCTTCATCCTTTACTCTCCTAATTAAACTAAACTACTCCCTCGCTGCCCTGTAATTAGACTATTCAACTTTTTATTCTTTTTTTCTTCTTATTATACTACCTAACTTTCTATTCGCCCCTTTCTCTTCCTACAACATGTTTTGCGCTTATAGCATCAGTTGTACACTACTCGTAACCGTCAGCCCACGATTCCGAATTAGATAAAATGTTTTCAACCTCAAGATCAATATTACATCCGAATGCGGAATTCGCTCCAGGTTATGACAACCCCGTTCTCTTTGGATCTAGAAACAAATGATATGAAGACATTGTTACGCAAATATTGACGTCATAAACTCTATAGCAGCAAATATGTGTAACGATTTTTTTTTGTTCACAAGATTCAGTGGGCTTAATAAAAGTTTCAAGTCAAGAGATGTATCAGTCGAAAGGTTTTTGATCGATGACCCTGGACTTGTGGAACAACTTTTAACGTTATTCCAACAGATAAAATATCTTTGATACAAAAATGAAGGCTTTTTTAAAATTTCCTTTGACGACTGAATATATCAAATTCCGAACTAAAAGCAAAGTAAGTTTTTTTAGTAACGCATATATATATGGAATTATGCAGTTATGCGTACGGGCTGGGGTAGAGCGAAGGTTTCGACCTCAACTAGCTGTACTGGAAGGGATGTCAAGTCTATAGCTGCAATTATATATATATATATATATATATATATATATATATATATATATATATATATATATATATATATATATGTAGTTTAACATTGACCTCCCCACTGATTCGCCTGAGTATGATCCTCTTGTACAGTTTGCATGTTTGTGGGTCAATCTTCTAGTCATGTTCCATATTTCAGCCCCATAAGGAGGTCACATATCGCTTTTTTCCAAGGTGTGATTGGATTTGATTGTTTTTGATCTACTGAAGGTTCGCCAACCTAAAGTTTTTCTCCCCATTTGATAAACCAACTTCAGAAAGAAAGCAGCAGAATATAACATGTCATATCATCTGTTGACCTGAGTTGAAATCCACCAGGTCATTGGTGTTATCATGCCACAAGACATCAGCCCCGTCTATGCTAGAGTGCTGCAAAATATCAACCGACACAGCTGATCGTTAATCAGGCTACATGAAGATTTTGAACCTTCTTAGCTCGTGAAAGGGGTGAAATAAGGTTATACCAGCTCATCCAAACTCTCCACGGCCTGACTCGAGATGACCTCTTGAAACTTAGACTGGGAAAACAAAGGAATCAGAATAGATGACGAATACTTGAGTAACCTCAGATTTGATGAAAACATCACCTTTTTTGTAAAGAAATTTCATGATCCCCAAGTAATACTTGATGACCTAAAAGAAGAAAGCAAGGAAGTCGGCATTCACACGAACTTTTTTGAAGTGTCATATAAGGCAATTATGTTGAGGTACAATGATCTAAATAAAAAAACAAGGAGTCAAAGAAAGTAGACGACTAGATGTACGTAGAGCAACGAATCTCAATAGAAATCCCCCCAAAAAGATTAAATGAAGGGAACAATATATATATATATATATATATATATATATATATATATATATATATATATATATATATATATATATATATATATATATATATATATATATATATATATATATATATATATATATATATATTCTTTGCATTATTTATATTATATGTATATATACATATATATATACATATATATATATCATTTGCATAATCTATATCATATATATATATTCTTTGCATTATTGATATTATATATATATATATATATATATATATATATATATATTCTTTGCTTTGCTTTTATGTTTGAGCATGTATACATTCATATATATACATATAGATTAATATATTTACGTATATATATATATATATATATATATATACATGTATATATTTGTATGTATATATTATTTGCTTTATTTTATGTTTGAGTATATATATATATATATATATATATATATATATATATATTCTTTGCATTATTTATAATATATATATATATATATATTATTTGCATTATTTATATCATATATATATATTCTTTGCATTATTGATATTATATATATATCTATGTATATATATATATATTCTTTGCTTTGCTTTTATGTTTGAGTATGTATACATTCATATATATACATATACATCAATATATTTACATATATATATATATATATATATATATATATATATATATATATACATGTATATACTCGTATGTATGTATTCTTTGCTTTACTTTATGTTTGAGTATATATATATATATATATATATATATATATATATATAGAGAGAGAGAGAGAGAGAGAGAGAGGGAGAGAGAGAGAGAGATAGATATAGATATAGATATATATATATATAGATATATACAGATATATATAGATATATATAAGTACTCACATACACACACATACATTTGATGTTTTCACGTCTTTCAGATAATGACCTTGGGTCAGGAATGATTTCAGGGCCCAGAAATCATTATCACTAACACAATACGACCATGTTGACCGATACGATAGGAATGACTGACTTATCGTCACTGTATGGAAATGCCATATGAAAATTTCTCAACATGTATTCTATCGATGTTTATAAGCCCAGAAAGTGAACTTTATATCAACAATGTAGGTTCTGGATTGATGATGTACAATGTTGGTCACTATAATTGGCATCCTTGATTGTATATCAGCAGAAACAAAATGAAATCTATCAAATATTTTGGATAGGCTGTGTTAAGTAGCATCACAAAAATATTCTTTTCAATTTACATTTATTAATTTCAAAGCAGAAATGGAACTGACATGTACAATAATGTTGGCACTATTCCGTAATATTTTGTTACATATCATTTGGCAATAACGACAGCGTCAAATACTATCTTCTAGCCATCTATAAGCTTTTTACTTCTCTCAGTAGACAAGTACTCGATACTTTGTCTCTCAATCTGTTTTTGCTTTTGAATTTCGGCAGGAATCTTACGTTCTATGGTATGCGTTGAAAACGTAATTGTAGTTTCTGCCCTCTCCAAAGGTGTTTATTAGATTGAGGTCAGAACTCATTGCTGGCCAGTTCAAAACATTTTCTTTCGACCATTTTCCTGAGCTTTCAGATATGTGCCTTAGGTTTTTATCGTGCTAAAGCTCTCGTAATCCTCGGGTCAAACAGTTTTCTCACATTGAGTAAGTTATTTTGCTCTAAAGTCTCTCAATAATTCTCCAATTTCATGATCCTTTTGGTATGGTCAAGAAAAGCTGAGCCATAGGCAACATAGAGGGCATATGTCAGTATTAATTCTTCACTATGCTTAAACATTGCTAGTGATATTGCATTTTTTTTTTTTTTTACAGGTATGAATTTTGTTGTTGAAAATATATTCCCAAAAATACATATCAATGATTACCAATAACAAAGTAAAGGAGCGGTTTGGCTTTATAGCTGTTTGTAAACAGAACCCATTGTTATAAAACCGTTCAATATTTTTTTTCATAAACTGACAAATTTCCAGGAGATTTTAAATTCTACAAAATTCTTGGAAATACGTTGAATTAAAAGAAAAAAATCAAGGAAAAAAGTTTGGTTTTTTTCAATCCGATCCGTTGATTGTTTTCACTGCTTTTTATATACGTGAGCTCAACACAAATATGTGAATATCTTTTTCGAAAATTCGACGTAAATTGTGGGTTGATTCCGAATATGCCTTCTCATTTACTCTGTGATGCCAAGTTCTTTTCTCTCGAGGACAGGGATACACAAAGGGCTCTATACAATACAGATACAACAAAAAAATTCTGGTAGAAATGAGAGAAAAAGGAATCCAATTTTTCAGTTTTTCAATGTCAAATGGAAAAAGGGAGTCTGCTTTAGCATCATAACTACATTCCATTTCAGTTAGGCTGGAAAGTCAAATAATCTGAAAGCATTCGGAATTGAAAAGAAGGAAACATTTCTCTGTAGGAGTTTAAATTTGGTCTACTAATTTTGTTTTCTGTGACTCTAACCGCTCGGCCATCAGATGACCATGACTTTGAAACCTAGGAATTGATGCTCAGAAAGAAATTTTCAAATATTCTCCCCCTCCTCATGTATATGTTCGCTACATAAAGATTGTTAAAATTTTCCTTGATGATGCTGGTTCTAAACGATCTATATATATACATATCTATACATATACACATACATACATACACACACACACACACACTCACTCACACAGATACATACACACACACACACACACACACACACACACACACACATATATATATATAGAGAGAGATATAGATATAGATATAGATATATATATAATGGATTTAAATCTAATAGTTTTTGAGGACATCGTAGCTGAAAAATCACATAAAAATATTTTCCGACGGACTTGTTTTTTGAGAGCTGTAGGTAGTTTAAGACCAGTCAATTTCGGAAATGCTTTTGTTTCTTTTCTATGATAAAAGGTTTTCGACAAAAGAAATTTTGTACAATATATACATGTGTATGTGTTCAAGTAAAGAGCTTGAAACGGACGAATAAAATGAGTACTAAGTATTTCCACACGACAATCCAAGTGCAAATGGGAGATTTTTTTTAAACTTACGAGAATTAAGGCTCAACAATGGATACCATCGTTCCATTGAATCGTCGAGTGAAGATGAAAGGGAGTGAGAAGATGGAAAATCATAAGGACTTTCCGTAATAATCCCGATAGAAGTGATGAGTACAGCTAACTAAAATGCTATAAACTGCTAAAAAAAATTAGCTGGAGCAAAAATAACCAAATTCATATGATAAAAGTTGATGGTTACACTAACTTTTATCACATGAATTTGGTGTGTTAATTTTTTTTTCTTTTGCTTTGAATCCCCTTAAAAAACAGACCTGGAGGACTGAAACGAGCTTTAGTTTAGACACAGGGCTTTGAATGATATATGTGTTGAATGTAGACTAATGCTTAATTTTCTTTTGTTCATCTAATTTTCCATGTATATATTGATATCATCTGATATGTTTTGGAATTCAGTCTGAGCTACAACATATCAACGATCCATTTCCTTTCATTTGTTTTTTTTAAGGTTTTACGGCTAAGAATAACAAACTGGAGCTAAATTTATGCAATAAGTGTTATTGGTTAACTTTGTTTCCGCTGAATTTCAAGCGATTTATCAGTTTAGTGTTTTTGCAAGCATCACTGGCTAATAAAGTTTAGTGAACTCGAGACTTTCTCAAAGACGTTTGCCAAGAATTTGAAATAAGTGTAGATCAGAGGAAGTCCTGAACCAACACTGGATACGGCATTGATAAATTATGCATTATTAGTTAGTAGCAGGCTCATCTGATGACGCAATACAAATTAAAATTCACGCTATGTTAAAATCGATAGATAAGGCAGAAGATTTATTCAGTAATGAATTGTATATTATTTGTCCGAGTTGGGGGCGACACTTTTTTTGATATCAGAAGCCGACATGTGTGTATTTATATATTTACAAAAAAGACTTTAAATATTGCCACCGTTTTTATGCAAATGATAAAGTAGTGAGAAGTCGAAAAAAAACAAGAATAATAATAAAAAGATCAAGAACAAAACGAAAAGAAAGAGAGACAGAAGAAGAAAAAGCAACAACAAAAGACAGAAGGACAAAATAAAGAACAATAACAATAAAAAGAATAGCAACAAGAACAACCACAAGGAGGAAGAGACTTTATATGAGGCCAAGAAATCATGCATATCAGACCTTGTTGTCATTTCCAGACTTATGGATAGATCTTTATCGTTCATTACTTATTGCAATGAACGGACTGATACGAAATGCTATAAAAACTTACGCTTGAAAAATGTGAAAATACAAAGATGCATTTTTTCTTTGTTGCAGGGAATAAGGATTTATTGATACAAATAGCATCATTGAACTTGAAAGAAGTGCAAAAAGTCTTTGTAAATATCCATCTTTTAAATTGTATGTCTTGCATAATGGAGCGAATTTCTTTTATTGCATTACACCATTTGTTTGAACCCTCGTACAGTTTTATGTGGATGGAGGGATCTATGTCTCTTTCTATCTATCCTTTCATATCTCTCTATCTCTGTTCATATCAGCCTATCTATCTATACGCGTTCGTATCTATCTTTCATATCATATATCAGTCTATATTCATATCTACACATATGCATATACCGTTATCTCTATATTTATCAGTATGTTCACATTTATACATCTCTCTCTCTCTCTCTCTCTCTCTCTCTCTCTCTCTCTCTCTCTATGTATATATATATTATATATATATATATACACACACACATACACACACACATATATATATATATATATATATATATATATATATATATATATATATATATATATATATATATATCGGTCTGTCTATTTTCATTCCTAAATATCTATCTTCATACCTATCAGTCTATCTATCTTTTTTCATATATACGTATCTCTTCATGTGTATCTATACCTATACTCCCACCTATGCTCATACCCAAGTCCATATCTATCTATCTATTCATCTATCAGGTCATAGGAAAAAATGATTAACAAGTTAGCCATATCTGTTTTTAATTTGAACCTCGGTTTCGTCTTCTTGAGCCCAGCTAAACTGAGATTAGGCTATATACATACATACATACATACATATATATATATATATATATATATATATATATAGAGAGAGAGAGAGAGAGAGAGAGAGAGGGAGATAGATAGATAGATAGATATACTATTTTGTGAGTCATAATGTCCAGCAACTATCAGACATACATGCAGCATAGACAGCCCGTTGCCATTCGAATTTTTAGGTGGATTCTGTGATATCTTTGACCCCCTAGACTGTGTTGTCCTGTGATCCCTTCATCTGACTTTGAACATGATTCTGTCTTGTGCACGTTGCATGGATCACAGTGTAAGGGACAAACTTATGGTTACATTCCATATATCAGATCCATAGGTGACTATCAGGAGGATACATTGATTGTTACCCTTTCTTTTTAGCACTTATGGTATTTGCTTGTTCTCAAAGATTGAGTTTACAATCCGAGAGCGATTCTTCGCTCGATTTCTTCCTCTCGTGAGGATTTTATAATGATTTATTGACCTTGGTAGATTAAGTGGTCTCCTTTCTACTGCAGATTAAATAATTACTCGGCACTGGTATAAGTATTATAGTGGAACCAAATATTAACGGCCTATAAGCCGCATGCTTTTTAAGGATCTTCCTAGGAGATATTTCCCTTCAGTAAATCATGTTTCCCAACGTGTAACTGAAATGTTCGATACTGGCTTGTAGTACACTGTAGCCCAATTCTGCTGTAGTTTTTCGGCACTTGAACTCATTTGTTTTCTCAATTTTGTTGTTGTATTCTAAAGCCTAGGTGTAATGTAATGAGAAAAAAAAGAATTTTTTTTCAGTTGTCGAAAGCAAACAAATAACCAAAAAACAAAACAAAAAGGCAACTGTGGTGAACACAAAATTTAACCATCAATTGTAGCGTTTTGAAATAGGTTATTTTATTTCCAACAACCAAATTAGATGTTTTTTTGTTTTTTTTTTTTCAATTTTCGATTCTCGAAGGCACGGTTAGTAGACAACACTGGAATTTAAAACATTGAAAAAAGTCGAAAAAATAAAACAAAAAAATTTTTAATTGGCCACTCCAGTGCAGTCCTCTCTGTAGACAAAGTGGAATAATTCCGTTGGTTAAATTTCGATTTTATAATTCTTATTTTTTTATCTGGCTGAATTTTATTTTCTCGAACACGTATTTGTATGACTTCCTAACACCATAGTAATTATTGTTTGCTCAAAACTTCTTTGCAATAACGCAAAAAGCAAAAAAGTAAGCCTTCCTATGGAGTTCAGTAAAACAAATGTCATGTAGTAAAAAGACTCAAATCAAAAAAGAAAATAAAAAAGAAAAGTTGGAGAAAGACCAGTACATCTACCCGTTACAATAATTTTGGTTGAGCCAGTTCAACCTTCAAGAGCAAGAGAAATTCCATTGATCATAAAAAGAAGGGTACATAACCGATTCATCCTCCCGATAGTCACCTATAGGCTGTAACACAGAATGTAACAAAAATATTTATCCTGAAACTGAGAATCATGCTACGTGTTTAAGGGAGTATCATGCTCAATATTACGTAGAAAGGTCATAAGATGCAACTTAACCAAAAGATTAACCCTTAAAATGAGAATCATGCAATGTGCACGAAGGAGGATCATGCTCAACATCACAAGGAGAGGTCAAGAGACAGCAGAGTGTATCAGAGTGAAAAAGAAAGACTCAGAAATATTATAGAATCCATTGGAAAACTCATCAGGACTTACTCAAAACATGGATCCCCAGAGATGACATGCAAAACTGTGGCCGACTTAACATAGGATGGCGTAACTAGCTTGATAAGTTCAGAGGGTAATGGCTCCTCGACTCCCACGATGGTGATGTCTGGAAAATCTTGGGGAATGTCCAACGATGGACGCTAAAACGCTGCTGCTGCTGCTGCTGCTGCTGCTGATGATGATGATGATGATGATGATGATGATGATGATGATGATGATGATGATGATAAGCAACATGTCCATCCGTCACAAGTTTTTAAATACTACGTCGAATGTAGTGGGAGAAGGTTCCGAGAAGGCTAAGAAGAGGGGGGATAGGCATTTACGGGGTTACTGAATAGGGTAATAGTGAGGCATAAAGATATTTGATCAAGAAGAATGGCTGAACTCGGCCGCCGAGAAAACCAAAAAAAAAGTGGAATCGAGTTTGGTTTGTCCGTAAGCAGAAGCCTTGGTAAAGTGCCAGGGTCGGTCATTTCAATAAATTCCCACGAGTCTTTTTTATTCAAAGAGTAAACAGCTTTAGATTTCGACCCCCCTGTATACTGCTTGCAAAGCATCGGATATTTCACAAGACCTTTATCCAAAACATATCCCCAAGGATGATCAGTAAAGTTTGTTGGCTGCAGAGAAAATCGATCAGTTCTAGCTTTCAGCAACAACAAAGCGATTATTTGCCATTAAAGAACAACAAGATAGTTGAAACCGTCATACGACCAACGTATTTTGGCAGCCTACCGTGTTGAGGGATATCAATTAAAAAAATGAAAAAAAAGGTGATCAATGATGGTCACTTCTCTCGCCTTTTATGTAACTGATCTCTAGTTTCTTCCGAGTAACAGACTGGGACAACCGTTATCTTGTTCTGATCACTAGGGAAGTCTGCATTTCTGAGAAAAAACGTGAGTATCGAACCCTAACTAAAAGTCTATGTAAGGGAGGCAAAAAATGCCAGTTAGTCCGATCCACTTAAAAACTGTAGAAACAAATTTTGACAGTGATGGTGACAGTTCTGCTTGATGGTTCCTGATTGCGTATTAGATATTCTTTTTTTTTTTCCTCTTTTTCTTAATTACCCAGACGTGGCTACTGTTCATATAGGTATGTACATTAGTTTCGACGACGCCTCCAGGTTATTTACAATAACCAGAGGCAATAATATCTGTTGGCCAATGGATCGATCGAATTACAAGGCGCTCAACAGCTTGTTAATCAGAACACTAATTTCTTCCTAGCAACAGACTGCAGCAATCGTTACCCAGTCCTGATGTTTGTCTGCCCTTTGTTCCGCCATGAACGTCAACAATTTATGGCTCAACTGAACAGGTCTAATATGAAGCACCTTGGCGAGTAAATAAGAAGGCCAGCTACCAATCATCAAGTGAAATTTGTACTGACGACATTTTTATCAGGAGGTACTTGTTGGCCGAGTGGTTGATGGTACAGAGAATTGAATAGGCAAACCTTGTTCAAATTCTGACTGAGACAATCTGCCTCCACTTCGTACTAATGCTCTCTTAAGAAAGGCATGAATCCATCTCAACCCCTCTTATGGGTAGAATAGTGTAGGTTTAAGTCATCATCATCAACATCATTAGCCTTTTAGCATCCGTCATTGGACATAGGCTTTCCCAATGATTTGCAAGACCTCACTGCCATGTGTGTCTCGCAGCAAATACTTTTTTATGTTGTCTATTTCATTATGCCATCTTATATTTTGCTAGCCACAGTTTCGCATATGATCTCTGGAGATCCACGTTATGAATCTTAATGTCCATTGGTTGGCTGTCATTCTTGCAACATGACCAGCTCATTGCAATTTGAGTTTTTTAGTCGAAATGAGTGATGCCATTTTGGTTGCTTGTCACCTCCAAGTCTATTTCACACATCAGTAGTGGTGTCATTCACCACATGATACGATATTTTGCCCATGTATTGGAGGGGGAGATCCTGTCAAGTCTAAGCAGGGATAGCAGAGGTCGTAGCCAATGTAAGGGCACAATTCACTTCCTATCAGTGAACAGGCTCATAATGAAGCATTTACGCAAATAAATAGAAAGGGTAACAATCTTTTAATGACATTTGTAGTGTCGGCATTTTTTCTCGGTGCTTCATGGCGATAATTATTGACTCAACAAGTTAGATCTACCAACAGATTAATTAACCAAAGAAAAACTCGGCATCACAGTCAATAGATGAACAACTGGAGGGTCAAAATTTCAAGTCATGTAAAAAAGATTCCATCGAAGAATAAATATGGTCAGAAAAAGTTCTATTCATTACATTACTGGTGCTTTCCAATAGAGAGCGTCTAAAATAAAGCGAAAAGACATCTTAAAAGATCCAGTTTCTGAAGATTGTTGATGTTAATCATAAACCCGTAAAAATAACCTCAAAAAGTTCTTTTCCAAAGGGGAGAAAAATTCAGAAAGGAACTAGTGGAGTACTGATGCCAATTTCCAAGTGTATAGGAGCGCTGGAATTCACAACAATCGAACAAACGCACGTATAAATAAAGATAGAATGGCTTTTCAATATATTTTTTCAATTAATGTATACATTTATTGGAATAGAATAACCCCTTATTCGTGAGTGATCCCTTGGTAATATTCAAGACATGCCAATTTAGCTCAATCATAGCCTAATGGCATATCACGATTAGGGAATGTGGATTTTACATATTTATTTTCAGTTTAGTGAGGACTGTTTTCGTTGTTTTGTATCTTTCTCGTTTTTGTTTAGGAAGAAAAAGTCAACTCTAGTTCGGGATTTTGAAAAAAAAAACAGTTTTGTAGTTTGACAACAATTGGGCGTGTCGGGTTACAGATAGAAAATGTTTGATTGCATTCTTTCGCATAATTCGTGAAGGTAACAACAATAACCGACCTTAAAATAATCTCCTCTTAGTTTCCACAGTCGCCTTCGATGCAGTACCTTTGGACATGTATACAGGAGTCCCAGAGATTTCCACACGAGTGAAAGCTTCCTTTGGAGTTTTGAGCATTCCTGCTATTCTTTCTGGATCTCCTCAACTGAGTCAAAGCAACACCCCTTTAGTCGGAGTTTCAGCTAGGGAAAGAGGGAAATATCGCCAGTAAGGGCAGTATAACAGGTGGATGGAGAATGGTAACCCCGTTACTGGAAGCCAGTAAGTACTGGACAAGTTATTGATCCCTGCACAAATTTCGCAGCAATGCGTCTCATACTTAACACGCCCGACAAAATGGGTTGAACGCTCCCTGAGGATATTACAAACCGCATGTCTTGTTTATTTACGATCTACAAGGCGCGATTTTTTAACGTTTCTTTTCATTGTGCTTGTCAATGGTCGTCCAGAATGGTCATCATCTTCGTCAGGAAAAGTGTCCTTCCTTGAAACACTTGAGCCAAAAACAACGTTCCACTCTGGGACATGGTATTATCATCAGAGGTTTTTTAAAGTCCAATTGATCTTGAAGCTGAACTTGATATTGCAAAATCCGCCAAAATAACTAAACAAAACGATACAAGAGTAACGTAACTCAGCAACACGTCCACTTGCGCAAACAGCTGTTTGTACATGAACAAACAAGGGGTTATGCTGACTCCACCTAAGGGCAGAAAGCCGAACTAGAAACAGCTTGCTCTCACGGTTCAAATTACTGGAACCTCTTGGCAGTACTTCCCAAGGGAAGGAATGTTAGCCAGGGCGGGAATTTTACCCAAAAGAGAAACTAGGAAATAGTTTTAATCAGGGGAAACATATAATCAAAAGCATAATGGTGAAGATTTTGATAAATGACAATTCAAAATAGGAGGAGAAATGAAGAAATCTGGGATCATAAGGGGAAGAATGTGGTTAGGGATTGCAAGGGGAGGAATGTGACCTAGGATTGCAAGGGGAGGTATGTGATCAAGGATAGCAAGGGGAAGTATGTGACCTGGGATAGCAAGAGAAGGTTTGTGACCCTGGATGGCAAGGGGAGGAATTGGACCTAAGATCGCAAGGAAAGAAATGTGACCCAGAATAGTAAGGGGGAATGTGACTTACAATAGCAGGGGAGACGCATGGGACCCGGGATCGCAAGAGTAGGAATGGGACCTATCTACTACGTTAAACTTGTTAGACTAGGCTAAGATTCATGTTTTTCTGCCTTAATAAACATGTTGGAGCAATTGTCTTGAGGAGATACAAATTGGACTTTTTCTTAGTCACGCAAAGTGAGCACGATCCTCACTGGCTTCATTACTAGAATTTTCAGATTTAAGAAAAGTGCAACATGCAATAATGTCTGTCTGATTAGTATAAATAGTAATATTAACAACAGATATACGGATACTAACCAAAATATCTAATGGAAAAAACACGTTTCATTTAAGAATATCAGACGCAACGGTTGAGGGCAAGAAAAGGCATTGTCTAAAATGCATCTATGAAAACGAAAAAATATTGACTTTTTCTAATAACTGATAAGAAGAATTTTCATGTATCATCCCAAAAGATTTTGACCGTACAATGGAAGCCTGAAGATGATACAAGGCGAAATATGTTGATGAAAAGAACAAAGATCAAGACACCGATTCATCAATGAAATCATTCGATTACTTCTTAGAATTTCAGATAATACAGGAAGGCTGAAGGACGTATCGGTTTAAAAATCTCAATGAAAAAAATTCAGATTTTCGGAAGGCTTTAAAAATTCTTAGGATTTTGTATGCTTGAATATATCAGGCTATTTCATATCTAATTTTTTTTTTTCAAAATAGTCAAATGAAGGATTATGCAAAAAGAAAAATGGTAAGTATTTAATCGAATTATGACCGATCGTAACAAAGAATATAAAGCGAGCATTCGATAATGATATACATTCTCCTTGAAGTTTTCCATAAACTGTTTAAAGCATCAATTATCGCTTCCCTTTTATTATCTATATGGATGGTTTAATAGACAATACGTCTGCCTCACCCTGGTTCGATTCTCGGCACGAGCAAAAAACGTGGAAATCTCTTCATAGGACTAATTTTCCCGTGCACTCAATATCTAATTGCCCTCACTCCAAGCTGTGTGATTTGGATGGAAAGCATATATCGATCGTCTTACGCTCGCGTCTTCTCCAGGACGGTAAAAGCGAGCATGACTCTATCCATCGTCTAACTAAACAAATGTCATGTACAACAAACATGTTTGGGACAAAGACACAGCGATCAAAATCGAAAATACAGAACTGGCGAAAGTAGAACATTGAATCTACCTAAGACAGTGAATCTCCATGGAGTCATAAGAAGAAGAAATAAAGCGGAAAATCACACTGGGTTGGCAAACTTTTAGTAGAGCAACCTCGACTTATAAAAACAAGAAAACCCCACTCGTCTCAGAAATAAGAGTATACATCCAATGTATCCTACCGAGAGTCACCAATCGAGTTGAAACATCTTACCTAATCAAAAGATTGACCCTAAAACTTGGAACCATGCAACGTGCATATGAGAGTATTATGCTGAACCTCACATTGAGAGATTATGAGACAGCACAGAAAAAAAAGATAAGTGTCCAAAACACGATAAAAACTGTTAGAAAACTCAAATGGTGATGGGTTGGACATGTTGCAAGAATGTCAGTCATCAATACTCACAATGTGGATCCCCAAGAATCATATGTAAAACTGTGTCCATCAAAACAGATGGCGTGACAAGCTATAGAAATTCAGAAAGTACTAAATCTGCAATGCCCATGATAGAGAAGTCTAGTGACTCTTGGTTAAGATGTATATCCAACAACAGACGCTGATGATGATTTTTATTAAACTTGAAATGGGTTATGCATTCAGCAAAGGAGTGTTCTTAAAAAACTTTTTACTTTTTTTACGAATATGAAGAACTGACAGATAGATATGGAAGATACATTAAATTCATATTATAATCCTCCAAGTTGAGACACAGTCAGTTGAGAGGAGTGTTCTCTTTCATAGTCATGGAAAATTTCTTGAAGTTTATCTGAGACCCATATTTGGATTTCATTTTTTCCTTATATAGTGCGATTGCTAAGACCATAAAATCTAAAGATAGTGCTCGATCCATTGTTCGTAGACCACGGCTACTGATAAATTCTGTTTGTGCAAAAAACACATCTAAGATAAAAATACTAAAATTAAAATCAAAGACACTCAATTGGAAAAAGTAGATCACTACATCTACCTAGGACAACGAATCTCCATGAGACCCTCAAAAGAAGAAGAAATCAAGCGAAGAATCACATTAGGATGGCAAGCCTTTGGCAGAGCTAGCTCAACCTTCAAAAATAAGATCCCATTAATCCTAAAGAGAAGGGTGTATAACCAATGCATCCTCCCAATAGTCACTTATGGAGCTGAAACATGGAACCTAACTAAGAGACAGATCTGCAAATTGAGAACTATGCAACGTGTACACGAAAGAATTATTCTGGGCTTCACGTGGAGAGACCACAAGATAGCACAGTACATCCTGGAAGAGACAGAAGTAAGTTTCATCATAGAATCCATTGAAAATCTCAAATGGCTGCGGGCTGGCCATGTTGCAAGAGTGGTAGACAACCTATAGACATTGCGACTCACAAAATGGATCCCCCAAGATCACATGCAAAATTGAGGCCGGCAGAATATCATATGGAGAGACGAGCTAGACAAATTCAGAAAGAACTGGCTCTGCGACGCCCATAATAGAGAATTGTGGCGAATCCATGGGAAAGTCCGTGCCCAACGACAGTCGTTGAAAGACTGATGATGATGATGACATTTCCAGAGATATATCTATTGAACCAATGCAGGACAGTTAGCAATGTCGTGATGCTCACTGAAAACGTTTGTATTTGAAATTGTACTTTAAATTAGTCTGACCTTGCATAAACACAATTGCTATCAAAGGTGTTCCAGCTCTATTTTTACTTATGTTTCAGCCATCGATACATTAGTAAATCCTTCCATTTCAACATTATTCTCTATGGCGTAAAAATTACATTTCATGTATAACAATTTAATATAATTAATAAAAAGGATTACAACGAAGACATTAGTCCAAATATTTGATTGAATATTGACAATGCTATATCATAGAATTTCCAGCAATTGACTTTTTTGAAATGTTGTGGTGAAAATTACAAAAATCAGAATACTTGTTCGGATCTTTCCTCTATTCAGGACTCAATCACAGTTTGGAAAATGCACGAATATATTCAGACTTCTCTCAGAACATAATTCAGAAAATAAACTACTGAACTTATTAAAGTGGAAGAGTCAATAGTTTTAAATAGGGGTACGAGATATTTTCATCAGCAAAATTGTTACCTTTGATTAGAATGGCCCATTCTTACAAACGGATAAACAGAAATATTCATACTGTTTATTATATAGATTTATGGTGTCTGTTGTGATTCCAGTGTAGCGACTACACACTGACTAACCTTCCTTCCATTGATTCGTTTATTACATAAAGGTTGTGGAAAATAGAATTCAATCATCACTGTCTTAGTCGGCCTTTGGGGTCGATAGATCGTTAAATTATAAAGAAAGACGTTTATTACATCAAAGTGAATGAGACTGCAGAAGTATCAGCAAGGAAAATTAGTCGGAAGAAATCATCACTTGTTTATATAAAGTTGATTAAAAATGCTCAGACATCATGTTGGTCCTTTTATACAATTGGAATTGGCAAAAAAATGGAGGGCGACAATTTTATTGAATTAGGAAATTGGCATTAATTTACGTTGACAGTCTCCAGGTGGCTTGCGTCTGCAAAGAAAGTGAATAAATTGAGGAAAAATCAACAGAAAAGTACACTTACTATTACTCTATGAGAAGGCACGACTCTAAGAGCCTAAAAAAGACCGACACCTCAGTAGATTGCCCATGAGCTATGGACATCGTCTACAGATGAATGCAAAACAGTTTTTGCTTTCTTTTCAGTCACTTACTAAAACAATCTTTGGCTTTTGTTTTAACTTTGTCTCATCGATTATGTTCTCTATGTTAAAAGCTCTGAATTACAAGTTTGGATTTTCTACAACTGTGTTTTCAGGAGCATGAATCACAAACGCCATTAGACCATAACCATAATGCTCTTAATAAGTAAACAAAATATATATTCAAGAAGTTAAATCTTAATTTCAATGCCAAATCAGAGTGAGGCATGCTTCTTCAGTTCTGGGAGCCACAATACTGAGAATCAGAGACATTTTAAAAAGGGTTACTGAGGAATGTCACGAGACTCAGGCAATGTATAGAGGTATACAAGAGGCTGTTGAAAGGTTCTGGCCAAGACTGAGGAGGGCATGGCCAAGAAACGAAATTAGAAATGAGTGCAAGTGTCGTGCAAATCGGCATTTTACGACACAAAAGAATGCTCTTTCTCGTTACAATGACAAAAAAACGTTCAAATTTCGGGAAGTTGGTCAGACCGGGAAATCCTATCCTTTCTCAAGCCGAGACCCTTTCAGGACTCTTTGGTAGATGTTTATTTTGGTTTTACCGAAACTGATACATACTAACTGTTTTTTTTTTAACTACATAAACGAACAGATATTATCGTTTGATGATATGTATATAAAACTATTGTAAAAGGGTATTTTATGTTTATAAGAATATGTGTAAATTGTGTTTATGTCAACTTTTTCTACACCGTCTTAAGCGTGTTGTTTGTTACACTTTCGTTAAGCAATTTTGGCTACCCCCGGTCTGAATAATTACTTCTTTGGAGATGTTTGGAGAGTTCGTCTGGTCGCTTATGAATATTCTGGCGCAGAGTTTGAAACGATCTAACCAATTTAGTTCAGCTCAAATGGTTATCAACTATTAGAACAGTAGAGACAAGTCTGGCTGTTGCTGAGTCAAACTACACTCTTACTTCTATTTCAACTGAAAATAAATACTCTTACATTGTATGTATGACGAATAAGAAGATATGTATTCTTAGTATAAATGCATTTAATAGAATGTGTGGCATGACAGCCGTTTAGTCAGCTCATCATTCGTATACACATTCTACGCGTAATTGACTCGGTACCGATTCAAGCACATGCGTTGTATATTAGATACACACCTTTTGGTAAACATATACCATCATTGGTGGGCCATGGGTTCAGCCTAAGAACAAGGGAAAACGAATTTACTGTTGGGTGAGATAATGATAATTCGAAAATACTACTACTGCTAAGAGGGGAGTGTGGTCTATATACCCCCGTCGGTTAAATAAAGGGTTCGGTTCGTTACTTCCCTAACACCTACCAGATGATACCTGATGAAGGCCGTAGAGTGCAACGGCCAAAACGTTGTATGGAAAACAACCAAGATGAGTATAGTCTGAACAATAAAAAAGGTATTATTAATTTTTGTTTCCTGTAATTTCTAAGCATGTTGATTTTCTTTCACTTTCCCTCCCAATTCAGGTTCTCCAATTTCCTTACTCGCCGTCAAAGCTTCTAAAAGATTGCTCTCCTAACTCGAAGCTATTGGGTCATATTCAGAGGTTCTTGTTCGCATATCATATAACACTATATGTATATAACACTTGCATTTCATAGAAACATACAATTCAGTTGTATTGGGAGTTATAACATATATAAATACATTTGACAAGCTATCCCAGTATGATTTTTTCTTTAATTAAGATAAGTATGGCCGAATTTCGGGCCCTTAAATTTGGAATGGTTAATTTGACGTCAGAGGAACTGAAAAATTATCAGTTCTTATCTTTCAGCGAGGCCAACCCCTTGACCTGACCCAGGAACGTAGCACTCTTTCATACAAACACTTAGTATAACGCAGACACACATGACGTTATATATGTAATGTATTGAAAACGTACACACAGTAAGCATACAAGTTTTGTTTTATTTTTTGTTGGCTTATTCGCACATCATAAACCCCAACAAAGAACTTGTCACTCATTTTGTAGGATTTGCCAACACGTCATAATCTTTCAAATATAATAAGCCTTTGTGTATTTGTGACACGATCAAGTCTGGTGCAGGCAGTAAAAGAGCATTCTACCGATCTCTAGGCCTTGATTTCAAATCACAGTACGGAGATTTTCGGATTTCAGGGTTTTATATCTCGGTTAGGTAAAACGTATCGCGGCAAACAAATAGTGGATTTTTCGCTACCCCAAAGTAGTTGAGGATTGTTCTGGTTATCGTTACGCTGGAAAAGCAAGGTCAACCCCAGCTGCCAACTTGGACTGGATTTCGAAATCAAACAAAAAAAAAACTACACATCGTCTTTGAAATTGGTTTGCCACCAATATCTCAGATTATCACTATTGTTTTAAATGATCTTCTGAAATATGCGTGGCTTAATGTCAATCATTGAACCGATTTCAAGCTATGGCAGTTTGTATTCCTTTGTAATTAATGCTTTTGGTAAAGGCATGAATCCATATGTTCTTGGTCTCTCAAAGTTATTGGTGAATAACAAGGAAGATTGGACTCTCCAACCATGATTTGGAAACCGTCGACAAGACGAACAACTCTTATTCCAAACCAGAGAGTGTAGACCCCTCTGGCAAATCATGTCATGTCTGGATCTCAATACGCTTTACCAAGACTTGTACCACTAGAGAGGTTGTTTTGGTGTCATTCCATAGTCTACTGAGGCAGAAAGGGGGCCTTCAAAATTATTTTAATGGGGTCCTGCACTGTGATGTTAAATTTGATGAATAGTGTCAGGGATCAGATGAGTGCAGAACAAAGCAAACAGAGGTGCTGGGAAATTTTGATTGGAGAACAGCAATGTATCTTCCAAATGAGATGAACAGCATTTGAAATATCTGCTTTTACATTAGATTGAACACCGAGCAATGACCCTGCTGGATAAGATGGAACTATCGTCTACTCTGATCATCGAAGCCATGATATATATATATATATATATATATATATATATATATATATATATATATATGTAATTATATATATATGTATGTATGTATGTATGTATGTATGTATGTATATATATATATATATGTGTGTGTGTGTGTGAGTATGTATATATATAAATATATGTATATATATATATATATATATATATAGCTTTATTTTATCATTTTCAGGGTCGACTCATAACACATGTAATTTTATAAATGGTATTATCATGATGTATTGAATATGAATCTTATTTTATATTAAATATCATTCATTTTCTTTAAAACAACGGACTTACTTTCATAGATTTACCCCAAAACGTATATGAATCTATAAAGACAAAAAATAGAGAGATGAGTCAGTCAAGAAGCAAATCGAAAGGAGATGACAATTATAGATCAGAATATCAAAGGAAGAGAGGATGTTGAATAGTAACTCAACCTCTGTTAATTGGCTGCACAAAAATCAGGCTCGTTCCAATGACCTGAATCAAAAGAATTGCAAAATGTGGTGCCAACATTGATGACTTGCAAAAACCACTTCCTCCAGTATCAATGCTTCTATGTTTATTCATCTCTGAATTACTGATGGCTTCATCTACATGAATAGAATCAAACTGAGCCTTCGGGAAAATACATAGATAGATACATAGATAGGTAGATAGAAACTAATAGATGAATAGGAACATGAATTTTTAAAAATACATAATACTAGCATGGGTACCCGGTGTTGCCTGGGAAATGAAGAAAGACACGATAGTGAAGAAATATGTTGTTATTTTTTTCCTCTTTACTCAACCCAATTCCACACATGGTAAATCTTTATTTCAACACACCGACGTAAATCTTTACGTCCAATATGCGCAGTTTACTGACTATTGTAGATTGATTAATTTACAGAAATGGTGATCAGATGACCTTATTGAGGAAGTACCCAAAGAAATCAACAAGTCCGTAAAAAAATATGCTTGTTGGGGGTGATCAATTAAAATATTTGAAAAAAGGATGATCAATGAATAAGTCTCTTGTTTTCTGTCGGGCAGTGATCGCCAAAAGTCTGAATTTACAAAAAGAGGGACTCTAATTAAGGGGTTATTTATGTTATAAACTTGAATCATAAACTGACCATCCCTACTAAAAACATATTTAAAGGGAGAGGAATTTGAAAAGAAAAACAGAAAATCTGTTTTCCTGGATATAATAAGGAGTGAATACTGGATATTTCAGCCCGCTAGTTCTATTGATGTGACCTTTCTGCATGATACATACTTGGCCAGCTAGCTGGCTGAACGTAATTGAACAGTGGAGAAACCTATTTTGACAGTTGCTTTCACAATGAACAACGTTGAATTTTTATGATTTGAGAAAGAAAAGGAGTAGAGGGAAGTTTTGCTTCACGCTGAATTAAACTACGTTGGATTTTTGTCAATGAGGAAAGAGGAGAGAGAAACGGAAATCTCCAAAGACTTGATAGTTTCACTGCCGTTATCACTGTCAAGGAAGAGATTATCGGCCAGAATACCAATACTCGTTCAAGAATTGATTTTATTGAAACAAAAATTTTAGTCAGTCGAAGAAAAATGAATGATGGATATCTTTGTATGAAATTATTTTTTATGACGTTTAGAACTGAACATTGGCTGGAGAATGACTTTCAACGTCCTCAAATTTCAATTTATGTAAGAACTCGATTCCTATTGATTCACGATGTCAAATATCAGGTCATCATCATCATCATCAGTCTTTTAGCGTCCGTCGTTGGACATAGACCTTCCCCAGGATTTGCCACACTTCTCTATCATGGGTGTCACGGAGCCAGTACTTCCTGAACTTGTCTAGCTCGTCTCTCCATCTAACATTTTGCCAGCCTCTGTTGCGCATGTGGTCTCTGGGAATCCATGTTGTGAGTCGTGATGTCCATCGATTGTCTGCCATTCTTGCAACATGGCCAGCCCACCGCCATTTGAGATTTTTTATGGATTCTATGATGTCTCTAATTCTTGTCTTTTCCCGGATGTACTGTGCTGTTTTGTGGTCTCCCCATGTGAGGCCCAGCATTATTCTTTCATGTGCACGTTGCATGGTTCTCAGCTTACGGGTCTGTCTCTTGGTTAAGTTCCATGTTTCAGCTCCATAAGTGACTATTGGGAGGATGCATTGGTTATACACCCTTCTCTTTAGGATTAATGGTATCTTATTATTTTTGAAGGTTGAGCTAGCTCTGCCACAGGCTCGCCATCCTAGTGTGATTCTTCGCTTCATTTCTTCTTCTTTTGAGGGTCTCATGGAGATTCATTGCCCTAGGTAGATGTAGTGGTCTACTTTCTTGAGTTCTATCCTCGATTTCGGTCTTAGTGTTTTTTATCTCCAATGTGGTTGTTGCACATGATCTTCGTCTTGCTGAAGTTCATGTGTAGGCCGACTTTCTTGCTCAGGTCAATAGGCATTAAATTTTGCAAAGAAGACCCACAAACAAACAAAATATGAAATGATAGTATGAATACATGTCAAAAGCTGAGATAGATAGATATGAACAAATAGTTAAAGATGGATAGACATTAAGAAATTGTTAAGGATAGATAGATAGGAAGGAATTCATGATAATATATAGATATATAGATAGATATGAACAAGATTATGAGAAGATATAGATAGATATAAACAAATTGATAAGAATATACATATATATATATATATTTATAATATATATCGATAGATAGATAGATAGATAGATATGAACAAGCTTATAGAGAGAAATAGATATATACGAATTGACGAGAAATATAGATAGATATGAACAAGCTGATAAGAATACATATATATATATATATATATATATATATATATATATATATATATATATATATATATAGATAGATAGATAGATAGATAGATAGATGGATGGATGGATGGATGGATAGATAGATAGATAGATAGATAGATAGATAGATAGATAGAGATGAATAAGCTGATAAGAATATATAGATATGTAGATATGGACAAACTGGTAAAGAGAAATAGACAGATATGAAGGAATCAAACAAATATAAACAAATATGTACTTATATTATCTTCGTATTTGGGTGCCTTATGTATTGCACAC
Organism: Thysanoteuthis rhombus; assembly: GCA_963457665.1. Taxonomy (NCBI): domain Eukaryota; kingdom Metazoa; phylum Mollusca; class Cephalopoda; order Oegopsida; family Thysanoteuthidae; genus Thysanoteuthis; species Thysanoteuthis major. Next base: position 16,523,208 of record OY735232.1, on the reverse strand, counting down.
TTGGACGATAATTGCTCTTCGCTTCAAATGAAATGTGAACATTGTGTTCACCTCCCCACACAGAGTATAAGTTGAGGATAATAACTAGCATTCCAGGGGAAATTATGAATCCCCACCACTCATATCTGCTGTCTTAGAAGGGATCAACAAGTGAGTCACTCCCCTCGCTTTTTGTTGGGCAACGATTTCTAAAAAAAGTTTTTGTTTAAACAAACATACACAAATTGGAGACCAATCTAGTATAGATATGAATTGTAGATTGAACCCTTCTCTAAAAAAACACTTTTGGAAGGGAAGGGAGGCATTAATTATCTACAGTGAGGGCTTGGTGAAGTCCGAATTGATAGATAAATAGACATACATGTCAGAATACATGAATGCTGTAAACCCAGCAACGGTTTTTAAACCCATTTTTGGCAAGTGGAAGTGATTAATAAAGCTAAAAAAGTAACTTTGGCCAGAGGAAGTCTCCAGACCAATTTCAAATCTCTGTCTACGATCGTTAATTCTGATATCAAAACAAAGATTTCCAGTAATCACTTTTTAATTGATATTTTGATTGGAATCACCTGGAATTCTCCGATTTACATTTCAATGAAAAATAGTTTTAATAGCCCACGCTAAAGAAATAGCCAGAGCCAGATAAAGAATGAAATGCCTTAACCATCTGTTTATATACATGAGTTTCTGAGTTGGCGATAGAATCCAATTACAATCGAATTATTGTGTGGTTTTCTAGATAGTTTTGTCGGTGTCTGTACGTAAAGGTTGTATGACTTGAGTTGGAAAAATCGACACGGTTCGATTAATAACCGCCAACTAAAACTTTCAATGTAGTCAACACGGGTTTTTTCAGTTCTTACCTGATTCTGCCTGGCGGGCTTACGGGCTGGCTGGCTAGCTGGTTATGTATGTAAGTATCTTTTTACGTATGTGTCACGTATATAGATCCCACTGAGGAAGCCAGGGGATAAATATTTGAACATTTACTCCTCATGATGTCTAGAAAAAACTGTTTTGATTTTTTGTTTTTTTCAAATTCCACCCAAAACAAGTTTTTGCTATAGTTCCAATCTACAATAAGATTTTATGCTAGATTGATCCCTTAGTTTGTCTTTGACAGTGTTCAAGCCTATGAAAATTCAGATTTTTAGTGATGCAACAAATGGTAAGAAAAGGAACTTATTCGTTGCTGACTCCTTTTTCTAGCTCTTAATTCATCATCCCTAACACAATCTGCTGTCTGAAGACGTTGGTCACATGACAGTTTCATATTGAGTGACTAACAAGACCTTTTATCTTTTTATCATTTATTACTATTACATGAACTATCACGAAGCATTTCTAGTTATTTTTAACAGAAATTTCCTTCATCTCCATTTTGTTAGTTGCTTTTTACCACATTTCTATCTTCGTAAACATTGCGGAGTGGGGATAAGCAATAAGATTCGATATTCAAACTAACGTCTTCTTTGATTAAGGAAGCCTAGTAAACGCCAACCTGGTTTCACCGCTCTTGCCACGAGCTATAAGTTTTGATGAAAAGCAATTTAAAAAAATTATACGTTGGGAAACAGTCGTGAGAAATAATGATATTGAAATATTTCCATTAACCATTCAAAGTAGAGCAAGAGACAATAAAAGACAAAAAGCATTTATTCACCAGTTAAAATACAACTACCACGATAAATAAAGTGAATAAATATTTTTGTAACGGAATATATATATATATATATATATATATATATATATATATATATATATGTATGCTCACGCACACATTTATACGAATATAAATATATATCTATATGTGTGTCTCTGTGTGTTCTACAAAGCTTTACAGCTTTAAACACTAAAAAATAAGTAAAAACTTCTTCAATTGATTTTTTGCGTCACTTAAGTCACTTATTTTCCAATACCTGTCAATGCAAATTACGCAATATTCTGAAGTGTTTTCTCCCTGTTTCTTCTATACTCTGTTATTATTGTACAATTCATAAATTGTCTCCAATTGGGATCATTGTTTTTTTTATTATGTTACAATTTCAGGGTGTTTTAGTTTCTCATTTTATATATACATGGTTTTATATGTATTGTATATTGATATTATCTGATACTACATATTCATTTTTTGAGACAAGCCTTACTTACGTACGTTACCCTAAAAAGTTTTCAACGATGGGGGATCAGTAAATATAAGAAAAGACATGACTCGCTGTTTGTGTCATTTCCATTGAATGTTTACCCAAGTGAATATTGCATTTATTCTGTCGGTTATATAAACAAACACTCACAAAAGTAACCTTTTTGTTTGAAAATGAATTATATGCAGTATAATATAACATCCTAATGCAATAAAATATGATAATATCCCCTATAAAATGACAAACTACATGTTTTATTACAAGTCCCTAAGAATAATGAAATGAAGATAACTATCAAAATCGTGTGGATGGTGGTGTTTGATCAATACTGCTGGGAAGCTATGTTAATAAACCTGTTTTGCTTTCAAATACCCGAAAGAGTTATATGGTTAACGATCAATGATCCAAACAAGAAAAATTCACACACTATACGACAATATCCTATTCTGCATAAAAACATAAAAAAACACTGAAAGAAAAGCATAAATAACATTTAAAGATATTGGAAAATAATTGACTGAAATGACATGAATTTTGGGGAGAATTTTTCTTTTTAATATTTAGTGCTTAAAGCTACAATGCTTTCTCTCTCTCTCTCTATATATATATATATATCTATATCTATATCTATATATATATATATATATATATATATATATATATATATATATATATGGCAGAGATACAAAACCTCGACCGGTTGATCAAGCAAAAAAATAATGACATTTTTCCATTTTCTACATTAACAACAAATGCACAGTTCTGTCCCATTATCAGCCGCCATCTTTCAACTTCATGATTTCATCCTTAGATTGCAATAAATCCTTAAGCAGAAATGGATTCTGAATCCCCAATTCCTCGTTAACTCAACAAAGACTATTTTGGGCGGTAATTATTTCTGTATATTTGATTTTAAGAAACAAACGATTGTTTAATAATCTTTTAAAAGCTTAAAAGCCCTTAATATTTTCATAAATGTTATGCTTTTTGTCAAGGTCAAATAAATTCTTTGTCAACAAACTTACTTTCCACCCTTTTTGTTCTGAATAAATAGATTATAGAAACCAACAGAAACAGTCATCATTACTGTCAATATGGGTTTTCTGTGTTCTAATTAGGCGTTGGTTTGCCGTCTGGCAAAACCAATGGAGAAATATGGCTGAAAATTGAAGCATTTACTTCTAATTAGGTCTACAAGAGATTTTCTTTTTCAGAATTTTTCTCAGGGGTTTCGATGCTATGTGTGTGCAGGCCTAATTTGTCCTTTAGCTTGTATTCGGCAGGATTCACATACCTTTTTTTTTTTCAAATTTGAACCTTTTCACTGACCAAATAAGTAACTCCTTGATTGATGTAATTCCCTAATTGATCACCCTCAACACGAATTTTTTTCTAAAAAAATAATTGGTCACATTGTTTCTATTTAATGACTAACCAAACCTATCAATCAAATCTATTTTTAATTGATTATATCAGCAGAAAATTCTAAACAGCAAAATAAGACGCAGCACTTTGATCTGGAAACTTGACACCATCCAAGTCTATATATAAAGACAAAATGTTGCTTGTCAGTTTTCCAATGTTCATAATTGATTTTAAAGGAACGGAAGATCAAAATCAAAATAAATTGTGTCAGCACTGAAATATGTCTACACCAGGGATGGAAATGGGGAAGAGGTTCACGAGAGTACAACGTATACCTATCCTCAATATCCATTTTTTTAATCTGCTTTATGTCTACGAATAGATACATTACTGTACACATTATTCCCCAAACCCAGCCTTACCATATAACTTCATGTCAAACCCATTCTTATCCATGTCTACATCTATCCACTATAATTTCCCGTCATGCTTATGTTATCACAGTTCATCTTCAATACATCTGACGAAGCATCCGGATAGTTTTATCACTATATAATTGGAGCCAAACGCGTAAATGACTCATCAAAAAACACTCACGTTGGAATCCTTGCACAGCAATATAGACTGCTTAGATGAAAAGGAATTTTTGACCAATGATGATGAAGACTTTTCTCATAATCAGCCTTTCAGCGTCCGTCGTAGTAAATAGATATCTCTCTCACTCTCTCTCTCTCTCTCTCTCTCTCTCTCTCTCTCTCTCTTGACCGCTACGAAGCCAGTACTCTCTTATATTCTGTCAGCAACAATTTGCGTCAGATCTCTTGGTGTCCACATTGTGAGTCGTGATGTCAGAGGTTGTCTGACATTCTTGCTACATGACTAGCCCATTGCCATTTGATTTTCCAAATGGATTCTATGGTATCTCTGACTCTTGTTTTCCTCTAATATACAGTCCTATCTTATGAAATCTCCCATGTACGTCTCATTGTCTTACTTAGGATCCATATGGCTGACTATCGGGAGGGTGTACTGGTTGTCTACCCTTTATTTCAGGACTAATGGTATTTTTATTCATTTTTTATTAATTCATTTATTTTATGTTGTTTTTGTTGTTTGTTTTTTTTGTTGTTTTTTTTTCAAGTCAAGCTTGATAGTATGTTTTTTTTACTTGTTTTTCTCCCCGGGGAGCTTTTTTAGAGGCAGCATACACCCATTTCTTCTCTCTCTTCCCCTAGTGTCACCCGTATTTCTCGCTACCACATTTAACGACTCGACTTAAAAAAACATCTTAGGTGTTTTCAGGGCATTGGAAGCTGAAAAAATATTCCGACTCACGAAAGTGTTACGCCAATACATAAACAAGGTCTGTCCATTCTAAATATGGAAATTTCAGAACAGCGCACGAATGAGACGTTTCCATTTGCTCACGACTGAAACATCGTTGAGCAAAGATATCGAAGTTGTGTAAGAAAAACTGCATTGTGCATTGTGTTGAAAGTTCATTTCCATCATAAATAGCGCGCGTATATTCAAAAATAAATACATTAAGTGGATACGAAAATCTAAGATTACGTATAAATCCGTCCTGGTGGGTTTTCTTGCAATTCCATGATTCTGACTGAAAGAGTACCTTTCTTATTGACAGAGGGACTCCAGGTCTTCAACGAAAAGACCCAAGAATGGTTCGAACTTTCATGGCAAAGATCTTATTCAATATCTGAAATCATTTCAAATCCAAAGATGTCTCCAGAATGTTCTTTGAGGGATTACAATCGTGTTTTCAATGCTACTCGCTCAGATATCTCAGAAATGAAAGCAGAAGATCTAATACATTCGATACTGAAAGAGTAACAACTTCAAAATCTGCTTTTGGCAATTTGACAAAATTTTAATTTGCGTAATGGAATACTTTTACGTATTTGAATGGTTCATATTGCTTAATAAAGGCTGTGGAATAAAAGCGAGAGTTCAGCTTATAAGATAGGACAGAACATACACACACACACACACATATATATACATATATATATATATATATATATATATATATATATATATATATATATATGTGCACGTATACATGTATACACACACTTTCCGATTTCTATTTACATAAATATATGTAATATGTACTGAGTTATACTTTATGTTACATAGATTTTTAGGCATGTATTATAATAGTTCTATTGGGCTGATTATATATATACGTATACACACACATACATATATATATATAAATATATACAGAGAGGGAGAGAGAGAAAGAGGGGGAGAGAGAGAGACATGCATTTGAGTTTCATATTCCTAAAAGGAATCAATTTCATGGAACATTGTAAATGTGTCCGTATATATATATATATATATACATATATATATATATATATATATATATATATATATATATATATATAAAGATATATATATAAAGATATATATATATAAAGATATATATACATATATATATATATAAAGATATATATATATATATATATATATATATATATATATATATATATATATATATATATATGAGTATGAATGTTTATACATAGATAGATATCGCTGCTTTTCATCTTTCTCCGAATAATGATATTAAGTGAGCAATGTAAATTGCTTTGCAGTATAGTCTATGGCATTCTGCCCAATGGACAATAAAATATAATTATATTTTCTTTCGCTCTTTCCGCTATTGACTAACTGACCTCGGTTTGTACTCCATCGTCCAAGTAAAACCAAAACGTACGTACCGAAAGACAAAGACATTTACAGATACTGAAAATTAGCCCAATTGAGGAACACTCCGATATGTTCAACAACGTGGGAGGAAAATGGTAATCTATCGCTGGTTATATCGTCACTTACTGATAAGTCTCCATAGATAAGTTTCGTCTAGTAGAATTATTAGAGAGGTCTTGTTTTTTATTCTTAATGGTAAAAAAATAAGAGAATAAATAGAAAAATACCTTTTATAACGCTTTTTGTACCTTTATATAGAACAATATCTTCTTCGGGAAAATACGCTTTAAATTTTCCAAGATTGACTTCATACGTGCACCCATGGTTAAGCGATAAGCTAATTGGTAACTTCTAAAAGTTTCATACGTGTCGAGGTATAAAACGTTTACTGTCACTTAAAAATCATGCTGGTGTTGTTCTGTGTAGTGAGCATAGAAATCGAACGCACCCTAGAGTTCGTATCCTGTGTGTTCATGGTGTCAACAAAGAGAATAAAGAACAGCATAAATCCTATGGTCATACCAGCTAATATTTTCTACTGGTATATACAAGAGGCTGGGTTATTTGAGAGATTTTATTAAAGTGATAACAATATGTTATGATTCTGTTGAAAATAACACACAGAGCAGCGCAAAAACAATGATAAATATTACATAGGTTGCCTATCAGATAATTGTTTGATAATGTAGTTGTGCACTTTATTACTAGCTCAAAATATATTATGATATCGCCTGCCAAGTTTAGCAAAGTAGGCTTACTAGCCTTTAATACTTGATTCAATTATCAACTGTCGTACCCTGAGGATTTTGGTGATGTTGTTACTCCACAATATTCTTTTATTTAGTTGAAAAATAGTCAGAAATCCATATTTCATTTTTCATAGAATTAAATTGATCTCTGGATACAGTGTGATCTGAAAACTTGCGCTTTTGAGTTGAATCAATTTGGGGGTTTAGATTCTACATTTGATAGATTCCTATACAAAAACGAACTGCCATTCCATTACAGATTTCGTACTGTATTAGCGAATCTTTTGTGCTAGTTAAGAAAGCCCATAGTTCAACAAGCTTCGTAGGTTTCCCCAAGTATGAGAATGGAAATCAAAGAATTCCGTCTCATGCTATTCTTCTGTATAGAAGGATCTCAAAGAAATAGAACTTAAAAACATGAACGCAACTATTTTCCCCGGAAATGGACGAGTTGCTTATTTTCATTTTTTTTCCATTCGTTCTGAAAACTACGCAACCGAATAAATATCATAAGAGATGTAACGACTTAGAAAATACATCAAACAGAACAAAGGATAATGAAGCTGAAGGTAAAAGGTGTTCGATTTCACATGCGTCGAAGCTGTTGCCTACTTAGAAGACTTTGCTATCAATCCAATCAGATCGCATCTCATTTTCAAATGTATATATAGGAAAAGAAACAAAGATAGATTCCTATCATCAATGTGTTGTATTTTCCCTCCATCTTTTCGTTGGTCTGTCAATCTCAACCCACCCCTAGTATGGTGCCCTGCAGGATGGTCTTTGCAAAACTATCGATCTGGCGATATTCCCGTACCACTCTAGCATCATGGAACCCGATCGTTTCAATGATTTTCCAGATGACCTATACGTTGATGACATGTCCGACGGGGGGCCAAGATTGGGCAGCAACAACTGGATAGACCAACTTATTTCACACCAACCATATAATTCGATTGGAATTGAAACGGAAAGTGATGGATAGGTTCTAAGAAATATTTTGATCGGAATGAGTCACTCGGTGAAAAGAAATAAACAATTTAATTATTTAATTCTATTCAAGCTGGTGAGGGCGTGTAACTTATTCTCTGTGTGACAACGGATGGTCATTTCAAACAGAGTTTCAAACAATATATCACACTCATGGATACTCTGTCATATTATACATCCATTGCTTAATAATGTAATTGTCGGCGTTTGAAACAAAAACAGTGCATACATGGACCGTGAAAGAACGAAATCGGAACAATGGGGATAAAGTGATTATTTGGGCCTCTACATTTCAGTCAGGCTGTTTAACTCAATGGTTATCAGTGACACTATTTCAGAGTGCTACCATATCGGATGCATGTTTGATTATTTCGACAGCCCCATTTTTTTTTCTTTCCTTCGTTATTTAAGCTGTCTAGAAGAGACTCATCATCCGTGTAACAGTGAGGTGAAATTTCAAATAAGAATATAACATATATATATATATATATATATATATATATATATATATATATATATATATATATATATATATATGTGTGTGTGTGTGTGTGTGTGTGTATGTATATCACACAGACAGGGAGAGGGAGGCACACTGAAATAGATAGATAGATAGATACAAACCGAGGAACGCCACAGAGTACACGGCCCGAAATTTATGGACGACAGTAAACAACAACAATGAGAAAATTAGTCCAAAACAATTACGCAAAAAGACAAATTGATTTTCAACATTGACCAGATTCAGGCAAAAACTTTTTGGTGCCTTATTTCCGACTTGAATACTCTTCAGATATTATTGTAAGAATGCGTAAATATCAGATTCATAATAAAAAGCATGATTAAGAAAAAGTTTTGAAATCGTTTTTTGTTCATGTTGTCAGAATAAATCCTGAAAGCTTTTAGCATGTTTCCGCTGATTACTGCACCACCAAAAGACTTCTCAAATATCATTCTTGAATCTCCTATTCACAAAACAGGTGAAAATTCAGCAGGTTTTGACAATCAAGATTATCCATTATCTCTTGCTCCATCACTTCCCCCGCCATATTCCTAGATCTTCACATTCTCCCCCTTATACTTTCCAACCTTCATGGCCTGGCCATGTTATATTTAAATGTTATATAAACATGGGTTAGTCTCATATGTGAAAGATTTTCTATCTTATCAGTATTTTACCTAACTTTGTTGTGTCTTCTTTTCTTACATTTATTATACTACCTGTATCAATCTTTCTTCTCTATCTCGATTCCTTTCTCTCTTTCTCTCTTTCTCTCTCTTCCTACTCACTTATTATACTTGGTAATTCACTTTCCTCCTCATCTTCCTACCCTCTTGATAAACTATATGATTCCCATTTCAGTCCTCTTCTTTCACACCCTCTAATTGAACTACCTGACTTTCTTTGCTGTCCTCTCCCCTCTCACCTCATTAAACCACTGAACATTTCCCTTTAAGCATAACAGCTGAGTGCGGGTAGGGATAAGCTACATATAATTATAGATTAAAAAATGGCCTTTTCACAAAAATTATAAAATATGTACCATCGTAAAATTTTTCGAATGAAAACTTCCATTTTCTACGCAGATATTTTTTTTCTTTTTTATGTGAAAAGATGCAAACTTCTGAGACCTCAACAGCGGTACACGCTATTTCATGACGGAAGACTTAAACAATGAGAACTGCTAGACAACCTGGAGAATAATTTACTGTGATACCTGGGTGCATTTGATGTTATTTGCAAATATGTTTTCGTGAAAATGAATCAAGCGTATTCATATGAGCAATTCGTGTATGTGTCTCGTTTTTTATGTGGGAACCCAAGTGTTTGTTGGAATGAAAATTTGCTGCCGGGTACGTCTGACTTGGTTATTCATTCAAAAAAACCTTTCCAGTGCAGATCTTTGAAAATCTTCTAAATAGTATATTTAAAATTACCTCTTACTTTTTCTGTGTTGCTTACACCTCAGCACAATGGACTTTATCAAAGAGGTTTCTGTCTTGCAACAGTCGGAAAGTATATTTGAAGAAATCAATAACTATCACCGTTATAGGCTCTTGAATTAGACTGCTATTATGAATTCATTATTTACTATGCCCAAAATTTGATTTCGAGTTGCTTTTTATCAGAACTTGATTCAAACAATCGACCTACGACAGAAGTGACAAAACCCCCACTGTAGGGTAAGCCATAGCTCTAGGGATGCAATATATCTGAAGAACCCAGGAATGTCTAAGAAAATTATCTTTGAAATCTCTGAAAATGATGTTAGAAAACCTTTTTGATAATTTGGACTTAGCGTGGCCATTGTCAACGGTTAATGAATAAACAGAGTGGAACAGAAAAAATTAACCTCTTACTGAGATTTGAGCTCATGTTTTCTTTTGTAGGGGATGCTAAGAGAGGCTTTTACCACCAGAGCAGTGAGAACCTTACGGCTTGGCAGAAGATCAAATGTAACCCACAGGGTTGGGTATGATTCGACGGAACCCACTCAACGTGAAAACAAAGCAAAAACATATTTGCAAATGAATTAAAAAAAAACAAAACACGTAAACATCGATGTTATCACACAAAAACGCTCTTACAAAGATAAATATTGAAGAAAATTTCAATCATAAAAATTATCTATGAAAACCATACAGTGATATATTTGTGTTTGAAAACTTACATAATGCGAAAACCTTAAAATACAGATTTATGCTTAAGCTCTGTTTTGCATTGTGAACATTTCTCTAAAAGGATTTTATATCTGGTTCTTAACAGTTTATTCACATAGAATTTATTGCATACTTTTCACTAAACTTTCCTTACTTCAATAGCGCCTAAAAACTATGCATGAAAAGTTTTGTACGTTTATTTATTAACCTGCCAGACGCTTATCGACATAAGGCATACGAAAATTTAGTATCAGGCAAAGGGGTTAAGAAAGTAGCTCTGGGATATTTACGACGATTAGCTTATAATCATAAATTAATGAAAATAATTTCACAGTCAAGGTAATGTCTACTCACTATTCTTGGATATCATTCTTTTATTGTCATTTAATGAATATGTAATTAATGTTGCATCGAGTTGTCTTGTCATTTAGCGGGCGAATCAAGATTGTTCGCATCGAGTCTGCGCGTCAAAACGCCCTTTCACAAGCCCTTGAACATAATCTCTATTCCAATCTTTCTGGCAACATGTTTTTATTTTATATTTTTCACTGATAGTATCAATAAAGCAATTATATTTTATCATTTTTATCTCTATTAAATGAAGTATTTTAAAATATTTCTCTCAATTTTGACATCTATTATCTTTCATCTCAATTTATAATGGCCTTTTACCACAAGATAAAGTAAGAAATTAGTCGAAATAATTAATTCTGGCTTACAATACTTCATCAAGTGAAAGTAAAAATGATAAGCCTGGTTAGTCATTCGATAGAAACCATCACATCACCAACGTCTATTGGCAGTAAGGTGTATTTGGGGTGATCAGTTAGACGTTTGAAAATAACCTACTAATGAATAAGTTATTTCTCTCACCTCTTAATGTATCTCTGAAAAGTCTGAATCCAAAAAGTAAGGACGCAGTTGTGGTCGTGGCCAAACAACTAAAGGACCAATTTAGCATTAATTTACACCATAAGTTGCCCCCCATCAAAGAAGCATATTACCGTGGGTATTTTTACGAATCAAAAAAAAATTTTCTAGACAAAAGTAAATGTTTAAATGTCCTGCCCTGAACCACTATCGTAGTGGATTGTACTTATAGTAAGTGCTTATATCATCCATCAGCCAGAATCACTCAAAACCTGAAGAAACATATGTTAACCACGTTGACAGTTTTGGTTTACGGCATCTAAAAAATCAATAACGCTGAGCGAGATTCGTTCCAAAAATAGCTTGCACATATTAGTTTTTTTGTTGTTCTATTGGCGACATTCCCCAGATTAGGCTTAAGAAAAATCTGCTTGAAGAATTTCATGAGTATTGTTACAGCTAGTTAATCCGCTTAGAATTAGTTTTAAAAGATTTCTTTTTGTCAAACTCAAGTACGAAGTCTGGAGTTGACTATATTTTCCAACTGAGAATAGAAAGAGCAATCCTCAACAAAATGAGGGGAAAAATTAAAAATACTTACGTTTTTTCAAGTCCTGTGTTGCTAACTGGGTTTTTTTATTTTTCTAATTTTTCGACTTAGAGTGTAACTTCAAGAATTGAAAAATCGCGTAAAAGTAGCCATCCCTGGTGTAAACTGATACGTAAAATCCATATTCTCCTACTTTGATTCGAACCCAAAACTAACTGATTCTCAGAGGGGTTATTTTCCTGACTGAGCTTAATTGTCAAATCCTAGATATTAACGAAAATTTATTATACAAACACACATGGGCTTATTTCATTCTATAAATAAATAAATATATTTTGAAATATGTTTTTATATTCTTTCATTTATTGTCTCTACGATAGAAAAGTTTTAGTGATTGCCTTCAATTGGAATAGGAGTTGGAAGGGAATTTGATTTTGTAGCAGTCAGTCTCGTTAGTCTTCCTCTCGTATTTGATGAGTTATGGGGGAGGTGAGAATGTTAATAACGTAATTTCATAGGTTTTAATTCTCCTTCATTTTATACGATAAATCTGTTATAATCCACTTCCGACTTGTTAAACCCATCAAAGCTTCACCGGAACACAGAAATACTTTTTGTACTCTTTCTGCTGCGTGCTTTTCATAACACTAAGCAAGGTGGGGGACCTCCCTCGGTATGGAAGCAGAGTGTTAGTCAACTAGATTGGTTGCTGGCTAAGGTTAAATTGTCCACTTTTGTTGTTTTTTTCGTTGTTCCACCATTCCTCCTGTAGATGTGAAGAATTGAATTCGTGTCTTCCTGAAGAGTAAGTGAATTGCCACAGTTGGAGCTTGAACTCAATCTTCTGTGCGGGTAATCATCCAGCCAATCGAATTATTTTAAAAAAATAAACTGCTAAAATAACATTTCTGTTCATTAAAGTGCAGACATTTTGTTGGGTTATATTCTTGATGAAATCTTTTACTTTTGAGCAGGTATAATTTCGGATAATTAAACATTCTTTCGGTTAACTTTATGGTTACCCCAACTATTCAACCGATCCATTTTACAACCTTTTCCAAGTGTAATATATAATATTCATTAGGAAATAAAGGGACACCTTTTCCGGGTCAAAATAAAGTATGGTAGCAAGCAGATAATTTAGACGTTATTTGCAGGGTTCGTAAGATAATTATTCCACGGATCGGTAATAGGTTCATTCAAAAGCTGACTTCGCGTTGTTGCATAATTTAACACTCAGATTTTGTTCAAGAATCAATACTCTAGGAACAATATCAAAAGGCCACCGTATTGAGACATTAAATGCCGAATAAAAAAGGTCAAATTTATCAGCATTTAACAAGAAAAATATTCGGTTTGAATTCTAATCATTCGCTTCCCAAAACTGACCTTTGACAATAAGGAAGCATCTCTCAACAACTGCACCGAAACGCACGTACATCAATATCTGAGCATATGGTTTCAGGCCTTCAATAGATATCATATTTTGTTGCTCTAATATTGCACCCAGGTCAGTCAACGTGTCCTGCAGGTCAGAATTCAGAGGGGTTGTACAACATCCTATATCTCCACAACTTGCGGTTTTAGCGTTGTGTAGAAATTGATCTCCGCCAAGAAAAATTAACAGAAATTGCCACCAGAAGGCTTTAGATATGATATCTCCAAATATTATGATATAGGGATTATATGACGTTAAACAGCAAAGACGAATATTTTCGAAAGCCAAGCTGAAGGTCTTTGATACATTTGTTCATCTTGTTTATCACAGTGAAGTCCTCGTGGGGTAGAAGGCCACAACCACTCAACCGTCAATTTCAGTGTCGGTAAATACGCACTTCCATTATTTCAATTCGTGCCTACTTGCTCGTCTACTCATCGGTCACCACGTTAATGACCATTGTCAGAAATAATTAATGATTGAGTTGGGACAATTCTATTTGCCTAGAATATAACACTGGTTTCAAGTGAAATGGTGAACATGAGAGACATGCCTGCCATTGGTGTCTTAACTCAGTCTATGGGTAGAACAAATAGAAATTAAAGGTTTTCCAGAAAAATGCATTAATTTAATTCTTAGTTCTTAAGAAACATTGAGTGTACTTGTGGAGGAGAAATCGTGAGGAATTTGTAAATGAAGATTAAAGAGGGTTGTAACATGAGTCCCAAAGTTCACATCTTGTATTTGCTTTTGTGAATTTTCCAAAGAAAAGGTTGGCGTAGCGAGTCAAGAACAGGATTATATTGAGATATCAAGGGCAACGAAAATAAGGTACCTGAGACGTTGTGATATCTGTATGATGGTGTACTACTGTTGAATGATTTGCAAAGATACGTCAGTAAAGTGTACAAATAACTTGCCACTAAAGTAAGCAGAAAATCTGAGAAATCACTAAGACCAAAGAAAAAAATATAAGTAACGGAATAAATAGACTTGTTTTGATGACGAATATATCTCAAAATTCACCTTGACAAAATATTTTCATTTAAAGTTATTTCGAACAATACTGCATAGATCCATTTGAATTTAATAACTGCTTTAATTTTATCAATCTTTTTTTAATGTGGTATTAAAATGTGAAGGAAATATTTTAAATGATTTGCTCATTGTATTCAAAAGTGCAGAAAAACAGATTGCACAGGAATGAATCAATTTCGCAGTGTTATTTATTATCTTTTCTTTCCTATCCGAACTTGTATTGTATGCAAAAACGAGTTTACACAAGACTTTAGTGCTTTTGTTGCTACGGTATCTCAACAAAAGAAGAAAACACATTCCCAGAACTCTTTGTTTTGAGCAACATTGTACGTCTCTCGTTTTTATAATTATTTTGAATAGCTTTTTAGCTTCATTTTTTTACTGTCACAACTTTGACACATATTCATTCTACGGAGCTGAGTAAACACGATCGTAAATAAAAAATAAAACAATATTTCATCCAATGATGAGAATAAATTAAAGATATGTGAATAATCCAATAAAAACTGGCACGTAACCAGAGTCGTTACAAGTCGTGTTGAGGGTAATCAATTAAACAAATTAATTACAAAAGAGTGATCAATGAATTAGTTACTTCTCTCAACGAAAAGACAATTTTGGATAAACTTACATTGTAAATCAGACCCCCACTAAAAGCCTATTTTGAAGGGGGGTTATATTTCGGAAAACAGAAAGATCATACATATTGAGTGAATACTGAAAGTTTAACCCTCTTAGCTTCGTTTGTACATTCTTTATTGACACATACATAAATAACCAACCAGACGGACGGACTGACTTAACAACTAAAGAAACTTATGTTCCTATGATGTATGGTGCTTTGTGTGTTTGGTGTGCTGTGTGCTACTGATGCAGGAAATCGCAAAAATGTTTTTATGTCTATAAAAAGCAATGGACAGTAAAAGCGTTTTTGGTGAAATGTACGGAAGGCTCCGAATGTAAATTTTCACACCTATGTTCCTTTCGATGTTACAAACGGCAAACAACTGATAAAAAGTAGGAGAATCATTGAAAGAAAAACAAAATTTGGATTGAGCTCAATTATTAGCTGAAATAGTGTCTTATCCAAGTTCTCTTTGCCAGTAATTCATTAATTTCTTCACTGAGGACCACCTTCCATACATTGCGCCAAAAAGCTTCAACTCTCCGCTGCTTTTTGAACGCAGTAAAATATTTTTCTTACGTTGTTGTGAATCCGTAACATAATAAACAAATTACCATATGTCTCTTATGATGACTATGTTGATGCTGGCAATTTTACTTGGCAGTTTCTATATCTGTAAAGTCTTTGTTTTGCACAACATTATACTGTTCCCTTTATGCTAATTCTACATGTTTACGGTTCGAACTAATGCTTTGTGCTTCTCTGATTATTGATCCAAAAAGAAATATCCTTTTGAGAATCTGGCAACGACAATATTGTGGAATTCGACCATCAAAATACGTCTGGAGAATTATAAAAATTATTTTTTGTTCATTATGTTTGTTCAAAATCTTAATATTCAATTGAAAAAAAATGTCTTAAATCCTCAAATACCGCTTAGATCTTTTCCTATTCCCTTTTAATACACACAAACATATATGTGTATATATATATATATATATATATATATATATATATATATAGTAAATGCACTTTCCAAATGAATTGATATTTTATTTTTCTTGCAGTAGCGACTCTTCCAGGTTTTTGAAAAGTTTCAATAACAAAAGGATTAGAAACGTAACCCTGAATAACTCTATCTATAAAAAGACTATTTAATCTCAAATTCTTTATACTGAATACTTTTGATTTTTTAAAACAAATTTCTATTTTAATCATTGCTTATGTTCTGGAGTTTCTGCTACAATTAGACTTGAATTCTACGAAAACGAAAGGGAAAATAAACGTATGAATTTAGGTAACTTTATTTCTCTGCAAGTGTAAGAAAAAAAGGTCAGCTTTCAACTGTTCTCAAACTTGTTCGAATCTTTCTAATCCAACAACAGTGACAACACCAGACTTCAAGTTTAGACTAAAACGCAAAAAAGTTCAAAATGAGGGATATGGAAAATACAGGAAAATTCTACTCCTACGATAGAAAAAAAGATAAAAATACGAAATAGAAAACTTTTGGCGTTGCTAAACAGACAATTTGAAAAAAAATTGATTTTATTCCTTTCTTTCACTATAATTCTTTTTCCTTTTATCTTTCTCTCCTCCACCCTTTTTAACCATTATCATTCATAGTAAAAGCTTGAATTTTGTACAAATAATGAGCAAATCATTTTTCTAAATTTGGCTTAGTGGTCTAAATTGTAGTGTTCAGATTGAAGTTTGAGCCTGAAGCATCCAGTCTTGTAATTTTTAATAAACTGAATATTTTTTCAGTTTTCCCAGACCCGAAGAACCTATTCTTATATGCTTGCTGCCTTGATGTTGAAAATCCAAGTTTGTCATCTGCTTTGGATGATATGGGAGGCTTAGACACAAAAGAATGCTTGATTGCTTTGCCTATGATACAGGTCTTTGTACGTACATGGAACAATCCTCGAGCCTGCTCTAAATAAAGTTGCCCTTTCAAAACTGAATTCATTTCTGCGAACTGTAAGAAAAATCTTCAAATTTCATTCAGAGTCTACGATTGCATACAATTTTTCCACTTATAAATTAACTACTATTGTTTTTTTCGTTTTTTTCTTGCTTACGAATGGTTTCATAAGACCACTCTACATTTGGATAACAGATGAAACCTGTACACAATCATGTGCATGCTTATGAGCACCATAATGGGATAAACCTTCATATGTATATATAAATATATATATATAAATATATATATATATGTGTGTGTGTGTATATATATATATATATATATATATATATATATATATATATATATATATATATATATATATATATATATATATATATATATATATATAATGCTCCTCTATTCAGGGTTGAGCACTCTCTAAGTGAGGTAACTCATCCATTATGAGCTTATGCAATGCTCTTCCATAGGAATAGAGCACTTTGGTTGATGTGGAGTTTCTACGTAAATGAATCCATCGCTTGAATTCAGCCTTACTGACCAGCCTTAGTTCCAGAGGTAGGATATCGGCCTCCGGGTCTGATGTGAGGGTTTCAATTCGGTCTTGCGGTACTGAATGGGTTAAAGTCTATAGCCACACTGAAGAGAGGTAATACATCAAAACAGCTGTCCGTGGATGACACAATAATATAAACATACATATATATATATATATATATATATATATATATATATATATATATATATATATTTGTGTGTGTGTTTGTGTGTATATATATATATACATATATATATATATATAAATATATATACACATGTATGTATGTATGTATGTGTGTGTTATATATATATGCATACATATGCATCAGAAATTTGAATTTTCATGTATAGATGTTTCAAAAAAATACTTTTGCAATGTAAATTTGAGAAAAATAGAAAGCCGTAAGTATTAGCATGATGACATTCATCTGCTATTCTGCCAAATGTTTAATAAACGAAAGAAAAAAACTGGAAAGAATCGGACGGGAAAGTTTCCTTACATTATTTAGCATAACACTAAAATTGATCATAAGATTAGTATTACCATATTTCTTGCTTTTTTTTCCCCCAAAGTTCCGTCTCGGGAGACGAAGGCCTTATCACTGGTTTACTAGCTATAGTGCACTATGCAAATAACGTAAACAGTCAGCCACTGTTGGGTTAATATAGATTTAAATGGATAAGAGCAAAATAAAATAACCCGCTGGTGTGGAGGGCCATCAGGGGGGGGGGGTATTTTCATTTTTTACAAGTGTATACTCGCAATAATTCAGGTGCGTCCTTCACTTATCTCATAGGCTGTAAAATAAAGTAAGTTGAAAGCTCAAAAAGTTTTTTTTTTTTCCAAATGTCACTATTTATCATTGAAAAACTCTTTCTGACATGTTTTTGCATATATCACCTTTCAAAGTAAGTAACAAAACCGCTGGAACAGATCAATAAGCAATCATTTGGAAAGAATTCTTAGAGTATATTAAATATACAATAAGTATCTTTGTCTGACTCTCATATATAATGAATATAGGTATCTTGATAAGGAGGATACTTACCAAGTTTAACATTCATTGAAGAAGATTGGCTTTTATTGTATTATGACACTTGTCAAATTAGTGCGTATTTTTATTTTTTTTGCAAAATAAGTTCAATTTTGCTTATTGTTTCTTACGTTGGAGATACAAGAAATAAACAGAATTATCGGCTTTTTTTTTTCAAGAAAGATAGGGATGCTACTTAAACACAAATAAAACATAGTGAATTCTATGGGAAATGTACCGTGTATGATTGATCGTGTTAAAAGTGGTTTGCGAGGTCCCGTGCAGGAGATTCTTCAGTCAACAACGCCCCACGGTTGGGTAACGAGTCGAGATTGATAGCGATCATGATATTACTTAATCATAGATAACTTGCTATTGTTGAAAGTGTCGTATATATTTTACTTTTAAATCTTCACCAAGGTCGACTGAGTATGCACACCAACTTTGGTTGGGTGACACTGTTAATATCATACAGCAATAGATGGAAATTGATCAGTATTTTAGGGGTTAGAACGAACGAAGACTCCTATCCAAAATTATCTTATATCGAAGGGAAAACCTTTTGTGAATTCTGCTCACGGATACAGCCCAAGGGGACCGTTTCAAAATGATGTGGTTCAACCTATAATAGACCATCGTAAAATAATATGTTTTGTGAGGGGTGATGAAAAGTAAATACTTTACAAAAAAGAGTTGGCGGTGGGGGCAAAGAAAGAAAAAAAACAGGCCTCAAAACCTTACCAAAGTGTTATCCAAAGAAGGTGATGATTGATAAATGTTGGAATTTGAAGAGAGTACTTCGCTATGAGCTAATTCCGGAGAAACAAATGATTAATTTGAACAGGTACCGCTCTTTAAACTAATTGGGGGCATCCATCGACAAAAAAAAGCTCTCAGAATCATTTAACAACGTGTGTAATATACCATCAGAATGTCGCTAGATTGCATCTTTCTTTGGTGAACGGGAAGAATTTGTTACTATTTGGTTGATAGGTTATCAATCATTCGCTGTATTTACAATATATGGCACCTCTGGATCAACATTTTATTCTGTTTGTTCAGAATTCTCCTAATGATTTTTCCAATTACCTGGAAAGGTGTAAAAAGCAACACTTCATTGCTACAAAAAGAATATCGTGGAGCAAGATGGAAAATATTATGTTGATCAATAATGTTTTGAATTTTTGTTATCTGTTATATCTTTATCTAATGAACTTAACAAACTTTTTCCAAAAAATTGTATTTCTATGATATCTAATAACATTGAATCCTAGCTGAATACCCACCTACGTAACTGTCTGAAGATTACAAAAAAAAAAAAAAATGGCAAAGCTTTCAGACATGCTAAAAGAGTTTCTCTCCACCCAGGAGTGTAGTCAGTGATTCCGGGGCGAAGTAGTCTGTGTACACTTACGGCACCCTCCAACATTCAGTGAGAATAGTAATCGTGTAATATCAATACAGAAGCTGTAGGTGAACTACTAACTATAAAGCATATGGGGAATCTTCACCTCTCGCACTTCATTTTGGGAAAAAGTCTCTCTCCACTTTTGACCACTTGAGGTAGATTTAAAAAAAACTCCTGTTTACAAAAGGTAGTGTTAAGGGGGGCTTTATTTCAGACCCCTTGAAAATTCATATGTAAATATTAAAAAAAGGGAGGTATGATGATCAGACGGAAAGTCTGAAAACTAGACTGGGAAGATGAAGGAATCTGAGCAACCTCAGATTTGCAGACGATATCATCTTTTTTGCAGAGAACCCCAACGACCTCCAACTAAAGCTAGATGAACTAAATAAGGAAAATAAGAAAGTTTTCACAAGAACTTTGACAGAACAACGATCGAATGCAACGATCACGTCAGAAATAAACACATAACGATCATAATCGGAAACGCAGAACTGGAGGAAGTGACCACTACATCCACCTAGGACAATGAATGAATCATGCTTAACCTCACATTGGGAGATTGTAAAATACCACAATATATCAGAGGAAAAACAGTCTGGGATATCATAAAATTAATCAAAAAACTGAAAAAAAATCCTGATATCACTTGCAAAACTGAGGCTGGCAGAATAAAGAGAAACGAACAATAAATGACTGATGATGATGCTTTCATTCTGATATTTTAGTTACATGATAAATCCCCACCCTAGAACCCTTAAAGGCGTTATATAAAGATACCTGAAGTACTTGTCTATGCCAGGTAAATTATTTAAGGTGTAAACAAAGACTTTATTTTTTAGACATATAAAACAAAAATGATTCCATTCAATTTTGGCCCCTTATCGAGGAAAAAAACTACACCACAATTTTGATCTCTCCAAGGGGGGGGTTAACTTTACCATTATTTCTGTTCCTTTGAATGTGAAAAAACAGTTTAATTACGGTTTTAACCCTTTAAAGAGGGGTGGGAAGTCTCCTTTCACTTTCGACCCTTTATAAGGGGGGTTAGTTCCGGTTTATTTCGGACCCATCAAAGAATCCATCTACAAACATATAAGACGAGAAAATATGAATTCAGACGGGAAGTAAGTTCGAGCTTGGTATTATTGTTATATTGTAGATGGAATCACCATACCATACCATTGTAGAACTCATGAAAAAAAATACCCCCAGGTCCATCAAGTAGGCATGCTAAATTTGGTTGGACTGCATCCATGTTTACTCCCTTTTTATAGCGTGACAAACAAGCAGACGGACACCTCTCACTTATATAATTAAGATGAAATTATATGTGGAAATAATCTATGCATAGCACATAGATATGTGATCATACAAATATATTGGATGAAACGTCCGTAAATAAATAGCTAATTACGCAATCTGTGTTCTCATCATTGTCTATGAAAAATTTCTCCAATACGCAGGATATATCTTTATATAATTATATATATATATATATATATATATATATATATATATATATATATATATATATATATATATATATATATATATATATATACATATATATATGTGTGTCTGTGTGTGTCTGTGTGTTTATACTCATCATCAGCTGTTATGTGTCCACTCTTGGACAATAGTTACTCCTCCGTCCCTCCAATGACAATCACAACAGCGCTAACTATTGCCATGCCTTACCGGTAAAAGTTTCTATTCCATCCTCCATCTTGTGTCTGGTCTTTTCCTATTGCATTTGCTGTCCCATAGGAACCAATTGGTTGCCCTTTTGTTTTATCTATCATTTGTTCTTCTTGTTAAATGTCCAGCCAATCTCGATTTTATTGCTCAATCTCTTGTACCCTTTGGATCGCTTTTCTATTCCTTGGAATTTTCATTGATATCGGTCTAACATTAGTAAGTAGATACGTATACATCATCATTAATGAACGTAATCCCTGAATGATCCATACAACTAAATGTCAAATCAATTTGGAAATTTGTTTACAACAACCTTCCAACATTACTGATAACAATAGCCGAAAATTAAAAGATGACAATAGATCTGAATACAAACGAAATTTTCTCAAGATACACAAGATTTTAATCAACAGAAATTTTTTCACATTTTCTATCTCCCTTTCTCCCCCCCTCTCTCTTTATCTCTCTCTCTCTCTCTCTCTCTCTCTATATATATATATATATATATATATATATATATATATATATAGAGAGAGAGAGAGAGAGAGAGAGAGAGGGAGAGAGAGAAAATACATATACCCGGTGAATGTCAACATCGCCCTCAGCACACATTTCAGCAACTGGTAATATTGCTGGTTGCTGAAGAGTGTGCTAGGTAGGAAAAGGTGACATTCACCGGATATGTATATTTGTAATTCTCTTTTATGATTAGTCATAGCTCTATTTTCTTTGATGGATATCGGGCATGTTGTTAAATATCATCAACAATTGAAAGGATCTGTTTTATATTTCTTTCTTTTCGTATTCTTACAAATTGAAGGATACATCATGAACTATATATACGTCAAAGAGAGAGAAATATCATATATGTATGCTATATATATATATATATATATATATATATATATATATATATATATATATATATATATATATAAGCACACAAATCAGCATATGCACAAGCATAATCGCATCATGCATACTAACATGCATGCACATTTATTCATACACATACAAATAGAGACACACACACACAAACACACATATATATAATTTCTAGCTCACTCACAACCTCAAATATACGCAATCATTTATACATGCATACACATGAGGAAATACTTGTTTGATGTTTTGATTTTTACCATTTCCTTTCTTAGTAGATCAAGGCAGGTGCTTTCATATGGCTGACGTCAGACAGGATGAGGTCAGGTAACCATAGCAGCCGTCAGCGAGACAATAATGTTTAATCTACTTACCTACACCGTATTCTCATCCAAAAAAAAAAAACTATCCCAACAGTGTCTTGCATTGAACAGAAATATTGTACAACTGCAGAAAAAATTCCCAAGACTGTAGCAGAGAAAAGCAAAACATTCGTCCCCACATTTACAATTTATCTATGCAGGAACAGATCCAAACAGACAGGTTCCTGGCAGTCTGGCAAAACACTTGTTGATAAAGATGAGAAAAAATTATGAAGATAATTACTGAATAATACCAAGTTACCATTGAATAGCACAAAAACAAAAAAAAATTTTTTTGGTATACTATAAGTGAGAGATGTTCAGACTTAATTATTTTGTTTTGGTTCAGAGGGAAATTTCATTAATAGTTATATTTTTTGTCTGTATATCATTATCAGGCCCCATGCTAAAAAGCTCCGACTGACGGTTGTCGGATCAGATATCTTTTTTTTATCTTCATACTCGTTTCTTTTTTTTCTTTTTTTTTGTAAATTCAAACAAAAATAGACACTCAATTTACGATGAAATGTTATGCCAAATTAGTCTATTATTTGTGTCCAGCACCTTTGGGTGTTTGTTTTTGAAAAATCAGATTTGTTGACTGAGAAGTAAATTCTCCAATTCGTTGTTTGAGCCTGTCACTGTATCTATATCTAAATCTGTCAATATTAATATATTTTATAGTGTGCAAACTTGAATATCTTCGTATTTGTCTTATTCTCCTTCTCCTCTCCCTTTCCCTCCCTCTCACTCCCTTTCTCTCCCCCGCCATATATATATATATATATATATATATATATATATATATATATATATATACATGCGTGTGTCTAAATATATGTATATATAAATGTATATAGATATGAGTGTTTGTGAGTATATATGTGTGTATATATATATATAAATATATATTTATATTTTTTTATATATATATGCGTGTGTGTGTGTGAGTGTATCAACATATATTTATGTATGTTTGCATATGAATATCCATAGATTGCTTATGCGTACATATATATGTGTGAGTGTGTAGATGTATATATAAATCTGTGCATGTATTATGTGTGTATGTATACATATTCATATTTGTGTATATATGTATGTATATGCATGTATGTATATTTGCCTGTATTTATACATATTGCATATACATAAATATATGTATATATATATATTTATATATTTTTTGAATATATATATATATATATATATATAATGTGTACTTTAGAGAGTGAGACAGACTCGGGAGTGAAGTTTTTGGTGGTAAGGTTTATTAATCCTTATATGTGAATAGTCCATACATGTTTCGAGATTTCTCTCATCATCAGTGGTGCGTGTTGTGTGAGTGTGAATTAAAATGTACCATGTGGAACCAGAGTCCACTGTCAGCGGCTATGCATTGTGGGTAGGTTTTGTTGTCAGGGCTACAAGAGGCCTCATGCTGAATGTAAGAATGACCAGCAGGTACTGGGATTTTGGTAAAGCAGCAGCAGTTGGACTTGGGGAGGGCAGAGTGTGTCAAGGTGGGGGGTAGTGTTGGGGAGGTAGGTTTTTTGGTATGTTTGGGATAGTGTAGAAGGATGGTGGTGGAGTCAAGGAGCTACATAGGTATCAACCTTAAAAGTTACTGAAAATGTTGCTGAAAGTGTTTTGGTTATGAATAGGACAGGGGTGGTAACAGGCTAAGGTGAAGTTTTTCCTATGGGTCTAGGTGACTTTGAAGCTTCCATTATTGAGTGTGTCTAAGATGTGGGTGTGAGGTTATTAATGGTAGGAGTTGTGTGTATTAGTGTTCTGTGTGGTGAGGGTTGTTCAGTTTAGTATTTTGATGGTGTGTAGTAGTGTTTTAGTAAGTTTTCTAAACTGCTTACTAGTGTTGGAATCAGGTTTTCTAACTCCCCTTCCATATTTAGTGGTAGGGGGCTTTCCTCATTTTTTGGTAGAGTGTGTGTGTGAGTTGATGTAGGGGTTACCTGCTGGTCAGGGTGTTTGCCTGGGTCTTCAGGATGCTTTCGAAGGGTCAATGTGATGGGTTGAGGAAGGATGCTACTCTTAGGGCTTTCCTTTTGCAGAGTATGAGGGGTAGTAGGTCTGAGGGTCTTATGGGGTCTAGTATTCTCGTTCCTATTATCTGTATGCTGGTTTTTGTAGTTGTGTTTGTTCATATAGCTGTGTCTGTTCACAATATTGGTGTCAGTAATATTAGTATTTGTGTAGGTGTTTCTGTTATGTTTGTTCATATGTGTGTGTCTGTTATAGGTGTTAGTATTGTTAGTGCCAGTGTAGGTGTTTTTGTTTTGTTTGTTCGTATGCGTGTGTCTATTTCTATCATTGTTCGTGTGGGTATGGATGATGTTTTTGTCAGTATTGGTGATTCTTGTTGGGTAGCCTGTGTCTGTGTGTCTAGTGTTAAATCTGTGTTTGGTGGGGGAATTGGTTTTTTTTGGGTATGTAGGTGGTAGGTTGGGGGTAGGTAACAGAGGCCTGGTGGCTCTTTTGGTGGGTTGTATCTTAATTTCTCTCATATTCTGTGGAATCGCAGATCTGTGTGTGATATTGTGTCTAAGTTTGTTGTATTTTTTAGTTTTGGTGAGGTTAAGTTGTTTTTTTCTTCCTCCTATGTTGATGTTGATCGCTTCCTGTATTTCATTATATTCATCTGTGTATGTGTGTTGCTGTAATTTTTGTTCCAATTCGCTGATATCTGTTAGAGTGTCTTTGATGGTTTTTTGGCAGAATTGGATGGTGTCATCTAAAAGATCCATAGAAAGTGTGTGGATCTTGTTGTTCCATAGATTAAGGAAATCTGCATCCTGGTTCCCTATGGAGGGGTGTAGGGAGATCCTGAAATTCACGGGAGTGAGTTTATTGTCCTTACAGGACTTTAGGAAGTCTAGATGTGACTCAAAGCGGGTAATTTTTTCTCTTCTTCGGTAGAGTCTCACCGACCATGTTGTGATGTTGTCTGAAGAGGTTGGTTCCATTGTGGTGTTAGGGTGGTTGCCCTTGTCAGAAGTGATAGTTGTTGTAGGAATGTGTTCCTTCTCCATGTCTCAGTAAGGTATGTATAATGTGTACTTTAGAGAGTGAGACAGACTCGGGAGTGAAGTTTTTGGTGGTAAGGTTTATTAATCCTTATATGTGAATAGTCCATACATGTTTCGAGATTTCTCTCATCATCAGTGGTGCGTGTTGTGTGAGTGTGAATTAAAATGTACCATGTGGAACCAGAGTCCACTGTCAGCGGCTATGCATTGTGGGTAGGTTTTGTTGTCAGGGCTACAAGAGGCCTCATGCTGAATGTAAGAATGACCAGCAGGTACTGGGATTTTGGTAAAGCAGCAGCAGTTGGACTTGGGGAGGGCAGAGTGTGTCAAGGTGGGGGGTAGTGTTGGGGAGGTAGGTTTTTTGGTATGTTTGGGATAGTGTAGAAGGATGGTGGTGGAGTCAAGGAGCTACATAGGTATCAACCTTAAAAGTTACTGAAAATGTTGCTGAAAGTGTTTTGGTTATGAATAGGACAGGGGTTGTAACAGGCTAAGGTGAAGTTTTTCCTATGGGTCTAGGTGACTTTGAAGCTTCCATTATTGAGTGTGTCTAAGATGTGGGTGTGAGGTTATTAATGGTAGGAGTTGTGTGTATTAGTGTTCTGTGTGGTGAGGGTTGTTCAGTTTAGTATTTTGATGGTGTGTAGTAGTGTTTTAGTAAGTTTTCTAAACTGCTTACTAGTGTTGGAATCAGGTTTTCTAACTCCCCTTCCATATTTAGTGGTAGGGGGCTTTCCTCATTTTTTGGTAGAGTGTGTGTGTGAGTTGATGTAGGGGTTACCTGCTGGTCAGGGTGTTTGCCTGGGTCTTCAGGATGCTTTCGAAGGGTCAATGTGATGGGTTGAGGAAGGATGATACTCTTAGGGCTTTCCTTTTGCAGAGTATGAGGGGTAGTAGGTCTGAGGGTCTTATGGGGTCTAGTATTCTCGTTCCTATTATCTGTATGCTGGTTTTTGTAGTTGTGTTTGTTCATATAGCTGTGTCTGTTCACAATATTGGTGTCAGTAATATTAGTATTTGTGTAGGTGTTTCTGTTATGTTTGTTCATATGTGTGTGTCTGTTATAGGTGTTAGTATTGTTAGTGCCAGTGTAGGTGTTTTTGTTTTGTTTGTTCGTATGCGTGTGTCTATTTCTATCATTGTTCGTGTGGGTATGGATGATGTTTTTGTCAGTATTGGTGATTCTTGTTGGGTAGCCTGTGTCTGTGTGTCTAGTGTTAAATCTGTGTTTGGTGGGGGAATTGGTTTTTTTTGGGTATGTAGGTGGTAGGTTGGGGGTAGGTAACAGAGGCCTGGTGGCTCTTTTGGTGGGTTGTATCTTAATTTCTCTCATATTCTGTGGAATCGCAGATCTGTGTGTGATATTGTGTCTAAGTTTGTTGTATTTTTTAGTTTTGGTGAGGTTAAGTTGTTTTTTTCTTCCTCCTATGTTGATGTTGATCGCTTCCTGTATTTCATTATATTCATCTGTGTATGTGTGTTGCTGTAATTTTTGTTCCAATTCGCTGATATCTGTTAGAGTGTCTTTGATGGTTTTTTGGCAGAATTGGATGGTGTCATCTAAAAGATCCATAGAAAGTGTGTGGATCTTGTTGTTCCATAGATTAAGGAAATCTGCATCCTGGTTCCCTATGGAGGGGTGTAGGGAGATCCTGAAATTCACGGGAGTGAGTTTATTGTCCTTACAGGACTTTAGGAAGTCTAGATGTGACTCAAAGCGGGTAATTTTTTCTCTTCTTCGGTAGAGTCTCACCGACCATGTTGTGATG
This sequence comes from Thysanoteuthis rhombus, assembly GCA_963457665.1. Lineage (NCBI taxonomy): Eukaryota > Metazoa > Mollusca > Cephalopoda > Oegopsida > Thysanoteuthidae > Thysanoteuthis > Thysanoteuthis major. The sequence continues at coordinate 16,495,369 of OY735232.1, read as the reverse complement.
TTGTCTGAAGAGGTTGGTTCCATTGTGGTGTTAGGGTGGTTGCCCTTGTCAGAAGTGATAGTTGTTGTAGGAATGTGTTCCTTCTCCATGTCTCAGTAAGGTATGTATAATGTGTACTTTAGAGAGTGAGACAGACTCGGGAGTGAAGTTTTTGGTGGTAAGGTTTATTAATCCTTATATGTGAATAGTCCATACATGTTTCGAGATTTCTCTCATCATCAGTGGTGCGTGTTGTGTGAGTGTGAATTAAAATGTACCATGTGGAACCAGAGTCCACTGTCAGCGGCTATGCATTGTGGGTAGGTTTTGTTGTCAGGGCTACAAGAGGCCTCATGCTGAATGTAAGAATGACCAGCAGGTACTGGGATTTTGGTAAAGCAGCAGCAGTTGGACTTGGGGAGGGCAGAGTGTGTCAAGGTGGGGGGTAGTGTTGGGGAGGTAGGTTTTTTGGTATGTTTGGGATAGTGTAGAAGGATGGTGGTGGAGTCAAGGAGCTACATAGGTATCAACCTTAAAAGTTACTGAAAATGTTGCTGAAAGTGTTTTGGTTATGAATAGGACAGGGGTTGTAACAGGCTAAGGTGAAGTTTTTCCTATGGGTCTAGGTGACTTTGAAGCTTCCATTATTGAGTGTGTCTAAGATGTGGGTGTGAGGTTATTAATGGTAGGAGTTGTGTGTATTAGTGTTCTGTGTGGTGAGGGTTGTTCAGTTTAGTATTTTGATGGTGTGTAGTAGTGTTTTAGTAAGTTTTCTAAACTGCTTACTAGTGTTGGAATCAGGTTTTCTAACTCCCCTTCCATATTTAGTGGTAGGGGGCTTTCCTCATTTTTTGGTAGAGTGTGTGTGTGAGTTGATGTAGGGGTTACCTGCTGGTCAGGGTGTTTGCCTGGGTCTTCAGGATGCTTTCGAAGGGTCAATGTGATGGGTTGAGGAAGGATGCTACTCTTAGGGCTTTCCTTTTGCAGAGTATGAGGGGTAGTAGGTCTGAGGGTCTTATGGGGTCTAGTATTCTCGTTCCTATTATCTGTATGCTGGTTTTTGTAGTTGTGTTTGTTCATATAGCTGTGTCTGTTCACAATATTGGTGTCAGTAATATTAGTATTTGTGTAGGTGTTTCTGTTATGTTTGTTCATATGTGTGTGTCTGTTATAGGTGTTAGTATTGTATATATATATATATATATATATATATATATATATATATATATATATATATCGTGTGTATATGTATATATATTTTACATGTATATATGTATTTATGTATGTATATAAATATTGCGATTTCTCCCTATGATCAATATTCACGAATAGGATATCATTAGTTAGTTTGTATGCAGTCGGACACTCAACGGATTTAATATTCACGTGTGTGAATACACAAAAAAGTGACACGATCAGTGATTTTGATATGTTGTTGTAATTACTTATCTCTGATGGTTAAATACCTTTTGGGGTAATATGCGTAAGTGATCCCTGTTTCAAAAAAAGTAAATGCTGTGTAGTATAAAATAACATCTATATATAATGCATTACGATAATACCCTACATGAATTAACAAGTTACATGCATGACATAAGCTAAGTTTCACAATCATAACTGAAAGGTAGCTGGTGTTTGTTCAACACTGATGAGCTGCTGGGTTAATATATGTTTTGCTTTTAAAATGCCTGAAATGGTTACAACTGATAATCCAAGTACAACAAAACCTACATATCGTACCATATTAACAATGTATAAGTAAAAAGATTTAAAAAAAAAGAAAAACACTGAGGAAAATTACATACATTATGTTAACAGATATCGGGAGATAAGAGACTAAGTGGCTTGAATTTTGGGGGAAAAAAAGGACACAAAAGATTTTTCAAAAAGTTTTTTTTAATTTTGAGTGTTCAAATCTGTTAAGCTTTTCAGACGACATACACACACACACACACACACACACACACACACATACACACTCATGCACACAAACACGCACACACATATTCCATATCAATATTTTGATTTATCTTTCAGTTTACATATCTATCATTGCCTTATGAGACGATTCAGATTCTGTAGTGTTTTGGTGAGTCTATGTCCATTCATGGGTATGGCTATTTGAAGGCCTAATCCCCTGTCTATATATGAAAAATACTATTTTATACCACAAAGTCTGTCCAGACTGCATATAAACTGCAGAGAAAGCTTTTGCACTGCCTTTATTAAGAAAGCAGGCTCTTGTACTTATATAATTAATGTTAAATGTTTTTTACATACTAAAAATATACCTTTTCTTAAATGCAAATTCACACAAAGATACGTAAGTTGTTCAATTATTTTTCAAATACTCGAGGGCTTGACAGACAAAACATCTATTTTGGAAGCAGATAGTAGAATGTAGCTCATTGAAAAAAAACTTAATAAAGAAAACATCTTTCTTTAAATGAACGAAAAAAAAGTAATTATAGGTGAACTTTGTAACGCGAGCCTCGCTCTGAAGCGTACAAAGACTTTCTAGTTTAAAGGCCTTTTTGAATAACGAACAATGGCCAAAGTTTACCATCTTCGACAAAATGCTTTTTTATAGTTATGTTGTTCTAAGCAGGAAGGACTTTATTTTCTAGGTCATTCTATATCGATTTAAACGACATATTGAATTCGACTCGAAAAAGCACGAATCTATTTTCTGTAACAAAACGTCAATTGTGGGCAAGTTTCTTCAAATTATTGAGAATTAATAGAGAACACATAAAATAAAATGCAGAAAAAAGATTGGAAAGCATTCCATTAGATAAGGGAATAAAAAGCGGAAAATTCGGTGAAATGCCCAGTCGATAGCATTTCTAAAAAAATCTTTAAGAATTAAAACATATTCAAAGATTCTATTCAAATGCAATTCTGGGTTCCATTTGGTGGTCTGCGAGTGAATATCTGCGAATTCCAAGATTTTCTTTTTGTCTATTCCATCCGTTGTTCAATGGAGAAAATATCTACTTCTTGAATCGAAAAAAAAAAGCGCTAGACAAATCGATTCAAAACAAATCAATGATAATTCAGACGCTTCAGTGTACTTTTGTGACCGTGTCAGACGCTGCACAATCTTCAAAACTATTGGAGATAACTTGTTTATTTCCTTCCAGATACTCACTTACTCAAGGTTTGGGAAATGCCTGAATGATTAAGTTCTTACATATTGAATGTATCTTTTCACTACGTACAGCGAGCCTTCAAAGAAATTTTCGGAAAACTGACCAAGAGGTAAAAGGAATGACCATAATGCTAACAGTGAAAGAAATAAGAACTGTAATTGCTTATGTATTTTGGGGATATTTTTGAACCCTTAACAGCAATGGTGTCTATCCCGAAAAATAGACTAATTTTCGATTCCCAAATGGACACAAACTGAGGATAACGTTAACAGAGCATTGGTTCAATAGGTCAAGAGATATCGATACCAATAATACAATCTGAGATGATCAAACCTATTCAATAAAACTTATGAAAGATATTCCGCCATATTGAAACCTATCTGGACGGAAGTTGATTTTTTTGCCTTTGGACATGGGTTGAATAAACTATAAATGTAGCTTGGGAGAAGGGCTTCCTCTTTAAGATGAATAGAGTACGCCTTGGTGTCTGCAGTAAAGACTTGATAATAAAGTACTTTGAAAAATAAAAACATTCTCGCATCAAAAAGTACTATATGTCGTAATGTGTTTCTGTGGGTCTGCAAAATAAATGCTTTGAATCACGGACAGAATATATATATATCAAAACCTTAATTCAAAAAATCTGTCTTTTTGTAGAAAGAGCCAATATCAATTAACAATCAAATACATTAAAAATTTACGTTTTTAGTTTCACTTGCGTAAGAGCTGCCTTCATTTGCCTTCAAGCTTGATGTCGAGACACTTCTCATTTATCAAAATCAGATTATAATTATTTCTTTAATCCTCATTATCCTTTAAAAAATATGATTAGCAGTTAATAGACCTGTTGTTATCGCACCTGAACATTTTTATCATTTTATTCATGATTAAATTACTTGACCGAAAACTGGAGGCATAATTGGACAAGAAATTATTTTACAGCCACAAACTGACAAACAAACATTCAGAAAAAAAATGATTATGATATAGAGAGAAGATGCAAAAATGGTTATATAAATGAATGTTAGCAGAGATAGACAGAAAAAGGAAATTAACGACGACTATACTTAGTCATGCAATAAAAAAAAACGTCACGTTACCAACATCTTTCAGCGGTATCTCGTGTCGGGGTGATCAATTAAAAAATCGAATTAGGATGATCAATGAATAATTTACTTCTGTCGCTTTTCATTACACGAAAATCACAAAAAAAGCTCGGATTTCAAGAGACAACGCACGAAATAAAGCACCAATCTAGCTCCGACTTACATTGCAAATTGAAACCCTGCCCGAAAATCTCATTTTGGAGTGGGAGTTAAAAAAAGGTTCGACAAACATAAGGAGTAGATGTTCTCTATAGCTCATTCGGTGTGGCCAGTACACATGTCACATACATAGATAGTCATACAACCGGGCAGAATCACTTAAAAACTGAAATAACTTGATGTTGTGTTTGAATCGACGGTTTCTAATTTGAAGCTACGTATTATTTTCAAATTAAAGGCAACACCGTAAATTTGAATCAATCATTTTGAAGAGACAGTTTTTGCAACTTAGCACATTTTTCAATTGCCTATGATTTTAATGAAGAAGTTATTCACTGAAGCCAGAAGAGGCCGAAGTGATTCATGCCTGAGTGAGCGACAAACTGCATCATTGCACCTTCAGTGAACCTCGATGAACGTTTCCACAATTGCAATCATCAGCCGTTGGAATTAGTTTCATAGTTATTAGGGCTTGCCTTCTGGGTGTCCATTTTTGGGATTGGATTTTATGAACCGACTGTATACAAACGCTTAACATTGCACAGTTGGGTTAATAAGTAATTTTAACTCATTATCCAACTGTTTTATCGATGCTTAACAATACGAAAGCTAATGTCGCTAGCGTTATATTTTTTTAAACTGTAATGGACGCCTGAAATTAAATAAAAGGACACATTTCCTACAAGCACGCTATTTTCTGTGACGTAGCTAGAATTATTGAGCAAATATTTCATTAAAAATCATTTCAACAAAATAATTCCAGAAGTTAGAATGAAACCCACAGAACTTAATGTATAAACAATTTCAAACTCTGAACACCTTTGTTGGTATCCAAATTAGATTGAATATCTATTTCAAAAAGAATTCATAAGTAACAATGCCAAAGCAAATATGGTATCAATCACAAATGAATAAATTCTATTGCGTATTCATTAATTGTAATTGATAAATGTGAGATTTGAACTACAGTGTTGATGCTCCCAAATAATCTTGATCTACTTGTACTGGTAAATAAGCTTGTTTGATAACTAAATCTCTATCCAAACCTTGTTGGTTGACCGAGGTTTGTTCCAAGTCCTATGGTAAGAGGAGCAGCTGAAAAGAAGCTCAAAATACTTACATCATATATACACGTTCACAGACCTGCGCACATGTACGTATACACCATTTATTATATAAAACAACCGTCTTCGTTTGTTACCGTGTTCCACCCTTAATCATTGTCGTGGTCCAACCAGAGTTGATATATATACTCCATGGACCAAGGGGGAAATTTTTGAAGTAAAAACCTTCGAGGGAAAATCTTTGAGTGTTTCAAAGGTAGCTTCAATTTACAATGTAATGCTGAGCTAAGATCTTACTCCGACTCAATATACGTACATACATATTTGTCCCAGTAAACTAGGGCTAAAATTGGAAAAAAATACATTTTAAAATATTTGTTTGTGCATTTCTATTCAGTTAGAGCGATAGATCCCTAGCATTTGCCAGGGGGCAGTGCAACACGAACCTAAAACATGAAATTCAATCATATGCAAATCGTAAAAATAGCTATGAATTAAATTATTTTGATCCTTGACATTCTGAAGACCAGTTTGGAAACAAAGCAATTTTGACAAAATATCAGACAAAAATTATCAAAAAAAAGGTATGTGCCCCTATTACAATGAGTGATGGACTATCTGACATTAGATATTAAAGTTTCAAGTGACAACACTTCGTGACCTTGTGAGCATAGGCATATGAAGATTCTGTCAATAAGAGAGGAAAGAGGGTTGATTTGGCCGAAATTTTCCGTTTTGTCTGAGTTTGGCAGGATTGCAGCCCGCTGGCTCGTCTGCGTATTCTTGTAAGTGGTGGACTAATGGCTCTAAGTGCGGGTCGAAGTATTGCAGATACCTGATGGTTTTGAGTTTAATCGATGGATTGGAAAATAGATATCATGGGCCACGGCAGGAACGGACAGAAAGCGACATAAAAAAAGACGATATAACATAAGAATTAGCTGATACAAGATGTCCCCTAACACTGACAGTCATATTGGAACAAATATGCTCATGAAAAAAGCCACAAAGCACACAACCGAAAAGGTGTCTCTTCAACAACATCTACAACAGCTGAAATACGAAATGTAGATCAAATAAAGCTATGAATAATAGATTTCTCTGCTTTAAAGTCTTTTTCAGAAATTGACCAAAACAGGCTTATTTATCTATAGTAACCCCACTGTGCGTCTGTCTGTCTCTCTGACTCTGTCTCTGTCTCTTTCTATGCATACATATATACATAAATGTGCATTCATATATATATGTGTGTGTGTGTGTATGTGTGTGTATGTACATATATATATATAAACATATATATATATATATATATATATATATATATATATATATATATATGTATATGTATGTATAAATCGAGAGATGGATATGTGTGATGCGTCAGAATGATTATAAATCGTGTTATATTATGAAATAAATTCCTGTCATTGCATGGTTAATATATCATTCGCCCTAGACAACTTAGATAGGAAAAACAATTTCTAAAAAGACAGCTGCAACAGGAATTGAACCTGCCACCTATAGTGTAGCTGCTTTGACGTAGAGATGTTCTCAACATCGAGCTAAACAGCAACTGGTAATGCAAAGGCCGAACTACATTTTTTGACACTCAATTCTCGTTTTTTTCTCGGTTAATTCACTTCTTCCAACACCATAGTTATGCATTAATGAATATATATATGTTATCCGACAAAATGATTATAGACTTAATTATATCATATGGAAATATTTGAAATGATCTCCCATTGTCACACAGTAAATGTATCACACATTGCTATGTTGAAGCGGCTGCCCTATCGGCAGCTGGTTCGATTTACGTCATGGGCCAGCGTGGTTGGGTAAAGCTCAACACTTTTTATGATTCGAACGATCAAACCTATAACGGTTGTTCGTTCAGGGCCATCAGTTCTCAAAGGCCCAGTGGTATCACTAGCTTTGGTTGGGGTAATGTGCTTCGATTGGGACTACCCAAAAAGTTCACTTAGGAAACAACTGTTGCTTCTGGGTCAACGGCTCTAAAAGGCCAAGTCACGTCGCGAATTTTGGTTTGAGAAAATGAGCTCTAAGAGTGATACCCGAACAGTTATACATGTAACCGATCCTGAGAATAAAATCGAAACATCGAACGGGATAGAATCGGTACCAGCAAAATGAGAAGACCATAATCGAAAAATAAAGCAGTATCTTCTATACAGCTGCTGAAAGGAAGTTCTGTCCTTCATAAAGAACTCATAGTTGTAGGATTCAAAGATATCTCAGATCTCATTGCTAGTGTCAACGCACAACATTCAAAGAGGTATACTCTGAACATCATTCAAGTTTAAGCTTCCTCTTCACTCAGGAGGAAATAGACAACTCCTATATTGACTCCAAGATACAAGGTACTTCAATGTCATCATGGTAGACTTTAAAGCGCAAGTAAAACAAGGAAATGAACGATACATCGACTAATTCGGATGCACAGAACGAGAGGGGTAAAGATCTTGTAAATTTCATTACTGCAATCGAGCTCAAAATCATGAAGACCCGTTTCTACAAGAAACCTAAAAGAAAATGAACTTGAAAGATCCCCAACCTCGAAACAAAGAACGAAATAGTCTACATCCAGACAGACAAAAGCAAGACCGTCAAAGATATTCAGTTCTTAAATCAAGTCAATTTTGGAAGTGAAGACAGAACGGTAATATTTAAAAATCTGAACAACCAACGACAAAAAACACAAGAAATTAATCTTCACTAACATGAAACCACTGATCGTACCAAAGAAATCCTCACCCAATCTTTCGAGCTCGAACTGAAAAAAGAAATGAATTTCTTACCGAACCAGAAGAGAAGTGAAATCTCGTAAGAGTCAAAGAATCTTATAGAAAAACGTAGGAATCTCAGTCCGACAACAAGAGGAAATATTGAAGAAACTCTCTTTATATATATATATATATATATATATATATATATATATATATATATATATATATATATATATATGCGTAAAGTCTGTAGCCACACTGAAGAAATGTAATACATCGAAACAGCTGTCTGTGGATGACACAATAAAAGATATATATATATATATATATATATATATATATATATATATATATATATATATGGGTATGTATGTATATATATATGTTTATATATATATATATACATATATATATGCGTGTGTGCGTGTGTGTGTGTGTGCTTTTATGCATTTTAAAAACAGAAAAATTAACAAAAAATGAAATAGAAATAGATCGTCTGTTATTCTGAACAATGTATGTTTAATATATATGAGAGGAAGGGAGAGAAAGAGAGAGAGAGAAAGAAAGGCGGAGAGAGGGAGAAGGACTGATGCATCGATTCACGACATGAAGATTTTTTCCGTAATTGACCGAACATTTACATTGAGATTCATATCCATTCACAGTGTGCATCTCGTCCAGATTTATTTTGACCGTTCTCCTGTGACTGGAGGCCACACAGTTTTCATAATATTCGATTATCTTCTCGATCTTCAGGAAATAAACGGATTCACCCACCATTGACATGATGATCAAAGGGGAATAAAGATTTCTCAGTGCTTTCAATTTGCTGACGTGTTTGTAAAACAGAAAAGAAAAACGTAAGCGAAAGAAAGTATGGAAATTTGGTCTTCCCACTGAAAGAAAACGAATTTTCCTAGAGATATTTCCGAATTGATATGAAAATACGAAAATAATGTTTATCGAATCCAATTGATTGTCAGACAATCCGATAATAAGGTCCTTCCACCGTTATTTTAACGCCATCTCACCTCTCCGTCACTCCCCTCTTTCTCTCTCTTCCCTTCTTTGAATCTCTATTTCCGCTACTTACTACTCAGACTTGGCCATCGCTATACACTATGATGGTGGTTCTCAAACTATTCCGCGGCACCATAGTGATATGAAACTATCTCAGGAGTGTACCAGTGAATTTTTTGCATATACTAACATACATTCAGTACCATGACGAGTCAGACACGCGTAATATGCCTGTTCCGCTTCCCCCCTCCACAGTTGCAAATCTAAATGTTTTATCACTTATTTTGTAAGATTGTAACCTTTTAAGTAAACAGATGACATTGGAGAGTGATGATAAGTTCGTATATTACTATGCCGATATAAAAGTTCCATTTATTGACAACTGAAATATCTATCTCTTATTCATTTCATCTTTACTGTAAGTCAAATGCATTTCTTAGTGTGCCATCATACATAAAGGTTGGGAACCACTACTCAACGTATCAAAACGTACACCTATGAACAGATATCCACATGCATTTCACCAAAGATGATGGAAATTTTTTAAGAGAAATATCATTCACTTATCAGTCGATTTTGAGTAGACGCTAACCCTTGATTTTCCATCGAGAAACAATTATAACATCATATAAATCTTTTAGTTAAAAAAAGCGCTAACTCCGTTCTCATGAACTCATTTACTAAAAGAATAACTGCAATAAAAGCCTTCTTTTGTATTGAAATCATATTTTTTTAAATTGGGGTTTTTATAAGTTGAAAAATTTAAACTAAGAACGAGATTTCTGAAATTTAATCAATCAGATTTTTGAAAATTGTGCTTATAACGTTTTTGAATCAAACTCTTCATATACTTGCTTCATAAGTCGTCCATGGATTTGAGACCAATAAATCATTGGCTTAGGATTTGTTCTGTGTATAGGTTTACTTGGGATTTCCAACTACAAATTAAGCTAATAAAAATGGATTATGATTGACTTTACATGACCTTAAAGACAAATCATTAGACTCCAGTCCTTGCGTTGTAATTGGGTTTCTTAGGAATTTTTGAGTTGATTAATGGAACCAATCGGACATGCTACAAGGACCTCCAATGAATCAAAATATATTGGGTATATGTTCAAGATCAGGTACCGAATTTATGGTTTAATTAGTCAAATGAGAATTTCCTATGGAACAATTTTACAGCACATCGATTACTTGAATATCTACCACTATTCTATCAATGATTTCACTGCATGAAGTGCCAGTTATTAGCTACTTTTATAATATTTGCTCGTAACTCCAAATCAGTTGATACTTGTAGGTAACAATCAATGTATAGTAACCGTCAGTTTCGCAAGACTAAGATTCTGCAGCCGAAAAGCCTTACTCTTGGTCTAATGTTTTGAAGATAGGTAAATACCCATACAAATGTCGCATCTCCACGTACCGATATTATCAAAAAATGGTAAGAACTAATAAAGATTGGTACTATTGTTGTCACAGAAGTTGGAAAACGATTCAGAGGATTACTTTAGGGACCTGGTTTTTGAATTTGGCATTGTCCTTCTCCTAGACTGTTTGCATCCTGGCAAGAGAGCCGATCCAGTCTGCCTTGCTATTTTCCGATTAGTTTGGGGGAGGGAATAGTCTTCACCATCAACCTTTGCACTTCACAAGTGAAATATGCTTCATCTATTTGATCAACGATGATAGCAATAAATAGAAATAAGATTACATACTCGCTTAAATGATGAACACGAGATCCCCACAATGTCATATATTTCAGTAAAAGTCAACCAGAACTGCCATCATCAACCAATATTTCGAGCAAAGATTTCTTCAGTTTTCAAATGATTCAGGCTGACTCATTTGCAGGCTTGCTATCCATTTGTCATTCTATCTATATATGTGTGACGCGTCTAGGCTGCACCAAAGGAGAAAATGTAAATATTTACTACTTATCCTGTTGTATCTTAGGACTATTGATCCCCGTTACTCGCCCAAAGTTTGTTGTTGTTTTGTTTTGTTTTTTGTATGGGTTCATTTTCATTTTGGGTTTGTTTACGTTTTTTGTTTTGTTCTTTAAAAAAAGGGTGTGTAAATTTTACGATGCTAAATTTGTCTTTTTTCTCGTGTCTGGTAACGTTAAAAATTTTGGCTTTTGTAGGGATTCTACCCAGCAGTAGGCGACAGATTTGTTATTTAACTGAATGAATTACAAAACCTGTTTTTTACATTAATCGATAGCTTTCTTTAGTTTTGGGTATTTCGATGTACAATTTTGTTCGGTTATATTATTCAAAAAGACATATAGAATTTACGATGATACTACAAAATAATTTGCTGTTTTTTTCACTTCGAATTTTAATACAGTCCTTATCAAGTTAAATTGAATGCAAGTTCGGCAGCAGTAGCAGCCGCCTCTTAGCGTCCATCCATCGACTTGGATCTTCCCAAAAATTTGCTCTAGCTCTATAACATGGGCGCCATGGAGCCAGCAGATTCAGAAATTATCTAGTTCGTCACACCATCACCGGTCCCGTTTTACATGTTTTCTCTGGGGATCCATGTTGTGTGTTGTGATGTCCAGTGGCTGTCTGATATTCTCACAACGTGACCAGCCCATTGCCATTTAAGTTTTTTTTTTTTTAATATTAATTCTATGACATCTCAGACTCCTGTCTGTCTTCTAATATACTGTGCTGTTTTCTGATCCCTCCATGTCAGGTTGAGCATGATTCTCCTTTGTGTATGTTACATGCTCCTCGGTTTAAGGGTCAGTTTCTTGGTTAGATTCCATGTTCCAGCTCCATACGTGACTATCTGGAGGATGCATGGGTTGTATATCCTTTTTTAAGCTCTAGCAGGAATTTTTTCTTCTTGAAGCTTTGGCTTACCCCACCGAAAGCTTGCCAACTAGTACGAGGTCTTCTTTTGTGTATTAAGTTACCACCAATTAATTAAGCATCATTCAATGCTGCTAAATAAGATACAGATATTTGTATTTGTCTTATGAAGGTACCAATGGCAAGGCAGTTAACAGCACAGACAATCTGAGGCAGTTTATGTTCACCTCGTGCTAATTCTCTTGAGAAAGTATGAATTCGTCTTTTCTAAACCTAGCTACGAGTGAAATAACAAAGCAAACATTTTTTCACTTTAACACGCAAGCAGTATAGGAGATGGACACCTTACAATTCAAAACAAACTCTCCCCAACATGGCTGCATTAGTCACTGCCTCCCCAACCAACAGGACCATACAATTGTCCGGGGAGAATTTTGGTGAAGTTGTTTTTCCTGAGTAAACCTGAAATGGCTGCTCCTCGAAATAAAAAAAAATGTGACGTGAGAAAAACAATCATGATATAAGAAGCTGAAACATTTTTAAGATCTTATATTGTAAACATTGAGAATCAGATACATACTTCTTGGGTACAAAGGTAGATATAGCAGATCTCGAGAAAAAACCAATCAGTGTTCCTAATGAGTCATTTTTTCATTCACCGAACAGCTTCGTTATCCTTTTCTGTAATCATTCGGAAACAAATAGTTCCATTTCATAAACAAATGACAGCAATTATTACCAGATGTCGTCAATAATTCTATAAACAACCATGCAAGATTTTTTTCGTTTTATATTGGATCCGGTGTGATGTAACAGTTACAGAATCAGAGAAATCGAATTCAAATTTGAGTTTAATCTATTGATATTCACTCTACATGAATTACACCGAAAGGTAGGAATTTACTTCTCTTATTGTCTCTAGATATCTCTATGGAAATGTTTCGTCATTGTCAGGTCACGATACTCCATATGGCTCCATGAGCCTTTAGATGCAGTACTTTTCCATAAATAATTAAAGTAAACAAGCAGTTGCTGCCAAAATGTGTTAACATCAAAGTCATTGATAATGTCCGATGAGTATATTAATTTTATAACTACCAAAGGGAAAGACATACAGATGAAGAAATTAAAAAAATGCAATGTTTTATACCAAGTCCTTTTATTCAGTCAATAGAAACCAACACTTGTCCGACGTCTTTTGGAAGCATACCGTGTTGGGGATGATCAATTAAGGAGTTCAAAAAGGGAGTATGATCAACGAATATGTTACTTAACTCGCCTTTTGTTGGATTATCAAAACTGTCCGAATTTTCTAAAGAATAGTTCAATTCTGTCGGTGATGCTTCCATTAATTCATAGATAGAGCCAATTATGGCTGTTAATGTTTGCCGTATCAAGAATTAGTAAATGCCCTGGCTCATCCATCAATTCAATTTATTGTGGTTAATTTCGGTTGGACCACTTTTTTTAACTTTTTTCTTGTGCCATAAACGGTTGCAGAAGAGAAAATCCACGTATGGCTCCCTCTTTGCAAAGAGTGACGTCTGCATTCACTCTCACCCCGATAATGTTTGGACTTCCTCTTATTTTCATACAAAAGTAAAATTCTGATTTGCCCAATCAAATTTAGCATGCATACACTATGTACGAAAGCAGAGGTTTGTAAGTAAAATATATACGTAACTAGCAGTTGTTTTCCTTACCTGGATTTGTTTTCGCATTAACACGAAACTTTGATGCTTTGATCAGAGAACATATCCTTTTGAGCAGTAGACAAACGTAGAAAGCAATATTAAAGAACTGACGCGTATATCATGCACCTAAAAAAGACCAGGGAAGATATCAGCGCAATTGTTTCGAAAAAAATATCATGGACATATATACTAGAACAGACGGTTCGTGAAATAATCAGGGAGTCAAGCATTCTTGCTTTCTGACTAACCCTGCTATCGTGCAGTCAGTCCATCACTTGGAAGAACTGTTCATTCTTTTGAATGAGGGTCCATGGGATAAACAAAGCGGGGAAGGAAACACTATTTCGTAGTTTTTAAAGAAATTTAGTTCAAAAACTAAGTGGAGAATAATGCAGGCGGGAATACAATTTTGATTCGGAGCTGGTGATGCAAACAGTTCAAGGATTGACTAAAAAAGCAAAATGAAGCTGGTGATATTTCGGAAGAAATCCCCGAAGATAGATTTCAACAATAGAACAGTCATTAAATGAATAAAAAGAAAGACCATTTTTTTAATGTCTCGATGTAAAGTTTCCAGCGTTTGATTACCCAACTCTTTCTCTTCTGGGCTATCCTGTTGCAGGATTGAAAATTTCTGGCTTCCCCATTAAATAATTCCGTTATTTGAAGATTTTTACGTCAGAATCTGAATGCATTTAGGCCAAAATTCGGAAAGAATTTGAAACAGATTTATGATAAGCACAACATTCAGTATCTGTTACATTGGATATTTTTTCATTGGTAGTATTATTTCCTACTCAGAAAATTAAAACCAGTAGTGACTGGTGATCTTTCGTGGAAATCAAGGACCGACACAATTCATCAATATCATAAGCACTCCTCATCTGAAATTACAACCAAGTGATCGATAAGCGTATCTCTTACCGACTATGCCAACTAATAAATCTTCGAAATGTATTCCATATGCAATAAAAAAAAAGTCGCAGTGATCATATTCAAATTCGAAGGAATAAGAGACTTCTTATATTTCCTTGTATCCCATGTGCCTCCATAAATAAGATATTCATCAGAAGGTCTCTTCCAATAACTATAGGTCTTGAAATTTTCTCCATGAACTTTGAAATTAAATAAAATAAAATAAAATAGAATGAAATGAAGTAAAATAAAGCTCTTGTTAACTTCAAAGCCGGACTTCACAATATAGAAAAGTTGATGTTTTTCTCCTAACTGGATCAGTCCACAATCTCCCCCAAGAGAACAACAAGGGGAGACAGTTGATCACAGTTAACTTCGAGTGAGCTGATCCCCTTGTCCGTTGTTAGTTACTTGGATCCTTCCCGGGTTTTCCGGTGTAGTTATCAAATATATATTAGTGCATATGTATTTACATTTGTGGTGTTGACCTGGAAGTGACTACATCGTTGATGGTCCAGCAACTCCCGAAAAAGAATCCAGGAACTGTCGAACGAAACCAAGAAAGCCAGTTGGAAATCGGACCAGGAAAAGATTCTGAAAGGGGAGATAAGCAGCAACAGGCATTTTCTAACTTTGCAACTGTTGATCCGTGGGAAGAAAGGTTTTTTTGCTCGCCAATAAACCACGGAGTGTTCTTCCAGATTGAAGTCAAAGTTGGTTTTATTTCCTTCCGTTTTCATAAAATCAGGTACTTCTTTCCTCTTTTTTTTTCTTTTGATAAAAACACTGCACAGATCTCGTAGATAAATTCTTTGCAGGCTTTGAATTTGCAAATACTAACAGGGTGCACTAGCGCTGTGAAATGTGTGATTTTCTCTTGAGCTGAATCATTGCATCTCGCAAATACTACGATAAACAAAGTCTGTCTTTCCTTTCCCTAATTTCTCCCCACGCTTTCTCTCTCTCTCTTTCTCTCTCTCTCTCTCTCTCTCTCTCTCTCTCTCTCTCTCTATCTATCTATATATCTCTTCATCTTAGTCGCTAGTCAGATGACTGTCTACTAACACCCCAAATGACTGATGAAACATTTCTTATCGGACACTCAAGATATCCAAACTCTTCCAATATCACTATTAGATCAATATTCTGAAACCTGTAAACATATTTTTTGATTCATTGGCCCGGCATACCATCACTTCCCTGTGTTTCCAGAACAACTTCTTACTTAGACGAAGCCATATCGTAATGAACATATTTGCCGTCTAAGATGGAGAAATGGTCCTTAGTGGAGGCATCAAGTCTGTTTTGACTGCACTAAAAAAACATTGTAAATTCCTTATCACATGTTTTCCAAACATAGACGTAAAAAATTTATTTTTCTTTAATCAGTCAGATTGTTTAGAGAGACCCTAAAGAACATATTTAATGTCTTCTGCCTTTTTTTATTCTGGGAAAAAGGAACACATATGCCACCACACAAATTATACACACATTCGCAAATAGACACACACAAAATCACATACGTATATACATTCTCACGCACGCACCATCTATGGTAACGATTGTTGCATCTTTTTTTCCCCCAAAACAGTGTATTCCCACAAGAAACCAAAGACTTTATTGGCTGAAAACAAACCCGATTTTTAGTGTCTCCAACTTGTCACATAGCCTATTATTCATTTATTTAGGATTTATTTAGTTCAATAGTATATTAGGTAAATCGGAGATGGACAAAAAAAAACCTATCCCATAATACTTGAATTGTGTTTTTTCTTTTATATATCCTCCATAATAACAATGTTTGAGAATCTGAGAGAGAATAGGCGTTCGGCTCCAAATGGCGGTTATTGGTAAGGTTGTGTTTTTTTTATTCTTTTTATTTTCATTAATTCATACCAGTGATATCCCAGTTATTTATCCTACCCATGATATCTCACTTTTAAATCTTACTCCCTCTCCCGATTATGATTCCTACCCTCGGTCTCTCGATTATAATGAGTGTGTTAGGAATAACGTATTACTCTGATCATCCCCCAATGATGGAATGCTTGCTTTAAAAATCCAGGGTCTTATCTGGGTAAGAACATCGACTTTTTGCGCAAATTGAAAATGTGCAGCTATCTCGATATAATTGCAAACTATTCCGAATATCGCTCAACATTTGAAAGTCAAATCAAAGATGTGTTAGTTCTTTTCTTATGTGAAGATCTAGCAAGGGAAGTGTTCATACCTTTTTTTTCAAACTCATGTCAAGAATTGAGTTTTAAAAAAACACCTTTAATGACCAATCCAGACATATATCTAGAATCAAATGAATGTATTACGTATTATCGATAAATTGAATGTGACGTTATTTTTCAGCATGTATTATGTTAAAATACTTTATTTCAATAAATCAAGAAATTACTTATTTTATCAAAAATCAGTTGAATAGCAATTCCTGTCGTCTAGACGTGAACAATAACACTTAGATTTCGAAGAAAACATGTAAATTAGCAACACTGAGCACGGGAGATAACAAACATTATAGGATGTTAATCAGTATCGGCAATTGCTGCTAAGGATAAAAGCACATCTTAAAATCAGCTCATCAGCCTACTTTTCTCGACTTGTGTTGCTTGAAGAAAAGCGTTTAACATTTTACGAACTAATTAAATCAACTTAATCAGTATCTAATTAAATTTGATCTGCCTAAAACGATGCAATAAGTTACATAATATCTTTAGGTTTTTTTCATAAGAGATTTGCATAATTCCAAGTTTAATGCCATTTACTTCATTTCCATCGTAAAGAGGCTAATTAATTTGGCATTTGTAATTAGGAAGTTTTATTAAATTATGATTGCCAGGGAAATAATACATAGGTAATTAAATGCAATCTTCATTAACTAATTGTTCTTTAAATACCTTTAGAAGTTACAAAAAAACAAGTCTGGTTAATCAGTCAATAAAAATCGTCATTTGGCAGCATGGCACATAGGGGTGAAGAATTAAAAGAAATAGAAAAACCGATAATCAGTGCTCATTGCATATTGTGAAGCAATGACTACTATAAAAAGTTTGATTTTTCAAACAACAAACGGGAATCATACCGGACACAAACTAAGAGATCAATTCAGCATAAACTTACATAGTAAATTGAACCCCCAACTAAAATCCTACAGTAGAGGAATTTCGAAAAAACAAAAAGAAACGTTTCAGGTTGCCATCACCACCATCATCATCATCATTATCATCATCATCATCATCATCTTTGATCATCATCAGTCTTTTAACGTCCGTCGATAGACATTGACCTTCCCCAGATCCGCCACATTTCACTATCATGGGCGTTGCAGAGCTAGTATGGCTTGCGCCAGTGATAATTACATACATAGCAAGTCAGCCATTCGTCCAGACCAACTTTAAAACTGAAGAAACCTATGTTGACAGGTTTGGTGACAGATTTGGCTGGAAGTTAACAGACTTGAGATGATATTTCACTCCAAAAAAAAATGGTTTGACCTATTGGGACACGCTGAAAGACAGTACCATGATTTTTTTAACGAACTACGTACCATTGAAGATAGAAAATACACACATACACACGCACGCCAGGAACACACATATACTACATACACATATAACACAAACACAGGCATATACATATTACATACACACATACGACACTCTTACATCCACATGTGTATACACAGGCCACATATGCACACTTGTACACTTATGTACACTGACCAAATATATACACATAAGAAGAAAAAAGAAAAAAAGATCAACATAAGTTTCTTCAGTTTTAAAGTTGGCCCGGCCAAATGGCTGACTGGCTAAGTATATAATTATCACTTGTACAAGCCATTCTGGCTCTTCGACACCCATCTTTTTTTAAAATCGAACATACATGATAGAAGCATTGTAAAAGGGGCATAGCCTTATCAAAGGTACACTTCCCCCAAAAAGATACTGACTGTAAAAACGAACATATTTAATGTTATAGTTATTTACTTAGATGTGAAGAAGCAAAAAGCTGAATCATTAGACAAGAACAAAAAAGAGAAAAAGGAAAATCAGGGAAACCTGGTTCGGTATTTGGTAGTGTCACTCGATAACAGCTTCAATAACAGGAACGAAACCAACCCAATACATCATGAAAAGCAGAAACAGATCTGGAAGATCTGATAGACAAATATGACACAATCAAATCTGATATGATAAAAAAAATCAGTTTTTTTAATTAATCACCCCAAACCAACCAAATGGTATCTTGGTAATAAAAATAAATAAATTTTGCATTTATATCTCTAAGAAGAAAGTGGATTGTTATTTCTCTTAATTATTTTTGTAATTTCATTGAATGGTCTCCAAATGAAAACAAAATAGGATGTATTTCTTGATTTGGTTCTGGCAAAGGTGGGGATAAATATCGAAGCGATTCCACGTGAAATGATCATGGGTTCCATAATGAGCTCTGATACGGTTACATAAATATGCTGGGGCTTTGCAATTTTTTCTGATAAATGTTAAAGTGAGACCCTGAAACAGCCTCTGGTAATTCATATTCAGAATGTTATCTTTTAAAAGAGCATTTAATTGATCATATTTCCACATTTAAAGGTAAAACGTAAAACAAATGCATCCATTTTGTAATTTTTAAGTTTGTTTTGTCGTAAACACATACTCACATTCACACATACACCACATGTGTATTTGTTGTGTTTCTATTTGTGTGTGCGTGTATTCGTGTATGTGCACGCATGTTTTGCATTTTTGATAAAACATCGTTCAATCAAGTCATAACGTGTTCTAAAATTACTGCTTTTTTTATGTGCGCTATCATCAATAGCATCGATCACTCCAGTGAATGACTGACTGACTGACAAATTGACATAGCAAACATCTTCTCCACAAAGAATCCCCTCCCTCTATGAATTCGATGTCACTTGAAATTCTATTATTACGTCATCACAAAATTGAAATCTATTATACTACATCAAAACACGAACGCACATAAATACAATACATATTTTACAACGGTATTAGCGTTGAATGAAAGTTTTGCAAAGGGAAAGGCTTTTAAAAGTGAAAGTTTTGGAAAGAATGGATTTCTTAAAAGACGAACTTCACTTCCAGAGGGTAGGACTTTTAAAAGCCCTAAAGATCGGAGTCTATGGTCTGACTTTCAGGATTTTTTAAGAAACGGTCACATTTAAAAAAAGGATCATATTTTATGAAAACATTTAAACTATTTTATGTAAAGCTGGATAACACATTCAGAAATATATTTATTATTCTCAAAACTTCTAGTTCATTCATTTGATTTTTTTTTCTATTTTGATTAACGTTTCAGGAATATTGGACCATAATTCACACCTTCCCACTGGAGAAGAATCCATGAAAATATCTACAAAATATAAATGTATGAATTTGGAATAAAACAAAGTATGGGTATTTCCTTGAAAAGGGTCCATCATGCACAAAGACACATACATAAATGTACACAGACATACGTGAACTAATAAGCATCCACATGCACACACATGCACGTACATAAACATGCATACACAAAGACAGATATGTACACAAACATTAAATTAATTACTGACGGACATAAATATCGACAAACAGACGGAGATGCACACCAAGGTGCACGTGTACATGCACATGTAGATGCAAACATTTACCCAAACACAAAAATGTGTCTCAAAATATTATTCAGGGCTGAAATCGATTTCTGTGATTTGACATCGGGATCCGATAATAATTTATTTCACGATGAAATTTATATATATATATATATATATATATATATATATATATATATATATATATATGTATGTATATATATATATATATATATATATATATATATATATATATATACGCATAAATACAACATTGTATATACTTCATTTGTTGTGTCGGATTGCCTGTCACGCTATAAAGAAGACCTTAGCAACGTGTACAGTCCAACCATACATACACATAAGACACAGAAAGGTTTGTTTGTTTTTTATAGATATTGTCCAAGTCTGAAGAGTGAGAAATTAGGAAGCACAGTTGTCTTCTCTAAGTGATCAAAAGAGAAATGGACATTACTTTCCCCTTTTAAAGGTTTCGGATGTGGGAAGATATTGTTTTTTTACCGTCAAAAGATCAGCAATAATAAGGGCAACTTCATCTTTCAAAATATCAGAAATGAATGAAGACTTTCTTCCCTCTCCTCTGAGGTCAACACAGAAATTAACCTCTTTTTGCATCCAAGGGGTAAGTCGTGTAGGATAACTGTATTTGCCCCTTTTAGAGGGGTCAGAAGTGAATGGTAGTTTTTTTTTCAAATTAATATGGGGTGAAAAAATGGAGAACTTTTTACATATATCTTATTTTACAAATGACGTTTTTTTATCTGGCTTTGTCTGGTCGCTATCCGTGTATAAATCGTTTGAAAGTTTTAGTATGGAAGTTTGAGATGTAACTATAACAAGTTGAACCTTGATTTTCATCTAGTATTAATACCTCCTTATCTCATATGTTCATGTATGAAGCCTGATACATCCCCTGTTTCAGGGGTAGAACGAGTGCAGACACTTCTCACGGGAGGCTCTTACCTACCTAACATCATCAGTCTTTTATTGTCTGTCGCTGGACGTAAACCTTCCCCTGGATCTACAACATTTCTCTATCATGGGTGTTGCTGAGCCAGTATTTTATGAAAGTGTGTAGTTCATCACTATCTTGTGTTTCAGCCAGTATTTTCCGAATGTGTCTAGTTCGTCTCTCCATCTTGTATTTTGTCGGCCTCAGTTTTGTATGTGATCCTGGTGATCCATGTAGTTTATCGTGATGTCCATTGGTTGTCTGTCATTCTTACAGCATGACCAGCCCATTGTAATTTGAGTTTTTTAATAGATTCTATGATGTCTCAGACCCTCATTTTCTTCCTGATATATTGTGCTGTCTTGTGATATCTCCATGTGAGGTTGGGCATCTATTTATTCATTCTCTCATTGGAGCAAAATGTGACACAAGATCAGGGCTTTACGTGGGGAAAATACGAGCAACCCATCAAAAGTGGCTCCAGCCGACATGACTCTGGTTGCTAAAGTAACTGCAGTGATGAAAGCGTCCGGACGAACCCGTTCTCTGCCATAAGGGGAAGAGCCTAAGGACGAATCCAAAGGCTCCCGATGCACGTAGCAATTCTCAACTTCAGTATAACCTCATTAGCTAACGCTTTGCACCGGCGCACTCGATCTTAGATGCTCACCACAACACAATCTCTTGCCAATTTGGCAAGCAAGAGTTAATACCGGTGCCTTGGGCTCTGTCGTGGAACAGATACTACACTTCAATCCATGCCGAAAAGACCAGAAAAATTGGAGGGGTCAGCATCTCTCTATTTACGCCCCCACCAGCGCAAAATGCAACCAGAGATCTGGGCTTCACGTTGGGAAAAAAGAGCAACCCATCAAAAATAGCCCCCGCCAACACAACTTTGGTTACCAAGCAAACGTAGTTGATAAAACAACCGCAGTCACAATAGCGTCAGGACAATTTTGACCTGTCCCTTTAAGTGCAATGGAACAGTGCAGGCCCTGGGCAACGTTCCCCATGAAGCTTGGCCGAATGATAGAGAGAGTACCCGAGGATAAGTCCAAAGGCTCCCAATGCGCAAAACATTGTGCAGCCTCAGTACACCGGTGCACTGGGTCAGCATCTCTTTATTTATGCTCCCACCAGAGCAAAATGCGACCTAAGGTCAGGGCTTCATGCGGGGGAAAAGGAGCAACCCATCAAAAATAGCTCGAGCCGACACGACTTTGGTTGCTGAGCAACTGTAGTTACTAAAATAACTTAGTTTGTGGGTCCGTCTCTTGCTTAAGTTTTATGTTTCAGCTCCGTAAGTGACTATCAGGAGGATGCATGGGTTGTATACTCTTCTCTTTAGGATTATTGGGATCGTCTTGTTCCTGAAGGTTGGGCATGCTCTGCCGAAGGCTTGTTATCGTAAAGTAAATTCCTCGCTTGATTTCTCTTTCTTTTGTCGGTTCCATAGAGATTTGTTGTCCTAGGTAGATGTAGTGGTCTACTTTCCCCAGTTTTACATCTTCGATTTTGACAGTTATGCCCTTATTTTCGATACGATGGTTGCACATGACTTTTGTTTTACTGAAGTTCGTGCGTAGGCAGACTTTTTTGCTTTTTTTCGTTTAGTTCATCAAGCATTACTTGGAGGTTGTGTAGGTTCTCTGCAAGGAGGGCGATGTCATCTGCGACTTTGAGGTTGCTCAGATATTCTCAAAAGATTTTTCCACCTTTAAGGTGAGAATGATTTGGGAAAACCTTCCTCTCTCTAAATGGTCAAAAGTGATAGATCACTCCCCCTGCCCTCAATAGGTCAGTACAAAATGGAGGATCCCTCTTTTTAATGGCTTTGAAATGAAGGGAGACTTTACCCCTTCGAGTGGTTATGAGTAAAAGGACACTTTTTTCACGAAATTTTTCAAAATTGAATCATAACTAAGGGGAAAGGTTGCTGGAGGTTATTTCAAAACGTCCTAAGCTCCCGAATTGATTCCCCATTATGCTATATAAATGTTAATTCAACTACTGCATCTCTATTGATGATGTAAAATAAATATTCTCAATGAATATAAAAGGGGCTAGCTTTCTTAGTCTTCAAACCCTCAGCTACAACCCTGAGTGAAAGGAAATTATTCTACATATCTGGAAGCTTTAGTCATTTTTTAAATCTTTGAATATTTTACCAGGTGAAAACAGATACTTCAACTGATATATATATATATATATATATATATATATATATATATATATATATATATATATATATATACCAAATAATGTTGAACGAACATTCTAGTGACACTAATGTTTTTTGACATGAGCAATTTTCAAATTTGTACCTGAAATGGAATTTTTTATTATGAATATAGCAATAGATAATTATTAACGATCTCTGTATCATCCAATGAAATTCTTTCGTCATCAATAATTGATCATGTGTTTCTCAAAATGGTTCCCGAGACATTAGTGTCACAGGATTATTTCTCTCATATTATTCAATTATTGATAAGCTCCATTTACTTTATAAATATAGAGCACTGCCAATGGATATCATCAACAAAATATATGTTCCTTGTAATCTTTGCAAATAACTACGATTATATGTGTGTGTAAATATGTGTAAAAAATGTGTGAGTGTGCCTGTGTGCGTATACATTTAAAAGAAAGTGAAAAGTCGTAGGTCAAACATAGCCTATATATTAATATATATATATATATATGGATATAAATATATGTCCATGTGTATATATACATGTGTGTGTGTGTGTGTGTGGATATATATGTATGGATATTTATATATATACATACATTCATACATATATATATATATATATATATATATATATATATATATATATATATATATATATATTCAACAAATATATAACTGTTAGATTGAAAGAGACGAATAGACCGGGAATAACTGAGTATGCTGCCAAAAGACATTACTCACGTTACGTTGTCTATTGAGTTACTAACCAGACCTGTTCATTTTTTTAAATCATTTTTTTACATCGAATGTCTTTTCCGAGAAATGCTACAGGTAATAGAAAATCAGGAAATAAAATCAATATTTCCACGGAGGAAGCCAAAATCTCTGGAACTGTCAAGAAAAAGTCGACCGAAAAGAAAGGAAAAAGACAAAATGTTTGTTTCTTATGACACTTACTTAATCAGAAAATAATGTTGTAGAGCTACAACAGTCTTTATATTCACTCGTTTACCCATGCCGTCAAAAATGATGGCAGTATCTATTATTACTCACACCTAAAGTCGGCAGGTACAATGACTGTCAAAATCACTTCCTTTCTGACCAAAGTGAAAAATGTTAAAAGCGTTCATGAAGATGATGGAAAGAGAGTCGGGGTACTAAGAAAGAGAATTATTTTCTCCTTTTTCATGTCAGACTACGTGTTATTACTAATTTCTTTAAAAATCATCTCTCGAAATAAAAAACGTGACGTAAGAACGCGTTCGTAGTTGAAAGAGTCAAGACATTTTTAACATATTTCATATTGTAAGTATCTTAAGAGCTTTACTTTTTTTTTTCAAATTATTTGAAAGCTGAGTTTCATTATGGAAACGACAAATGATGCATAATGCTATCAAAACAATATTTGGAACACATCACAGATTTTGAACAGTCTTGTATCATCGTCCAATGGTCAATTTTCAGTTGAACAACTTTTTTTCTTTTTATGACTCTACACAATCATGATCTGACTTGTATCTTTTTCTATATACATGGTACTAAAAGTTTGATTTGCCCGACCGAAATTCACAAGCATTGTCCATGGACTTAACAGAAGGTTTTGAATTAAAATGTGTACGACACCACGATGTCATCAAGTTCAAATCATTTTACATCGCACCTGAAAGACTTGGGAAAATATTTCTTGTTTGCTCAATATTTTCAGTCAAAAGAAACCTGATATCCATTGTATGTGAGACTACTCTGTAATTAGTATATAATAGTTATATTCTTTGACAAATGTTAAAAAAAAATTTTGGACAATCTCAGAAGGTATTATATAAGTTAATACCTCGCAGCATTGTTATGACATGCACACATGCGTAATGGAAACATTGTCTCAACTTGCCATTTTCTTCTGTTTTGATAAGTAATGTAGTCTCTGTTGGAAATCATGACTCACTGTTTTTGCTCATGGCCTGAGCTCTAGCAGAAACCTGTCTGAAGCCAGCCTATCAGCTTGGCTATCTATATATGCAAGTATGTGCGTATAATGCAGACGGCTTCCAGTTTAGGCATTTATACCTTATCGTGTCTACAATAACTTTTTTCTGTTATTTTAACCTCATCTTCTTAAAATTCGATTATACATATGTAAAGGCGTGAAGGTTTGAATCAATACATACATACATACATACATACATACATACATACATATCATATGCATATAAACATATGGCTGGTATATGTGTTGAATCATAAAATCTGTAAACGTCATTCTAATTTTTATTTCATTATCTACCAAAATATTATATTCTAAGAATCAGGTAAGGAGTGAATTATTCGTTAAAAGTTTCTTTAAAATTTATTCCATTTCAGAGAGAGTATCCAATCTCCCCTGTTTGACTAGAAAGCAATCCTTGACATACGGTTATGTAGAAGTTGACATTGATTTTCCATATTAATTTTCTAAAATGCCATATCGCTATCGAACGCTATTTCAAAAGATGATTGTGAAAGTAAGCGTCCGCAAACTTTTGAAAGAGTTCTTGCATGTCTTTGATTCGGATCAATATCAGTTTCAATCAGAAATATGAAATTGATTGAATTAAAATCTCTGAAAAAAAATCCACGCTTCTTCGAACGAGCTGATGGCTTTGTAGATTCGATGTTTGAAATCTGGAATCTGTTACGAACGCCCTTCTCATCTTTGCAGAACTTGATTGAAATTTTGATCAATTCAATATGAATTTAAGAGGGAAAAAACATATAGTTCCCAGATTGATGGAATGGGTTTTTTTTTCTTTTATGTTCAGATCAAGCAGGTGGTAAAATGCAAATTCTTTTATCTCTCGTTTGAGCTAGTTTTTCAGAAATAAAACTTATTCGTATTACGCACTCGTCACTCTATACATCCAAATCTATACGACTTTTCAAACAATATCATTTCCACACATATGCTAACATATTCAAATTAAAATTGAATAACAACTAAACTCAAACCATGCAGGCCACATATGATGATAGAAGAAAAATGTTTTACAAAACAAATCCGTTCGTTGTGCGACGTGTTATGTGAGCAAAACGAAATGTAAGGAGAGAAAAGAACAGTTGAAGCTTGGGCAGGCCTAGCAACCAAGGTAAAGCTTCTTTTTTTAAATTGGATTGAAATTCTGATCACTAAATTTAAGGAAGAAAAAACAATATGAAATTCCAAGACTTTTGGAAATATATATTTTTTTTATTTCAAGGGCAGATCTAGCTGGTGGAAACAGGATTCATCTTTCTATTTAATCAGTTTCTCAAAAATTTAAGGTATTCGACTTTTTTTAACTCAAATTTACAATTGAGTACACCCTCTGCCAAACACCTCCAAACCATGCCATTTCCATACACATGGAAAATGGCTAGTATTCCCTTCAATCTTTGCTTTTGTGATTTAGAAAAGAAAGTAACACTCACTATCCAAGTGTGGCGTTGCTCGGTGTAATCAAGTTAGAGAATGATTTTGTAAGATATTGATAATTGTCCATCCTCGAAAAAATCATCATTGTTTTTCCTTTCTATTGATTGCAGAAATACAATGAATACATATCGATCAAAGAATGGTGGGTTAGTCCAATAATTGATTAAAATAAAACACTGAGTCCCCCTTTGTTTAACACGAGATATCCATCGGGGCCTCCGTTCACAATAGTGGTTCTCAGAATCATAGATCACATTGCAATCCAATTTTCCGATTATTTTCCTATTTTGAATTGCAGTGTAGTAATTTTATTTTTAAGCTAGGGAGTGTAATATACAGAGGCAAAGACACCGATACAATGACACTCTGAAGCAGAATCTGCGTGCACGTTGTGTCAGACTGGGACTTTGCTGCCCATGACAGAGACATGGGGCGCGAATGATGCCATTGTGCAGTTAAGACATTCGAGAAAGTCTGTGTAATAAAAGTGGAAGTCAAACGTGCAAAGAAGGTAACAACTTAAAATATCTGAAGATGAAAGAGACATTGTTCGCAGTTTCCTGTGTGCATTGGGTGATCAAGAATCGGACTCTTCTCCCATGAACATACCAGCAGAACCTAACAGAGTTGCTGAGAACCTCTTCATTCACATCAATGGCAGACATCAACAACTAGTCATACACCTCCCCCCATTTGTAAAATTTCGATCAGAAACGTCTCCAATATCTCCTGGATGTGTTTCAATCATAATGCCAACTTATCTTTTGCCACCGTGTATAATCTCTGCTGATCCACGTTGAGAATCGTGTTGTTCAGAAGTTGTCTAATATTTTTGCAACATGACTTGTTGATTGCTTTTTGTATTTTCTGATGGCTATCTTTGACTCTTGATATATATATATGTGTGTATATATATATATATATATATATATATATATATATATATATATATATATATATATATGAAATTCAGCATGATCCTCTCTTGTGCACGTTGCATGGTTCTTAGTTTGAGAGCCAGTTGTTTGCCTACGTACCATGTTTTAGCTCCATAGGTGACTATCGGGAGGACACATTTGGTTTTAAACACTTATTTTCAAAACTAAATGGATCCGTTGCTATTGAACGTTGCGGTTTTTTGCCTTGGCCTGGCAAACGTACGATGATTTTCCGTGTGATTTTTTTTTAAGATTTAGACAGTTTCCTGCTACCTCAATCAAGTCAAATTAAATTCAGTCACGCGATTTTGAAAACTACAAACATTTCCTGTTTATCCCCTCTAACGGATACACACACAGCTGCATAGATTCATTTTATTTTAGTTTAACCAAAACATCAACATACATATGATTCATTATTTACTTCCTTACTAAGACCAAAGATAAGGTAACCCTGGAGAACTCGTGAAGTAATCAATATCTGATAACACTAGTCAACAACAAATTTGAATCAGTTATTTGTTGTTGCATACTTTTTTTCTAGTTATGGGTACTCATATCGTAAATATAATCCGTTTTCCCATTTATCTGGTGGAGTTTTCATGATGAGATAAAAGCTGGGTTTTTTTAGCTCGTAACCCCTATACAGCACCATGTGGATCAAAATCTCTACGCTCTCTGCATTGTATCTTTTTCACATATCCCTAACATTGCAATTTTGATTTTCTATTTTGTTGAAACATTCTGACCCATACAAATATTGTTTTTTCATTTTACCCCTGCTTATACTGTGTCATATACAGTAAAACTGAAAACAGAACTCTAGCATCAAACGAGCTAAAATCAGGCAGACTTGAAAGCAAAAATCCGTGTTGAAAATTGATCTGAGAATACTTATGAGATAAAAAGAAGCAGTTTAATTTTGATGAGTCGTGTAATCAAATACATTTGTGGGTATGTGTACAGACAACGTAACAGAACATCACTGGAGATGCCTCTTGGGGCTTTTGTTCGATAAAGTCTACAAAATATTTTGTGTGAAGAATATTCAATATCATAAAAGATTGATTACAGTCAGAAAAATATCAGCGTTTCAAGAAGATTAGAAATATTGAGCCAAAACACAGAAACATTTCAAAAGATATATTTATTATTCGCCGGTGAATTTCCAATCCCTCTTAAAGTCATCTCGAGTTCCGTGAAATGACAACAGAGCTGATTAAACTTTTCTCCTGGGCTGAAATTTATGATTTATAATGATTCAAACGAAACGAGATGCTTCAAAGGTCATCAATGAAAATACAGCCAAACTCCGTAGTACGCTACTCCAAATAATGCAATATTTTGTGGCCACCATTTCGAGAACTCGCCATTCCCTGTTACTGAATCAGAAAGGTATTACGTTGTCAAGGGTTTGATAACGAAGCAAGATCAGGTAAAAAATCATGTGCACTCACTTTATCTCGTCGTTGTGGATGTGTTCGTTGTCTCCTTCTGTCGCTGGTTACCGGTTTTATTGAACTGTGAAGAAAATACCTCGTTTCTGGTGGATGACACGAAGAATAATGGACTTGGATCATATTAAGTTGAAAACTCTTTTATTCATTTTGGACTTTTACGGTGCATTGTCAGTGGATTGGTTATTTTAGAGAAAAGTAACTTCGTTTCATAATTTTCTCATCAAATTTCTTATATTAGCTTATGTATCTAAGGATCTTTAAACAATGTCCAGGGCTGGTTGTCAAAACTAAATTTCTACTATGTCATTATAAATACACTATTACGACTATTTCTAGTCGGTGGAAACGCAGCTCTCTGTTCTGATCTCTGCTTTCGAAGCGGCACCGCTCCCATGGGGGTGAATTTTTTATTGACACGTACCTAAGGTTCAGCGGAAGACTGGCCCTTTATGAGTTCATTTGTCTCCTTTTTATACCTATGATATCCAAATGATACGTAGATTTTACTAAATGACATCATTTTTCCCACGTTGCAATAGAGCAAGCCAACCTTCAATTATTTTGAGATTACTTAATCAATTAAAGCAACAGAGATGAAATTATTTTCGATCCATCTATTATCCCCTCCTAGAGGTACTAACGTACAAAAGGATGGGGATTTATTGTGATTGATTCCATTGATTCTCGCTTAACACGAATTTTTCTTACGTCAGTAAAAATTGGGACGACCCAAACGAATAAAATAGATTTTGGTTGAATTTTAAATTCGCCAATAAATTTCTTATTCGTCTTAAAATCATTTCTAATTCTGCTAAATGACTGCAAAGCCGATTAGATTTTTTAATGAGCCAAGAATAACGATCTATAATTAATTGAAGAAAATATTTTCCAAGAAACATGGATAATGATGTAAAATTTCAATGACAATAAGCAGTGCGTAGCCTTGAGATAGTAGCAAAAAGTCGTTTACAGATACTATGACCTAAAAAATGGGATCATTCTTTTAAAATTAATTCGTATTATTTGAACTGGATCCTACCTGTTGTTGCAATGTGCTAGATTTAGAAAAGTCCAAGTCTTTTATTTTTAAGTTAAATTCATTTTTCATTTTCCATAGAATAGAAGAATTCTACAGAAAATGCTAAAAGGAAATAATATTCCGTTTTTGATCGTCATCATGCGTGACTTCACCATTAAAATAGTGAGAGGCAATGCTGGCAAAGAATACAACAAAAAACAGATCTGATTCGTCTTTCAATAGAAATCGTCACCTGACCATCGTCTCTTGGCAGCTGACCATGTCAGGTTGGTCAATCAAAATTTGATCAACGAATTAGTTACTTCTCTCATTTTACGTTGCATCACTAAGAAAACTGTAATAAAAAAACAAAAAAATCATTGATGCTAACAGACACAAACTAAGGGATCAATTTAGTATAAAATTATGATGAAAATTGACCCCCCTTTGCTGTTTTGGAGAGAGAAATTTAATTTTAAAAAAAATTATCATACGCATCTTAAGAATTGAATGCTTGAATTTCTAAACTAGGTCAACTGATATGGCCTATACACCTGTTGGCTAAAACCTCGTTTTCAAGTATGGCCATATGATGATGCAATCTAAGAGATTCACTCAGCTATGCCAAAAATGGATGTGGCTTTTTAAATCAGCCAGGGATTCAACATTTCCATTCATACATACATAGCCAACTAACCAGCCAGTTGACAATTTTTGTTAGAGGTTTGCAATACTGTTTAGGAGTGACGAGATCAAGTAAAACTATTTTCTGATACAAATGAACTGTCTATAGGAAAGTGTCAGCTCGAGGAGAAAGCAAAGCTTCACTGGACGCGGATTCCACCAGATGCAAAGACCAACAACGAAACAGACTACTCTTCAGCCGATAGATTATTTTTAAAATGTATTTCGTTTGTTATTTCATTCAACCATCCCTATCTCAACGATTCATAACAAGAAGGAACTAGAGATAACATCAAAGCAGCAAAGAAAAACAACTGAAATACCTTCAAGCATTTTCTTTTTAAAATGATGATTGCGATGATGATTATGATGATGAATATGAACCAAAAATTATATCATATCTATCGCTGAAAAGATTATTGATCAGAAAACAGATATCTAGGCAATCATTTCGTATTTTGAATGCCAAGGGTAACATATTCAAAATTCTTGGTAGCCCAATATCAAAAATATCAAACTGATATTTTTTTATTACAAAATGCAGAGCTACCCAGCTTTATATACATACACACACACACACACACACACACACACACACACACACACACACATATATATATATATATATATATATATATATATATATATATATATATATATATATATATATATATGGAAAAACAGGTGTCAGGTGTATTGTAAATGCTATTGGCAAACTCAAATGTCGATAGACAGGCCATGTTTCAAGGTTATCGGACGGCTGCTTGACATTGTGACTCGCAACGTGAATCTCTCGAGATCATGGGAGAAGTTGTGATCGACAAGATGTGAGATGGCAAATTGATCTAGATAAATACAGAATGTTTTGGCATTGCGATGCTCAAAAGCAAGACCACTGACAGACCTTGGAGGAGGTTTCGGTCACTCAATGGACTTTAAATTGTTAATGATGATTATGATGATAATTAGGAGCGGAAAGATGATGATGATGATGATGATGATGATGATGATGATGATGATGATGATGATGATGATAACTGAAGTGTGCATTGGTTGCTACAAAACGAGAGTGCAAAAGCACAAATACATACATAGACAGGTATAGTTATGTTTGCATATATAAAGCAAGAGGAGAGAGAAAGAAAGAAACATGATTCAAAAATGTGCTCTCAAGTGGAAATTCTTATTAACGGCGACGGTATTGAATAGTTCGTTTGTGAAATGTCGAGGAGTCTTAGATTTTCCATTCGAAATTTGCAGCTTTTGATATTCTGCGTGTAATTATATATTTATGTTTTGGGATGTGGGTGGGCGTGGGTGTACGTTGGTACCTGCTTGAGAATCGTTGAACATGGTGCTAATTGCACAAGAAATATAAGTACTTTTCACGCAGACCTCCTCGAAAGCGAAGTACTTTATGCAAGTTGGAAGTTTTCACTGAGATCGATGGGTAATTATAGACGTTCATCTGAAATTGATTGGGGTATTCCATTGATAACAATGCGAAAACAGCGATATATATGTGTGTATATATATATATATATATATATATATATATATATATATATATATATATATATATATATATATATATATGTGAGTGTGTGTGTGTGTGTGTGTGTGTGTGTATATATATATATGTATATATATATACATACATATATATACATATATATATATATAGAGAGAGAGAGAGAGAAAGAGAGGAGGAGAGAGAAAGAGAGCGATTGAGAGAGAGAGAGATCTAAATAATAAAGTGACTACAATGAAAATAGATAGATAAACGATAACGTGAAAAGTTTATTTAGTTTCTCAAGTAACTAAAAATGACAATTATCCATTTGCAACATTACCTCCATTGAGACACCATATATGGAGATTTAAACAACCAGATAGATAGATAGATCGGTACATATAAGGGAACATGAACGGTTTGACTAGTTTCTCAAGTAACAACTTTCTTCGACATTAACTTTATTACCCACTTTCTATGTATATGGAAGAGGGGGTTGTAAAGTGACTGGAAAATAATCTATTTATCCATCTAACTTTTGAAAGTTTGTTCGGTTGAGTAAAAATGAATGGATTTTTTCGTCATTATTGGAAAAACATATTCATTGTTATCTTTCAGCCACATAATAATTGTATTCTGTAAAAGTTTTTTATTATATAATTCTTAGCAAAATACTAACGTATGTGCTCTTTGCAATGTTCAAGGTGATTGAATTTTAAAAAAGAACATTTCAAAAGGCCTGGAATAAATTGTAATTAAAAGAACAATATCTGTTGAATCCAACGTAAGAGGGGAAATTCCCTGCAAAACTGTAACAACTTTTGATTCCGTCACCACAAATATGATATCTAGGGGTATCCTGCTTTTTTATTGATTGTTAGTATCAATCATCTTATTGGGAGCAGTACTTGTTGAAATCAATCGTTTGGTTTTCCCGAAGGAGCTCATAAAAGATTATTTCCTTCCAATCCAACCATACACAAAGCATCACTTTCTTTGAATGAAGACAAGAATTAGGTACGGTCTATGGTGCTTTACTTCGCTTACTTCACTGCCTCTAGCCTTTCACTCTGTACTCAACATTCCACTATTCAACACCGATCTCCATTTGTTCCAAAACAGAACAATTTGATAGGGTCAAGTAATTCTTTCTTAAATGTCGAAGTCACTCGTCGAAGGGAATAATATGACTGAGCCGATACAGATTGTCTACACTTTATTTGGATATCTTGAGTGTGTCAAGTCATATATTAGTGATTATGTTTACGTAACGTCTCCATCACCATCAATACTAACTGGTTTATCCAAATTTAGAGAATCGTTCAGCGATAAATATCCAGGAAGAAATCTGCAAACGACGTTTGATACGTTCGATCATCCATAGTACCTTCTCTTTAAACTGATTCAATCTTTTTTTGCCTTTCTGGGGCGTTTTTCCTTTTCCTTTAAATGTAAAGGCATAATATGCAAAAAATGTTGCTCACCATCTCCTATACTAAATTAGCAAATAAAGGAAGAAAAAATATGCCTATTTAGAAAACTATATTTCAAAACGCTGCTATGACAATTTTCCACGCTGCTATGACAACTTTTTCAATACAGCAAAAAAATGCCTTTTTGAATGGTGATAGTTAAATGAACGCTTGTAGTATCATTTAATGGGAAAAACAGCTAAAAGTTTTGTCAGCCCGAGTGATCAATAGATAGATAGATAGATAGACAGATAGCTAGATAGATAAATAGATAGATAGATAGATTGATAGATGGGAACAAACTGAGATAGATAGATAGATAGATAGATAGATAGATAGATAGATAGATAGATAGATAGATGGGAACAAACTGAGATAGATAGATAGATAGATGGGAACAAACTGAGATAGATAGATAGATAGATAGATAGATAGATAGATAGATAGATGGGTAGATTGGAACAAATTGAGATAGATAGATAGATAGATAGATGGGAACAGACTGAAAGATAGAGAGAGAGAGAGAGAGAGAGAGATAGAAAAACATGAAGAGACATAGATACAAAAAAAACAGACTGACTTATAAACAAAGATAGGCAGACATAAACTGACTGGATTAAATAAAAAGGCGAAAAATATTCAGTTGGTTTCTCCCAAATATTTTGCTTCAGTTATCGTATTTGGTAAACCATTTAGAATTCCCCACCAACTTTTCCGGCGCCGTCAACTGCCAATTAGTTTGTTTTGATGCGGTTAAACCAGCAAAGTCCAATAGTCTGGAACAAACGAAATTAAATGCCATAATCAAATCCAGTTTTGAAATTATTTCAGGTTTATTTCTTCTTTTAATTCTATTCCAGGAAGTTTGGTCAGCTCTAATGGCAGACGTGTAAATGTAATTTCGATTTAACGATTATGCTAACAAAGCTTTCTTTTTTCCACGAAAAACACATCTCTCTTATAATTCACCGACATTTACAAAAAGTGATCTCATGAAAAAAAACCTTCCGCGAGCCGAAATGGTATAGATCGCAGGGGCAATTGCTAATAATTTGCATGTGAAAGTTTTTGTGTGTTCCTAAACCACAAAAATTGTTAGGATGGTATGTCTGGCTGAGTCGTTGGAGGTTGGGTGGTTGGATGTACTTGGGTGGGGGAAAGTGATGAAAATGGACTACTCTGCCTCACGATCGGCTCGCTGCAAAACTAATGCTGAAAGCTATTTTGGTCTTTTATCGTAAAAGCCGGAAAGTGGCTCAGAGCGAACTCTCAAAAATCGTGGAATACATGTACCTTGTCGGTAGAAGCTAAATAGAAACTGATTTTTTTCTATGCCTATATATATGAATAAAAACTTTGAGCGGCCATGAGACATAACTTACACCCCAAGAGAGCCAAAGAAAATATTAGCCAAAAGATAATAAAAATGAAGATAACAGTTTCATGTGCAGAATCAATGTAAAAAAATCACTTCATCGGAACTAAAACATTACAGGAAGGCTGAAAAACATATCAGTTGTAACGTTGTGTTCAATGAGAAAAAGAGTTTGGAACATCAGTGACAATTAATTCCAGAAATTTATACAATATCTGGAAACCCGGAGAGAGAAGACCATCTCAACGGAAACGTTATGCAAAAAACAATAGAAATGGGACAAGGAGATTTTATACCGGATGGATGGAAAAAAAATTCCCTCTTTGAAAGTGGTAATAACTTTTGAGTTTACAGTGATAGAATCAATGGTTTATGATTTCAGGTATCGGTGAAGAGAACGGGTCGGAAAGAGGCAAACCCTTACTCATGCAGCTTATTACAGTGTTCCATTTAGACCGCTTTCTTAGCAGACAACTGGAAGAAAAAGTCACTGATTAAATTCTACCGTTCTGAGACCAATATAAGATTTCTTTCATGTTAACAGAGCAGTATTTACTAAAGGGGCTTACAATTTCTAATGAAGGGTCAATCCTCACCCAACCTGTATTTATTTGTTAGTACCTATATAAATAAGAATGTTGTCTAATGATAAAAAAAAACATTTATTTACGCAGCAAATATTAATTATCGATCTTCATCTCCTTGCTTGCCAAATACACTCAATTCAGGGATGAATAATAATCACAAATATTGAACATTATACAATGATACAAGGCAAATAAAGGCTAATCCACAGCACTCATGCTAAATCAAAAAAAAAGCTTTCACTTTTTTTTAATGTCTACGATAAATCAATTTTCATTCATAATTCAAGCCTATTTCTCCGACAACATATTTTTTAAATAATGATTAACCTAGGAAATTAATTAAATATGTATTTTCCTCATTTTATATTCCATCAGTTTGACTTTCAATTTTCCGTCACTGGAAACAGATCGATTCTAATGTTTGCAAACATTGAGAGAATTAATTGTATTCATCATATTTTTTCTTTCGTAGAGGATCCGGTTCAAATTGGTTTTGGACGGAATTCTCTAATTACTCACACGACCAAAAGGAAATCGCAATTAATTTTCTGTTGATTCAGCTGCTTGCATTAAATATTAGAATAGCGATTAATCGAAGAAATAATTTTGTTCAAAGTAATATATATATATATATATATATATACACATATATATATATATATATATATATATATATATATCAATTGGCTGATAAGTTTTCTTCACTCTCTGAATAAAATTTGATATATAATTAAATCATTTTGATTTATTTTCTATTACATTAAAGGTTATCGGTTCTAATTGCGTCTACCTTAATTAATCATAAGAGAAATCAAATATTGTTTCCAAAAACTCAAGAGAACTAAGTGAAGCCAGAGCATAGTTGGAAGATTTAGAATTCTTACACCTGAAAATATTTTGAATAAAAAAGAGTAAAATAATTTGCAGTCCCCTGAATTTCAATTAGTTTGTGAAGGTTGACGTTGTCTTTTTCGTAAAGGTTTACTCTGTTATGCAAGAGCAGAGAACCACTGAAAAAAAATCTCCATGATGAAATGGCATGTAGTGTAGTAGCAATTACCATTGAATCATTTATAAAAATGTTCCGAGACAAAAAAGATGACTATGGTGATGATGATATTTTAGGCTTGGTCGTCACAGTTTAGATAAGTGGTAGTTACAGGAGACTCGGATGTAGGACTGAGAGGAAGTGAGTACGCCTGGTCCCCTCAATGACTTGCAGTGAAACAAACTCTGGACCCTATTCTCTCTTCGATTTTTTTCATGAAAGCTAGAGTGTCGCACGTTTGATGAAAGTCATTATGCATTTGAATCTACGTAGAGTGTAAATTGGATTAATTGTTGTACATATGCGAACCTAATGAACTATCGGATTTCATAAACAAGTATTAAAACTCTCATTAGATGTTTCTTATCATTTCACATATTATTTGAACAAATATCTGCAATTAAAAACATTTTTATACGTATTCCTTTAATTGTTATTCCAGTTACCTTTCATTGTTACGATATAGATTATCATTCTACAGTCATCAACAAATAACGCTGATCACGAAGGAAGGAGAAACTATCAGTAAGTGTCAAACTACACACTATCCTTATAATCCTCAGAATTCGCTTAATCTCTCCAGGACCTCTCCCTGAAAAATTGCGTTTCACCTCCACACACAAAAAAAGCTTCAAGCTTTAGGTATTACAAGCCAGATAGTAAGCGACAACAATTTCGATAGAGTTCCTTGATTTTGAAAGCCATAAAAAAGGATTTTCATGATTTAACCAAAAGAATGTTTAGAATTTAAAAGTGCGGAAAGCTAAAACAGCTATCGTCAGCGTAAGTTTGTTTTTTTCCATTTATATAACTGAAGGCAAAATAAGAAGGGGTGCTATTTTATTTTCAGTACGCATATAATCTAGAAATATGACATTTTAAAACTATTCTTCTCTTATAACTATACGGTAAAATCAATGAATAATTTGAGCTGACATATTCATATACTGAAAATAAAAAGAAATCATAAATCTTGTTTATTAATTTTATCTTTATAATTGGCGTTAATTCGTATCAATAATAATTACTTTCATTTTCAAATTTATAATTACGTTACAAACGAGACATCATTGGATAGGGGAACATTTTATTCTATCGTCTAAAATCGACGATTTCTGGCGGTTGTTTTCAACTTGAGGGACAAAGCAAAGTCGGCAGGGGTCAAATTTTGAATGTTTGGGGACTGAGGGACGAGAGTTGTTTCGTTCTTCATCAGAATGGTTGTTCATCCGTCAGTAAAAACGGCATAAATCTTTCGACGTTGTACACCGTCATCTTTTCCTCTTTAAATCACGTGACAGAACTTTAGCAAACCCCACACCCTCTTCAGAAACATAACACCATTTCATCCGTATAGGATAATGGCATACAATATTTTGTCAATGTTAGGTGACCGTGGGGGCAATGGCGGAGGACTTCTCACCCAATTTTTTTCTTACAGGGGCCAATCACCATTTCCCCAAATATCATCTACGTGGTTTCTTGAAGTGTGCGTTTCAGAATTGTACCGATACCATTGATGCAATGTCCTGGAAAGCCCGTCTTGTACAGATCTGGTCGCTGAGGAACGGGATGACAAATCTGTGAAAAAGAAAACGCTGCATTTGTAGAGAAAAGGGTGTATAACTAATACATCCTCCTAATCGTCACTTATGGAGCTGAAACATGGAACCTAACCAAGAGACAGATCTGCTAATTGAGAACCATGCAACGTGCACATGAAAAAATTATGCTGGGCCTCGCATGGGGAGACCAGAAGACAGCATAGTACATCTGAGAAAAGACAAGAGTCAGGAACATCATAGAAATCCATTAAAAATCTCAAATGGCAGTGGGCTGGCCATGTTGCAAAAATGGCAGTCAGCCGATGGACATTGCAACTCACGACATGGATCCCCTGAGATCATATGCGCAACCGAAGCTGTCAGAATATTAGATGGAGAGACGAGCCAGACAAATTCAGAAAGTGCTGGCTCCGCGACGCCGATGATAGAGAAGTGTGGCGAATCATGGGGAAGGTCTATGTCCAACTCCGGACGTTAAAAGACTGATGATGATGATAACTGGATCCAAATTTCAGAACTAGGAGTCCAATAACGAAAATTATCCATGTTTTGTTTTGACATGTCTTTCCCTCGATGGTATGAACAGATGAAACGATGCTGAAAGATTCCTGCATCTAAAAGACAATGTTCTCCATATCGGCTTTCGAACAATATGCAAAATTCGGTTAATGTTAGGTTCTCTTCAGTGAGATGTGAGTACTCCCGCTGGTCCCAAGGACCGGAGGCTGAACTGCTATCCATCTCAACAAGCTACTCTAAAATCTGCCTTTATCTCTCTCTAAATGTGTACAATTCCTCCTCTGTCTTTCTCTCACTCTCTCTCTCACTCTTTCTCTCTCCCTCCGTCTCTGAATTCGTGAGTTCACCCATTCTCACACATACTTCCACATATATCTACGTGTCACGTATAACATATACACATAAGTTTACACTCTTTCTCTGGCCTCTTATCGCCCCCGTCAGTATTAATCAGTGAATCGTCCCTTCACTGACAAGCATAGGGAAGAAAATCAGCAGCTCTTGATATCTGGCTCCTTCCACCATCTTATGGGAAAGGGATCGGAACAAACATGCATTCACACAAACACATCCATTCTATCATCGGCGCACATATATATTTTCAACGTACAATATCTCTCTCAAATTGATGACCTCGTGCCTAACATACACTTATTATGTTACACCAGTCAAACAATGATTTCCGTAGATCGCAGCAGGCTCCTCTTCAATGTGATCGTCGTCTATTGGCCTGTGAGGTTGTCCAGGTTCGGAATCGTCTTTGGTTGATTTCATCCCTGTTCAAAATGCTAAAGCCACTTGCTGCATCAGGTATGGCTCAGACTACCATCCCAATAGACATGATGCAACAATAGAAGTCTCCAAAAAGATTTCCCTAATTTGAAAAAGAACGTCACTTAAACAAGTTCCTCTAAAATATCATTAATCGTTCCACTTGGGGTGGGGATCCCAGTGCTGTAAATACACGTTAATGTTTTGCTTTTAACTAACTAACGTAGCTTGATGCATTTTTTTTAAATAAAAAAGCAAAACGTCACAGGTACATGATATTTTAGTCACAATATTGCGCTAACTGTCTCATTCACTCTTGAAAGTTCGGTTTCTTTACGGACGTGTCTCATGTGAGAATGCAAAGAAAATGCGAGAACACCACATAATTTCGGGTAGATATTTTTCTGAGGGCAAATATTTTCATATATATATATATATATATATATATATATATATATACATATATATGCCAGGTAATAATGCTGAAGATGGGCCATGGAAATAAGATTGTTTGGAAGGCCTTTGGTATAAATAGAGACATATTTGAAAACAAATTGCCACTATGGATAACACATATGAATCAATACATGATACCAGCTATGAGGTACAGAGACAAACTTGGAAACTCACGAAACCATTTAATAGCTCAGAGAGCAATGGAGAGGAATAACCTTGGTGACAGAAAAAGATCAACATTGATCCGAGATAAAACTAAAGTGAAGGATATCGTAAAAACATTCGAACCACAAAAATAGCGTTGGGCAAAGTATATAGTACATAGAAAAAAGTAAGAATGACAAATGGGAACAGTAAAAGTAGTAACACAAGACCAGACACAAGATGTAGTGACAAGAATATGAAATTTTGCCCGTTAGGACAAGACAGAGATTCTTACACTCACGCTCGTCATGGAAGGAGATTTGGAAGACAATTGTCCAACGGTTGACAAAGGCTGTTCATATCTAGTAATGACATGAATACTGTTACTGGTTCGTTATATATTTTTGAACATTTTTCCTCCCTTTATTGATTATGTTTGGTCGCTTCTTCTCTGCTTTATGACATTCAGGTGTATGATTTAGTGAATATTGTATTTAACTATGGGATGAAGCGATAAAGAAAACCGAATCACAGTGACCAGCCTTCATAAGGTTATCATGAACTTTCTGCTATTTTCAAACTGCTCAAGCCACTCGGGATCAACAGGATGTGGATATAGCAAATCATGAAGAGATTCACTGAACATCAGGCTGTCGAAACCGTACAACTATCAAGACTACCCTTGCTCTGTAAGGACGTCCCACACCATCAAAGCTGTTGCAAGCAGAATACGGATGAAAATTCTTTCAGAAAGCAGAGAATCGTGATCAGAGAGATCATTATAACACCCAGCTGCTCCGGCTGATTAAAAGTGATCTCAGATTATATACTTATCCTCATAGAACTCAACATATGCTAACCTCAGTCCTGATGAAATCAGAGAGCAGAAATAGAAATTGTTGCTCCTGTGGTACGTAGACAGTGAACTCAGAAGATTCTATTTCATTGATGAGAATATTTAAGAAGTTGGAGAGTGTTTTCAATCGCCATAATGATTTAATATATGCTCATGGTTCAAAAAAAGCTTTTGAGGTTACTTATAAAGTTCTCTGAAGCCACCACTCCTTTTCAATCATTGTGAAGCAGTGAGAGAACTGGATTTTCTCACAAGATACCGCTCAAGCCTACAAGGCAAGAAGGCCTCAACAGTGGCCCAGTCACAACGCTCCCGATTTCATCGTCTGAGGATTGGCCCTCTGGAAGTCCAGATCTCAATGCTCTTGATTACATATTGTTGTCGGAACTGTAAAGGATTTTCTTGCAGCAAAAGACATCCCAATTAGAAATGTCTTAAACATTTTGAAATGGAAATCGTGCGTACTGCAATCGATAGATCGTCTGATAGTTTGAATCTGTGTGTAAAGCACCAAAGAAAGCATTTTGAATAACTTGTTGATTTTTGCAATACTTGAAGCATACTTAATACATGCAACAAATCTAACTTTGCTTTATTATTTGATTTCTCTTTTATCAACAAATACATTCGTAAAAGCATTTATAAAAAATCTCACACATATATATATATATATATATATATATATATATATATATATATATATATATATATATATTTAAGACCAAACAGCGAGTCACGTCTGGTATTATACTTAGTGATCAACATCGTTGAATACGTTCTCAAGGTGATGTATGTAAGTAACCCCCGTTTCAATAAATCAAATGATGTGTACTATAAAATAACATCAATATCCAATACTTTATGATAATATCCTATGTAAAAAAAAAGAAACAACATGTATACCATAAGCATAGCTGAAAGGATGATTGTTTTTTATTAACAACTAGGACGACATGTTAATAGAACTGTTCTGTTTTCAAAATCCCCGAAACAGTTAAATGGCGAAAAACTAATGATCTTCAGAGAAAAAATGTACATGGTACCATAATAACAAAATATATGTAAAACAAAGAAAAATACAGAAGAAAAATTACATATATTATATTCACAGATTGAGGGAAAAATGACAGAAGTGATACAAATTTTTCGAAAAGGTTTCATGGTTAGTCTTTAAAGCTGTAAAGTATTCGAGATTACTCACACGTACATACATACTCTCACACACACACATACACACACTTACACACATGAATATATATATATATATATATATATATATATATATATATATATATATATATATTAATAGAAGAGTTCTAGTGTTCCACAAGAAGGGTCTGATGAACTATCATGAATTATTCGAAATTCAATAACATGGACTATGTTGTAAAAAGTGTTGTAAAAAGTGTTTAAGGTCACATTTCTCGAGTGAGTTCACAGTAAAATTTCTATTGATCAGATTCAGCAATTATCAAGAGAGAAAAAAGTTTGCATGCGTGAGTACGTGCGCGCTGACATAGTTTCTTTTCTTAAAGAATTACATAAGAAAAATAGTTTCCAAAACTTAATAATTTTTATTGGAACATTTATGCGTTGAATTCGTTATCTCTTATACGAACTTTT
Organism: Thysanoteuthis rhombus; assembly: GCA_963457665.1. Taxonomy (NCBI): domain Eukaryota; kingdom Metazoa; phylum Mollusca; class Cephalopoda; order Oegopsida; family Thysanoteuthidae; genus Thysanoteuthis; species Thysanoteuthis major. The sequence continues at coordinate 16,452,444 of OY735232.1, read as the reverse complement.
TAAGTTCTTTGATTTCTCATCTTCTGAGTATAGGCCCCAGTTTCCAAAGCCTGTTGGGAATTTCTTTCGCCAGCGCGATATTTCGACGACAAAAAAATATCTCTAAAGTACGAGATTTTGATGCTAAGTTCCGTGAACTTGTAGGCATACGATGGTCTTGTTGAGAAGATAATAAAGTAAACTACCTAGCGATGTTTTAGGACCATCAGATGTAAGATGCATCTGAGAAGGGCTGAAGAATATTTTACCAAAATATACAAAATGACAGGAAAAAGTGAACCACCTTTGTAACTGTAGGCTGTGACAGTGCAGAGTCCGATTGCACCCCGGTAATTACTTTTTTTTTTTTAGATATTTTAGGGTCCTGTTGATATAAATTGCCTCAAGAGCTCCTACACCTGAACCTGCAGTTGCAGGGTCTGAGGGCCCACGTGCTGTCTCTGGAATGCAGAGGGTTGGAAATTTTTCAAATATCCTGATCCGAATGACAAAGGTCTTCAGTCAGGACATGGATTTTGAGAATAAAGAAGTGTGCAATGCAAGTGATTCACAAATGAGAAAGGAAAACAGAAGGAGAACCCGAATTACCTAATCAGGGAATTGTCAGTGATCAATGGGAAAGAAAACTGCAAATATAAAAACTGGAATCTAGTTTCAATTAGGGGGGAATTAGATGAAAGAGAAAATCGGCAAAGGATGCCTCAATAAAAATGATATTGTTAAATATGAAGTTTGTCTTAGGTAAAACCTAGTAAAACCTAGTGTCGAATGAGTTTCGAAATGAGGATTCAATATCTCTTAATGTGTCTTTCTGTCAATATCCTTCAATTTATCATACAATATATAGGTAAATCAATTTATCAGCTGCCAAATTTCGGATAAGTGAAATCATTTCGCAAACCAAATATCTCTTATCTATCGATATTGAAACCATAAATGCAAATGAGTATATATAACAGTATGGTAGTATGCCCTGTCAAATTCCTGTTATAACCTAAAAGTAATAATTGATTTGCCCATGTGAAATCGATCAACTGAGCAAAAAGAGAAATAATTATTGGGTTGTGATAAAATGAATTAATAATACGTCATAGAAAGGCTGATCGTTTGAACTTGAAATTTCAAAAAGTTTATAAGTGACTGAAAGAAATGTTTGATGTCAAGTTCAGACTTGAAAAGTCTTAAAATTAGGATACTTGATTGATGAAATAGCTTTAGGCTCCTTAGTGCCGATCCATATATAAGTAACACCGTCATATTTGTCTGATATATACTCTTATCAATATACAAAGCAACAAATATACGAAATCATTCAGCGGTGAACATTAATCACATTGACCGAACATTATACAATGGAGAATCGAGATCAAATTTCCGCCATCAGGCTACGGACGTATCGATGTACCTCTGTCTCTGTCTCTGTCTGTCTGTCCGTCTCTCTCTCTCTCTCTTTCTCTATCTCTCTCTCTCTATCTATCTATCTATCCATCTTTATACATATATATATCCATACTAAGTGAGATACTCGGTAATGCCTGGAGGAAAAAATCTGTAAACATGACAACACTGAGAAGCAAATTATATTTTATAGAGATCAAAAAAACGCCTGTCGAGAATTTATAACCCGTTTTAAAGCCTCGAAGATTATTTTTCAGAAAACTGATGATTCATTCGATCACTTTTGGCGTTAGTAGTTTGCCTGTCAAAGACTGCAGGTTTTGAGAATTGTTAGGTTTGGATTTGAATCAGGTTCAGATTAGGGTTACCGTATTCTATTGCCAGTTTAAGGTTACATTCTAAAAAAGATTCTGCCAAACTGGTATTACCACTGATAGAAGGGGAAGTTCACGTCCATAGTCACCTATAATGAATGAAAAGCAAGAATGCATTTCAGTATTATACCCATATTGTAAATAGAACCCTTCTTATGTAACTTTCAAATATACCTTTTCTAAAAACTTACAGATTTCCAGAAACTTTGAAGATCTAATGAATTGAAAGCACATGAAACTGAAAGGAAAAAAGTTAAACTTTATCTGAACTTAGCCCACCAATTGTATTTACTGCGTTTTTAAACACTGGTGTATTGTTGCTCTCACTGATTTTTTTAGGGCTAAAATCAATTTGTATTATGTGAGCATGAACAAAGATCCCCCCCTCGTCCAAATAGACATTTTATTTATAATTAACCTTGTTATATGCGTTGTAGGTAAATTGTAATCAGCTGATTTCGGACATGCTTTCATTTTTCCTCTGTGATGCCTCGTCAGTTGAGCCAGCACATTCATAGGCAGACCTGCGCAACCCAGCGTGCAACCCTAGGCAAACTGGCATAAGCACCGGGAAAAAAAGAAATTTACATCCATGTTCACTCATAACGAATGAAAGATAGCTAAGATATGAATAGAAACCTCTCTTATAAAAAAAAACTTCAAATAATTCCTTCCTCGAATCTGCCAGATTCTAATGGATTGAAAATAGATGAAATTTAAAGAACGAAATGAAAATCTACTACTTTATATTATATAAAAACAACATTAGTACTGAAAGGGAGAATAACCTACTCGCCCCGATTTGAACTCAGGTCGTCAGTTCTATATTTTGAGTGTTTGCCAACTCGGATACTGTGCCATCTTGGATTTGTGACTGTAAATTACAGCCCAAAAAGAAATTTGGAAAAAAAATGAGCATGCACACTTGTTTTCTGGAAGCGCGCACATGAACCCCATAGAAAGCGCAATACTTGCTTTTGTGAAATTCAACCTTGAAATGCATGCTGAAGGCTAATGGGGAGCTGCTGATTTCAGATATGCATGAAGTGACGTCAACTTTAGCATTGTAACTACAACGAAAATAGTTTTCAAATAGTTTTTGAGGATATTTCAGAGAAATGACACGAAGAAAGAATACCTTCGACGAAACTGCTTTTTGAGAGCGCGAATAGAGACCCCATAGAAATCGACGGACTTCTTTTCGTGAAATTCATCCTTAAATTGTGTACAGAAAACAAATTTTGAGTTATTGATTCGGGATACGCCTGGAGTGAAGGTTCAGGTTAGCATTAAAACTACATTGTGAAGAGAACTACCTCTAAAACCTGAAAGACATTATTTTATCACACATGACAAATTTCTGTGGGTTTCAAAGGTCAAATAGTTTGAAAGGTCTCTAACCCCTCAGCTATCAAAACACCATACCTTTCGACCAAAAAATTACAGCTTAAAGGGAATTCTTTTAAATGTTGACTCTCTTTCCCAACCCTCACGTGTGGGTAGAAATAAAAGATGAGAAAAGCATCCTGGATGATGCTGATTTGAAATGTACCTATAGTTTAATTACGTAGATCTAACTTTGATTGTTTTTCTGAGAATCCTGGGTAGAGATTTATTTTTTGAGAGCACGATAAAAATCGACGATTATCTTTTTTGGCAAATTTCGACCTGAAGGTGTTGGTTATAAATGATTGAAGACCTGCTGATTTCAGACATGCCTTCGTTTCTCTTCTGTGATGTGTAGATTTCAATGCATATGCCTGTAGTTTGATATATATATATATATATATATATATATATATATATATATATATAGAGAGAGAGAGAGAGAGAGAGAGAGAGAGAGAGAGAGAGAAAGAGAGGGAAAGAGAGAGACAGAGAAAGAAAGAGATTGATAGATAGATAGATCTTCTGGTCTTTAAAAGACTTTTTTCTTTTTTACCTAAAAAGCAAAAACCACGAGTAGCTTTCAGCGTTAGTTTTGCAGCGATCTGTTATACAGGCAGCGTGTACATTTTTCCCACTTCCTCCTGAAGCTCATGCCCATTACCTCCATCATTTTTCAATAAAGTAGAAAAAGTGACTTCTTAGCTTTAAGTCTTTGCAGATAGCAGATGAAGCATGTTGTTTGAATTTATTTCTTGATGCTTCTTCTGGTCAGAACCATCTTGGGAATATTTGCAGTTCTTTAGCAAAGCATTGCACTGGAATTTGCCTGTAGATTGTGTAGTCTACTCAGAATAGTAAATATGATAGCGGTGCCATATGTTGAGAAAATAAATTTGGTACCATTGGAACTTGATAATTACTGATTTGAAATCTATTCTTTTCTCTTCTTTTGTCAAATTTGATTATTTGTGATAAATTAAAGACCAAATTAAAGTTGAAATCTTGAGAAAAACTTTTTTTTTAATTTTATTTTTTGGCACAGAAAGGTGTGTTGAAACTTCAGTTGCGTGCACTGCGTTGCCTAACCCTGTGCTACGGATGCACGAAATCGGCAAAAATATTTCCGTGTCAGTAAAAAAAAAAAGCAACGGATAGTATTGGCTTTTTTTTGTACAATGTAAGAAAGGTGATCTCGAAGGTTAATTGAGAAGTTTCACACTTTCGAATATCCAATGGTACAAAAGGCGAAGAACTAATAGAGATAAGAAATTTATGAAGGAAAAATGAAATTCGGACTGGACACCATTATCTTCTGTTATCATTATCATTTAATCCAAATTGTTTTTCTTCAATCCTTCAATTCCCACAATTTGGACCACCTTCCATACATTGTGCTAAAAAGATCTTAATAGTCAAACACCAGAATATTTCTACATTTCTCAGCATCCGTATTTAACAGCACACCCAAGCATCTTACACCACTGAAACTCATGTTTGTTTCTGGGTCCATTCAGCACATTATTTGTATCGCATTTTGCAGACAAAATTTTCTTTATTTTTTAGTAGGTATGTAAAATAAGAGTGCCAGTTCTGATTTAATTTACTTCGTCGACTCCAAAAAGAATCAGAAACTGATAAAAACATTCATGTAAAAATAGGTTTCGAAAAGGTTCTCCGTGTCTAATATTCAACAATGTCAACCCAAATTTTCGTTTTTCCAAGGCTCTCAAATATCTTGGGATGATCAGGCAATTGCCTAGGGTGCCGATGTGATGAAATGTCCCTAAAGAACATTAAACTTCCGATCTGACACCAGCGATTGTGATGTGTTCTGGTTAAGTATTACCCACTCCCAGTTAATTATTAGCCCGCCAAGTGGTTATATCAGAGACTGTCAACCGTAACTATCTTTAAAACTGTCAACAAATGTTTTTAAGCCGGTCTTGCTGTCTATGTATGTATATATGTATGATGCACACAGGCTACATCAATGGAGCTAGAGGGCTGATAATTTGGATATTCAAACCTTATCATGTTAAGTATTTTCCTAACTACCCTCTTTAGTGTGAGTTCACTTTGCAATTGGAGATTATGTTAAATTGGTCACTCAATTTGTGTTGAGCAGCGTTAACGCTTGACTTTTGAGAATCAAGACATTTTTAATGATCATTTCTCAACAAAATGCAGGAGAAATAACTTATCCATTTATCACCCCTTCTGTCCATTTTTTCATTCATCACCCCAAGTACTATATGCTGCCAAAAGACATTGGTTATGTGACGGTTCCTATTGAATGACCAACCAGACCTATTCTTTGTTAATGATTTGCCCTCGCCTTAGCCTTTCTTATCTTTCTCATCCAAATTGGTGTTTAATTGACAGGAAACAGGACCTGACTGGCTAATAAGAGGGCTCGTAGAACTCTACATCATTTCCTTTGTCTCAAATAACTGAATGTATTTTCAGTGATAATTATGCTATTCTGAGAAATTTTATCCTCTTACTTTTCGCTTACTGCGATGATTTCATACCTTATCCGGTGCTTAATGATTCAAACAACATCCGTCATTGTTTTGACCTAATTATGTATACACTGTTGCTCGGTGTACCATTTAGGAACTGTCACCTTAAACTGTCAACATAGGTTTCTTCAGTTGTTAAGCTGGTCTGGATAGTTGACAGGCTCAATGTGTTTGTATGGACGTATCACGCGTATGGGACAAATAACGGAGTATGAGGACTGATGTTTGCATATTTACTTCTTATATTTACTTTTTTGCATTAACTTCAATTTTCTGAGCATCCCCCTCTGAAGCGTCAATTTACAATCAAATTTTCTACTAAATCGATCCTTTGATGTGTGTTCGGCGGTGTTCACGTTCTTTTTTTTTTTTTGAAAATTCAGACATTTTTTAGTGATCAAGGCTCAACAAAAGGTGAGATAGTGAGTAACTCATTCCTTGATCACCCCTTTTTTCAATCCTTTCATTGATCGCTCCTTAACACGGCATGCTGCAAATAGACGTTGCTCGAGTGACGGTTTCTAGTGAGTGACTAATCGAACCTGTTGTTCATGTAATCTGTACCAGATTAATTCAGTTGTAATTTACGATAATGGCCCCATTAGGAATTCAAGTAATTAAATGTATGTAGATCCACGGGTATATATATATATATATATATATATATGTGTGTGTGTGTGTGTGTGTTTGTGTGTGTGTGTGTGTGTGTGTACGAAGGAGAAGAATACATGTGTATGTGTGTGTTCCTTATACTTGTACCCAGATACTTACACTAATGCGTGGTCACATACATTTTATATTGACATATAGTCACAACTGAATATATATATATATTTACATGGATGTGAGAGAACTAATTCTATTTATACATGATACCCACCGTAAAGATCAGCAATCCATAGTTCGTGTCGAAAGTTCGAATCACACAAGGTGCCCTATCATTTTCACGCTGTGCTAAAGTTGTTTAAACTTAGTAAAAATTTAGCTCAAATATCTTGAGACAATCCCCTGACACATTGTAGGCAATTATTATGCCCACAGAAATTATTTACACAACAAAAATTTAGTAATGATTTATTTTATTTTAACAATGGAGGAAATGATAGTTCACTGGCGTAAGATTTTTAATTTTATCCAACATCTCAATAACTCACTTTGTCGTTCCCCAGGTAACTGACGTTATTATTTTTTTTCAATCAATAGTCCCAAATTAAGTGACGTCATTTTTCCTGGTCAAATTTCGTAATAGAAAAAATATCCTTTGTTCCCTGTACGTAAAGTTCATTTTTGTTAGCAACACACACTCACATATAATGCACAACAAGACCCGATTAGAATATGCTGTGCAAGCATAGTCCTCCCATTGTTAAAAGGACATAATAGAATTGGAAAATATCCAGTGAAGAGCGACACAACTTGTTCCAGAACTAAAATGCTTCCCTCATGGAAAAGTACTTGAAAAAAGGAGGCTAAAAAGAGACATGATACAAACATTTGAAATGATAAAACGCATTGACAATATCCCAGCTGAAAAATTATCTGAATTGAATGAAAAAAACATTGCATGGAAATTCAAGAAGCTTCTTCACACAAAAGTGTCAACAATCGGAACAAATTAATGGATCAAAACCCAGAAATAATAGAAGCTGAACGATTGTCAGCTTTTGAGATGAATACGCCAGTTACGCAGCTCACAAAAAGCAAAAAATATGAGCATTTACAAAACAAAAACGGAACAAATCAAAGAGAAACCGAGTTACGAGCATAAATATGTGCAAAATTTTATTCGCTCTATATCCTATCTAACCTAAAATATTGTCGTGATAAAAATCAAAATATGTCATCAGCGTTCACGTAGTTTTACGTATAATTTATATAATGTATAGTTTCCCTTGCGGTCTCCCTTATCTACGATCTCTCTTCCAGGGATTATCCTCATCCACGGTTAACATTTTGGAGGTCCCTTTTACGTGCATTTTCCCTCTCAATGGTCCCCCCAATCCACAGGTTCCCTGTCAGATACGTGGAGACGTCTTCAGAAATTATTTTCATTCATAATATAATCATTGGCAAAGATGTAAGATTTGACTGCATATCGGACAGAATAACTTTGATAGTTATCAAACCAATCAAAAAACCAAAAAACACATTGAGGTTAATTCAAGAGTATGTTTCCTAGAAAAAGTTCAGACCAAGAGACCGGAGAGTTTTGCGACAACATCCGTCAGAAAATGGATCGAGAGGAAATAAATTACTTTATTTGTTATGTATAATTAAAAAAATGATTAATTGCTTCCCCTGATTTCAATGGGTGAATCAGAATTTGGCAGAAATTACAGTCGAATGGTCTGGAATGAGACAATTGTCTTTGACTTTCTTAGAAAAATTATACGATTGTTAACCCTTATGTGCTTATAGGTGTATATTCAGTCCACCAGAAACTAAGAGCCATAAAGAAAATACACTCAATAAATGAAGCTGATCAAATTACATATAAACACTTTCAAGACAATGAAAAACATGCTTTCAGCTGTTTTTCATACAACGTTTCGACCGTTGCACTACACAGCCTTATCTGGTAGGTGTGGGGAAGTAACGAACCGAACCCTTTATTTATCCGACGGGGGTATATTGACAGCACTCCCCTCTTAGCATTAGTAGAATTATTATTGTCTCACACTAGCATTGAACTTAGAACCATCAGATTACTTCGCAGCAATTTTGTCTGATGCTATAACCACTACGCTATGTGTCCAGATGATACTTCATGAAGGCCGTAGAGTGCAAAGGCCGAAACGTTGTATGAAAAGCAACCAAGATGAGGATATTAATATAAATAATAATAATACCTTATCTCAAAAATTCAGAGATATGCTTTCAGCTATTTCACATATAAATTTGCATTGTCAAGTAAAAATACTTTCATTTACCCCAAATTTCTAATCGACAGCGATTAAAAAATCTTACTTAGGGTAGAAATTTGTTAAGTACGCAGTAGGATTTGAAATAAACAAAAGGATTTTCGGAGGCCCCCGGTAAGATTTGAGCACGCACCACTTCTCCTTGAGAGCCCGACAATCTGTGACCCTTACGAGGTAACTGTCCAGTCATGAAGAGAAAACACAGGCAAGAAAAGCTAAATAAATAACAAATCCATGATGTCTGCTTATTGATCGTAGTATAACAACAGCTGAAATATTATGTGTGATACTGTTAATGGATTTTGAGATCAGTATTATTTCCATAATAATATATACACTTGGTGGATTTTCCTAATAGAGGAATAGATATTGACTTGAAAGGGTATTGTCATTAAAAATGGCGATATAATGCACCATTGTTACAGTTTAACTACAATACTGCTAAACTGGAGAATTGCTTTCTGTCATTCATGCGATAACTTGTATGATTTATCTACCCTTTCATCCTATTCCATTTTGAATGAATTCTCTTATTTCTTTTGATCTTTTATCATTATGTAGCTAATGCCATTTTCAAGATGAAGTCATGTAAGCCGTACTCTTACCCGGACCTCCATAAAAATGGGAAAAATTGAATACCTAGCTTAGCATTACAGTTAAATTGTAACCCCTCCCTGCCACACACACACACACACACATACACACACACCCTTTTCCTGGCCTGTTCTTCAGGATCAAAGTGTAGTATCTGTTCCACGGCATAGACCGAGGAGTCGCTACTGACACTTGCCTGTCGAATGGGCCGGAGAGGGAGTCTGTGTCAAAGACCGAGTGCACCGGTGCAAGCGTTAGGCAATGTGGTTTGACTGAGGCAGCGCTTGCTACACGTATCGGGGAGCCTTTGGACTCGTCTTTGGGCTCTCCCATTATTACTTGGCCCAGATGCAGGGTCTCTTTTTCCCCATGGCAGCACTGCTCCATTGCAACTAAAGGAGCAGGTCCCCTGGTGGACGCCCTCGTGGCAGAAGTTGTCTAGCCATGACGATGCGCTTTTCAACCGTAGCCATTTTTGGAAGGGTGTCCCCTATTTTCCCCACATTAAGCCCGACCTTGTGTCAAATTCCGCTGTGGTGGGACAGTACATAAATAGCACACACACACACACACACACACACACACACGGTAAACATTTATCTTTCTTCAAGATGGTTTTAGGATATTTCGGAAGTCTGATGGATTGAATGCACCTGAAATTGGAGGAAAAAAATCTTCCCAGTAAAATATTTCATGTGTGTTAAATTGAAAATTATCTAACATTATGCTCTATCTCAATACAAAGGGAATATATCTTTCAAATGTCTTGATATTGAATGCTAGTTATTGTTTCTTTAAGTGTAATTAAGATTCTATAATTTCTATTTACAAAATTCAACTATAAAAGTCTTTAGGATATCATAAAGTTTGTTTAAATGACATTTTCTTATTCCTTTTAAGTATAGATATATTTCATTTATGAATATTATCGTATTAATATAATTACAACAGGGCTGGTTTGTAGAAAGGTCAAACTACACTTCCACAAGTATTTTAATGATTGCAAAAATGTAGCCAACACTTTCCAAAAGTCGGCCGATTTACTACTTGTAACTCAATTAGGCGTCCATGCCTCACTTACACAGTGAATGTACCGAAAACTTGTTCAGGGAATTTTTATATATTCCCGAATAACAGTAAAAATGAGATAAATCCTTGCACTCGTGAGAGTAAGGAGAACCGAAAATTGCTTGCTTCATAAAAATCACTATGATTCCCAAACCACTATAGACAGTCAAGCCCGTTACATATGTAATCGATCTTGAAAGAATGGGCTATCGATTGATGAAAATCCTATCTTTCTATCATAATTGTCTGTGTTATTAAGCTTCAAAAAGCGTGACTAACGAACTGGGTCTTTTGGCGTCTTTTTCCTAAATCTAAATGAATCTTCAAAAGACATCTTGTCGGATGATAAAACCTTCATCATTCTATCTTTAATAGTTTCGGAGATACGAGACAGTTCAGTGACCACTACACTTGATTGGAGTGTCCTTGCTTCCTGTTCGGTTGCAACAAAATATTCATTGAGAGTGAAACCCTTTTCCTGCTCGGTTGCAATAAATTTGCAGATATGTAGGCCTCGTTGGTTTAAATCCAGTGTGCGTAAGACACTTACAAGTTGCTTGGTCATGATTTGAAATCAAGCTATGGAAATGCTTTTTTTACACATTGATTTGGTTTAAAGGCACTGGATAAAAAAGAGTTGAAGGGTTTAATACCCTGAATTAGGTGAGGATTGATCTTGTTCTTGTAACGTACGGAAAACGAAGTCAACTCCAATTTGGACTTTGATAGAGTAGGTTGAAGGAACTTTTAACGAAGTTTTGTTTGAAATATGAAATTTTTTTAAAATACCCCCACCTTAAAAATGTTTTTCTTTAGACTAACTCTTATATATTTTCACGGTAATATGATTTCAGAAAACAATATTGGCAGTTGGGGAAAAAAGTAGCCGACACTTTTTACAAGTCAGCTAATTCGTAACTTGTAACTCAATTTGGCGACCCTGCCTCGCTTGCACAACAAATGTCGCGAAAACATGTTCTGGATTTTTTTATGCGCTAACTGAAAACCCTTCAAAAGGTTGGGCTTTTCAGCTAGTTGCTGCAGAAGGTATAAACAGGGACTAACGTCCAAATGAGATATGAAATCTCTTTTCTCAAGTGTACTTTGAATCCGTGACTCGGGCTACAATGCACTATTTTCAATACTTAGAAGTCATATAGATATTTTGAATCAAACTATTTGTATTAGTTGGGTAGACATAGGAATCAAACCATTGTTATTTCCACTTCCAGGACACATGAGGAACCATGCAACGTGCGCATAGCAACGAGTGTGAGCTCATGTGTTGACACAGCATCGGATATGCACGCGTTGCCTATGTGTAACGTAGATGCATGTGGACTAGTGGCCAACAAACAATATGAGTAAATTTAGGTATAAATTAACAATGGGGCTGCTCTCTTATAATGAAGAGAAAATCAAAATTTCGAGGTTGAGTAAATAAATTTGTTCTTTCAAATAAGTAATCATCTTCGTCATCAGGAATCTCGCCACACTTCTCTATCGTGTTTGTTGCAGAGCCAATACTCTCTGAACTTGTCTTGCTCGTCTTTCTATTTAATACTCTGCTAGCCTCGGTTGCACATGTGATCTCTGGGGATCCATGTCGTGAGTCACGATGTCCATGGTCTTCACAATGTAAAATGTAATAATCTGGGTTATATCCAAATCTAATTAAGATTCAAGTCCGTTGATATTTAGCAATAATATATACATATATATATATATATATATATATATATATATATATATATATATATACGTGTGTGTGTGTATTGCATTGATCGGCACAGAAAAGCTATCATTATTATGATATGTTTTTTTTATTTTGTAAGACATTCTGTGCGAAAATTTCATCGCAAATTTTAATGTATCTATCGTTGTTTCTCCAATTGAAAGAACCACATCTCAAAATTGTTGTTATAAAAAAAAGACTTGTACATAATTCCCTGAGTGAACTCATTTATTATTTGAAATGGAAAAATAACCCATGTTCGTTCAGCTCCAATTCTCCTCCTTCCTCACATTTGCAAAAATATCTCCTTCCGAAATCATTTGAGACGTGATTAGCTTCATATTTATGTAGTTTTTAAATGGCCACAAAATATGTGCTCATTCCAGTATATGACTTTATTGTAGACCGAGCTCTCTTAAAAGTCAACTAAGCACGCCAAGAATCGAAAAACAGTTTAAATAAGACTAAGGCAAGGAGTGCTGGAGGTGAAAAACACAACGGTAGTTCAATAACAATTGACTTGGCTAAAAAAAATAAAAAACACATTAGTTCATTTTCATATAATCATTTCATCAAAGGTAGATTTCTGAATAACGCTAAAAATGGGATAATCCTTACTAACACGAGTGTAAAATAAATTTTGTTTTATGATGCGTATGACTACCGTGTTTTACATCTGTGAATGGAAGGAAAGCCTAAAATTACATGCTCCAGAAAAACTATCATAATTTCCAAAGTACTGAATTACTGTACACCTGTTGGATATATTATAAATTTTAAAAGAATTGGCTATCAATTGGTGAAGACCCAATCTCTCTATAATCATCAGTGTCTGAGTTAGCAAGCTTCAAAAAGTGTCTGACATACCAAGCCAAGTTGTGTCTTTCTGCTAAATGTTAAATGAATCTCCGAAGGGCGACTTATTGATTAATAAAACATATCTTTTAATGGTAGTTTTCAAGATACAGGGCTTTTTTGTGACCACTGTATTTGATAAGACTGACTTCACTTTCCGTTCGGTAGCAAGAGAATTCGAAATAGGTCCTGCCTGTGATTCAATAGGAAAAAAAGTCACGCGACCAACGTGTCGTGTGGAGGTTGATAGGAAATTGTCAGAAAAAAGGAGATCAATGAATGAAATACTTTCTTCACCTTTGTGAAATCAGCAAATATTCTGAATTTTGAAGTAAAAAAAATGTGACTCAAACCCAGGGACCAGATTAGCATAAACCAATATTGTGAACTGAGCCCCCATTAAAAACCTGTTCAGGCGGTAATTTATAAAAAGTTTTTTTTTTTCTAGACATGATTTAAAGTATATGTTTGAATTTTCAGTCCTCTAGCACCACCAGAACAGCCTGTACGCGTGACATATACATATATAGCAAGTGAGCCAGCTAAATCCATTCAAAAACTAAAGAAACTCATGTTGACAGTTTTAGGGACAGTCTTCGATGACTGTTTTCAAATGGGAAATATGATTTCAAATTAGGACGTAATGCAGCTCAAGCTGCTGATAACGTCAAAAAAGCATTTTGAGTGAAGATCACCACTGTGCAAAATATTCAATAGGTTTAGGATAGTTATTGATCCAATTGATAACCCTCTAGGGAGTCCCAATAGTGATCGTGTCGAGGACGATTTGTCGACAGCATTGGCCAACGACCCAGTTCGGGCATTTCCCTGGAAACTTTAGAACTTCAACAGCGACCGTATCTCATCTTCTCAAGGCATAGTGGAAGGTGAAAAAGTTGTAAGAATTGGTCCCACCCGAAATGATGCATATGTCTGATGACAGTTGCATTTTAAACTTGATATCTGTGACAAGAGTCTCAACCATAAGGAAGCTCTAATTTGAGTTTTCATTATATTTGCGACCACTGAACATCAGAATATTCAAAGAGATGGTATATCAGCATAAGAAGGGTTATTGTTCCTAATGGGTCATATTTTGAATAAATATTTATCTTTGTCCGTTGTTTAAGTCTCCTTTCAACTGACTATTCTGAAAACGTCATTTCATACGTAAAGATTTTTAATTCAGTTAAGTTCATTTTATTTAATTTCTTTTCTTCACTTTCTTTTATATTGAATGTTGTTGTTGTTGTTGTTGTTGTTGTTGTTGTTGTAGCTGTTGTTGTTGTTAATCTGGTCGATGTTGGCAATTTTTTCACTTTCTGGGAAATGTATTACCTATGAAGAATATTCCCTAATTCCTGCACATGCACGCACACACCACACACATGCTCACACACGCACGTAACCCCTTTTTTGACCTTTTCTGCATCATCAAAGTGTAGTATCTGTTCCCCGGCAGAGCCCGAGGAGCCGGTACTGACACTTGCCTGCCGGAAAGAGTGTGTGTCAAAGACCGAGTGCGCCGGTGCAATGCATTAGCCAATGAGGTCTTACTGTGGCTGCGCATTGCTAAGCGCATTGGGAACCTTCCGGTTCCCTTTCTATCACTCTGCCCAGCTGCAGGGAATATGGCACCCCGGGGCAGCACTGTTCCATTGCACTCAATGGAACAGGTCGGGTCTGTGACTGACGTTTTCGTGATGGATGTTGCTTTGGTTGCTTAGCAAACCAAAGCTGCGTCGGCTGGAAACCTTGTGTCACATTTTGCTGTGGTGGGACAATAAATAAATACGACCCCTTTTGGGGCCTTTTTGGCATAGTTTAAAGTGTAGTATCTGTTCCCCGGCAGAGCTTGATGAGCTGGGACTGACATATGCCTGTCGAATGGGCCGGGCAGGGTGTGTGTCAAAGACTGAGTGCGCCGGTGTAATGCGTTTTTGGGAACCTTCGGGTTTCCTTTCCATTACTCGGCCCAGCTGCGGTGAGTGCCGAACCCTGGAGCAGCATTATTCCATTGCATTTAATGGAACAGGTCGGGCTTGTGACTGACGCTTTTGTGGCGGCAGTTGCTCTGGTTGCTTAGCAAATCAAAGCTGCGTCGGCTGGAGCCATTTTTGGATGGGTATCTCCTTTTTCCCCTACGTAAAGCCTCGACTTAGCGTCACATTTTGCTCCGGTGGGAGAGTAAATGAATAGGACCCCTTTTTTCTGGACTTTTTGGCAAGGATTAAAGTGTATTATCTGTTCCCCGGCAAAGCCCGAGGAGCTGGTACTGACACTTCATACCGAATGGACCGAAGAGAATGTGTGTCAAAGACCGAGTGCACCAATGCAATGCGTTAGCCAATGAGGTTATACTGAGTTTGTGCATTGCTACGCACATTGGGGGCCTTTCGTCTTGTCCTCGGACTCTCCCTCTATCACTTGGCCCAGCTGCAGGGGATCCGTTGCCCCAGGGCAGCGCTGTCACATTGCACTTAAAGGGGCAGGTCGGGCTCGTCCTGATGCTTTCGTGATTGCGGTCGCTTTAGCAACCACGGTTACTTAGTAATCAAAGTAGCATCGGCTGAAGCTATTTTTGATGGGTGTCTCCTTTTTTCCCCACGTAAAGCTCTGATTTAGAGTCGCATTTTGCTCTCGTTGGAGAGTAAGTAAATTGAACTCATATACACACAAGCAAACACTATGCACAAAAGCGCAGATCCAGATAGTGACTGGATACCTCTGCCCCACTCAGACAATAAAAAAACTAAATGATTACTTTTTTGTCGAAGAAATTGTATAAATTGGATAAACAAAACAAATAATCCCAATAATGCTGTGTAGGGGCAGGTCAACGGGGCCCATTTGTCTAGGGCCTACGATTTTGAAAGGCTTACGAGAGACATCTTGTTCAATTTTTGAATAGCAGACGTGGGACTGATACATACATACAGGAATTTTAAATTGGGAGACAATATTTTCTGCTACTGCCTCAAAATGAATCACCGTCATCAATGCTACATTTTTATTACAAAAGTCTTCTAGTTCATCTTACCTCTCCGTGACCTAGCCAAACCGAATATCTGAACAGAAATCAAAGAGGCAGAAACTCTCTCTTCCATCTTCTAACTCCCTCTGTCACATCCCTCTCTCTCCCTATAATGAGCTTACTGTGAATAATAATAATAATAATAATAATAATAATAATAATAATAATAATAATAATAATAATAATAATAATAATGATAATAATAATAATAATAGATATTACTATTATCATTACTACTACTAATAATAATAATACTTTTATTATCATTGATATTATTCTTATTATCAAACATTTTACAAGCATTATGCTTTCGTAAAGAAGTATGTATGAATTTTAGAAAAGAAGAGAATACCTATTGTTAATGTCGAGAAAGACAAAAATAAAGAAAAACATTGCAAACAATGAAAGGATAAAGGCGTTCTTCGCATTAAAAAAATAGATGATTGTCAGAAACGAGCTGGCCAAGTTGAGGGCTTGTGTCAGATACGCAAAATTGACTCGGTAAAACATATGGCAGCCTTCAACACAAGGCTGTTAACTGAGAATTACATACATTCCAGAACATATACGGAAATAGCGTTGCAATAATTACACTGAATAAAGATACAAACAAGATGAAAATATCAAAAGAAGTTATAAAAGGGAATACAGTATCGCCTAAACTACTTACAGCAAGCCTTGAAAGCATTTTTCGGAAAACTGACAAGATGGGGAATGGAAATGAAGATATTCATGAAATATTTAAAGCACTTCAAATTCGCAAATGACGTTTCAATGGCGTCAGAAGCATCGGTAGAACAAAAAATCTCGTTGACTGGTCTATACAGGGAAAGTGGAAAAGTAAGCTTTGAGATGAACAGAACAGACACAAAAATGATGTTCAACAATACCCACCCCCTAAGAAAAAAGGATCAAGGGTGAGAGTCTAGATGAGAGTGGCGAATTCATTTACCTAGGACTGGTGATAAAATAAAAATAAAGATCATGAAAGGGAATTAAATCAACGCATAACGATTCGTGGGAAATCATTTGATTTGTATAGAATCATCTTAAAGAGCCCCTTGGCAATATGTTAAAAGCGCAAAGTATGCAATAAATGTGTAGTACTTGCTATGACTTACGGATGCAAAACATAGAAACGAACAAAACTAACTGAGAACCAGCTTAGAATCGCACAAAGATCAATGTAAAGAGCAATGCTAGGCATAACACTAAGAGATAGAAAAAATCAATATAGATAAGAGAAAACAGGGGGAGCGTTATACAATTAATTGAAAAAAAAACAAAAATTGAAATTGACAAGGTTTGACAGCAGATGGTGCAAAAGGCTACCTGGTTAGTTTCCGTCGGGGAGTAAACTCAGTAGGAAAAGACCCGACACAAAATGGAAGAATTAGATAGTGTTTTACTAGTAAGACTTGGCTGGACTGAATCAAATCATGGTCGTCATGGATGGAATTTGGAAATGCCTTGGTCCAGCAGTGCACTTTTAATGACTGATTATATTGATATAAATGTTCAGTTCTTTAGCTCCATTGGTGAAGTCTTTACCTGTGATATCTATATACATAGCTATCAAAGCCACACCAATTTGAAAACTAGAGAAACCAATGTGGATAGGTTTAATAAATGTTACTTGGTTGAAAGTTTCTAATAATAAAGTCATATATTGCTTGTACTAATCGACAGATCTAATAAAATGAAAAACTACATGGCCAAGACAGTGAGTATTAGTAAAAGTTATTTTATCTTATTCAAAAAGACTAAAAAAAAACATTAAATACAAGGTATTCGACGAAAGAAGCAAAAACAAAAACAAAAAAAAACAACGTCATTGGTCTATTTTTGCTTCAAACAGAGACAGAACTTCATATTCAAAAAATCAATAAACGGTTTGCTTTATTTAACGAAAATAGTGAATATGAAATGAACTGATTTACTTATACATTCATGCAAAATTCTCGCTGTTAAAATTTTAACACGTTTGAACGAACATTTCAAGGAAAAAATTAATTTCTCGAGCATCATCAATATTGTATCAAGTTGGCAATCTTGTCGGCATGAACTTCGTTACTCAACTGTCTATAACCAGCAACGATATTTTGCTAGGCGTTTTATTTGCTACTTCTACCGATGCACACACAGAGGAACAGTCACACAGAGATAAAAGCTAAAGATTGTTTTTCAGTACTAATAGACGGACTTTTACTAACAGTTTTCCTGTACCATACTTCCTATCAATGAATGTGACGTCATTTTTTGTATTTCTGTGAATTATTGTTTTTTATGATTGTCGACTACTTTGTTTTTTCAAACATTTGTACAAATTTTCAAACATTGCATTTCTGGCAATTCTAATTCTAATCGCTGTATTCTCAGATACTGAAATTTCTTATAGCAATAAGAGTACTTGTCACAGCCTATCTCTAAAAACTGGAAATGGCTTGTGAACAACTTTTCTCCGTGTCTGAATTTATCAAAATGACATTTCACGTAATCTCAACTACCTTCGGAAATATGAAATTTACAATGAACTTGGAAAAGGGGAGTAGATGCGTTTTTTTTCTCGAGTTAAGATTAGCTAGCTGTCAAATTACTCTCATACCAAGCCAAATTAAATAAGAAAGAATTCATTTTGATCGGAATTTATTTTAACGTCCCTGTTTGCTGGGATATCCATGCGTTGCATATAAATTCAAGAACATAGACGATCCCAGCGCTCACTATTCTCTTCTGCTTATCTATGCATAGTGCAGACGTAGAATATCCTTGCTTTTAAGCTAAATTCTTCACGAGCACATTCTATCATTCTGATATTCATCTCTCTTCCACTAAGCCTCTTGTTTACACTAGATTCAATGTTAACATTACCTTAAAATATGTTCAATCATATTTACTCTGCAACTAATATGCACATATCTTCTTACAGACATCTTTATTTGTGCATAATTGAATATGTATATTTAAATATCTGTTTTGCTTGTATTCATTTTTCATGTATTTTACTGTTATAATTGACTACAGCATTATCAAAACAGTATCTAAATATCTACATGTTTCGAATGTAAAAGACGCTACTATTTCTGTTGACAATTATGTGATTTCTCTTCAAACAAATAACTCTTCAATAAGAAAAAATAGACATTCATCCGAGAAATTCATTTTTTAACAAACGGTGAAAAACAACCTCTTCCCACCCAAATTGTTGGTCCAACGTTCGAAAGATCATCTATGCCATCGTAATATACTTATCATTTACACTACAAGCACGTGTATATTTTTAACCCATACAGTAGTCATATGAATTTAGCAAAGATTGCAGAAATATCTAATGAGTAGTTTGAAAAAAAAAAGAAGTCTTCTCAAACCTACCACCAGCTCCACTACGTCCTGAATAATAAATAATCAAAAATTAATCTTGAAAACAAAGCAATATTATATGCATTGGCTAATTAGATTGAATAGTAAAAAAAAAATAGATCATCACCCTGCTAAGAATCCTGGATCTACCCCTGGCATATATATGTACATATATATATAATTTTCGAATTTGTGCATATATATATATATATATATATATATATATATATATATATATATATATATATATATATATATATATATATCCTTAACTCTCAAATTTGTGCAAACATGCCAATATTGTAAACACATCTTTGAAGTCAGGCAATCCACACAAGCATCGCATTACAGTCATACATATAAGCATGAAAGTTTATCTATGATATTCTGCTTGTTCTTACCTGCTTAAAAGGTTACAACCACGGTAGTTATATAAGAGTGAGGTTGGATACAATATTGTTGATGTTTGTATTTCATTACATCTGCTCTTAAACGTGCAGCTTTTTTTTTAAAAAAGCCGTTGTCTTTTAAGTAATCTTGTTGGGGTCACAAAGACTGTTTTCAAAAAAACAGGATTTAAGACGAAGTCGAAAAAGATTGGACAAAAATCTGAGTGCAGAGAGAGAGAGAGAAACAGAGAGAGAAATAGAGAATACAATAAATAGATACCCTTATTTCTTTTTACATCTACCTCTTCAGGGTTTTTTTTTCTTACTAAGAAACGAAATTCGTGCATTGCTTCATGTCAGGAAGAATAAACCACTTAAAACCATTTATTTGGGTAAATCGTGATATCTATTTCATTTGCTTTAACTTGGTTGAACCTCTAAGGATATCTTTTGCTTGATAAAAATACTGAACAAATTCGACAGTAAAATTTTCATCTAGGTTAATGGATTCTTAGTTCTTCTACTCTCCCACCTCTCTCTCTCTCTCTCTTCTACCGTGCAAACTCAACTGTGTCATTCACAAACTCATATCGCCAACTGACCATAACAATCAAATTTTCATCTCTTCCTGCATAGAGTAATGTCCCCTGTTTGAAATTCAACCAGCGCAAAGATATAGAGCTGTTTTAAAGTTGCTCTTTGATTGGCCAAGCGAACAATACAACCTTGTGAGAGACTCAGCGATTGGCCAACCAATCCCACGAGTAATGTTCTTTCAGTCTCGGATTTCCGTTCAATCTAACGTTTTTTCTTTCATTCAGATCTACACTACCTTTCCAACCAAACTAATGGCTCTTTGCGCTAAAGTTCCAACCAGCAGGCACACACACATACACACACATATGTATTACTACAGGAAGATTTTTGCGTGTAGAACTAATCAATATTTAAGGAGAATTCTGATAAAAACATAGAAGAGCATTAAGAATTTGAAGGGGTGAAGCAGAGGATTAGAAAAGACATAAGCATGAGAAAAGAAAGCTCATACATGATATAATTAATAATCTTAATTTTCAACATCAGTCTTAATAACATCCGTTCAGATTTGAGAATAAAACACTTTCAACACGTAGTCATTAACTGAATTGCTGTCTGGATAATGTGATTAATATTCATCACTAGATTACATGCATTGACAATGAAGGAATTTATGCAGAAAGATAAGTATGTGCTTTGTGGAAAGACATGTGGCTGTAATGTAGGAGAGGTAACTATAAATAATCTTTTGATCCACCCTAAAATCCAAGAGATTTTTTCTTCTTGGCCAATCACCCACCTTTTCATAATTTGTCATTGAATCTCATTCGGAAGTTTTTTAGATATACTATAAGAAAAGACGAACACAAGATCATATCATCAGACATTGCATTTAAACAAACATCGTTGGACATGGACCTTCCCCGGGATCGTAGCCAATATCTCTAGAACCTGTTTAGGTTATCATGCTATCTTTTGCATGCGATATCTGGGTATACACATTTTAGGTCGTGATGTCCAGAAGTTGTCTGACATTGTTACAACTGCTGAGTTTCTAGAACATACTGTGCTATTTTGTGATCCCTAACATTAAGCATTGTCTTCGGTTGTGTATGTTGCATGGTTTTTAGTTTGGAAGTCAATCCTTCTCTTGTGTTACATGTTTCAGCTTCATAGGTGACTATGGGGAATAGGCATTGGTGATACATAAACCACTTTGAAAATTCGTTGATAGAAGTAAACAACATCGTTAGTAAAAGTTAAAAAAAATTCTTGCCGCTCAAAAATAGGTTGGACAGAAATAGTCACCCCAACGGATACAATCTATATAATCAGCTCGTATTTCTAAAAAGATTTAAAAAATCATTCAAGCAATGAGAGAAAAATTCGTCTTTTTTTTATTTCAATGTGTTTATTTAGCTCAGGCAAGCAACAAAGGATATATATATATATATATATATATATATATATATATATATATATATAAAAAGAAGTTTACAATATATCCGTTTTTCTTCCTGCATAGAAAAATAGTTTCAGGTAAGTCATGTCTAAGTAGACTTATAAACTATTTAAAGGTGACGTTGTTATTGATACCAAGACTTTTTTTCTCAACAACGTCGTTATTTTTCCTATTCATAAAATATGAATCTGGTTTCCATTCACTTGGCTCCTTTGTTGAAGGATTTCAAACAGTTTTGACCATTAAACCCCAGACTTATGCAATCCTTACCAGTAAGAAAAACAACAATAACAACAACAACAATAATGATAATAATGATATTAATAATGATGATTATGATGATAAAAATCGAATTTCAGCATTCTCTGAAATAGCGCGGTTCGTATTAGTCTGGGTTTTGAAGAAGTACGCTTATGGTATCGCTATAGAAATTAAGGTTACTGAGTATAAACCGGAAAATCAGATTGAATAATTAGACATCGAACAGTGCGTTTATGAACAGTACGGAAAATACTGGAACAAAAATCAAGATATAGCACCTCTTCTTTTTCTTCTTCTTTTTCTTCTTCTTCCTCCTCCTCCTTCTTCTTCTTCTTCTTCTTCTTCTTCTTCTTCTTCTTCTTCTTCTTCTTCTTCTTCTTCTTCTTCTTCTTCTTCTTCTTCTTCTTCTTCTTCTTCTTCTTCTTCTTCTTCTTCTTCTTCTTCTTCTTCTTCGTGACATACAACGGCTTTTGCTGAAGATCAATCGATATTAGGTTTCTTCAAAAGCTCATAATTCTTTATTCTAGTTCAGTGGTTCTCAACGTGGGTACTATCGCCCCTTGGGTCGTTGACTTATTTCAAGGGGCATTGAGGGGCATCTGAACTTCAACAGAGGGTATTTTGGAGATTCCATAAACATCTATGACTCTGATTCACAAATGGCTGTTGTTTACTGGAATCTGCTTGGAAATTCATTGATACTCACTATATTCTACCATTTAACATTATCGTACGTGAAACCTCTATCTTGATGATCGTTCTTTATAATGACAAGCTGACATTTTTCTTAAAAATCTGTCTAGTGTGCTTCTAATATTTCAACTACAGGCTGGCGTTGACATGAAATTGGTTTGCACGGACGATGCAAACCGTTTGCAAAATACTCACTGTATCGCCGCTCCTACTCAGTCATCTTAATCTGTTTATTTAAAACTGCTTCTAATATTCTTAGAATCCAGTTGTGGGTAATTGAATGCCTTTTGTTGCTTTTTCTCATTCATGCATCATCAACATTCAATCATGCTGGATTCTGAATTCCAATACAATGTCTGAGCAGAACATTTTGGCTGCGTGTACCATATTTCCAAATCATTTTCAGTTGGAACAAAGAATTTCCGTAAATGTTAAAAGTTGCTCAAGTTTATCTGGTGAATTAGTGGATCTATTCTCATCTTTTTAGTTCCACGATATACATCTGGGTGATTTCTTTACTTTTCCAAAAAGATGGATTATTCATAACCGTCAACCAAAACTGTCAACGTAGATTTTCTTTTCTGGCTATCACTCTTCCATAGGAATAGAGTACTCTGGTGGGTGGGGGATTTATGTGTAAATGAATATATGGCGTAAATTCAGCCTTACTGACTGTCCAGTTCCGTAGCTCGGAGGTAGGATATCGGTCTCCGGATCTGGAGCGAAGGTTTCAATCTTGCCTTGCGGTACTGGATGGGTTAATGGTAAGTCTATAGCCACACTGAAGAGATGTAATACATCGAAACAGCTGTCTGTGGATGACACAATAATATATATATATATATCACGCGGACAGATCCCACCAATGGTTTTATAACATTTACTCCTGGCTGAGACTAAGTAAATTATTTTTATTGTTTTTCCAAACTATCCCTCCCAAATAGTTTTTAGTGGGGAATTCAGTTTACAATGCCCTTTAATGCTGAGTTGGTCTCTTATTATGTGCCCGGTTTGGTTGTTGAAAATTCAAGCTTTTTTAGTGACCCAACGAAAGGTGAAAAAAGTAACTTATTCATTGGTCACCGTTTCTTCCGAATTTTTCAGTTGATCATGTTCTTGGTGTGACAGTTTCCATTTAGTGTCCATCCAGACCTGGATTATTATTGATTATCATTCAATGTCATTAATTCGATCCATGTTTCATCATATCTTAAGAGGAATGAAAGGATAGTTTGCAGTTCGATTAGCCGTCACACTCATAAGACCTCAGAAGCAACAATTTCTATTTTCAATGGACTTTTGTGAAACTTACCCAAACTTTAGAATACTGGAAACATATTCAAGTAAATAGATAAAATAGTGATGGCTGTGTAGGAACGTTTATTGAGCACATTAGACGATGACTTGTTTTGGGGCAGTAATGGTGTTCATTTCACTCAACAAGTCAAGAGGCCAACCTGCCCTACAGACATCACTGGTCTCTGACAAAAGACAATTTCGTTTAGCCTGTTGACTAATCTGCGCCTTTTGGCCAAGGTGTTTTCATTCGAAACGTAATGTCTGATCCTCTTGATATCATTTTCCTTCGACGTATTAAAACAAGGGTTATTAGCGATCCAAAAAGTTGACACTTAAAGATACACTTTGAAATAGCTGAGAGCATATTGGGATGAGAAATATCGAGATGAACATGAGAAGTTCGTTTTACTCCCTGATAATCGCTAAATGTTTAGCAGTAAAAGATTTTATCTATGTGACAATTATGTCTCATCATCCATCATCTCACTTATCTCATTAAGAATAAGATAATTGATGAATTTTGAGAGATATCTATTATGAAAGATATTTATCATAGCATCTTATTTCGTTCATTACAGTCACTACCGAATCCAACGCATCCTATTTGAACCAGTGACTCTTGAACTTTCTAGTCATAGAAAGGCACAGCAGAGTACATTGAAGCAATGCCCATCTTTATTGATAGATGGAACCTTTTAACCATTAATTTCGTTCACAGCAGTTCAGCAGCAGCAGCAGCTTCCACCCAGCATCTGACCCCTCTATTACTGTCTAGTTTCTTACACCATCTTATATTCTACAAACTACAGTTTTGCACGTGATCTGTTGGGATCGATAGTATGAGTCACGATGTCCAGCGGTTGTCAGACATTCCTGCAACATGACCAGCCCATTGCTATTTGAATTTGCTAATAGATCCTCTGGTATCTACGACTCAAGTTTTTTTTTTCTCTAATGTGCTGTACTGTCTTTTGGCACCTTTATGTGATGTCGAACGTAATACGCTCTTGTGAATATTGTGTGGTTCAAAGGGCGTCTATATTTTGGTTATGTTCTATGATCTGGCTCTATAGGTGACCATCAGGAGAATGAATAGATTGCGAAGCCTTCATTCGAGGAATGCTAGGATTTTCTCGTTTTTGAATATTGAGCTTGGCCTGCCAAATGTCAACCAACGTTGAGTGATTATATGCTTGATTTCTTTTTCTTTTGAGGATTTCATAGAGTTTCGTTGTCCAAGATATCTCCTAATTTAAAAGTATTCAGGAGGAAAGTAACCATTAAACTCCCATGCCATGAATGACCACCTCAGTGTGCACTGAATTGCTCCCCACCTCCGCTCAATAGTGGAACCATCATAGCCTCGCTATTTCCTCCACAACCACAACTATCCCCTGATTCCAAATTAATAACGAAAGAAGTTTAAAACCTTTCGCCATGGATAAGCAGTACAACGTACATTTGGACAGTACTTATTATCTACTTACCGCTAAAACTACCTTGGTCCCCTAATTCAGGGAACGTCGTAACTACCAGGTGTATTTTGTGGAAATATTTTAGTCGCTAGGGAAAACGACACACTAATCCTGTTATAGCCAGGAACAGAGATAGAACTCAATGTTTTAAATCCAAGTCTCAGCAGCCGGAGGAAATTAATGCCTTCACCGAAAGTATTTATACATGAGTGTGCTGGAAAAGTGCGATAAAAAACAATCAAGTTATAAACCAGACTATCGTTCAACGTTTCACAATGGCCTTCATCATTTTAGACATCTGTCTAATTTCGTAGACACTGCTGGTAGAATGAAGCATTGCTGAATTCTTTGATGTTGCCAATATCTGATTAATCATCGCTACGTGAATCAAATTCAATATTGACTTCCACTGACAAATGATCGATACACAACAGAGAAGATTCAATCAACGAACGGAATTGGTTTCTATCACTGATTCTTTGAGAGAACTTCTTGAATAATTTAAGCATTCGTACTTCCAAATCCACATGGAACTATAGACATAGAGAGAGAAATGAATATATATATATATATATATATATATATATATGTATGTGTGTGTGTGTGTGTGTGTGTGTGTATATATTCTTTATATCAACATATTTTAAAAATATGACTATTCTTTGAACAAAAAAGCATAAATACGGTCAAAATAAAAAAAAACTAGTAAATGTATACATATATATATGTGTGTGTGTGTGTGTGTTTGTGTGTGTGTGTGTGCGCGCGCGTGTGCATGTGTGTGTGTGTGTGACAGTTGGGAGGTGAAGAGAAAAACTCAAGCGATAGGTGTTATATTTCCAATTTTTCCATCATTATCCTGTGGGCGTAGTTCAATGCATTTCGGCAAGGGCCAGCCACCTTTTTCAGAGAAAATATTGCAGTGGTTCACAGGAAAAAATATGCTGTTTATATGTTTGATGTTGAAGGAGAGAATTATAATATTTCTATACTTGGTCGCTTTTGTAGGAGCAGGAAGGGAAGTGTTTGTATCTGTGTAATTGATGATGATATTCGGTTTAAAATGATATTGGTGTATGAGAGGCAGGGTCAAGGGATGTATGTTTCCAGTCTCTGTGGGTGTTTGGCGTGTCTTAGATTAGAAAAACATCGAACTACGCTCACGAAATAATAATAAAGAATTGAAATGTGACACCTATCTCTTGTTTTTGTCTTCATCATCTAATCGTCATTTTCATGTACATTCTCTCTTGTTACTTCACATCCACAATATAAACACATATATAAAAATATCTGTTCTTTACAGTAATTACATATATATATATATATATATATATATATATATATATATATATATATATACAACTCATAAGTAAAACAAGTAAAAGCCAGAAATTTCCCGAAGTTCAATTTAACTAATAATATATATGATTATTTATGTTCTTCGTAATCAATAAAAATGGTGGGAATATTTGGAAAATAATAAAACTATGCAGACACTTCTTACATCTATTTATTCAATATATATCAGTTCCCTTGTGCGGAAACAGCCGTCTTATATATATGTACAATTAAAATCGACATAACAGATTTATCATTCACGTTGGTTAAATCTCAAAGGAAGTTACATGATCAACGAGTCATACTTACTGATTCCTTACGCTTTGGGGGTAATCTACATGAGGAAGCCGTATCTGAACAAAAATATATAATGTGTAGTATAAAATAACAGTCATATGCAATATATTAGGATATAACCTCTATAGAATAATAAACTACATGTATGACATGAGCTATATATCTAAATCATATCTGATAAGGAGGTCAAAATAGCTGAGTGCCATGCTGATACGACTCTTACATGGTAAACAACAGATGGCCCCAACAAGAGAGAATTCATGCATTGTACCATGATAACAAATTATATGTAAAACGTTTGAGAACACTGACGAAAATTACATAATTTAAATTCGCATGGGTTAAAATTCAATAGAAGTTACTCGATCAATGAGTCTGATATCATACTTACTGATCCCTCATCGTTGAATACATTTTGGGGGTAACTTACGTAAGTAATCCCTGTTTCAAATATACATATATATATATATATATATATATATATATAGAGAGAGAGAGAGAGAGAGAGAGAGAGAGATAGTATTGCTGTCACGAAACATAAATCTCTTTCATCTTCAATACTTCAATATAGCGGTCGTTTTTTCAGACTGTAGATGGGAAATTCTCATCATTACCAACAAATAGACGTGAAAAATGGATATTACACAGTCCACATCTTAAACTACCTCCATAATATTTCATACAAAAACATGCTCTTGAATTCGGTTGAAACAATGAGCATTACCACTTGCTTCTATACTTTGTGTTTATCGACGCAGTATTCATATAGGCCGAACTATTGCCCATCTTTAGCGACTAGAGTATGAGTCGAACTGGTTTATGTGCCGTGGTGGTATATACAGAAAATGAATAATTAATCATTCATTTATAAATATGTATGAATGATTAATTGTTCAACTCAATGTATGTGTTTATCACACGTACGGAACGCACCAATGACTTTAAATGGCTGGGAATGTCTAGAAAAAACATTTTCTTGTTTTTTGAAATTCTACCCAGCCGAAAGACTTTGGTTTCTATAGAATGTCTAACCAGTCCAGTGACTTTTTTTCCTTTTCATATAATTCGATCAAATACTTTTGCCTATGGATATGCGTTGATAATGGGATATAGAGAGATTCGTGGGTGTCCGTGAGTAACCAACGAGG